>CAMTDV010000004.1:78955125-80155125 GCA_947069175.1 Scalesia atractyloides | reverse complement strand
AAATGTTGCTGAAGTTGATTCTGAGTTGGTTGAAATAGTCCCAACAAATTTGGCTGGTGAAGAAACAAAAATCATAGATAAAGCTGGAAACAAAATTGTTTTCGAAAAATCAGAGGTTTCAACAAAAGATAAAGAAATTAAAAAATATAAGTTTAAACCAACCTGGTCAGATGAATGTGATATTTTAGAAAACTTTAAGCCAATGGACTTTACAACCTCTGATGGTATTAAAGCCCCAAAAGCACTGGTGATCCCGATCAAAGATGTACCAGCAGAGGTTACAACCACTGCTGATAAAAAGTATGATAGGAAAAGAAAAGTAAAGATTAAAAACTTGATTTGTGAATTTTGTGAAAAAAGAAATCATGTGACTGCAGATTGTTTTCTTTTAAAAGCCTATGACATTAACAAAACTTGTGTTATCAAAAATTCTTCAAGATGCACCATCTGCAACAAAACAAATCACTTAACTCAAGAGTGTGCCTATCTTAAAAACTATGAGCAAAAGGAAAAAGAAATCAAGGCAAAAGCACTAGAAAGAGAAGGTTCAAGTTCTGCTGGAAATAAATCTAAGTAGTGTTTTGAACCAACTGAAACATCTGTTACAAAATCTTTAAACAAAACCTCTGTTCCTAGAGAGGGGCAAGTGACAGATGGCCCACCATCAAACTTATTTCCAAGAGGGTATGGCCAACCAGCCTATAAAAGGGTTCATCTTACTTACGAAGGATACAAAAAGCCTTCAAAGCAAAGAGTGAATAAGCATCCCTATGGATACAATCATCTGATAGGAAATGGTCAAGAGCAGATGTTACGAGAAAATATCCAAACCACTGACCATTGCCCTAGACTTGAGGCTGGACCATCTGTGACCCCATCCAAAGCCATTTTGGCTTTGGAGACCTCTCTTAACTGATCTATTTACTTGATGTGCAGGGACCCTCTATTTGTCTGGATAGCTTATGGTATGTAGATAGTGGAGGTTCCAGGCACATGACAGGATGTAGAGCTCTTCTCCAGGACTTCATGGCTCATGGGGGTGATATATCTTTTGGTAATAACTCAAAGGGAAAGGTTTTAGGGTCTGGGTCGGTTCTGGCTGGTAAACTCAAGTTTGAAAACGTGAAATTAAATACAATCTGAAATTTAACCTGCTGAGTGTCTCACAAATGAGTGATAGAGGGTATGCATCCTTCTTCACTAAGAAAACATTTCAAATTGTGGGACCAGAGGTTGTTAAAAAGATTGATCAAATCATTAGAGCAAAGCACAACTCACTGCACACAGAAGTGGGAATGTGTATGTGGTAGATATGCTAAAAGATAATCCTATGTCTGGAACATGCTTATTCTCAGTTGCTTCTAGCAAAGAGACTGAGTTATGGCACCGAAGACTTGGACACACAAATCTTAAAACTATCACCACACTCTCAAAACAAAGTCTTGTAAGAGGTTTGCCTCACAAGCAATTTTCCTGTGAAGAACATTGTGTTTCCTGCTTAAAAGGAAAACAACATAAAAGTTCTTTCAAATCAATTGAAGAGTCCAAAACAAGCCAGTGTTTACAATTGCTCCACATGGACTTGTTTGGCCTAGTGCAAATCATGAGCTTAAAACACAAAAGGTATTGCCTAGTGATAGTTGATGATTTCTCTAGGTTTACATGGACTTTTTTTCTCCACTCTAAGGATGAAACTGCAGTCATTTTGCAAAACTTTGTTAAACATGTAGAAAAGCAATTTGATCTTCCAGTAAAAATCCTTAGGAGTGACAATGGAACAGAGTTTAAAAATAGGGAGTTGGATGCTTTTTGTGAGTCAAAAGGAATTATTAGACAATATAGCATTCCAAGAACTCCAGAGCAAAATGGGGTAGTTGAAAGGAAAAATAGAACTTTAATTGAATCAGCAAGAACTATGCTTGCAGACTCTGGTTTACCCTTGTCTTTCTGGGCAAAGGCTGTAAACACTGCTTGCTATGTCCAAAACAGAGTTTTGATTAACCCCAGGCATCAAAAGACTGCCTAGGAGATTATGTATAAAATCAAACCTCTGATTTCCTATTTTAAAGTTTTTGGCTGTCCATGCTTCATTTTAAACTTAAAAGATTCTATTTCTAAGTTTGCAGCCAAAATTGACTGTGGTTATTTTCTGGGATACTCAATCACTGCTAAAGCCTACAGAGTTTTTAACTCTAGGACCAAGTGTGTTGAAGAAACTTTGAATGTGAAGTTCAATGAACTTTCATCACTGAAAATCCCAGCAAATCCTGCAGATCTTTTTGATTTAGATAAATTCACATTTGCTGATGTTTCTATCAAGCTAGACAATGCAGGTACACCACAATCATCTAGAGAAGATCAAGATCAAGAATATGACTGTGTGCTTCCACAAACAAAAGTCAATTCTTCCAACAGAGGATCAGGTGCCACAAGCTCTTGTATAAACTCAGCCACTTCTAGGTCAACAGTGTTTGATCCTCAAACCTCTGCCAGTTTACAAAATCAAACATCTGTTGATAAAAGTACTACATTTGGGCACAAAAATCATCAGAATGTAACCTCTATACCCCCAATACCACCACCTCCATTTACATCAGCGGCTGATACTTCAAATTCACCAGCAGAGGTTAGCTCAGATGATACACATTTGCAGTCATCACCTCAAAATGCTATTGTTCCATACCAAGGTGATTTGATTTATCTCAAAAGCCATCCAGCAGATCAAGTTATTGGCAACATCAAATCTGGGGTGCTCACACGGAGCCAATCCTAAAATATTTGTCTTTTTGCTGGTTTTCTATCACTCACACAACCAGTCAAGTACCAAGAGGCACTGAAAGACAACAGCTGGGTAGAAGCCATGCAAGAAGAACTCCTCCAGTTCAAGAGACAACAAGTTTGGGAGCTTGTGTCACTGCAAAAAGATGTAAGTCCAATTGGCACAAAGTGGGTCTTCAAGAACAAAACTGATGAAAGGGGTATTGTTGTTAAAAACAAAGCAAGGCTCGTGGTTCAAGGCTACAGACTGGAAGAAGATATAGACTATAATGAGACTTTTGCTCCTGTAGCAAGGTTGGAAGTTATTCACCTGTTCTTAGCTTTTGCTGCTAACCACAACATAAAGGTGTATCAAATGGATATAAAGAGTGCATTTTTGTATGAAAAATCAAAGAAGAGGTGTATGTCTGTCAACCTCCAGGTTTTGAAGATGCATTCCATCCTGATCATGTCTACAAGCTCAACAAAGCATTGTATGGCTTGAAGCAAGCACCAAGAGCCTGGTATGAAACTCTATCCACTTTTCTCTTATCCATAGGGTTTACTAGAGGTAAAATAGATAAAACCCTATTCTAAAAATGGAAAGGAAATATTTGATGCTTGTCCAAATTTATGTGGATGACATCATTTTCGGATCCACAAGCACTGCTATGTGTGAAGAGTTTCGAAAACTCATGGCAGCAGAGTTTGAGATGAGTGCAATGGGTGAGCTCCAATGTTTTCTTGGTCTCCAAGTTAAACAATTGCAAAATGGTACATTTATCCATCAAAACAAGTATGTGAAAGAACTGCTTAAAAAGTTTGATATGGATGATTGTAAACCATGTAGCACACCCATGGAAACTACCAAGCTAGTCACCATTGATGGTAAAGATGACCTTGTTGATCAAACTCTTTATAGAAGCATGATTGGGTCTTTATTGTACCTAACTGCATCAAGGCCAGACATCATGTTTGCAACATGTGTTTGTGCCAGATCACTGGCATTACCTAGAAAGTCTGATCTTATTGCTGTAAAAAGGATATTCAGATACATAAAAGGTGCTCCCACACTTGGTATCTGGTATCCAGCTAATGGGAATATTGAGCTTTCAGGTTTTCTGATAGTGACTTTGCTGGGTGCAAAACTACAAGGAAGTCCACATCAGGAGGATGTCAATTCCTAGGTGATTGTCTAGTGTCTTGGCAAAGCAAAAAGCAGGTTGCAGTTTCGACATCCACTGCTGAGGCAGAGTATATTGCTGCTGCTAGCTGCACTGCTCAACTCTTGTGGCTTAAAAACCAGTTGCTGGATTTTGGTGTAATTGCACTAAAGACTCCACTCAGATTGGACAGTCAAGCTGCTAAAACATCATTAAAAATCCAGTTTCTCATTCAAATACAATGCAGATTGACATTAGACATCATTTTGTGAGAGATTGCTATGAAAAAGGTTTGATATCTTTGCATCATGTCCATACTTCAGATCAGTTGGCAGATGTTTTAACCAAGGCATTGGATACATCTACCTTTGAAAACTTGATCTCAAGAATTGGAATGCTAAACATGGATTAAAAACAAGTTTTTTTTTGTAAATCCATGCGTACATAGCATCAAAATGTGTTCAGAAAATCAAAAACTCATCCTTAAAAATAGTTAAAGTTGAATTTTTTCAATAAATCTTTAGAAGTCTGCTCATAACATATTTGCTCAAAACCTCTGATAGGCTTCAAAATCTTATCCACTGTTAAAGTGTATCCTCTGACTTCCATTTTTACCACTTTTTCAAAACACTAATAGCTATCCACTGATATTGTTAAAAATCAGTACTTTTCTCACAGAGGTTACACGTGGCCAGATGTTAGCCATCAGATCTTGCAACAGATGCCATGTAATCGTCACTTTTTCAAAACCCTATAAAAACCCTGTTTTATCTCTCACCAGTGTTTACCCTAAACTGTGTCGATTCAAAATCTTAAAACAGTTATTCTCTCTAACACCATGGCTCCCAAATCAAAATCTTCGAAGAAATCCACACAAGCACTTCCATCCTACACTCTCATACTCAAAACCCCACATAATTACACCGCCATACTTGAAGCAAACAACGCAAATACTCTCTATCATCCAATGATTCGAATTTTGCAAAAGTCGAAATTCAAGCACATGTTAGAAGTCAAAGCCCCAATTTACATTGATTCTCTTCGTGACTTCTGGAATAATGCTAAGGTTCACTCAACTGCTGCTGGTGTTCCTTATATAATAATCTCAAGAGTAGGGGGAGTGTTGATGCAAATTAGCCTATAATCGATCTCTCAAGTTTTCAAGTTAAATGACATAGAACATCCAGTGTCATTTCCCCAAAATGAGATCCAAGCAGAGTTTCGGGAAAGAGGTTATGTAGGCCAGATGAAAGGTATGACCATCTTTAAACCTACCTTTCCTACTGAGATGAGATTTTTCTTTCACACAATTCTAACTTGTCTCTCAGTAAAAACCACTGCTTTCAGTGAAATTCCATTGAACATGCAATATCTTGGGTATGCAATTTTACCTGACACAAATTTTAACTACTCCCAGATACTGTTCAATGATCTTGTGAACAATTTTCAAAATATTGCAAAAAGAAAAGCTTTTTTGATTCATCCATTTTTTCTGAGTGTTTACTTACAAGATCAAATCAAAGGTCCTGAAAGTAAAATAGGCGCTGTGACTAAACCAGGCTACCTCACTCATGAAACTTTCACCAGAATAACAAACCAAGATAAAGTTTTGAAAACACAAGTAGAGGAGGCTGAGCAAGTTTTACCTGAACAAAATGTTCAAACTCAACCTCTTGCTACTGAGCCCACTGCTCTTGGTGATCATGGCACCACAACCGCTGTTTGAAGCCCACACCAAAAACCTCAAAAAGAAAACCAAAAAACTTACCAAAAAGCCCAGTAAACCCCAAAAGGGTCCTCTGGAAGATGAGATACCAGAGGTTAACCAAGTGACAGCACCAAGGTCACCAACCACTGCTTCTACTTCTTCAAAGCATATGGATCAAAGATCTCTAACCGGCTAGGAAACTCCTCCTGCATCCTCACAAAAGGATCAGGTTGTAGACACAGGGACACCAATTATGAAGCTCTAGATCCACTTGGTTCTATCTTCCACAACCCCTCTCCCAGGGCACTGTCGCTTTCTACACAGCCACCTTCACCAATGACCACACTTCCACCTACTATTTTACCATTGCTGAATGCAATTGAATTAGACCAGGCACAAACCAGCACTTCTCAACAACCTATTACTGAGAATATACTTCATCAAGAGGCTGGGTCTGACTCTTTATTTGTTGCTAGCCCATCAGCACATGACGAAGCTACATCCCTTGGGTTACATGTAACCCTTGGTGATAGTTCAACTCAAGCAGCCACTACAATTGCTGAACTCCCAAGTTCTCGGTTAGATAGTGGTTTCATTACTAAGACTTGGTTGAAGGCAACCACTGTTGAGGCAACAACTGTTACCTCTGTTGTGGGAAGTCCCCAGTTCCAAGACAAAGGGGCATCTATGGTTGAAGCTGGTACTAAAACAACTGCTAATGATACCATAGATACAACTACCACTTCAGGAAGGAGTTCAGATGATCCTATTAAATTAGGTGATGAGCTAAAATACCAGGATTTGACGGAGAGAGTGACAAGGATAGAAAATTCTGTTGATGAAAATAAAAGTTTACTGAAGCATATGATAGCTACAGAAAGTCAACCCTCTGTTCTATCCACTGCTGATCTCAAAGAAGCTCTTAACCCTCTGTTTCACATCACCAACATTATTTGGATCTACAACACCAGCACCAGATGAATGATGTTAGAAACATGGATGAATCAAGGTATCAAGACACTGCAACAGACATTAAAGCCATCAAAGTTCATCTACTCACAACCACTGGCCATGCACCTCCAACGGTTATCTTTGTTACAATAGATGAAGCCAAAAAGGGGGAGAAACCTTTGGGAAACAAAAAAGCTGAAAACAAATGATGATAAGGCCAGACCTACTTTAAATATTCCAAGGCCTGATGGTTCAAAGAAGATAGATTTAACTGATGAAACTGTGGCCAAGGCAAGGGCTAGTCACAAGAAGACAGTGATCCAGGAGAGTAGAGTGTTGGTTGAGAAAAAGATTGAACAGCAAAAAGAAAAAGGAGAGGTTGGTACATCATCAAAGAGGATACCTGCTAGAAAAGCCAGGCAACCAACATCCACACCTCCTAAAACTAAGCCTGCAACCAATCAAACCATTAAAACCTCTGCCTCTCAAAAACCTATCATACCTTCAAAACCACAACCCACATCCACACAAGCAGATGTTACAGCACCTGTTGTGTCAACATCTGTTGATACAGCAGTGTTGCAACAGATGCAACTCTATCCACTGCCATGATCACATTTCCCACATCAACTCATCCATTATCCACACCACCTAAGATCCCACTACCACCATCACCCACTTTAAGGTTTAAAAGGAGAAAGATCACAAAAGTGATAAATGATGATAAGATTCCTGCACCTCTTCCACTGTCATCACAACCAATGACCTCCACATCAATGCTTACAACATCTTCAACTCTTGAAATTATTCCTGCAGCAAAGCTGAATCCTCTTGATTTACCAGCAGTCAGGGAAGAGATCCTAAGTTTCTTTTCAGAGGATGACACTGACAAAAGAACAATCCTATCCCTTGATGGCTATGCAAGACCTGCAAATGTTGATGATTACCTGGAATTGAAACGGAAGCAAGCAGAGGATATTGCCAAAAGAGAATCAGCTGGTAAAGATGATAGAGATATACAGATTGCCATGTCCTTTCATCTAAGTAAATCCAGCATTTTACAAAACTTTATCAAGAACCTGAGCAACCAGATTTCAGAAAGGGAAGATAAGCTGGTCAAATGTGAACTCATTTCGTATATCATGGAGAACAAGAAGTATAAGGCAACAAGGGCACAATTCAGGGATTGGAGCTTAGATGAGCTGAGAGAAGAAATCAACAGAATGCAAGAAATGTTGAAAGATCCTCTTAAAAAGCCAACTCCTCCCAACTGGGATTTACACAAGAAAGATATGCCTGAAAGAGACTTAAAGTTGAAGAAAATGAAGAATGAACCAATTCAGAATCATTATGGTTCAAAGAACCAAGTGATGAGATGGGGTGAGGTCAGGGTGATAGACACTTACAAAAATTTGGAAGAAAGGAGGAAAAGGATCTATCCATGCCTCCTAAACCTGATTATTCAAAAGAAGATGCTATTCTCAAAGCCCAACTCTCCAAAAAGGTCCAGCACAATACCTGCCCATCACACTTGCCCTGTTACAAAAAGCAAGGGATTCGAAAGACTGACAAGAGTTGAGGTACATTCATCAAATAAGTATAAGAATATGATTATATCCAACTGATGATTTAAGTGACAAGCTGGCTAAAGATTTATCACAAATAGCTCCTTCTCAATCCTCAGCAATAAAAGCTCCTTCAAGAAAACCTTCAGACCCAAAATTCTAAAGTGGAAGGTCGACAAAGATACCCATGAATTGACACTGCTCAAGTCTGATGGTGATGCCACTAAACTATCTATGGAAGTTGCTTATGAGCTTACAGTAGAAGACTTCCAAGAGTTATTATGTTTAGAACTGGAGAAGGATGCTGATGACATAGAATCTCTTAACTTTTGTTGGTGCATATGTCTGTTGCCTTAGTCATTAACGTCATTATGTATCGAGTCTGAGCGAATAGGCTTAATCTGTTAGAAACAAAGTGTATTTAAGTGTTTAGAGGCCAAGTTCGCTGGAAATGGTTGTGATGATGTAAGTTCGTCCGAACTTGACTAGGTCAAGTTCGGGCGAACTTCACTCTCCCACCAGCGAACTTGCAAGTCTATAAATAGGTGCCTTGGTGAAGCTCTGTCGGATCCGGTTCTCGAATGTATTGAACTTTAGATCAATGAAAACAACCTTTAAATGAGTAATTCTTGTTATTTGATTAACTTGTCATTAGTTTCCGCCTAATCGGACAATAGATAACAAATTTAGGTTCCCGAGCTGTTCGTGGATGTTCCTACAAGCGTATCAGGCCTGGATACCTAAATTTGCTGGAATAAGACAAGAATCTCTCTATTTCATCCCCATTCTATCTTTTTTCTTAACATTTTCACATATTTGATGATTTCATGGTAAAAAACGGGTGATTTTTGAATATGTCATGTAAAACACACTAATAACAAACCCCTGAGAGTTTGGACATCAAATTCAATCAAATTGATATCAAAAAGTTGGAAAAACCATGTTTTGGAACAAGCTATGGCCGAACTTAACATCAAGTTCGACCGAACTTGATTAAAATCTCACTGATTTTCATCAATTTCGACCGAACTTGATAGGTTTTTCAAGGTTTTTGTGAGAAGTTCGCTCGAACTTTAAGGATATTTCAATAGTTTTGGTTTTAAATTCGACCGAACTTGATCGAATCTCATTGAACTTTATTCACAAGTTCGCCCGAACTTGACAAACTCATTGAAATATTACCTAAGTTCGACCGAACTTAAGTGTTTGTTTTGAAGCGTTACACAAGTTCGCTCGAAGTGTAATTTTTCTATTCCACATCAAGTTCGACCGAACTTGTCTAAGGTTCCTAAAAAAAGTCATGAAAATCCCGAAAAACGTCACGAACATTATATATCGTTAGAATTGTATCGACGAGATGATTTTAAAGATATAATCGGGTAAAAATTGTTTTCGGAAAATTTTAAACGTTTTTAACGTACCGATCGTGCTAAATTTGTCTGTTGCTAATCAATTTCCAAGTGTTTTTGATCATATTTTCAGATAAGTCTTCAGGTTGTCAAGATGGAAGATTTTCACAATGTGTTCTTTCTCAAATGGCTTCTTCATCAAATGCTAATACTCTTGCGGCGAATCAGATGAATATCGACAATGAAATGGGTACTACTCAGAAACCGCCGAAGTAATGAGTATATATGAGTTTGAAGGATGGAAGGAAAAGTTTGTGAACTGGATACAAGCAAACCAATTCAACAGCTTGGTTGCAGTTGAGGATGGTTACAAATGGCCAAAGAATGAGCGTGATCAAGATCTTCCGTTGAACAAGTTCTCACCGGGTGATAAAGCAAATTATGTTGCGAAAAGAAAATGATTAGCTTGATTCAACAATCAGTAAAGGAAGATATTCTGATAATGTTGCCAGAGTTTGAAACTTCACAAGAATTATGGCAATCTCTTTGTGATAAATTCAAAGGAAGTGATGAAATGATCAAGAGCAAGAAGGCCTTAATTAAGAAAGAATTTGAAATCTTCACGATGATCAAAGGTGAAACTATGAAGCAAATGATTTATAGATACTGTCACCTTATGGTCCAGATGCGAAGACATGATATCAAAAGATCTAACAAAGAACAAATTGAGAAGTTGGCCGATGCACTTCCAGAAGGAGAATGGACGACATATCTGACGATTCTGAAAAATAGTCTATCTTGGAGACATTTCAAGTTATCATCTTTCATCGACAAATTAGAAGGTCATGAAATGGAATTGATGAAGATTGCCAAATCAAAGAATGCAAATGTTGTTCAAGATGTCGGTGTCTATTACAAAGGAGGTGTACAAGATACTCCGATTCAAAGCCCGAAAATTCTTCTCCGAATCAGAGCTCTCCATATTCTGGCTATTCTAGTGCTAGTTCAAGATCTTCATTCCAAAATTAGACAAGTCAAGCTAGTTCTGATTCAAATGTTTTCCAGTGCAACATAGCAGTCGATTTGAAGAATGTATTTCCAGAAAAAGTGGCTAAACAACACATAGCACTTCTCGCTACCGTCCTTGAATCGTATGAATGTCTTGTTGCTGGAAAGATCGGAAATCCAGAAATGACAGCAGAAGATTACGATCAGGTAGACGAAGAAGAATTGGAGCTGATGGATATTAAATGGAGCCTTGGTCCATCATCAAAGAGTTACTAAATTCGTGGCACTCACTGGAAGAGACATTGGAAATTCAAGCAACAAGCTTGGATTCGACAAATCAAAAGTCACATGCTTCAGGTGTCGACAAAAAGGACACTTCAAACACGAATGTAGTAACCAAGTAGCAAGTGGAAACCAAAATCCTTTCGGAAGCAACAATGAGTACTACAAGAAAGCTCTTCAATATAAGGCATATCCAAAGAAAACACAAATTGAAGTAGAAGATAAATCTGCAAAGAAATCCGAACAAGCTCTTGTTGCTAATCATGAAGAAGATGGCTTTGACTGGAACAGATACATCGGAAAGAAAACTGGTGTGGCTATGATGGCAGAGGTTGTAAATGAACCAGAGACATCGTATGTTGATGTTGCTTTGGAGAATACGTTTCTGGAAGCATACACGCGGAGAACTAAAGAAGAAGAGATAGCTTATGCTGAGATGCAAAAACAAGAAGCTTTGAAAGCAGAGGCCGAAAAGGTAAAAGTTGAGGTAAGAATGTCTGAAAAGGAAGTTGTGAAAGTTATGGAGGTTGAAAAACCTTGCACAAAGTGCACAAGTCCTTGTGAACCATGCCTTGATAAGGTCAAAGTCATAAGAGAATTAACTGAACATAATGAAATTTTCGTTATGATTACAGAAACATGAAAGAAGCTTATGACAAGATACAAGGCAAATATAAAAATGTCGAAAAAGCTAATCTTGAACTTGCTGCTAATGAAAAAATGTTAAAAGCAACAGTGATTGATAAACAAGAGGCAATTAACATGTACATTAATACCATTGCTGAAATAAAACGTGAGCTTCATGACATTAAGATAGAAACAGAAAGAGTAAGACAATTACTGAAAAGTTACACTACTAACGCTTATGTCATTGATCACATTTTACCTACGATCAAGTCGAAGGAAAATGTTGATAAATCAAAGCGTAAAGAATACGGAAATGCTCCTCCACCATTTCTTGAAAATTATTCCTGCAAGAAAGATGAAGAAGTGGAAAAGGCATTTCATTTACTTCTCTTTTCAGAAATGAAAGATCAATTGCCTGAGAACATTGATGTAGACTTTACAAAATCAAACAATGACATTAAAGCGGTGGTAAAAATGTGGTTAAAAATGTGTTGGGAAATGATTCTGACAATAAAAATTCTGATTCACAGTCCGAAAGTGACGATATAGCATCAGAAAGTGATCTAAGTGATGATCCTAACGTTGTCATGTACAAAATTAAGGATTTTGATAGAATATATTTTGATGATAGCTTTCCGATTCCGAATGTGAAAGAAGATCAAATTGACAAATTGTTCAAACTTGTGGAAGTTTTGTCAGATGAACTCGAGAAAAATCAAAAGAAATTTTATTCTAGACCCAAAAGGAATTTTGACAACAACCGTAGGAATGGTGGTGATTTTCCTGAGAACAGGAGAGTAGGTTTGGGTTTGGAGGATGAAGAAGATGAATCGACGAAGAAACCGAAGACAACGTTCCAGGAATACAAAGGTAAAAACATGAAGTTTGTGTACTGAACGAATACGGTTCAAGAAGAAGATATGATCGGTAAGCAATCAAATGATGAATTCAAAAAGGAGAAAGAACTTCGGGACAAGGCTAAGACCAAGTCTAGAAGTGGAGTAAAACCCACTAGTGAACATGATTCTGATACACGGACATGCTTTAAATGCAATACCATTGGTCATTTTTCTCGAAAGTGTCTAAATCTAAAGCCTTTGTTTTCACGAAGAAAAAATGTTTCAAAAGATGGAAAACAAAAGCAACCAGAGATTGTGAACCTAAAAAATGAATCTATTTCTGAAAGAAAACCCAAAAATGAATCAAAGTTTGAAAATTCTGTTTTTGAAAAAGGAGAAACTTCAAAGTTAAACAAAAACGATGATTCACGGTTTTATGTCAAGAAAGCAAGATACATGTCACAATCTTGGGTTGCGAAAAAGAAGTCTCCTGAGAAAGGAAAGTCTGTTGCTGATAAAACTGAAAATGTCAAATCAACTAAATCAGTAATCAAACAGACAAAGAAAGAAAAAGTCAAAACATTTTCAGAATCGACATCAGACGATATGTTTGATGATGATTTTGAATATGATGATGACTTTGAAAGTGTTTATGATGCTTATCATGTCAAACCAAAAACCAAAAAGGTTTGGGTTTCTTTTTTCAAGTAGTTACTTTCGTGTGCAGGAGTTCCTAGATCCACTTTATCAAAGATGATTCAGGATTAAGGAAGCTTCAGTTTGTTTTAACTTATCCAGAAATGTCAAAATCTTTGTTATTTTGAGGAGGAGTTTGTTAAAAAGGAAATTTTTTGAAAAGGAATGAATTTCATAAATCCACAATGTTAGAACACTGATTTTTATCTATTACAAATGCAGATTCAGGATTTGGAAAAGGATCGGACGGGCGAGTTCTCGTGATCCACATTGGTTTGTTACATTTTTAGAAAGTTATTTCTTAAAATCTAAAATCAAAATATGTTTTTGATTTTAGGGGAGTAATCCAACAAAACTTTAGAAAATAAAAAAACATATGAAAAGTTAAAAATTAAAAACATTAGAAAAAATAAAAAAAACAAAAACATTGAAAAAAAACAAAAAGAATTCGGTGTCACAAAAGGAAATGATAGTACATCAGTGGACTATCACAGTATGCTAAAGAAATGTAAAGTTTTAATAGTGATAAACGAGTTTTACTGTGGATGTGTCTATAGGCTTTACACGTTCAGTAAATTGTTTTCGGGATATAAACTAAATTTTACAACTGCTTAATCTTGTGGAATAACACATCTTGGATATATGGACTTAGTACTCCGAAATTTCGATTGAAAGGTTGCCCGATTCTGAGATACGAGGTCTTTATAGATAGTTGATATCTGGGGTATTATACAAGTTCTTCTGATTTTGCAGAAGCAATAACCTAGAACTTCTATAATACTTTATGCTTAAAACCCCTAAACTGCATGTAAAATATGAAAATATCGGGAAAGATCTAATAACAACTTTCAAACGAGCCTTCATCTATTTGTCTGTACGGTAGTACTAACCTGAGCTCTCAAGGTCTCGCATTAACCCAGATACAAATATCAATTACGCTATATCACCTGTAAGATGAAATCTAGGGAATCTGGATTCGGGAGTATATTCAAGAGGTGGGAACCATAGATAAGTCAAGTTTCATAATTCTTACCTAACATATCTTGGAACAATTGAGAAACATGGTGAAGTTTAAGTGGACAAACATATCGACAATCTAGGTAAACGAGTTTAAAACTGAAAGTCATTTAAAGGTCAACGGTACTAGTGATATGTCTCAATCAACTGATATGATCCTTAGACACGAATTCACAAAAAAATATGTTGTAAATATGTTTATACATAGTTTACATTGTTCTGTACATAGTTTATCTGCTTTACAGTTGATAAAACCAAAAAGATTTTCAGTGTGTTTTAGAATAAACTTACAAAAATTCGAAAAGATTTTGTTTCTTCATTATTTTCAATGAGCCAATGTTGGAGAACGGATCTTTGAAGTCTGGTAAGTTTTGAAAAGTTCAAAAGAAAGTTCATTAATTTGAAACTTTTAAAATTGAACAAAACAGTGTTTTCAGGTCAACCTGAGGTCATTAATTTGGACTCAGTTAGACAATATTGGTTAATCAAGGTCATTAACTTGGACTTGGTCAACTAAGTGGATTTCAATGATTGAAAATCATGAGAATGGTCAAGGTTTTAAATGTAAGGAGTTTTCAAGGTCATTAAGTTGAACTTGAATAACTAAAAAGGTTTTAAAATGGAGATTAAAATTTGAATTGTTAAATGTTATAAAATTTCGAAGTTTTAAATCTAAAACGTGTTCTAGTATCTCAAGAACTTTGAAAAGGAAGTAAAGTTTTAGGGGGAGCAGGATGAAACGTGACTAAAGTAAAGCTTAAAGCAAGGGGGAGCATGCTCACAGCAAGGAGGAGCTTGGAACTTAAAAGTTTTATCAAGATAAATTTGAAGAAAAAGATGGAGATTGAAGATCAATACGTTAAAGTTTATTCAAGAACTAAAAAGATCGGAAGACTAGAAGATTTTAAATGTCAAGGATGACTACGGCAATATCCAAAGAGAGGATGTCTGGGAAATTCTGTTGGTGCATATATCAAAAGGATGTTTACATCAAGATAACTACGCAACATCCAAGGGAGAGTCTGTTCGTGCATATGTCTGTTGCCTTCGTCATTAACGTCATTATGTATCGAGTCTGAGCGAATAGGGCTTAATATGTTAGAAACAAAGTGTATTTAAGTGTTAGAGGCCAAGCTCGGTGGAAATGGTTGTGATGATGTCAAGTTCAGCCGAACTTGACTAGGTCAATGTTCGCGAACTTCACTCTCCCACCACGAACTTGCAAGTCTATAAATAGGTGCCTTGGTGATTTCATTTGTAACTTCAGAGATTTTGGCACAGAGACGCGAAGCTCTGTCAGATCCGGTTCTTGAATGTATTGAACTTTAGATCAATGAACACAACCTTTAAATGAGTAATTCTTGTTATTTGATTAACTTGTCATTAGTTTCCGCCTAATCGGACAATAGATAACAAATTTAGTTCCCGAGCTGTTCGTGGACGTTCCTACAACTTTGAACTTCAGTTCAAAGGTCAAATAAGAGATTTTTTCTGAGGAATAAAGACCAAGAATAAAGTGTTTTTGGCATCATCTGTTCCAGGGGGAGATTGTTGGTATTGAACCCTATGAAAGGAACAGATGATACAAACCAAATTAACTATCGAGCTTTGGTTAAACTATCAGAGGTTACAACCTCTGTTGTATATACATTGCTTTCCCTAAAGACTGCTCTTCTATCATCTGACTTGACAAAGTTGCAAAGATCTGCCAGAGTTACAAGGATCAGAGGATAGAGATCAGAGCTTAGTCATTAGATAGATAATCAATGTAACAGTGCTAAGCACTGATAGTTAGTATTAGCAGTGTTTGTAGTTAGTTACATATAGTTTCCTGTCACTATCAACCCTACGTCATCAAAGATGCTCAGTGGTTAGATAGTTTAGTATAAATAGGTAACTTGTGTAACAGTTTAACTTGTCTATCAAAAGATCAACTTTCGCATATCATCTTCTCTGCATTTTCTTACTACCAAACTTTAATTGCAAAGGCTGAGGGGGAGTTTGTGAATCACATGCAAGTTTACCAACTTGAAAGCATGTTGATGATGAATACAAACGACCGTTACTTGTAGTAAAAGTTTTCCATTTGTTTCCGCTGCAAATCTCTTTTAAAACTCAATCATTTTCCATTTTTGAAACAAAAACTACAAGTAATTCAAACTCAGATCCTAACAATTGGTATCAGAGCTTGATTCATCAAATTTGATCTAACAATCGATTTGATTCGAACAGACAGCTCTCTGCTAATCAGTTTGGTTGTTTTTGCTTGATAAACTGAGTTTTATTACCTTCAAAGTTTTTAAAACAAAAAATTAATCCTGTGATCCATTTTTATTCAAACTGTGATGCTCAAAAGAAATGAATATTTCATTTGGCAACGACGAATGGGTCATATCCTTGCTCAGCAAAACACCGGTTGCCGAGATATGTTGCTTTTGGACCTCACGTTCCTATGGTTCCAAGCATAGAGGATCCAACTAAACAAGTGCCAAAAAATCCTGAAAACTTTTCGGAGCAGGATTTCCAAAAAAATGAATTGGATGCTAAGGCATTTAGCATAGTTGCTTCGGCTTACCCATGAGATTTATGCTGGTCTACTCCATTGCAATAGTGCAAAGGAGTTATGGGATGCACTGAAAGAGCAATTCGGTAGGGACTGAGGAAGTGATTGAAAGTAACAGAGAAGTTCTAAATCACAGTATGAAACTTTTGTCACTTGAAAGGAGAGTCTCTAACACAACAGTTCGAACATTACAGCTGTCTCATCAGTGAACTTAGACTGGTTAAGTGGTTTTTCCTAATTCGACTGTCAATAGTCGTTTCCTTAGATCGTTACCAGATAAGTGGGAGATGTAGCTTATGTAACACGAAAGTCTGTTGGGTATAAAGAAATGTCGTTGACACAACTTCATGGGATACTCCTCACTTATGAGAGAGAGTTAAACCAGAAAAAGAAGTTGCAAGATTCTGACAAAATGACTGAATGATTACTCATTGGGTAATACAACTCTTTTTGGCCAAGAAGAGGGATCTGGCAGCAGTAAAGACCAAAGTTATGATCATTATATAGATATTACTTCTGGTGGGAACTTTGATCTGAAAATATAGCACCCAACTATGCTTTCACTGCTAATGGGGAAAGCTAAACCTCTGATAATCTATCCTTTGAGCTGAATGACTTGCAACATTTTGAACCTTCTGATCTTGAAGAAATGGATATTTTGCACCAATGGCCCTATTGAGTGTTAGGGCTAGTAAATTCTATAAGAGAACTGGTAGGACATTCCTAGGATTGCATGGGGGAGTTGAAGGTTGGGCTGGATAAATCAAAAGTCAAGTTTAGGACACTTTGCCAGAGAATGCAGGTCTCAAAATTCTGGACCAATAGTGACTCTCCTGGCCCTAGACCTCAGCACACACAAAACACAGCTCATTATTCCCAATATACCCCTGCTCAACATGTTCAAAACATGCCCATATCTTCAAATGTCAAAACACTGCCCACTTTGCACATCCTGCTACTACTGTTCCAGTGCATTATGTTCAATCCACTGCTCCACAAATTCAATATGTTCAGGCACCATCACATCCTCAAGTGCATGTACAACAAGTACCCATTGTCACACAACCTGCTCAAACCACTGCTAGTCCAGCAGAGGTTGGTCAACAGAGCTTTTTCACACAAAGTTATGTTGACTAGAGTAGCTTGCCTGAGGATTTGACTGATGAGAACTTTGCTTTAATGGCCAAAAATGATGTTGAACAAGAATTTTGTTTAATGGCCTTAGAGACAATTGCTGAAGGTGTTGAATCTGTGGAGTTAATGTCAAAACTGATAAAGTTCAAGTTTGTGATGAACCCGTGGTTTCAAGTGAAGAAAAGATAAATGCTGCTGATAAGGAAAAGAACACTCCTGCTGATCCATGGAATGTTGATGTGTGTGAAGATGAGTGTGATTGTGCTCTGATGGCTGCTACAAAGGTATCACCTCAGATCCTTAAAGATCTATGTTTGACAAATGCATCATTGCTTTTGCAAACATTAAGTAGGTGAATGAAAACCCTGAGGAACAAAATTTTAGAAGATGAACTTAATTTTGAAAAACTGATTAAAGAGTCAAAATCAAAGTTAAGTGAAGAAGATTCTGAAATGAGTAGCTTGAGACATGAATCAAGCATAACCAAGGACCAACTCCAAACTATGATAGAAAAATACCAATGTTGTAAAAAGGAGTTAGAAGAACCCAAATCACTTGTGAAAAACGGGTTGAGTCCTGTAAAGGTTATGAGATTATGCTTGATGCTCAGATCAAGAGCAACATTAAGTTTGGTGCAGGTTTTAGAACCTATGACCAAAATGAGAAAAATGTTGCTGAAATTGATTCTGAGTTGGTTGAAATAGTCCCAACAAATTTGGCTGGTGAAGAAATAAAAATCACAGATAAAGCTGGAAACAAAATTGTTTTGGAAAAATCAGAGGTTACAACAAAAGATAAAGAAATTGAAAATATCAGTTTAAACCAACCTGGTCAGATGAATGTGATATTTTAGAAAACTTTAAGCTAATGGACTTTACAACCTCTCATTGTATTAAAGCCCCAAAAGCACTTGTGATCCCTATCAAAGATGTACCAGCAGAGGTTACAACCACTGCTGATAAAAAGTCTGATAGGAAAAGAAGAGTAAAGATTAAAAAAACTTGTTTTGTGAATTTTGTGAAAAAAAATCATGTGACTGCAGATTGTTTTCTTTTTAAAAGCCAATGACATTAACAAAACTTGTGTTATCAAAAATTCTTCAAGATGCACCATCTGCAACAAAACACATCATTTAACTCAAGAGTGTGCCTATCTCAAAAACTATGAGCAAAAGGTAAAAGAGATCAAGGTAAAAGCACTAGAAAGAGAAGGTTCAAGTTCTGCTGGAAATAAATCTAGGGAGAGTTTTGAACCAACCGAAACATCTGTTACAAAAGCTTTAAACAAAACCTCTGTTCCTAAAGAGGTGCAAGTGACAGATGCCCCACCATCAAACTTATTTCCAAGAGGGTATGGCCAACCAGCCTATAAAAGGGTTCCTCTTACTTATGAAGGATACAAAAAGCCTTCAAAGCAAAGAGTGAATAAGCATCCCTATGGATACAATCATCTGATAGGAAATGATCAAGAGCAGATGTTACGAGAAAATATCCAAACCACTGACCATTGTCCTAGACTTGAGGCTGGACCATCTGTGACCCCATCCAAAGCCATTTTGGCTTTGGAGACCTATCTTAACTGATCTATTTACTTGATGTGCAGGGACCCTCTATTTGCCTTGATAGCTTATGGTATGTAGATAGTGGAGGTTCCAGACACATGACAGGATGTAGAGCCCTTCTCAAGGACTTCATGGCTCATGGGGGGGTGATATATCTTTTGGTAATAACTCAAAAGGAAAGGTTTTAGGGTCTTGGTCGGTTTTGGCAGGTAAACTCAAGTTTGAAAATGTGAATTTAATTGACAATCTGAAATTTAACCTGCTGAGTGTCTCACAAATGAGTGACAGAGGGTATGGATCCTTCTTCACTAAGAAAACTTGCCAAATTGTGGGACCAGAGGTTGTTAAAAAGATTGATCAAATCATTACTGAGAGCAAAGCACAACTCACTGCACACAGAAGTGGAAATGTGTATGTGGTAGATATGCTAAAAGATAATCCTATGTCTGGAACATGCTTATTCTCAGTTGTTTCTAGCAAAGAGACTGAGTTATGGCATCGAAGACTTGGACACACAAATCTTAAAACTATCACCACACTCTCAAAACAAAGTCTTGTAAGAGGTTTGCCTCACAAGCAATTTTCCTATGAAGAACATTGTGTTTCCTGCTTAAAAGGAAAACAACATAAAAGTTCTTTCAAATCAATTGAAGAGTCTAAAACAAGCCAGTGTTTACAATTGCTTCACATGGACTTGTTTGGCCCAGTGCAAATCATGAGCTTAAAATACAAAAGGTATTGCCTAGTGATAGTTGATGATTTCTCTAGGTTTACATGGACTTTCTTTCTCCACTCTAAGGATGAAACTGCAGTCATTTTGCAAAACTTTGTTAAACAAGTAGAAAAGCAATTTGATGGGGAGTGACAATGGAACAGAGTTTAAAAATAGGGAGTTGGATGCTTTTTGTGAGTCAAAAGGAATTGTTAGACAATATAGCATTCCAAGAAATCCAGAGCAAAATGGGGTAGTTGAAAGGAAAAATAGAACTTTAACTAAATCAGCAAGAACTATGCTTGCAGACTCTGGTTTACCCTTGTCTTTCTGGGTAGAGGCTGTAAACACTGCTTGCTATGTCCAAAACAGTGTTTTGATTAACCCCAGACATCAAAAGACTGCCTATGAGATTTTGTATAAAATCAAACCTCTGATTTCCTATTTTAAAGTTTTTGGATATCCATGCTTCATTTTGAACTTAAAAGATTCTATATCTAAGTTTGCAGCCTAAATTGACTGTGGTTATTTTCTGGGATACTCAACCACTGCTAAAGCCTACAAAGTTTTTACTGTAGGACCAAGTGTGTTGAAGAAACTTTGAATGTGAAGTTCAATGAACTTTCATCACTGAAAATCCCAGCAAATCCTGCAGAGCTTTTTGATTTAGATAAATTCACATTTGCTGATGTTTCTATCAAGCTAGACAATGCAGGTACACCACAATAATCTAGAGAAGATCAAGATCAAGAATATGACTGTGTGCTTCCACAAACAAAAGTCAATTCTTCCAACAGAGGATTAGGTGCCACAAGCTCTTGTGTAAACTCTGCCACTTCTAGGTCAACAGTGTTTGATCCTCAAACCTTTGCCAGTTCACAAAATCAAACATCTGTTGATAAAAGTCCTACATTTGGGCACAAAAATCTTCAGAATGTTACCTCTATACCCCTAATACCACCACCTCCATTTACATCAGCGGCTGATACTTCAAATTCACCAGCAGAGGTTAGCTCAGATGATACACATTTGCAGCCATCACACCTCAAAATGCTATTGTTCCATACCAAGGTGATTTGATTTATCTCAAAAGCCATCCAGCATATCAAGTTATTGGCAACATCAAATCTGGGGTGCTCACACGGAGCCAATCCCAAAATATTTGTCTTTTTTGCTTGTTTCTATCACTCATACAGCCAGTCAAGTACCAAGAGGCACTGAAAGACAACAGCTGGGTAGAAGCCATGCAAGAAGAAATCCTTCAGTTCAAGAGACAACAAGTTTGGGAGCTTGTGCCACTGCCAAAAGACGTAAGTCCAATTGGCATAAAGTGGGTCTTCAAGAACAAAACTGATTAGTTGTCAAAAACAAAGCAAGGCTCGTGGTTCAAGGCTACATACAGGAAGAAGGTATAGACTATGATGAAACTTTTGCTCCTGTAGCAAGGTTGGAAGCTATTCGCCTGTTCTTAGCTTTTGCTGCTAACCACAACATAAAGGTGTATCAAATGGATATAAAGAGTGCATTTTTGTATGGAAAAATAAAAGAAGAGGTGTATGTCTGTCAATCTCCAGGTTTTGAAGATGCATTCCATCCTGATCATATCTACAAGCTCAAGAAAGCATTGTATGGCTTGAAGCAAGCATCAAGAGCCTAGTATGAAACTCTATCCACTTTCTCTTTATCCATAGGGTTTATTAGAGGTAAAATAGTTAAAACCCTATTCTTAAAATGGAAAGGAAAAGATTTGATGCTTGTCCAAATTTATGTTGATGACAACATTTTTGGATCCACAGCACTGCTATGTGTGAAGAGTTTTGAAAACTCATGGCAGCAGAGTTTGAGATGAGTGCAATGGGTGAGCTCTAACGTTTTTTTGGTATCCAAGTTAAACAATTGCAAAATGGTATATTTATCCATCAAAACAAGTATGTGAAAGAACTGCTTAAAAATTTTGATATGGATGATTGTAAACCATGTAGCACACCCATGGCAACCACCAAGCTAGTCACCATTGATGGTAAAGATGACCTTGTTGATCAAACTCTTTATAGAAGCATGATTGGGTCTATTGTACCTAACGACATCAAGGCCAGACATCATGTTTGCAACATGTGTTTGTGCCAGATCACAGGCATTACCTAGAAAGTCTGATCTTATTGCTGTAAAAAGGATATTCAGATACATAAAAGATGCTCCCACACTTGGTGTCTGGTATCCAGCTAATGGGAATATTGAGCTTTCAGGTTTTTCAGATAGTGACTTTGCTGGGTGCAAAACTACAAGGAAGTCCACATCAGGAGGATGTCAATTCCTAGGTGATTGTCTAGTGTCTTGGCAAAGCAAAAAGCAGGTTGCAGTTTCAACATCCACTGCTGAGGCAGAGTATATTGCTGCTGCTAGCTGCACTGCTCAATTCTTGTGGCTTCAAAATCAGTTGCTGGATTTTGGTGTAACTGCACTAAAGACTCCACTCAGATTGGACAGTCAAGCTACTGAAAACATCATTAAAAATCCAATTTCTCATTCAAATACAAAGCACATTAACATCAGACATCATTTTGTGAGAGATTGCTATGAAAAAGGTTTGATTTCTTTGCATCATGTCCATACTTCAGATCAGTTGGCAGATGTTTCAACCAAGGCATTGGATACATCTACCTTTGAAAACTTGATCTCAAGAATTGGAATGCTAAACATGGATTAAAAACAAGTTTTTTTTTGTAAATCCATGCGTACATAGCATCAAAATGTGTTCAGAAAATCAAAACTCATCCTTAAAAATAGTTAAAGTTGAAATTTTTCAATAAATCTTTAAAAGCCTGCTCATAACATATGTTTGCTCAAAACCTCTGATAGGCTTCAAAATTTTATTCACTGTTAAAGTGTATCCACTTACTTCCATTTTTACCAATTTTTCAAAACACTGATAGCTATCCACTGATAGTGTTAAAAATCAATACTTTTCTCATCAAAGGTTACACGTGGCCAGATGTTAGCCATCAGATCTTGCAACAGATGCCATGTAATCGTCACTTTTTCAAATCCCTATAAAAACCCTGTTTTATGTAACATCCGTCAAAAACGGATTTTACCAAACCCGCTCCGTTTATTAACCGAACAATCAGTTAAAAATTTCGTTGCGAATTTAATGCCCAAAATAATTTTAAACGATACATAATTAATTATTATATGGGAATATATAATTAGTTTTTGAAAAACTGTTAAAAATAAGAAAATAAAAATAATATAACCCTGCCGGGTTTCGAACCCGGGTCAGTCGCCGGGTCAAACAACAACTTAACACTCAACACTTAAACCACTGCGCCACTGATGTTTCTTGTTAAATGTTAAGATCAATTAATTCATATCATGACTTTCCGAATTCAAAACCGGCGCCCAAATGCAGTTGTCGGAAATCCCGGCGATCTCGCCAAGAATTAACGATTCCTTCAGTTTTAACGTAAGCTTTAAAACAACATCGGTTATAACCGACGCCTGAACTCGCGACACAAGCTATAACTGCCGGATTTTTTCTAACCGACGAATCAAGTCGGAAATTGGACCAAATTCGTCGACGACTTGCCTTATAAATACCCCCTCGAACCTCTGCAAACTTTTTCGCTCAAAACCGCACCCTTTCTCGGCGAAAACTCACCCGCCGGAAAACTTTTGTATCTCGCCGGAAAACCGAGCCCTTCACTTCTGAGCTTTACTGAACCCCCTGAGCTTATACCGAAGTCACCCACATCCTTTTCAAGCTTTCTGGAGACTCGCTGTTGCAAGACACACGACGCCGGAACCTGTTACTGTCGCCGGAGTTCTTCCGGAAAACAGAGGAGTCCATTCGGTATACCTTACGCCTAATTTCTTCATTCTTTTTATTTAATCTCACTTGTAATTAACTAAAAAACGCTAAAGAAACCGATTAAAACATTGAACCAGTCGGATTTCCGATTCTGGTTAAAAACGGATGAAGAAGACTAAGTTCGGTAACATATAAGTATAATTAAAATCAAGTTATTACTCGGGTTAGACACACAGTCCAGTGGTGGACTGTGTGCACAATAAACACACTAACGTCTCGAGTTCGATTCATGCCCACACACGCTGCCTTAATAAAAATGTCTTTTTTTGTTAACTGAACCGGATTCATTTCATGTATATGTTAAGTTTATTAATAACCGGAATAATAACCAAGTTAGACACACAGTCCAGTGGTGGACTGTGTGTATGTTTAAATCACAGGTCACGAGTTCGAGTCCGGGCTACCGCACCGACTCGGACAATTATCTACCTTTTTAAATAAGTCAGAAATGAAAATACTTATTTTGTATTTAAGTATAATAAAAATCGGTTTATATAACATGTTAAACACACAGTCCAGCGGTGGACTGTGTGTACACGCAACCCACAGGTCCCGGGTTCGAGACCTGTGGAGCGCACCGATCCGATTCAGTTAAATCGTTTTTAAAAATAAATGATTTTCGGTTTAATCTAATTAATATATAAATATAATTAAAAACAGAAATATTTCGGGTTAGACACGTAGCTCAGTTGGTAGAGCTGCGTGCACGCGTACGGGAGGTCTCGGGTTCGAGCCTCACTCAGCGCACATATACTCGCATACGAACCGGTCAAAGTCAACAGTCAACGGTCAATGGTCAACGGTCAACGGTCAAAAAAGTCAAATTTTTTTATTATTTTTATTTAGTTATTTTAATTAAAAATCAATTAAAAATACTTAAAAATAACATTTTTAAGGTTAGAAAATAGCCTTAAACTCACAAAAATACACCCAACAATCATACTAAAATGGATTAATAAAATCCGTTTATTTACCGAACCATAATGCTATTTATCTAGGTTAATTTCACTCGTGGTTAAAACCACTTCGCGTGCATTCAACATCATCAACCGAACGCACCCACTGTGAGTGAATCTTACAACTCCCCCTTTTAATTACACGTTTTGGGGTGCGTCATGTGTCACAAAATAATTAACTTGTTTATTTAAACTTGTGCCATACCATATCGTGATCTAAACTTAGATTGTTTATATTGTTGTGATTACGTATTTCATTTTGTCAAATTACATGAAATTCATTCATTAAGCCCATCAGTTCCTCGTGGGAGACGAGTTGAACAACGCGTGCCTCAAAACCAATTCATTATTGTTCATGTGTTTATCATTGAGTTTATATTGTTTGTAGTTATGTCTTTCATATTATCATGTTTATGCAATTCATTCATTAGGCCCATCAGTTCCTCGTGAGAGACGAGTAGAGCAACGCGTGCCTTTAAACGTTCCATTATTGTTCATGTGTGCTTTATTTAATATCTAATGATTGTTGAATATGTTTATATCTATTTTTACTCATGTGTGGTTGTGCACTCATTTCATAATCAATTAAATAAACTTGTTCAAATGTTTTCCATAGGATTCACTCGCCAACTTTTTGTTGATCCAAAAACCTTTTTACACATGATACAGGTGAACAGGTTGAAGCAAGGAAAACATAGGAAATGCCTTAGAAGAGAACAAAGAAGCTTAGATTGATAGTTAGAACATGTTGTAATATTTATTGTAAATTTCCATTAAATTGTTTTAATGAATATGAAACGTATAATAAATGTCATGAGTTTTGATGATAACCCAATCATGCCCCGGTCACCTTTTCCGCTGCGGGTCGGGGTGTGACATTTTATCTCTCACCAGTGTTTACCCTAAACTGTGTCGATTTCAAAATCTCAAAACAGTTTTTCTCTCTAACACCATGGCTCCCAAATCAAAATCTTTGAAGAAATCCACACAAGCACTTCCATCCTACACTCTCATACTCAAAATCCCCCACATAATTACACCGCCATACTTGAAGCAAACAACGCAAATACTCTCTATCATCCAATGATTCGAATTTTGCAAAAGTCGAAATTCAAGCACATGTTAGAAGTCAAAGCCCCAATTTACATTGATTCTCTTCGTGACTTCTGGAATAATGCTAAGGTTCACTCAACTGCTGCTGGTGTTCCTTATACAATACTCTCAAGAGTAGGGGGAGTGTTGATGCAAATTAGCCCCCAATCGATCTCTCAAGTTTTCAAGTTAAATGACATAGAACATCTTGTGTCATTTCCCCAAAATGAGATCCAAGCAGAGTTTCTGGAAAGAGGTTATGTAGGCCAGATGAAAGGTATGACCATCTTTAAACCTACCTTTCCTGCTAAGATGAGATTTTTCTTTCACACAATTCTAACTTGTCTCTCAGCAAAAACCACTGATTTCAATGAAATTCCATTGAACATGCAATATCTGGGGTATGCAATTTTAACTGACACATATTTTAACTACTCCCAGATACTGTTCAATGATCTTGTGAATAATTTTCAAAATATTCCAAAAAGAAAAGCTTTTTTGATTCATCCACGTTTTCTGAGTGTTTACTTACAAGATCAAATCAAAGGTCCTGAAA
Organism: Scalesia atractyloides; assembly: GCA_947069175.1. Taxonomy (NCBI): domain Eukaryota; kingdom Viridiplantae; phylum Streptophyta; class Magnoliopsida; order Asterales; family Asteraceae; genus Scalesia; species Scalesia atractyloides. Next base: position 80,128,721 of record CAMTDV010000004.1, on the reverse strand, counting down.
GTAAAATAGGCGATGTGACTATACCAGGATGCCTCACTCATGAAACCTTCACTAGAATAACAAACCAAGATAAAGTTGCGAAAACACAAGTAGAGGAGGCTGAGCAAGTTTTACCTGAACAAAATGTTCAAACTTAACCTCTTGCTACTGAGCCCACTGCTCTTGGTGATCAGGGCACCACAACCGCTGCTCTGAAGCCCACACCAAAAATCCTCAAAAATAAAACTAAACACTTACCAAAAAGCCCACCAAACCCAAAAAGGGTCCTCTAGAAGATGAGATCCCAGAGGTTAACCCAGTGACAGCACCAAAGTCACCAACCACTGCTTCTACTTCTTTAAAGCAGATGGATCAAAGATCTCCAACCGGCTATGAAACTCCTCCTGCATCCTCACAAAAGGATCAGGTTGTAGACACAGGGACACCAAATTATGAAGCTCTAGATCTGCTTGGTTCTATCTTCCACAGCCCCTCTCCCAGGGCACTGTCGCTTTCTACACAGCCACCTTCACCAATGACCACACTTCCACCTACTATTTTACTATTTCTGAATGCAATTGAATTAGACCAGGCACAAACCATCACTTCTCAACAACCTATTACTGAGAATATACTTCATCAAGAGGCTGGGTCTGACTCTTTATTCGTTGCTAGCCCATCAGCACATGAAGAGGCTACATCCCTTGGGTTACATGTAACCCTTGGTGATAGTTCAACTCAAGCATCCACTACAATTGCTGAACTCCCAAGTTCTCGGTTAGACAGTGGTTTCATTACTAAGACTTGGTTGAAGGCAACCACTGTTGAGGCAACAACTGTTATCTCTGTTATGGAAAGTCCCCAGTTCCAAGACAAAGGGGCATCTATGGTTGAAGCTGGTACTAAAACCACTGCTAATGATACCATAGATACAACTACCACTTCAGGAAGGAGTTCAGATGATCCTATTAAATTAGGTTATGAGCTAAAATACCAGGATTTGACGGAGAGAGTGACAAGGATAAGAAAATTCTGTTGATGAAATCAAAAGTTTACTGAAGTAGATGATAGCTACAGAAAGTCAACCCTCTGTTCTATCCACTGCTGATCTCAAATAAGCTCTTAACCCTCTGTTTCAACATCAACAACATTATTTGTATCTACAACACAAGCACCAGATGAATGATGTTAGAAACTTGGTTGAATCAAGGTATCAAGACACTGCAGCAGACATTAAAGCCATCAAAGCTCATCTACTCATAACCACTGGCCATGCACCTCCAACGGTTATCTTTGTTACAATAGATGAAGCCAAAAAGGGAGAGAAACCTTTGGGAAAAAAAGTTGAAAATAGATTATGATAAGGCCATACCTACTTTAAATATTCCAAGGCCTGATGGTTCAAAGAAGATAGATTTAACTGATGAAACTGTGGCCAAGGCAAAGGGCTAGTCACAAGAAGACAGTGATCCAGGAGAGCAGAGTGTTGGTTGAGAAAAAGATTGAACAACAAAAAGAAAAAGGAGAGGTTGATACTTCATCAAAGAGGATACCTGCTAGAAAAGCTAGGCAACCAACATCCACACCTCCTAAAACTAAGCCTGCAACCAATCAAACCATTAAAACCTCTGCCTCTCAAAAACCTATCACAGCTTCAAAACCACAACCAACATCCACACAAGCAGATGTTACAACACCTGTTGTGTCAACATCTGTTGAGACAACACAGTGTTGCAACAGATGCAACTCTATCCACTGCCATGATCACATTTCCCACATCAACTCATCCATTATCCACACCACCTAAGATCTCACTACCACCATCACCCACTTTAAGGTTTAAAAGGAGAAAGATCACAAAAGTGATAAATGATGATAAGATTCCTGCACGTCTTCCACTATCATCACAACTAATGACCTCCACATCAGTGCTTACAACATCTTCAACTCTTGAAATTACTCCTGCAGCAAAGCTGTATCCTCTTGATTTACCAGCAGTCAGGGAAGAGATCCTAAGTTTCTTTTCAGAGGATACCCTGACAAAAGAACAATCCTATCCCTTGATCGCTATCCAAGACCTGCAAATGTTGATGATTACCTAGAATTGAAACGGAAGCAAGCAGAGGATATTGCCAAAAGAGAATCAGCAGGAAAAGATGATAGAGAAATACAGATTGCCATGTCCTTTCAACTAAGTAAAGCCAACATTTTACAAAACTTTGTCAATAATTTGAGCAACCAGATTTCAGAAAGGGAGATAAGCTGGTCAAAAGTAAACTTATTGAGTATATCATGGAGAACAAGAAGTATAAGGCAACAAGGGCACAGTTCAGGGATTGGAGCTTAGATGAGCTGAGAGAAGAAATCAACAGAATGCAAGAAATGTTGAAAGATCCTCTTAAAAAGCCAACTCCTCCCAACTGGGATTTACACAAGAAAGATATGCCTGAAAAAGACTTAAAGTTGAAGAGGATGAAGAATTACCTTATTCAGAATCATTATGGTTCAAAGAACCAAGTGATGAGATGGGGTGAGGTCAGGGTGATAGACACTTACAAAAATTTGGAAGAAAGGAGGAAAAAGGATCCATCCATGCCTCCTAAACCTGATTATTCAAAAGAAGATGCTATTCTCAAAGTCCAACTCTTCAAAAGGTCCAGCACAACATCTGCCCATTCCACACTTGCCCTGTTACACAGAAAAAGGCAAGGGGAGATGTCTGAAAAGACTGACAAAGAGTTTGAGGATACATTCATCAAAGAAGGTATAAAGAATATAATTGATTATCCAACTGATGATTTAAGTGCCAAGCTGGCTAAAGATTTATCACAAATAGCTCCTTCTCAATCCTCAGCAATAAAAGCTCCTTCAAGAAAACCTTGAGACCCAAAAATTCTAAAGTGGAAGGTCGACAAAGATATCCATGAATTGACACTGCTCAAGTCTGATGGTGATGCCACTAAACTATCTATGGAAGCTGCTTATGAGCTTACAGTAAAGACTTCCAAGAGTTATTATGTTTAGAACTGGAGAAGGATGCTAAGACATAGAATCTCTTAACTTTGAACTTCAGTTCAAAGGTCAAGAGATTTCTTCCTGAGGAATGAAGACCAAGAATAAAGTGTTTTTGGCATCATCTGTTCCAGGGGAGATTGTTGGGATTGAACCCTATGAAAGGAACAGATGATACAAAGCCAAATAACACTATCGAGCTTTGGTTAAACTATCAAAGGTTACAACCACTGTTGTATATACACTGCCTTCCCTAAAGACTGCTCTTCTATCATCTGACTTGACAAAGTTGCAAAGGTATGTCAGAGTTACAAGGATCAGAGGATAGAGATTAGAGCTTAGTCATTAGATAGATAATCAATGTAACTAAGTGTTTGTATAGTTAGTTATCATATAGTTTCCTGTCACTATCAACCCTGACGTCATCAAAGATGCTCAGTGGTTAGATAGTTTAGTATAAATAGGTAACTTGTGTAACAGTTTAACTTGTCTATCAAAAGATCAACTTTGCATATCATCTTCTCTGCATTTTCTTACTACCAAACTTCAATTGCAAAGACTGAGGGGGAGTTGTGAATCACATGCAAGTTTCCAACTTGAAAGCATGTTGATGATGAAAACAAACGACTGTTACTCGTAGTAAAATTTTCCATTTGTTTTCGCTGCAAATCTCTTTTAGAACTCAATCATTTTCCATTTTTGAAACAAAAACTACAAGTAATTCAAACTCAGATCCTAACACACGTCGTTCCTTGCCGTTAAAAAAAAACTCAACATAGATTTGGTTAGGGTGTAACCAAATACAATTAAGATTATAGAGGGAGGTGAATGTTATAGAGGTTGGGTGCAATCAAATATGTGTAACCACAGACATTGTTACAAGATTCTTCAGGCTCCTTGTTGTCCTAAACAATCTTTTATGTGGTTAAATTTTTGTTTATCTTCTATACTGATTGGGCTTTTTGTTTGTCATAAATTTTACATAATGGGCAAACAATAAGCAAACAACTTAACTCTAAAGTAGGCGATCCGCTTTAAACTTGAAGGATAATTATGGCTACTAGAGATAAGTTCCATACTCGTCAAATGGATTTTTTGTCTGGCTAGTAGTACAAACTATGGGACTCTTACATGATATCTTTACTACGACACCTGGATGTAACACCAATTTTAATAATTAATTCATTTCGTGTTCTTAAAGATGGCAAAATCCGATTAAAAATGATTTCACTTTAGGATATGGAAGCAAGAAGACGAAACATTCATAATCAATGCCATTGGCAACTGATGTGAGTTGTCAGTTCTAAAGTGTCGTCTTAAAGTTTAACAATAAGGCCATGAGGTGTGGTTGTGTCCTTTCCCCGACCTCCCCCATCCGTCATATCACCTCCACCTCACACTACCTTCCTCTTCATCCCTCAAGGGGTGGTGTTCCCCTTCCCCTCAAATCAAGACTTTCCAATTCATTAACAACACACAACAATCGGGAGACATCCCCTATGGGCGCCAAAGACATATCGGGGTGGGGTGGGGCTCGGTTTTCCCTGTTAGGGCCGAAGGCCACATCCTTTTCAACTAGCAATAAGGAATATTAAGTAACACAATCATCCTTTTCTGTTAGTTTGGCTTAGGAATGATCTTTTATAGTTATATTGCATGCGTTCAAATCATTATCATTGTTAAAACTAAAATATCAAGTCAACAAACTCTATTAGAATTTTAATTACGTGAATAAAACCCTTGAGATAGGTGATAAGCCCAAGACTTTTCGTAGGAGTTGCATGTGGGCCACAAAAATCTTTAAATAATCCGCATAGGTTGTAATGTTTTATTGCATACTTTTGTTGATGCAAGTTGTGATTAGTAGTTAATAACTATAGTAGGTAACACTGTAGATTTATTTATATCTTACAAACTAATATGATTAACATAAGGCTAAAGGGTATGGCGAGGGTCATCTCCAAAGTGATGAGCCGCCACGTAAGATGTCACATCCCATCTTTTGGAGGATGGTCCTCCTAGTAAAATGAGGGGGTGGAGGATGGGCATGACCACTTTAATTTTAATTAATTTTTAGTTTTTATTAATTTAGTTTTATAAAAACACTACATATATTAAATAAAAATAAAACATGAAACCAGTAATTATCCTAAAATAAAATTATGATTCCTAAAAAATAAAAATTACGATTCCTAAAAAATAAAATTTCGAATCCTAAAAATAAAACTACGAGGTCCACTTTCTTTTAACGTTCTCCTTCATCCTCCGGTACGGTATCGAGATCCAACTGTAGAATTTTAAAATCACTCGCTCGAGCGAAGTCGGCCGACAAATCTTTCTTATATTCATTTTTTTTTCTCCGTGATCTCTCGGAAGAACGCATCTCGTTTATCAACTCATTCATTTTCGAATCGCTCCCGGAAGACGCCGTTTTTTTCTTTTCGGCCGCCGCCGCTTTTTTCGCCTTGTCCCTGCCAGCGGGACGTTCCGACTCTTGCACCTCAACCTCCACCTCGTCAAACTCCTCCAGCTCGTCGTTTATGTCTATTTGACAACGTGCGGTGGAGCCTCCCGCGCTATAACTTCCGGACTCGGAAGTTTTACTTCGTTTGGCGGACGTCACTTCGTTCGGAACCGGTTTCCATTTGTTTTCTTTCTACAAAATTTTCCTAGCTTGAAGATGTGGGAACATGGTTCTACCCTTCGGATCCCAATTTTCCAAAGCAAGGTTGAGGATGATGACTTCGTTGCACCGCTAGGATGATTAGTGTAATAGCGGTTGTAAATTTCGCTAAAGCAGTTGATTTTGGGTTCGGGTTGTTTGGGTTGTTCGGGTTGAACGGGTTCGGTTGTTTGGGGTTGTTTCGGGTTGTTCGGGTTGAAGGGTTCAGGTTGTTCGGTTGAAAGGATTCATGTTTTTTTTATAAAAAAGATAAGAAATTTATAAAGTGGATGAGAAGGGTGGGTGGATTTTGGATGAATGTGGTATAAAAAATGGAGGTTGAATGGTATTTAAATTAAAAAAAACATTTTTTTTATTAAAAAAGCCGTTACACAACGTCCCTTTTCGAAAAATGTGCCAAAAACTGGAACGGCAGGCGGCGGCAGGGAAGGGCCGGGTTGCCGCTGCATGGACATAGGGGCGGTGTGAGGTCCGGCGCCTGGGCCTTGCCGGGCATATGTCCGGCCCCATACCGGGTTTAGTCTAATATGAATAATATCATTTACACATGCCATCAAATTATCTAATAATGTCTCGTATTTCTTACAAGTTAATTTTATTTTAAATTTCAAGCATTATGATGGAAAAACGCATGGTAACTGCTTACCTAACAAGGTATAGTTTTTTTTGGTACTTTTTTATACCAATTAAGTATATAAATCATTCAGTTAAAGTGAATTGTAATATGGGACTCCAAATATCGACGACAATTCGATTTTAATGACGCAGCATGTAAATTAGTATTGACCTAGCTTATATTATTGCCATGGTTGATTACGTGTGATGTGGACTTAGAATTGATTTATACTTTTGAATGACGTTATGTTATTTATAATTAGATTCATTCATCATTTCATCGACTTATTATATTAGACTTGTTTGAGGCCACGGTTGCGAGATAGTAAACCGTACTACCAACGGCTGGTGGAAGGGGGTAGAATCAAGCTAAGTGATATTATATAAAGTATTTGTAACACAAATTTATAACATAATTGATGGGATCAAAGTGATATTATATAAAGTATTTAGAAAACAGAGCCAAAAGTAACATCTTTGAAACTTAAGAAGTAAACAAAACCTTTAACCAAAATACAAAGAAAAAACCCGATGGATCAATATTGACCACCAAACAAAGTTTGGTGGCCAAAATCAAAGACATCAAAAAGCACTGTCCGTAAGGACAAAGCGCATTGCCACGAGGACTGGTTCGGAATTTGAACGGTATCCTGTTCCGTTCACTACAGTACTGTCAGAAAAACATAATGTTCATAAAACAGAACCCTAAAGTCCAACATAAAAAACCACAAATATAACAAAACGAATATGTAAAATTATAATATGAAAGAAACAAACACAAAAATCCAATACGATGACAAATAGAGTTATAACAAAAATATTAAAAACAAAACAATATTAGAATATTTAAAATTAATATAAAACATAAAAAACAAAGAATATTTAAAATTAATATAAAACATAAAAACAAATGTTATTATATTTGTGGCAGCTGTAGCAAAATTACAACTTTATTCAACCTACGAAATATCACTTCATCTTTGCCGAATTAGCAATATTACATTTTTTAAGGCTAACACGGACTCACCTACATTATTTTTATATTACAACTTACCCAAGATTATTACTTAGGTCTTTTTCAAAGTTACTATACTTGCTTCTTATCGCTGGTGAGCTTCTCCTCTTACCGGTAGTCTTCTCCAAAGAAGCAATATTACTTCATTTTGACCAATGAGTTCGAGGCACAAATTAGCACTAGGACACTAGTCCTAAGAACATAAATGTAACATTTTAACATAAAATGTAACTCATATATAAAATTGAACATTATATGTTATAAATTTGTAACATATTTTGGCATGCATAAACTGTTCTTTTGTATGTTGTGTGGTTTGTTGTACATTGGATGTGGCTTGCCGTAGAGCCACTCATGACATATGTGTAACCAAGATAGAGACATCAAAAGAGATGGGATGGAGATTTGAGAGAGAGAAAAAGGCAGTCTGAGAGACAAAGAGAGAGACGCAGAGTAGATCGACGTCGCCGGTGGCCGGCGTAAAACGATGGTGGTCTACGAAGTCACATCGACAACTTTTGCCGTATGCTTCAATATCAAGCGATGTCGCCTTACCCGGCGACGGCACTACTGGCCGGCGTAAAACTTCAACGTCGTTGCTGCTCCGGTGTTGGCCGGGTTTTTGCGGATCTGATCGGTTTTGGACATGAAGTCAAGGTTTATTTTTTGTCCAATTTGTAGTGATTAGTGATTTTCATTTCACTTTGAATCGTTTGATGTTGTTTACATTTAATTTCATTTCTTTTATATGATTGTTTTCCTTTTTTTCCTTCATCATATTCTTTTATTTAATGTTATGAGTATGTAGTTACAACCGACGTCGATAAACTTATTGCCGTTGAATGCATACCGATGGATGACCAAGGTTATAGGTACGCATGATTTCCGTTTTTTGGTTGGGTGAAATAGAGGATAACTAGTGATTAGGGTCTACGATTTCAATATTTGAATGATTGTGATGAGTGCTAGGTTTTGAGGTCTCAGTTGTGCGAAAATTTATGCAGGAGGTGTTTTTAGGCATATCAGTAAATGGCCATAAATTGTGCGTAACTTGTGTTGAAAAGTTGAAAATTAATGGGTCTCAGTTGATTCCCAAGTAATTGAAGTAATTTGCTTTTACTGAATGCAGCGATACTATATCAGCATACGGTTTTACAATGTTTCGATGGTAGGTGAATGGCCGCTTCAATGCCCCAGTAGCTGATTGGCCTGCATGTGACGAGATTTGAGGCGATACGGTTTTAAGCTTCGATATTTCAGTTTGTGGTTGTTCGTATGTATACAATTTAGACCACGAAAAGAGACGGCAATGCTAATGTGGTGGAGGTGACAGCCACGATGTATGAACTTACTCCGGTGAGTAGTAGGTTACGAGGTAAACACCTTATTTACCCAACTAATACTTTCCGACGATTTAAGAACTTAACAGAGGTGGATGATGATGGTGGTTGTTTGCGATGATGATGGTGTTTGTTTGCATCTTTTAATAAGTAATTTTAGATGCACAAATGTGTGTTTGTTGAAATTGTTGTTGCATGTGTTAGGCTACTATGTTTGTATGTGTTTGTTTCTATATGCAGGTCTGGGATTTTTTTCCGAGTGGGCTTGTGACCACAGTCTCTTACTGATGGAAAGGAAAGATCCTAGTACAAACATGAAGCTCATGATGGTTGCTTATGAATTTTTGTTAATAAATCTGATTTGTGGTCTTCACATGGTTAGATTTTAGTGTATTGTTTAGTCATTCTTATTGTTCAAAGCTTCTTAGAAGCTTTACATACGCAAGAATAATACAAAAAAACCACTCAATTACATCTGGCTGATTTTCTAAAATCACACTTTCCATCATAAATAGTCTACATACCATGATAATTAGGCTAATATACTCCAGCTTTTATTATAAAGTGATACAAATGGTATGAACAATAGATGGATACGATATAGCAAACCGCATGTAGCCTTGCGGTACCAAGGTATATGAAAAGTGTCATCTCATAAGGTTGATAGTTTAAATCAGATAATGGACCAATGTGAAGCTTTAGAAGTAGGAATGAAAAACTTTAATATATATAATATATATATATATTCTATGTAATGGGGCAAATGAAGCTTTCATATTGGTATAATTCTTATATAATCTGTAACTATATATTAGTATTGGTCTGGTTTTGAATACTTATTTGTAGGGCAATTGTTCAAGTACTTTGTAGCTACAACACCTCACCTTTGTATGCCATTGTATCACATGTATGCCTTATATAAATAAATTTATTTTTGTGAATACAAGCAAATAACATACTTATGTGACTACTAGCTACTAGGATATATTTTGCTTGGCAGATGGGTGCGGGTACTTATTAAGTTCCTTAATGATGTTGTTTGCATTTTTAAAACTGAATTCAAATTGGGTGTATGCTAACTTTGCTAATGTTTTAATCTATATGATTTCAGGAAGTCTTTACCAGACACATAGATGGAACCATGATTAGTTCAGAGGCCGAAAAATGATTGACCATATGTTTAAATTCGCCATTGAAAGAAGGGACTTAGCTAGATAGATTAGGTTTATGTAACAAACATCTGGCTTACGCTATATACGATTATATGTAACTGATCCCCGCTTCATCTAATATGATAGATATGTAAGAACCCCGCCGCATTGCAGCGGGTACTAATCCTAGTTTAACATAAAATCTAACTCATAGATAAAAGTTAACATTCAATATAAACTTAACATTCTCATGACATTTATCATGTTTAATTTATTTTATGTTATACCTAATATTATAATATAACTCTATACAAATATATAGGTCTATTATAGATAGATCATTTGAATTTTTATGATCATGTACCGTCTTGAATTTCGGTGCTTTTTAACATTCGACACCGGCTAGTGCACCACAATTGACAACGACTAATGCACCACAACTAATTTAGATATTTGTGTTTCCTTCACTAACCCTAACTAACCCTTTAATTTTTATTGTACCACTGCACATCTAAACCACGACGTATTTTAGGTCAGTCAAACGCATATCCTGAATCACACGTATATCCTGAATGACATATTGAAAGAGGTTCAAGCAACGAGAGTGTCCTACTCAAATTTTTAACATTTAGCTTTTAACAAAAAGAGGTTCAAGCAACCAGAGTGTCCAACTCAGAATTCTATAACATTTTAGCCTTTAATAAGATGCATAGTTTTGATATTTTATCACCTTATCATTTACTTTAACTTTAGAAAACGATAGATGTGATAAGTTTGCAATTTAGAGAATGTTAACTTCAGATGTGTCTTGTCACACCCCTAATTTCCACGTGTAACCCGGTGGGCCCGGTTGGGGAATATCATGACGTAAGTTGATATCATCATTACCAAACAATACAATATAACACAGCGACAGTCTGGATAATTACTATTACAAACGTTTGAATGTTCAAAGTTCAAAATAATAAATACAACGCTTGTAACTAGATCCACGGACGGATTGAAATGTGAATACAAAAGGAAATTTTATAGACTAAGGCCTTCTAAGCAAGGGTTGCAATTCCTTTTAAGCTTCGCCTGAGCACTTCCAGCCTAATTACGTATACTCGTCACCTGCGCTTAGTCTTTTGAAATACGTCAGTTTTCACTGGTAAATACATTTAACCGACTCATTTTGAAAACATTTGAAAACATTTAGTGTACGCAATGGTACTTAGTTTTAATAGATAACTGGGGATAAATAATTTTCATGTTATCAGTTTTACATGCTAATAATACATTTAGAGCCCGGAAACTATGCCGGGATCATGATTAATCGACAGCCACTTAACACCTTTAATAGGTGCACCCCTAATGAGTTATAATTTAATTTAGCATCTGACGGGTGTATGCCTACACCCCGTGCTTAGGTCGTGGCCATTTGCAATTAAATGAGCCGTTGATATCCAGGATACGGTCGTTTTAACCCCCAAATGTTTAATATTAAGCAATATGAATTAAAATGGATTATTTGAATTCCCGACTCATTGGTCTTTGATCCCATATCCAACCATGCGGTATTAGTATACCGTATCCCAAGCCCGTATAAGGGAAAATAAGTTAAAGTATTTACCTGGCTTGCAAAATCTTTAATAATAGGAAAATATGCAAAGCACAGCCGTAATCAATTAAACTAGCTTGGCGACAATCTACCGGAAGTCTCTAGCCTGGAATGGATGGTATTATTAACCGATTAGTTAGCTAGCGGTCTTTATTTAGTCATTGACTTAGACCGACTACTTAAAATAAAGATAACGGTACGAAATGCTAGACTAAGCGGTGACCGGAAAGGAATGTATTTTGGACCCAACAAGTACCAGGACTTGTATAATATGGGTTACCATTTTACATTCTGGAATTTGAGAATATTTCGATATGGTTAAACCCGTTTCGGTTAAAATACGTAAACTAGTTACGTGGGCCGAACCGTATGCATATTAGCAAACTGGGTAACCGGGTGAGTCTTATACAAGTTCCATATGCCACATTATGTTTAAAATATGTCATTATATCAGTAAGTTATTAATATGTTGGCCCGTGACGGTTTTAAAATCAAACTATGCCTTAAAATGGCAATTTGGTCATTTTACAACATAATAAACGGGCTTATATGTAAACTGATGTTCAGGCCATAAACATTCTGTAAAAACACTTATTTTATGATGTTATATCAGTAGGATATCAATTATATGTGTGGTTTATAGTTTAAGACCAAACTATGTTCCGAAAGGGCATTTTGGTCATTTCACATATAATTCGATCTTATTTGGGAGTCTGAGTTTGGGACATGTACCTACTGTTAATAAGTTGAAAATATGTTTTGAAATCAGTAGGTATCAAGCTTGATGCTCTAATATGGTTTTAAACCATATTATGCGCCGAAACGGCGATTAAGTCGCTAAATGACGATTTAAATGATATTTAAGTAAAACTGTTGTTGTGACCAGGTTTGTATGATCAAAATATGTTAATATGTATATTACATCAGTAAGTATAAGGTTTTGGTTCATAAAATTGTTTAAAACCCATTTAAAGTGCCGGAAGGACAATATCGTCATTTAAGGACGTAATATGCAAACTATAGCTCGAACTCAGTTTGCAACCTAAATGATCATCCCAAATAATCATATTAATGATATTACATCAGTAGGTATTGAGTTTTGGTGTCAAGTTTATGTTTAAACCATTTTATACGCCAAAAGGGCGATTTGGTCACTTTAAACGTGTTAATTACGTTAAATAGTTGTACATAGTTTATGACCAGGTTACTACTATGAAAATAGGTTCATTAATATAAAAATTAAGTTTACAACTCATTTATATGCTTGTTAGTGGTCAAAACCTTGGTTTATGACAAAAGGGCATTTTAGGCATATTCATCGGATACTTGTATAAAAACTCGGATTACTACATGACTATGTCCTATAACTCCAGAGGCTTATAGTATGCTATAACATGGTCATAATACAACTTACGGACAGTAGCTAAGGTTGCTAAATCGGGTCAGAACTGAAACTCAAAGCAAAAGTCAACTTTCACGACTTTCGGTTGCGAACCGACCTTAGACCTGGAATTGACGAGCCGAACTTGTTCCTACATGTTCTTATAATTATTACCAAGTTGTTAAAGTGTCAAAACAAGTTTTATAACATCTACATTGTTAGTTATGATTTTATTTCAAAACTGACATGTTTGACTTTTTATTAACATAACTTTGACCTGTCAATTGACCAAACAAACGTGGTAATCAGGAGGTGCCCTCTTGGTGGATTAACACCTACCTTATTACGATCACGTAGCCACGTTCTTTACGAACATTGGCTGGACCATAATGGTCTTAGCTCAAAGTCAAGGCGTTTTACGTCAACGCTTTGACTTTGGCTTTAAGCCTAACAAAACTGAACAAGGAGAGTTTGAGCACTTACAAGTGATCAAAACAAGTGCTAAGAAGTCAGAGGGTGCTCCCAATGAACTCAGGAACTCCCAAAAGAGCAAGAGAGAAGAAGATTTATGAATGAGCAAGTGTAAGAGGCAATTCAAGTGCCCTTTTATAGGTGAGGAAGGAGTTAGGGATCATGCCAGGTGTTATGGGCTGCCCTAGGATGAGCACAAGTGTTTTGGAACGTGCAACAAGCACCAAGAGTGTGGCATTTTGCGAGCATGGTGGCAGGACAGCAAGCTGCCAAGCAATCTGCCACTGGCAGTCCTTTACGGACCGTAAGGGATAAGCCTTGCGGTCCGTAAGCCCTTTAGGCGCCCACATATTTGAATTGGTTACGGACCGTAACCATAAGGGCTTGCGGTCCGTAACCGCCTTACTGAAACCAGGATTTGATTAACCTTACGGTCCGTAACCAGATATGGTTACGGTCCGCAAGGACCTTCAGAATTGAAATTTGGTATTTTTTCACTTTGGTCCTCCGACTTTTTTCGATGCTCGTTCAGAGGTTATTAAAATAACATAACGACACTTCTAGTCCCTCTTGGCTGCACATGGCTACCAAGAATTTTTGGGACACGTGTCGAAATTTTATTGGGTAAAATTTTCGAGGTGTTACATGTCTCTTATCACATTTATAATACCGATGAGGCTAGAAGCTTTTCTTTATAAAATACAATTACATTGAAACACTTTACTAAGTATGCACACCACCCTAAAACAATAATGCAAAAAAGGGTCTAGAAACTCACATTTGATCAAAATCTTTACTGTACCGGTTACCGTACTATCTTGACCGTTATCAACCCATAGTTAACTTAATTTTTAGTTCATAAAGAAATAGGTTAACATTTTCTTTTCACATAAATCCTATTAGGTGAAACATATGTTTCGCTAAAACAGTTGGGCGAACCTAGGTTTCGCTAATTTAGGGTAGCAAAGTTAGATTTCTCCTCAAAACAATTTCGCTAGAAGGCATCCTTAGCAAAAATAAGTTTCATCGAAACTAGGTTTCATGAACAAGTATATGCATGCCTTGAAACTTGGTTTCCCCAACTGATTAGGTTTGGCTTGAATAGTAGGGAGAAAACTTGGTCTCACGTAAATAACTATGCAAAACTTCGTGAAGACCCTATGAACGAAAACGTATTAATTATTAGCCCCTTTCGCTCCACAACAAAACGAAGTGGTTGACCACAAGAACGAAACAATGATAGGAACTACATGGTGTCTGCTAAAAGGAATGAATGTCAACAAAGCCTTTGAGGTGTAACACTGAGGCATACAATATATGTGTTGAATCGGACACCAAAAATAGTCCTTGATAATATAACATCATACGAAGTAATGACAAGGTGAAAACGGAATTAAAAAAAACCTCATAGTATTAGGTTGTATAGCTCACCTGAAGATTTCTACAGTAAATTTAAGGAAACTTGATGATACAAGTGTTAATAACCATTTATTTGGGTACTGAACCCACCAGTAAGGCATATGGCTTGTTTGGAAGGAGAATCTCACAAGGACTGGTAAAGGACCTTAATAGGTAGCTTTTGTGCTTGGAGGAGAACTCATCATAAATATGGATCAGACCTATGAGGAAGAACTTGACGAATAGAAACCCCAAGTACCCCACCACGATAATGATCACATACATGAGGGCAAAGTGCACCCTTAACATACTCGAACTCATTTGATCCAAATCCAAATGGATCTTATCATGTGTATTCATCTACTGAGTCAATAGATGAGAACACTAATAATTTACCAAGATAAGAACCACGACTCTAATGACACACCAGCTAGAGGTGTACATGGTTTGGTTTAAATGAAGTACATCTAAGAGCTCAAGTAATGAACGAGAACATGGAGGCCTTGCAATTCAAGGATTTAACATATATGGTAATCACCTCCTATTGATGCACGAAGAATCAAATTACAAAGAAGTAAACGGGAATTTTGCATGGTGTAAAAGGCAATTAAGGATGAGATAAACTTGATAGGAAAGAACAAAACATAGACACTAACTGATCTACTAGGTCAACACAAGCCCATTGCTTTGAAAAAGGTATTTTTAAGTTGAAAAAGACACAAAAGGCAAAGTAAGCAAACACAAAGTGTAAGGCCCCAAAAACCCAGGAAGCCCCACAACTGGTACATGGTAGCAAAACAAATTTTAGACAATTGTTCAACATGGTTATATCGAAGTTCTCATGAAAACAAGTAACAATCATCGCTTTGCTTGGGAGTCGCCATCTAGACCACAAAAGAATAAACTAACCTAACATACATGCTAAAATGTTAGCTACGCTAAGTGAGTTCTATAATAATTAAGTAAACAAATTTTAACTTAATACACTTTAACAAATTTTCGTTTCAAGACAGTTTCCATCGTTATTTATAAAACACATTTACTCGTACTCAAAATCATTTGTTTCCGTATATTCTATGGAGACTATGTGCGTAACATCGTCAATCACATTATCTATATTGTCATCAATAACATCGTCAATATCATCATCAATGACATTGTCTATAATATCATCTATAACATCCAAAACTTGTCACTGCCATAGGGCAACAACTAGTAGCACACATTACTCCAACAAACATCAAAGTATTAAACACATTAGGCATACATCTCATTTATCATTTAACGCAAACGCACGTATGCTTACCATCATTTAAAAATTCTTAAGCATTTATATCGCTTGTAAATTAAAAGATGTAAAAACTAGGCAATAGAAGACACCTTAATGTGTAGAATCATTGCAAATCATAACTCACTACCACGACTAACACCACGTCTCTAGTGAACTCATAAACCTGAATCACATAATCCGAGTTACTATCATATAGTGAACTCTTAATCAATCCAATCCCAAACCTCGAGCAGGCTGATCAACACATTCGAGAGCCCAATCGGGCCACCATTGTGGTTGAAACACCTAACTGGTGTCGACCCAGATCCGATTTCCTTTGCCGACACACCCCCACCAATACCCTGACTGGGTCCGAAAACCATGTCCAAGTCGTCCCCGTCATTGGCTAACACGGTTGCACCACCGCTAGCCACCACACAACCACCACCGACCGCCTCTGACCGACGATCACCCCCACGCAGACACCCCTTTACCATTGTGACATTTGGTTAGAGCTTGATATGAAATCCTAATCGAATTTTGATCATCAAAACGTTACAAAACTCAAATTAACATGAAAATATAGTTTGCTTTGATGAGAATTCCCCAATCATCGTTATTCATAAATTCCCGAATTACTCAAAACCCTAATCATGAAAAACCATGATTTGACATCGCTGAAGCCATAATACAACGAAACAAAGTTCGAATTGCTGATTCATACCTTAAAATCATTGAGATCGCAAAGCACCTTCCACCACTCTCTCTTTCTCCCGACTGAACATACAAAGGAGGCGGGGTTAACGACCGTTAACCTTATATTAGGGTCCCCCTTCTCCAATTTTCTCCACTTCGTGTTTCGCTCCTTCAAGTTTCCCCACTCGTGATTAAAACACTAAAACTCGATATTATCACTATATTTCGCGAATAATTACAAAATGGTAGACCAACATAATTGACGGAACGTGCGGGGTGTTACATAAAGTGCATCTTTTCGCAAAATGATACACACAAAGACAAGATATTGATTATGAAGAAGTACTCACATAAGTAGCTAGACTTAAAACTATATGATTACAACTTCCATTAACTACTCATGAAGGATAGACTGTACACCACCTCGATGTCAAAATATCATTTTTACATTGTGAATTATACAAAGAAGTTTATGTAGAAAAACATGAGGGTTTCGTGAAACAAGACAAAGTTTACAAATTGATCGTGAAACTAGGAACATGAGACAAAGTTTACACATTGATAAAGGCATTAACGAATTACGCCAAGCACTATGAGCTTGTAATGCTAAACTAAACAATCCTCTAAAGGACCTTGGTTTCTATAAATGTCCACGTGAACACACATGGGAAAAGAGAACTTCATTAGAAACCGGGAAAAAAACCCCAAAAACTACAAACTAGACCCAAGAAAAAATTACATGTACATAGGGTATTTACACCATTCAACCCAATTTAATCCCTTGTGCTTAGACCTGTTATCCAACCATAGAAACCCTAAAGACTTGATATCTCCCATAATGACGTCGCTTCTTCTGATGCCCTTCGAGAATACGATCGTGTTTCTGGCTTTCCAAACACACCAACAACCCAAAATGAATAATCCTTTGACCACTTCTTTAGCCTCCTTCCTAGAATCACAGAAATTATAGTATTCAAGAACATCCTTGACCTCAAAAGCAAACAAATCCGGAATCCGAGCCCATATGCAAACGTTCTACCAAACTTTCATGACTAACGGGCACCCTGAAAACAAGTGGTCAACATCTTCATCCCTTTCCTCACAAAAAAAACACATCTCAGGTCAGGAATATGAATGTCCCTATTGGATAGTGCCTTCCTCGTCGGGATTTAATGAATGGCCGCTCTCCAGACAAAAATGTTCACTTTTGCCGGAAGCCACTAACACCAATCCAACAGCTGAGGCATGCCTATCGCCCTTTCCTTACTAAGGAGTTTTCTGACTGAAGCTGTAGAGAACTTGCCGTCTTTATCTCCTAACCAAGCCCAAGCGTCTTCTCTGGCCACCATATTAATCGAAGCCAAAAGATTTTCACACTCCTGGAGCTCATTCAACTGACTCGAAGATGAAGGAAGGTGACGCTAGTTCCGGTTACCAACCATCGAGCCATCCAGATTCACTACCCTGTCAGATTTACACTCTTTGTAATTTTCAAGCATGAATAACCCCGGCCATTTAAACATAAGCGGCCCGTCTACTGCCAGTAGTCCATCCAGAATCTGATACTATTCCCGTTTCCCACAATTCCTTACATTAAAAAACCAGCCCTGTTACCGTTAATAATGATTTTTTCTTATCAGCTCTGACTATGTTATTCCACGCTCCCGAAATTCTAGGATTAGAAGGAAGCTCCGACCATGCATATTTAACACCATGACACGCCTCGATCACAATTCTCCTAAAGCTGCTGGGTTCCGATTTAAACCTCCAGACCCACTTAGAGAGCAGGGAGTCATTTGTTGTTTTAAGTCTACAGATGCCCAGGCCCACCATATTTTTAGGTAACACCACTTTCTCCCAGTCGACCCATTTTGGAGAACAAAAGTAATATTTAGGGATCGAAGTACTAATTAAACAAAGAAATTAGTTTTTATGTAGTGTTGGTATGCTTCTTGTGTAATTGTTAAGTGAAAATTAGTTGCTATATAGCTCATCTAGCTAGATATTACATCTTCATATCTTGCTGTTAATTTGTGGTAATAATAAATATCTTTTGGAAGATCGGATAAGCCCAAACACTATTCCTTTTCATGGTATGCGGCATATTGGATTCCTTAAAAAAAGTATCTACAACCTTTTGGGAAAGTCCACAAGCTACCCAATTTTAACCCTTTCATTTGTCAACTCTTGTAAACTTATTTAGAAATCTATAACCATTTCAACATTTCCTCAACTTGTATTATTAAACTCCAAACAACGCCTATATAAACACATCATATAGTCGTGATCACACAAACATATAAGCAAACAACAAAACATTTCAAACCAGTGAGATATTAAGCACTAGCTTGGAGTGACAATGCCTGAGATTGAGGGTTCTCCTGGAACCTCCATGCATGGAGTCACCGGTCGGGAACCGGTTTTAGCCTTCTCCGTGGCCTCTCCAATGGTGCACACCGATCACACTGCGAAATTCGACCTACCCGTCGATTCGGAACACAAAGCAACAAAGTTCAAACTCTTCTCATTTGCAAACCCTCACATGAGAACATTCCACCTATCATGGATATCTTTCTTCACCACTTTCATCTCCACCTTCGCCGCCGCCCCGCTGGTCCCCATCATCCGTGACAACCTTGACCTCAAAAAGGCTGACGTAGGGAACGCGGGTGTCGCATCCGTTTCGGGCAGCATTTTCTCCAGGCTGGTCATGGGCGCGGTCTGCGACTTGTTGGGACCTCGCTACGGGTGCGCTTTCCTCATCATGTTGTCCGCACCCACAGTGTTTTGCATGTCCTTTGTTAGCGATGCTAGCGGGTACATAGCGGTCCGGTTCATGATCGGGTTCTCCTTGGCTACGTTTGTGTCGTGCCAGTACTGGATGAGTACCATGTTTAACAGCAAGATTATCGGGCTGGTGAACGGGACGGCCGCCGGTTGGGGGAACATGGGTGGTGGTGCGACGCAGCTCCTTATGCCGGTGTTGTTCGAGATCATCAAGAAAGCCGGTGCGACACCGTTTACGGCGTGGAGGATAGCGTTTTTCGTACCAGGGTGGTTTAATGTCATTATGGGCATACTGGTGTTGACTCTTGGTCAAGATTTGCCTGATGGTAACCTTGGTACCCTTCAGAAGAAGGGTGATGTTGCCAAAGATAAATTCGGCAAGGTAATGATTTTTATCAATACCTGTCTTAAACCTGCCCTGCTACAGTATTTTGAGTATTAACGTGTGTTTTATATTATTTTTAGGTTTTATGGTATGCTGTGACAAACTATCGGACATGGATCTTTGTTCTTCTCTATGGTTACTCGATGGGTGTCGAGCTAACAATTGACAACGTCATCGCTGAATACTTCTACGATAGGTATATTTGATTTTATTCATAAAAAAACTACTATTTCACGTTCAAAAGTATTACAAAAGTTAAAAGAAGTCACTATATACAAACGTGAAGAATTTTAGTTATAAAAGTTAAAAGAAGTCACTATATACAGACGTGAAGAATGTTAGTTATACATACATAAAAATAAAAATGGTGGCAAGACATTGATTTTAGGCATATAAGCCTACAGTGATAAAAAAATATATGTGGAAATAAGATTTGGCCTCTGTTTATTTTCTAGAAAGACTGAAAATATAAGATGGTATCTCTTTGCTCGAAAATTTAAGGTAAAAACTTAGGTTATAAAAAGTGCCCCTACAAAATTTGACATATATTTGTATTTGGCTCTAACACTTTACTCAACAAATAATACGTTTCATTAGTGGTGTTTACAAGGGTCTAAATGATAAGAAAAAAATATTGTAACTAACTGGATCAATTTAGATAGTTGCTAATTTTTAACATAAGTTTATATATCCGTTGGTTGACTTGTTTCTTTATATCAAAAACAATAATAGCTTATACGGATCAAAATCTATAATCAAAATAACTTGTAACGACTTTTCAACTTACAATGATTGGAACGACAAATAACTTTAATACCAGATGAAATGAATGCTAATATAAAAATCGTTAAAGAATATTAATATTGAACTTCCAAAAACTGTGAACTCAATAAACTAAAGAATAATCATACGTAAAGCTGAAATTCACCCAATAAATTTAATTTTATGTGAAAATTCTAACGTTTATTAATTTTTAATGTTTATAATTACAGATTTGACCTAAAACTACACCTTGCCGGAATCATTGCGGCTTGTTTCGGGATGGCAAACCTTCTAGCTCGTCCCTTCGGAGGTTTCACATCTGATTACATGGCGAAAAGATTTGGAATGCGAGGTCGACTGTGGAACCTATGGCTCCTTCAAACTGCTGGCGGGGTCTGCTGCGTGTGCCTGGGCTTAGTCGACTCGTTGACATTAGCCATCACCTTCATGATGCTCTTCTCCATTGGAGCACAAGCGCTTGCGGAGCAACATTTGGCGTCATTCCATTCATTTCCCGAAGATCACTTGGCATCATATCCGGAATGACGGGGGCTGGTGGGAACTTTGGGTCAGGGCTAACCCAATTGATATTCTTTGCTAATGCATCTTTCTCTACAGAAAAAGGGTTGACGTATATGGGTATCATGATCATATTGTGTACAGTTCCAGTGAGTTTTGTTCATTTTCCACAATGGGGGAGCATGTTCTTTCCTCCAAGCCGGGACGTCGTCAAAGGTAGTGAAGAGCATTACTATGTTTCCGAGTGGACTGAGGAGGAGAAGCAGAAAGGGATGCACCAAGCAAGTCTCAAGTTCGCGGAGAATAGTCGGTCTGAACGAGGAGGAAAGGTGGCGTCCGCTTCCACACCACCAGAGAACACTCCCAACCGTGTTTGATTTCCAACAATTTAAGGCATTGTTCTTCAATTAAACGATTGCGTGGTTAATATAATGGTAACAATATAAGGAAAGTAGTCAACCAAAAATGTAACTTTAGTTTCATATTTTCTACAAAGAAACATGCTTTCATCTAGCAATATCGGGTGCCCTAACAACCAACCGGCGTTGGTTATAGTGCTTATTACAAAACAAACTTGTATTAATAAAAATATGTTTGTTTGTGAGTATTTTCTCAGAAAATCTTTAATGTTTTTCAAACTGTTGAATTGTATTGAATCAATCTTACTATGAGTAATTCAATGATAAAAGAATATATAAGAAAAGAATACAATCTTTAATTAAGGAGTTTTACATAAAGATACACAAATATATACAATATATCAGTATTATCTATATCCCTCTTCAATCTGCACGGTGGGAGACCAAGACGCAACATGGCGCGAAGATGTTCAAATTGAGAACAAGGTAGACTTTTGGTAAAGACGTCAGCCATTTGAAAATGGTAGGAATGACTTGGTATATAATTTCCCTGAGATAACCAACTCACAAATGAAATGATAATTCGGTCAACATGCTATGTGAAACTGGATTTGAGTCATGAACAAGGCACTCATGTTGTCACATAGAATAGTTGATCGATCCAATGGCAATGCATGAAGCTCTCAAAGGAGATGAGTGACCCACGCAATTTCTTCAACCGTGTTCGCCATAGCATAGTATTCAGACTCACAACTTGATCTTGAGACACCGGGTTGTTTTTTAGCACTCCACAAAATAAGATTATCACCTAGTTAACATCTGGGTAACCAAGAATAGAGTTATGATGCGGACGAGTGAAGTGAAGACCAAAACATATATTCCCCTTAACATATCTTAGAATTCTCTTGACGAACGCATAATGAGTAACGCTAGGAGCATGAAGAAATTAACTGACTTAGTTCACAACATAAGACAAATAAGGTCTGGTAATAATCAAGTATTGTAGAGACTTACCAACGAGTGATACAGAGTGACATTATGAAACAAAGGTCCATCTGAAGTGATAGACTCAAGAGGAACAAGTGGCGTGCTAACAAGTTTGGACTCTAGCAAGTCGGTTCTTGTAAGCATATCGGTAGCATATTTAGACTAAGAAAGGAACAACCCATTTTCAATATAAGCAACTTCAAGATCAAGAAAGTGGCCAAACCGTCCAAAATCTTTGATGGCAAACTCCTGATTGAGACGGGAAACAAAGGTAGAAATAGTGTCTTCATTGTTACCTGTAAGGATAAATTCATCAACATAAACGAGAAGATACATGATATGGGGGCCACATCTTTAAACAAAGAGTGAAGTGTCTCCATGACTACAAATAAAGCAAAAGACAAGGAGGATCAAGTTTAACCGTTGAAACCAGGCACGGGGAGCCTGCTTTAATCCATACGGGGCCTTGGAGAGTTTGTAGACATGACTCGAGTAGTTCGGATTAGCAAAAACCAACAGTTATTCCATAAACACAGTTTCACTGAAGTGACCATTGGTTTACATCCAACTGATTTAAGCACCGTTAATTTAATACCGCAAGAGAAAACACAATAGAAACTATTGAAGCTTTAACAACTGGACCAAAAGTGTAGGAGTAATCCAAACCCGGTACCTGAGTGTAACCTTGTGCTACCAAGCATGCCATGTAGCGGTCAATGGAGTCGTCAGAGCATATACAACTCCAAATACCTATTTAGAACCCACAACATTAGAAGTATAGGGTCTAGGCATAAGAGTCCATGTGCGATTCTGTTGTAACGCCTCAATCTTTTCATGCATGGCTGCCATCTAATTTGGATTCTTAGTAGTCGTTTTAAATCCCCAGGGCAAGGTTTCAGCATATAGAGCAACATGAAGAGCATGATGGGATAAGGTGGCAAAGTCGGCTATGTGTTTGGGCTTGAAAATACTATCCTTAGCCCTTGATTGGTCGTACGATTATTTTCATAATTTCGCTATGTTTTTCGCACTTTGTCTAAAAAGATTAGTTACACACGTTTAATCTAATATCATTCAACGTGCTTATGTTTCTATCCTCAAAAGTTAAAGGTTACAGCCTACAGAACTGTTTTTATCTGAAAATGTTAATCATTACAATAATGTTTTTGTATTTTTGTAATCAATACAACTATTTCTTATCCCTCAATATCGGCGTGTATATCATACATATTTCTATAAGTTTTCCCATACTTTAATTCTCCAACATATCAATACTCATGCAAACATGGAAATATGATCTCTTTTGCGTTTCCAAGATAATTCCACTAAAATAGGTTGACTTTTATAACAGTTGACTTTTTAATAATAAAACACATACCTTATCATAAAACGCTATCAATTATAGATCAACTATGATGAGTAAGCTCTTATCTCAGAAGTCGTTAAGTTGATAACAATTTAAATATCAAACTTTATAAAAAATTACAAAGTTTGATTGAATGAATATTATTAACACATGCTTAGGTGCCATGCTAATCATTTCTATGTCGTTCAAGTGTTATCGAAAAAAGTAAATTTAGAGGCAAAACTAGTGTAATATCACATCATTACCCGGCAATATCAGAAACACAACAGTGCAATTCTGGTTACTTTGTGGGTGGTAATCAACAAATTTGCTCTACAAAACCCCTGCGCAGCTTACACATTTCATGGGGATGTCATATTATAGTGAAGAAAAAAATTCAAAATTGGTAAAATGTTAATGAATTTGATTCTTCAAAGTGTTCTTGATGTAGGTTTAGTCGGTGCCTGACTTCTTTGTTGATGTATCCAGTGTTATTGTGTACTCTGTTAGCCAGTTTTCTGCTGGTTAATTTTTGTTTATTTAATTCTATAATGTCGCTAAAAAAGAACTTAGTAATTAACCTTTAATAAAGAAAATATGATTATCTTTCGATTTTTTTAACGGTCAACAAATAACTTTTATTCACGCCAATAGCTAGTAGGGTACTAGCATACCCCAAAATAGATCTTTATTGACCTTAATCAACATTTTAACCTAAATTAAAAATAAATAGCTACATACTTGATTGAGGAGCTACATATTCTTCAAAGATAATGTGTTGAAGCGTTGTCAAAACAATAATTTATTGCGGACCAAAAGAAATATATAAGCATATTACATCATTCATAAAGACATGAACACCAATCAAAGTCAATGGGACACCATATGTCAAACTATTGGATAGAATAATAAATTTAGTTTGGTCAATGTGGTATTATTAAATTATTAAGCGGCTTAAGTTAGAATTTGAAATTCCATCTACTCAGGTGATCATTATCATGTCCGGTTGACAATACCCTCTATTTTGAAATTGACGAATTACAAATACGAATTATATATTTGTGAAAGTTGAACTCTTATACGATTAATATTGTTTACTTTGCTCACAAAGAGTTTGCGGATTTAACTTTTGTTGTCTTGGTTGAGACTTCCAAGAGATAGCCCATCCTAAGACTATTTTCTTCCGGCTTAACCGTAAAGTTTTTATCTTCGCCACAAACATTGTGCATGAAATTCATCATGTGAAAACAAATCGTGAATTCCTAAGCAACCCATCAAAGGGTAAAATGGACAATACTCTCATGTAACGTCAATAAATAACTGATAAATTCAAGTTTAAAATATATTAAACAATATCATCAAACTATCACAAAATAGTTAGAGACGAATAGGCTAATTGTACCTAACGGTTAAACGCATAGTAATGACAAGTAACATGATCATCGATTGCATGGAATGGTCCAACATTCTATTACTAAGTTACCATCACTAAAAGAAAGTTTGAATTAACTAAAAACTGAACTGAAAGAAAGAGTATCAAAGAAACTTCAAAATAGATAAAAATGTTTTTTTTTTTAAATGTGAAAATTATAGTTGCAAAGAATCAAATCTTTTTACTTCAGATGGCTAACTTATAGGTATTGCAATTATAGAATAAAGATCAAAACAAATAAAATTAACATACAAAACGTACAAACTGAAGGAAAAGCCAAAAAAATACGGTGGCATTTTCGTAAATATTTGGTCTTCAAAATTACTATACAGGATCATTTGTAGAGTGATTTTGGTCTTGTAGAGTAATTTTGTAAAATGTTCTTATAGAGTAATTTTGATCTTTTGTAGAGTAACCTTGTAAATTGTTCTTGTAGAGTAATTTTGATCTTTTGTAAAGTAATTTTGTAAATTGTTCTTGTAGAGTAATTAGTTTTTTTTTTTTAGGTTTTTGGAGTGGGTTAGGTTTTTTTAGGTTTTTAGAGGGTGGGGTGGGGTTAGGTTTTTTTATCAAAATAACTCTACAAGAACATTTTACAAAATTACTCTATAAGACCAAAATCACTCTACAAATGATCCTGTATAGTAATTTTGAAGACCAAATATTTACGAAAATGTCACTATGTTTTTTTGTCTTTTCTTTCAATTTGTACGTTTTGTATGTTAAGTTTATTTGTAACTGAGAATTATATTAGTTTCATCGTCTAAAGGCTATTTCGTAGTTAATTAACATGAAGGTATTCTTTCCTGACTATTTCCATATGTAACATCATATAGTGAGCGGCTCAATAGAAAACCATAACATCACGACAAAACCGAAAGAAACACTATCAACCAATCGAAAGAAAGGGTTCTATGTGGACCATTGTCATTTTTAGGTGGTCCGCCTAACTATTTAAAATTCCAAATAAATAAATAGGATGGCTGCTTACAACCCTTCCCTTTTCTCTCTCGTTCCCATGAACACACACCACCAATCACCACCGCACCTCCACCTACCGTCACCATTAGTCACCACCACCATTCCCACGTATGCCCACCATGCACCACCTTCCATCATTCACACCACCATTTAACCATCAACTTCAGTTCATCGATCATCGTATCCACCTTACACCACCATTTTCCACCACCCTTCATTACTGCATGCAACCACATGTAACCTCAACCATCTCTCCGTCTCCGACGAACACGAACCACCACCATCGACTACCACCGCATTCACCATTGCTACATCACCATCGCACCGTCACCGATTCACATATATACTCTAGCATCTAGGTAGGTGCTTGCAACTCGTAATCTCTTCAATTTCTTTTTTGTGCCTTTTTAATCTTTTTTTCGTTTTCATTTTGGTGTTAGTTTTAGTTTAGAATCGAGTCGTTTTTGGGGTGATAATTGATATCGTGCTGATGAATTTTACTTGTATTGAGCTCATTTTGGCCTTCCCCGTACTTAATCCACATTCAAGGGAGATTAATCGATAGTTGATTGATTCAGCAACCGTCATTGGTGCTCTGATTATTCTTTTAGGGTTTGAACAGGGGCAACAGACCGCCTATAGTGTTACGCGGCGCTTACCCCCTGATTTCAGTTGGGTAGTGGTGTTGATGGAGGATCACCCGAGACCACTAGGTCCCAGGTTGCTACAGAGGCGAAGGACTAGGGTAAACTAGGAGCCACGAGAGGTTGGAAGGTACGCTCACCACTTCCCGATGCTAAGGTTGACGAGGATCTTGAGGAAGAGAAGGACATCGACGTGCACTCTATGATTCTGTTCGTTGAGGACTTTGCCGAGCATGTGAGCTTATAAAAGCTCATCTGCATCCTGCACTATGTGTCTTGCGTAATCGACTGACTGCTTATTCGGTAACTCGGGGCACACAGTATTCTATAAAATATCATAACCGAGCGACGGCGGAGGCTACTTGATGCACCGAGACATCAGTACCAGGTGCTGACTCTAGAGTTCTTTTCCAAATTCAGTCATAGGGTTGACAGTTTTGAAGATGATCGAGCCATCATTTTCAGTTTGGGCCGCTAGTAAATCACACGACTATCCCCCTAGTTCGTGGTTGCGATGGGGTTATATACAGAGGCACATACCCAACAACACATCTTCGCGAGGAGTATTAGAAGCTTTTTTATAGATTAGGGGGATGACTGGGTTATGATGGGTCACCATTGCTGATGTTGTTTATACCACCAACATCCCAACCTTGCACATCTATGACCCTGTGCTCCGGTTTCTTCACCGGATCATAACCTATACTATAGTGGATCGTACGAAGACGAAGGTAATTTTAGCCACCATCATGGCCAAAAGGCATGGTGTAACACTCCGCAGTTTTGTACTTTTCTTATTTAGAAAGGGCATCCGTATTTTTTCTATTTTTGAAAACTTGTAAACGTACCGTGTTCGTATTTTATTTCCAATCTTGTAGCGCGAGGCTTTGATCATAGTTAAATACCTTTTTATATAGTTAGGTTATTTGTTATCAATCTTGAATACATACGCACAACCCATACTCAAAATACTTATACCCATAACTTATATGTGCTTAATAACTATTAAATATATGGTTACGTACTGATATAATAATAATAATAATAATAATAATAATTTGATAATAATAATCTAATAATAATAATAAAGGAAACAAAGTGTTTCCCTTGTCTTACCACACAAAAAGTGGCATAGCCAATGGGCTTTCGTAGCCCTTCCACCCACATGAACCACATGGGCCTTTGTTCCCTTTCCTTGCTCGCTAACCACTTCAGCTAGAGATGGGCATAATCGGGTATTATTATTACCCGGAACCGGTTCCAACCCGGAACCGGTTCTGCTTTGATGTCATTGGAACCGGGTATGGTGTGGAACCGGGTCCGGTTCCTACTCGGGTTCACACCCAAGAATATGGAACCGTGTAGAACCGGGTACGGGTATTATGGAACCGGGTATGGTGCGGAACCGGTTCCTGATAGTGTTCAGAACCGGTTCTTGACAGTAAAAAGCTGACTTTTACTGTTCAGAACCGGTTCTGAACAGTAAAAACCTGACTTTTACTGTTCAGAACCGGTTCCTGATAAAATGTTACCGGTGGAACCGGTTCCTGATTAAAAAATCGTTTTTTTTATATAAACCCCTTCCTACTTACCGGTTCCTGATAAATGTTATCGTTGGTGTTTTAATAAAGTTTGTGTAATGTTTCTTTCTATTGTGTTTGTTATGTTTGATTTTTATTATTAGTTACATTGATAAATAAAAATAGTAACAATAATCGATTAAAATTAAAAACCAAATTAAACGTTTACAATATATAAAAAAAAATTAACCGGTTACAAAAAAAATAAAAAATTACTCAAAACCGGTTCTAGTAAGATTTTATTTCTTTGATCGTTTACTAGCGGCAGGTGCAACACTTTCCGACGAGTTTCTCTTAGGTGCGGGTACCTCGGTACAATCGTCGTCTGAATCGTTAGTCTCCACTTCTTCGTCCTCCTCTTCGTCAACAATTTTATGCTCTAACTCAACTTCATCTTCTAGACTAGTTTTATGTTGAACACGATCAACGCCATCCACATGGTCCTTTAAGCATATTGCCATCTCTAGCGATTCCGGAGTTAGTCTTGTTCTTCTAATTGACAAAACCCTGCCACTAAGAGAAAACACACTTTCCGAAGCTACCGTGGAAGCTTGGACCGTTAGTATATCACGAGCCATGGTGGCTAGAATCGGGTATTCGGATTCTTTCGATTTCCACCATGCCAAAACATCAAATTTCCTATACTCCTCGGTGGTCATAGTAAGCGAATACTGATTTTTTTTATATCTCCCAAGTTCACTTGTTGGTTCACTACCCCTTTGTTGTCTAGCGGTCTCGTCTCTAACGACATTCAACATGGTTATAAGTGGATCCCCGCTTGTTTCATCGTTAGAGACCGTGGACCGAGACTCAAAAAAATTTGTATGATTTTTTTCACCATATTTTTTTAAATAATGATCATAAAGTTTGGCCATACACTCATTGAATATTTTTTTTGTTTTTGCTTTTAAAGTTGGATCCTCCTCATGCATATCCAACTTGTCATAATTTCATCAATTAAAGCTTCAACACCCGGTACGTTTAAAGCTGGATTTAAAGCAGCGGCACATAGAAAAACGGGTGGTAGTTCTAAAAAATATTTTTTAAATTTTTGAATCATTGGTCTCGTCATATTCCTTAACATGTCAATAGAATTTTCAAACTTTTTAAAATTAGTTGTTATCAAATACAATTGGTCCACAACTTTAGAACTAGTAGGATAATAAACACCGGAAATCAAAGTCGTTGTAGTTTTAAAAACTTGTAAAAAAGTACTTAGGTTATTAATATTTTCCCAAGCCGTGTCGGGAAAGGGGACGACAAGGTACTCATCACTTAAAGTTGTATGAAAAGATTTTAAAGTGCCCATTTGCTTTATAGCCATTTCAAACATATGACAAGTTGAATTCCAACGAGTCGGTATATCCCAATTCGGTCCAATAATTTTTTGGTTGACATCTTTACAAAGTTTTTTATATTCTTGATATCTTTCTTTTCCACTTTTGAAAACATCTTGGAGCATAGCTCTAAATGCTATAATAAAATCCAATACAAATTGATTTTTTAAACCGGTTTGCACTACTAAGTTAATAATATGTGCAACACATCGTGTGTAAAAAAAAACACCATCAAGTATTGGTTTGTACTTCAACTTTAATTTTTCAATCGCCGTTGTGTTGTTTGAAGCGTTATCAAAGGATATTGAAAAATTTATCTTCTAAACCATATTTAATTATTGTGCCATTTATAATTTTATAAATATTTCTCCCGTATGAGGAGAAGGAAACTCGTCAAACGCAATCGTACGCTTCATCATTTGCCATGTATCGGGATCAACCCAATGAGCGGTGACACATAAGTACGATTCCGGTAAACCATGTGGAGCCGACCACACATCACTAGTTAGGTTTACACTAGTTTTTAAATTCTTAAAAAAAACAATTAAATCTTTTTTTGAATTTTCCCATAAACTTAAACAAAGACGTTTTAAAGTGCGACGACTTACATGTTTATAGCGAGGTTGTAGCGTCTCCCGAATAAGATTTGTAAGATCGGGGTCGTCGAAGTGTCCAAACGGCAACGCTTTTTGTATCACCAACTTCGCCATCCGATCGCGAGCTAATTTTTGCTCATAACGAAAAATGGTACCATCTTTGGATAGTGGAACTTGACCGGATGTCATTTCCTTTAAAACTTTGCAATACTTATTAATATGCTTCGTTAACGTTGAGTTTGATTCCTTGGCTAATAACGATCCACAATGTTTACATTGAGCTTTTTGCGAGCCGTCACTCATCTCGACCAACTCCCAATTGCTCCAAACTTTCTTACTGCGATTATGAGACAATGTTCCAACCACATATGGAACCGATTGATCTTGAGGAACATTATTAACGGATTGGGAATTTGCGTTTTTTGAACTCTTTGAGGCCATTTGTTGATTAGAATGTGAAAAAGAACAAGAAAGAAATGTAACAAGAAGAATAGATATGAGAAATTGTGTGCTAAACAATAGATTTCAAAAAAATATATATAGAATCGGTTCTAACGGTCAGGAACCGGTTCCAACGGTAACATTTTTAACGGCTATAACCGGTTCCAACGGTAATATTATAACGGTCAGAAACCGGTTCCACGTAGGAACCGGGTACGGGTAGGAACCGGGTACGGTTAGGAACCGGTTCCTACCCGATTCAAATGGTAAAATTGTGGAACCGGGTTGGAACCAACGGGTTATTTTGAACCCGGAACCGGTTCTACTTACTGTCGGGTAGGAACTGGAACCGGTTCCAGTTCGGTTCCACTGGTTCGGGTTCGGAACCGGTTTTTATGCCCATCTCTAACTTCAACTACACACACGAAGGCTTTGCCTTCGTGGCCTTGGTGCCACGCGAAGGCATCCTTCGTATGAGCAATGTGGCCTTAGTGTGGAACTCATCTGTACACGGGATTTTTATCGCAAATATCACAGAACATTCTAAACTCTTCTCTTTTAATTCATTTCAATTGCCAACCACAAACCAATTTTTTTAAATGATAAAACCCTAATATTAGCCAATAAATAAGAGCCCCTTTTCCCTCTAAATCCTTTCCACTGACCTCAAACTCTCTCACAGCTCCCATTTCTCTCAAGATTCTTCAAGCACATCCTATAGCAAATTTTGGATCGCTATCCCCCTCTATGTACAACATTATCCTACACTTGAGGCTTGTGGATTTTGCGTAGGCAGGATTTTTTGTTATATCTTTCATTGTACTCTTCCCATTATAATGTTTTGATTATTGTGGTTTGTATTACTATAACATTTGGGATACATTGTACGGCGACTCGGTGAGGTATTATTGTACATATTCTATCTTTGTTTGTTATGTTTATGATATCCGTGATTTGTGAGCACTTGGATTGATATGCAGTAATTATCCGTCTATGTTCGAGCCCGCTGGCATTTTTGGGATACTCCCATTGCAAGCTTTTTGCATTTTGATCGGGGGAGTATCAATCATCTTCTTAGTTTCTTTTCCTTTTAGTTTATTTTATGTACTTTTTTTCATACACACATTGGGGACAGTGTAATTTTAGTGTGAGGATGAGTTAAATAAATAAATTTTATAAAAAAAATCCACAGAAATAGAAACTTGAACGAAGGAAATAAAAAAAACATAAAAAATTGAAAAGTTTTAAAATTCAATGACAGAAATAATAAATTATCGGTTTTTACAAGTCCCATTGCTTTTTGTTATAGATAAGATACATACCTTAGCCATTGTAAACTGTAAAAGTGGGTAGATGTGGGTTTGCACCTTCAGGGATACATAGATTTTTTTTAAAGTTGTGTGATAAAGTAGGCCCAACTCAGTCGGATTTTAGTGATATAATGTTTTTGGGGGTGTCTAGGAAAGGGAAACAACCAGGTTGAGGAAAACTACACATGGCTAGTATCGATATCCATTTTTCCATACATGATAGTGAAATTTGAGTATTTATTGTTAGATTTCTTTTACTTTCATATTCTTTTATGTTACCAACATGTTGCTTAATTACATAACTTGTACATTTTGATTCATATTAAGACCTTGGGTTTTGATTTGACACTAGCGTGATATAGGCATTAGGATTACCCACATTTTGGCCTTTTTCATTTTTCTTTATTATTTTTTGTTTACTCGTTTCCCTTTCCCACTAGATACCACTTCGAGTGGTTTACCCTTTTCGTTTGTCTACCCTTTTCCCCATTTATTTTTTGATCTATTTCTTTTCTTTTTAGCCTTATTATGAAATCAAAAGATGGTCGGGTCTTTGTTTCGGTAGGCAACTTACCCAGAATAGCCCTTCAAGTTAGAAAATTACTCTTACATATCACCCAAGCGTTCCACTGGAAGGTAGTATAGGCATTGTTTTGCACCCCTGCAGACATAATCTGCTGCCAAATGTGTTTAACCGAGAAATTCGTTCCACTATCATTATTCCAGTACCAAATATCCCCATTTAATTTTAATCGCTGCTACTGAAGCAAATTCATAAGGCCTGAAATCTGATCCCATTACCTTCTTGGGATCGGGTTTCACAACCAGTCCCAATCCCACTGTTGCAAACCGTCCCGGGACTTAAAGTGTTCATCGACACTCCCCTTTTGGTTAACAACAATTTTAAAAATATCCGAAAATCGATCCTTTAATGGTTCGTTTAAAAGCCACGATCCAACCAAAAGTTAGTTTTCTTGTCGTCTCCAATATTCACTCGAATTTGATCTTCAATAAAAATTTTAAATTTCACAAGGGTCTCTTTACACCAATAATATATTTCTAGACTCCATGGATAGTTTTTTAACTAGAATGAAAAAGTTGGCATTTTTAGAAGAGTGGATGGCCCTAACAACCAAAGCCCATAGTTGATTAGGTTCCGCCTTATAAGCCTTATAATGCCACCACCATCTTGAGAGCATCGCCAAGTTTAAATCATAGATCCCTCCGACCTCCATACCACCTTGAGCCGTCGGTTTCAAAAACCTTTCCCACTTCACCCACCGCATTTTATGCGCTCGACCCATATTGTCCCACACAAAGTCGCGCCTAATTCCTTCCAACTGTTTGTAGGTCCACTTGGAGGATCAAGATTAACCTACTTCCTTGTTGTCTAACATACACACAAGTGCGGAATCCAAGTATGTATGAAAACCAAAGCAAGAACACAACCAACAATGGAAAGATTTCAAAGTTAAAGCTCAAATGTATTGATCGAGTAGAGTTTTGTTACAAAATATTACAAGAATGCTCTCAACTTTACTGGGTGTGTTCTCTTGTTTTGCTTTGTGTTACAATCTCTTGTATGTTGGTGCATATGTCTATTGCCTACGTCATTATATTAGAACGAGTCTGAATGAACAGAGCTTCTGAAGACTGATCAAGACAAAGACGATATCCAAGGGGGAGTCTATTAGTACAGTATGTCTATGTCTTAGTTTTGTATTGGATTAGATTACGTGAGAAAAGGTTGTATTTATGAAAGTTGTAGGACAAGTTCGCCCGGATCTCACATGTTGGAACAAGTTCGGCTGAACTTGTTCAAACAAGTTCGCCCGAACTTGTGGTCCTTCCCAGCGAACTTGTACTAGTATAAATATGTGCCTTAGGTTTTTCATTCGTAACTTTGACAACTTTAGCAGAATTGAGGCGAAGCTCTGTTGGATCTGGAACCACATGTATTGAACTTTAAGATCAATAAACAGACAATTTAACGATTAATTCTGATTAACCTATCACATAGTTTTCGCCTATTTGAACATTAGATACAAATTTAGGTTCACGTGCTGAGGAGGACGGTCCTTTCAAGTGGTATCAGAGCCTGGATACCTAAATTTGTTGGAATCATCACAAGAACTACTCTAATTATACTCCATTCTACCATTTTTCACATATTTGAAGAATTCATGGTCAAAATGGCTAAAAATTGAACATGTCACGTAAAATACACTAAAGATAAACCCCTGAAAGTTTCAAGGCCTAATTCTAACGAATTGATGTTGAAAAGTTGAAAAAATCATGATTTGAAAAACCATGTTGAACGAACTTGACATCAAGTTCGCTCGAACTTGATTGAAAAATTTACAATTTTTCATCAAGTTCGCCCGAACTTGATTGATTTTTCACTGATTTCAGTCAAGTCCGCTCGAACTTGCTAAGATTTTCTTCAAATAAAATCAAATTCGCCCGAACTTGATCAAAGTTTGCTGAAAACTTCTTACAAGTCCGCACGAACTTGATCAAAGTTTGCTGAAAACTTCTTACAAGTCCGCCCTAACTTGTGATTTCTCTTGAAATTCTTACAAGTTCGCTCGAACTTATCTCATGGTGAAATTTACCAGAATCAAATCATAAGTCCGCCCGAACTTAACAACAAGTTCGCCCGAACTTGATTGTTTGTGATAAAATTTGAAGATTTCATACAAGTTCACCCGAGCTTGTTGAAATTGAAATCAAAATATGTTTTATCACAAGTTCGACCAAAATTATCAGTTGCTAATCGGTTTTCGAGTGTTTTTTATTGTGCTTTCAATTAAGCTTTCAGATTGTCAAAATGGATGATTTCCATAACGCGTTTGCTTCACAAGTGTCTTCTACATCAAATGCTAATGCTAATGCTATTGCGGTTAACCAGATGAATCTAGATAACGAGATGGGTACTACTACAAAACCGCCGAAGCTAATGAGTATGGACGAATTCGAAGGGTGGAAGGAAAAGTTTGTAAACTGGGTATAAGCCAATCAGTTCCACAGCTGGGTTGCGATAGAAAACGGATACAAGTGGCCAAAAGATGAACGTGATCAAGATCTCTCTTTGATTAAGTTTACACCTGCTGATAAAGAGGCGTACGTGGCTGAAAAGAAAATGATTAGTCTGATTCAACAATCTGTGAAGGAAGATATCTTATTACTACTATCAGAATGTCAAACTTCACAAGATTTGTGGCATGCTCTTTGTGATAAATTTAAGGGAAGCGATGAGATGATAAAGAGGAAAAAGGCTTTAATCAAGAAAGAATTCGAGAATTTCACAATGATCAAAGGTGAGACTATGAAACAAATGATTGACAGATATTGTCATCTAATGGTCCAGATGCGAAGGCATGATATTAAGAGAACTACCGAAGAGCAGATAGAAAAGTTGGCTGATGCACTTCCTGAGGGAGAGTGATCAACTTACCTGATGATTTTAAAGAACAGTCCGGCTTTGAGGCATTTAAAGTTGTCATCTTTCATCGATAAATTAGAAGGTCATGAAATGGAGTTGTTAAAGATTGTAAAATCAAAGAATGCAAACGTTGTTCAAGATGTTGGTGTGTATTACAAAGGAGGTGTTCAAGATACTCAGATTCAGAGCCCGAAAATTCAAACAGCATTCAGTGTGAATATGAATTCCTCGAACTATTCATCACAAAATCAGAGTTCTCCGAACACAGGATATTCAAGCACTGGTTCAAATTCTCCATTTCAAAATCAGAACAATCAGTCGCATCAGAAAAACCAAACCAGTTCTGATTCGAATGTTTTTCAGTGCAACATCACAGTTAATCTGAAGAATGCCTTTCCTGAAAAAGTGGCTAACAGCACATAGCACTTCTTGCTACTATTCTAGAACCTTATGAAAGTTTAGTTGCTGGGAAGATCGGGAATCCTGAAATGACAGCTGAGGATTACGATCAGGTAGATGATGAAGAATTGGAACTAATGGATATCAAGTGGAGTCTGACATCAATTGTGACATCTGTGCTTTCCAATCTTTGTACTTAATCTGACAATGTTATATTTAATGAAATTTTTATGTTATATTTATGATTTTTGTATATTTACTTATGGCATTTGAGTATTTTTAACCCTTGTTCAAATCCGACCTTGTAAACATTTTCTGGAAGTGAAATCGCAAACCGTTATGCAAACGTGACCAGTAACGCAACGTGTGTCCTGGAATAGTGATATAAGCTAAACATACCCTAAATATCCCTTACATAACTTAGAAATAAGTTTGAAGGGTTTGGGATGTCAAAAACAAGCTTATTCGATCACAGAAACTAAATATGACAAACTACGAAAGTCTGCCGATTCTCGTAGCGACGTGCATTCCATAACATTTACACAAGCTTAACATACCATAAATATCCTTGACGTAACTTATAATTGAGTTTTGAGGGCTTCGGTACGGCAAAAACACACTTTTGTAACTTCAGGGGCTATTTTGCAAACTTTGCAAAACTATGTCTTTTCGCGTATTTTGCTATCCGGAACATGTACTAACATCCAAAATATTTTTCTAATCATCAATATATTATATGTTAGTGATTGGAATGAGAAAAATCCGTTCATTACGCGTTTACGGTCACACACGCGTTCGTTTCGATTTTCATCGTAATTAACCCAAAACTGCGACCATACGACCAAACAAACCGACCTCTGGAATATTTTTGGATATATTTCAAGTTCCCTATACTTTAACGTCATTATAGATCTTGAAAATCAGGTTAACGGGTGTTAAAAGTGCCAAAACGCGACAAAACGTAGTGCAGGGGCCTGTTTTGTAATTTCTGCAAACTTTGCCCAGGTCACAGGCTTACGGACCGTAAGCCTATGCTCCATACGGTCCATAAGGGCCTGCCCAGCTCACCAGAACCAGCTGTCAACAGCCTGTTGTTTTGGGGACACCCAGCTCGCGAATTTGGCTACTTCTCTCCTGCTTTGACACCTATTTGGACACTAATCAAGCCCCTACACTTGCTATAACACTTGTCAAGATTTGGTGAGTTTATGATCATTATAAATATCAAGTTCATGCCATTTTTGAACTCTTTAATCACCTACTTGTAACAACATGCCTTTAATCCGAATTTGCAACTTCCATGGGACTTTTCCCTGGTGTTCTTGATCATTCCTTGTATTTGTAAGTATTCAACTCTTGCAATGTTCAATTAGCTTAATTTGACTAAAAATCAAACAGTTTTACTTCTGTTTGACTTTATTTTTGTCATGAATTGATCAACATAAAACTCAATTGAAACTTGCAATATGATGGTAATCAAGGTGGTTATGATCCCTAAAAAATCATGCCTACCGATTTCCACATTTTCTAGTCATTTTGACAAGTCAAAGTTTCGGTCAAAATGCGATTTTTGCGCATCTTGCAATGAATCTGTTTTGAGTGTCAAAACAGGTTGTTTTGATGCCAAAATGCTTTTATAAATTCTTAAGACATGGCAAGACATGTCAAATTCATCACCTTTGTTAAAGTGCTCATTTGGGATCAAAAGTCTAGCGGTTTGACCACCGCTTTGACTTTCAAATCTGACCCGTTTGGCCGATCTTTAGATCCGACCAAATACATATTTTTGACCATAAATATATAGGGAATAACCCTCTGAGGTTATACCTTATGGTCATACCTTATGGTCATAATCCGATGAATATTGATAAATCTTTATTTTTATAAGGGTTCATCCGACAGTCAACAAGGCTTGAATGTGTTTGCCAACAATCCATAATATATGTTTTAACAACAAAGGCAAATGGTTTATAAAACATGACATTGGCTTACTCGACATTGGTTCACTCGACATTGGTTTACTCGACATTGTTTACTCGACATTGATTAACTCGACATTTGTTTACATGACATTGTTTACTCAACATTGGTTTACTCGACATTGTTTACATGACATTTATTTACTCGACAATTGATTATTGGTTTATAGTGAGTGATTTAAATAATGTGACGTATGTAATGTGATAAAAGCATGGTGGATACACCGATGGTACTTCCTATATATAAGTGCTTTGATTATCTTACATATCGTGGCGTTATCTAAATCATTTTAAAAAAAAATATCAGACAAGACATTTTACACAAGACAAAACTTACTTTTGATTATCTATTTAACCATATAGTATTTCTTTTATATCATATTGATTTTTTTGTATGATATTTTATAAAAGAAACTTTTATGGTTCATGACGAGTACTACTCTAAACAGTCTTTACTATAAACAAAGCCATGAAGCATCATAACAAAACCTATGTACTCGCCGGCATTTCTTTGCTGACTTTATTTTCACATATGTTTCAGGTGCAAATGTTTGATGTCAAGCTAGCTACACTTAGGGCGGACTGGGCCTTAGTGACTATAAAATCTAGAATAACCGCTTAACTTTTGTTGTATTTCCGTTTTATCCAAGACAATGTAAACAATTTTAGCTAATGAAACATAACTTATTATGCCATGGTTGTGAAACAATAATTCTGTTACAACACTCCCCGACGTTTGCGCCACGGTTTGTTGTTTTACGTGGTCGGGGTGTGACAGAAAAGATTGGTATCAGAGCCAATGGTTATAGGGAATTAGGCTATTAGTAAAGCTTTGACCTAGACTATAACCTTTCTAGGACCCTAACACAAGTTATCTTGTGTTTAGATTCTTAAAACAATACCGTCACCTATCCTTAGGTGATTACCAAAACATAAACACAATTTCTAAAATGATTTTTGAAATCAATCATCCATCCTTGGGTGATTCATTTTTGGCGGTAAGCCTTTGATGTTTTCAAAATCTCATGAAAGTTTGGGTTTTAATAATGTGAACACGTGCAATCTGGAAAGGTGGGTACCTGTACCCTGAGTTTTCTGTCTAAGGCTAGAATGTTCGTACAAATCCACTTAATCGGATCAGTCACTCTTACCTGGGAACTCTGGGGTGAGTGTCCACTTATAGGCTAAAGCATGTCTTTATGATACATTATAAAGACCCATCTACTTTGATTAGTCACTGTGTGACGTTTGTTTGTTTTGAGTAAACAAACGAATGACCACCATCCTTGCATTTTTTGATATTTTGTCATCTCATTTTGATTATTCAACATTCATCTCACTCATTTTCTTTCATGTTTTATCTCTTTTAGAATGCCTCCTCGACGAAACCCAAACGCAAATCTGGACGCCTCCATGGCAGCTATGATAGCTCAGCAGATAGTTGCTGTACTACCGAATCTTTTAACTCAAATGAACGAAGCCAACAATAACAATAATGCACCTGCTTCGTGCAGCTTTAAACAGTCTAACTCGGCTAAAACGCTCAAGTTTAGTGGTTCTGAGGGAGCAACTGGGCTCCTACAGTGGTTTGAGAGTCTCGAGAACACTTTTCGTCATGTGCAATGTCCGAATGAGCGTAAGGTTGAGTTTGCTTCAAGCATGTTTGATAAGAGAGCGCTAACGTGGTGGAACGGAGTGTGAGAGATAGGGGTGCTGACATTGCTATGGGTCAAACTTGGGAGGAACTCAGGGCTCTAATGATGAAAGAGTTCTGCTCCCGACATGAAAAGAGGGCACTGGAAAATGAGTTTCATGACCTGAAGCAAGACAGTGGTGAGCACCGTGCGTATACTGACAGGTACGAGGAGTTGAGTTTGTTGTGTCCGAAGATGGTGACGCCTTTGGATAAGGCAATAGAGAAGTACATAGACGATCTTCCTGACCCGGTTCAGGATATTGTCACCGGCAGCAACCCTACTACTGTCAGGCAAGCCATTGAGTTGTCTGTGACACTGACCGATCGCAGATCAAAAAGGGTAAGCTCCACCGGAAGGGTGACAAGAAACCGTCTGACAAGTCTGAGAAACCAAAGGGTAAGAAAGCTGAGTCTTCAAAGAAGTCTAGGAAGCGCAAGGCTTCCAAGAATTTTGCAGTCACTACCAAGCCCAATCAAGTCGCTCCAAATCAGCCTGCTCAACCTCCTGCCAAGAAACAGTATGTCGGCACCGCACCTTTGTGCAACAGGTGCAACAGTCATCACCAGCCCCATCTTCCATGCCGTATTTGTACAAACTATGGTAGATCTGGCCATCTGGCCAATGTTTGTCGTTCGCCTCCTAACCCGAACAACGTCGTCCAAAACCCGGTTCAGCAGCCAGCCACTCCTGCACGACCTCATTACCCACCAGGATCTTGCTACAACTGTGGGGATCTCACCCACTATCGTAACAACTGCCCGAGGTTGACAAATGCGAACCAGGCTCGTGGACGAGCTTTCAATATTAATGCGAACGAGGCAAGGGCAGACAACGAGGTGGTGAACGGTACGTTCTTTATTAACAACCATCGTGCTTCTATACTATTTGATTCGGGTGCTGATAGAAGTTGTGTGTCATTAACATTTGAGCCTTTGCTTATGAAACCAAGAACCAAACTAGAAAAGCCCTTGACGGTAGAAATAGCCAGTGGTGAACCTCTTACACTTGATTTTGTCATTCCTAGTTGCCAATTAAACCTTAATAACCATCTTTTTCCCATTGACCTCACACCAATGCAACTTGGGATCTTTGATATTATAGTGGGAATGGATTGGTTAACCAAACATCATGTCGAGGTGGTTTGTTTTGATAAGATTGTTCGTATACCTCTATCATCTGGTGAAATTTTGGAGATTCATGGAGAAAAACCAGGTAGTAGCCTCAAACTCATGACTTGTACCCAAGCCCATAAATACCTACGAAAGAATTATGTTGCATTCTTGGCCCGTATCGTAGAGGAGAAAGGCAAAGGTAAAACTATTCAAGATATCCCTGTGGTTTGGGATTATCCTGAGGTATTTCCTGAAGAGTTACCTGGTTTACCCCCAGCACGTCAGGTTGAGTTTCGCATAGACCTTGTACCTGGTGCTAACCCTATAGCCAAATCCCCCTACCGTCTTGCACCGTCTGAGATGCAAGAGTTGTCGAAGTAGCTTCAGGAACTTTCTGACAAAGGATTCATTCGCCCGAGCTTTTCACCTTGGGGTGCTCCTGTGTTATTCATGAAAAAGAAAGACGGATCTTTTCGCATGTGTATCGATTACCGTGAGCTTAACAAACTCACAATCAAGAATCGATATCCCCTACCTCGCATTGATGATCTTTTTGACCAACTGCAGGGTGCTACTTGCTTCTCGAAGATTGATCTACGTTCTGGGTATCATCAGCTTCGTGTACTCGAGGAAGATATTCCCAAGACAGCCTTCCGCACACGTTATGGTCATTATGAGTTCACTGTTATGCCCTTCGGTTTAACCAATGCTCCTGTTGTTTTCATGGACCTGATGAATAGGGTTTGTAAGCCTTATTTGGACAAGTTCATCATTGTTTTTATAGATGACATCTTGATTTATTCCAAGTCTCAAGCCGATCACGAGCAACATCTTCGTCTAACGATGGAACTTCTCAAGAAAGAGCAACTTTACGCTAAGTTCTCCAAGTGTGAATTTTGGCTTAAGGAAGTTCAGTTTTTGGGTCACATTGTTAACGAACAAGGTATACATGTGGATCCCGCCAAGATCAGTGCAATCAGAGATTGGAGTACGCCTACTACTCCTACTGAGGTTCGTTCATTTTTAGGTCTCGCCGGTTATTACTGTCGTTTCATTGCTAATTTCTCCAAGATGGCGGTTCCCCTCACATCTTTAACTCAAAAGAATAAACCTTTTGAGTGGGGACCCAAACAGGAAGAAGCTTTCCAGACCTTGAAGCAAAAGATTTGTGATGCTCCTATTCTATCTTTACCCGAGGGTAACGATGATTTTATCGTATACTGTGATGCATCAAACTTAGGCCTCGGTTGTGTTTTAATGCAAAGAGGCAAAGTTATAGCCTATGCATCGAGACAGTTGAAGATCCATGAAAAGAACTACACCACTCATGATCTTGAGTTGGGTGTCGTTGTGTTCACTCTTAAGATTTGGAGACATTACCTATACGGTACGAAAGGTGTGGTTTTCACGGACCACAAGAGTCTTCAGCATATTTTTAATCAGAAAGAACTTAACATGAGACAACGACGTTGGGTCGAGCTTCTAAACGACTATGACTGCGAAAGTCGTCACCATCCTGGTAAGGCGAATGTCGTAGCTGATGCATTAAGTCGTAAGGAACGAGTCATGCTGCATTGTGTTCCAGTTCGATCTGATATCCAGACATGCATTCTTGAAGCTCAACGTACTTGTGTTGCACAAGGCATAATGGGTAATGAATTACCACATCATCTTGAGCTTCAACTTGAAACAAAAGACAATGGGTTGCTTTATTATCTGAACCGTTTGTGGGTTCCAAGTCAAGACAATCTCCGCACTTTGATTATGAACGAGGCTAATAAATCTCGTTATTCGATTCATCCTGGTGCAGAAAAAATGTATAAGGATCTTCGTACTCAGTATTGGTGGCCGGGTATGAAGAAAGACATTGCCTTATACGTATCTAAATGCCTTACTTGTCTTAAGGTAAAAGCAGAACATCAGTGTCCTTCTGGTTTGCTTGAACAACCAGAGATTCCGGTTTGGAAATGGGAAAACATTTCCATGGATCTCATTACCAAATTACCGCGTACACCTAGAGGACACGATGCCATTTAGGTAGTCGTTGATCGTCTAACAAAGTCAGCACATTTTATAGCCATTCGTGAGGATTTCTTTGCTCACAAACTTGCTAAGATCTATGTGGATGAAATAGTATCTCGTCATGGTGTTCCTTTGGATATCATATCTGATCACGATGCTCGATTTTCATCTCATTTTTGGAGAACCATGCAATCTGCTATGGGAACCAAGCTTAATTTAAGTACTGCTTATCATCCTCAAACGGATGGACAATCTGAAATGACGATCCAAACATTGGAGGATATGCTAAGAGCCTGTGTGATTCACTTTGGTGGAAGTTGGGATTCGCATCTACCTTTGATCGAATTCTCTTACAACAACAGTTATC
The DNA here is from genome assembly GCA_947069175.1 of Scalesia atractyloides. NCBI lineage: Eukaryota > Viridiplantae > Streptophyta > Magnoliopsida > Asterales > Asteraceae > Scalesia > Scalesia atractyloides. The sequence goes on along the minus strand of CAMTDV010000004.1, from coordinate 80,085,624 downwards.
ATTCCACCATTGATATGGCACCTTTCAAAGCTCTTTATGGTCGAAAATGTCGTTCACCTATCTGTTGGAATAAGATCGGTGAATCTCAATTCACTGGACCTGAACTCATTCATGATACAGCGGATAAGATCAAGAAAATTAGTGAAAACCTTTTGACAGCCAGGAGCCGTCAAAAGAGTTATGCGGACAAACGACGCAAGCCCTTGGAATTCCAAGTCAGTGATCACGTACTCCTTAAGGTATCACCTTGGAAAGGCGTGATTAGTTTCGGGAAGAAAGGAAAACTTGCGCCACGATATGTTGGACCGTTTAAGATCGTCGAGAGAATCGGAAAAGTGGCCTGCAAACTTGAGCTACCTCTACAGCTTGGTAATGGTCATCCAACATTCCACGTGTCCAATTTAAAGAGGTGTTTGACTGATGAAAACCTCCACATTCCTCTTGACGAAATTCGTGTTGATGAGACGATGCATTTTGTTGAGAAACCAGTGGAAATATTGGACCGTGAATTCAAGAAGCTAAAGCGCAGACGTATACCAATTGTTAAAGTTTGTTGGGAATCCAAACGTGCCCAGAGTTTACTTGGGAACGAGAGGATCAAATGAAGGTGAAATATCCACATCTTTTCCCACCAGTTTCCTCGAGTTAAATTTCAGGACGTGAAGGTCCGTGATCAGGCGGTTCTAGACGGAAGTTAGTGGATAAACGTAAACCGATTCGGTAGAATGTTATTACAGAAAGGAGTAGAAACAGAATGCGGCGGAAGTCTTCATTCATACCGAAAGAGTATACATCTTTATAAGTCCAGCTACCGGAGTTCTTGGAGAGAATCCGATAGCACCTCCCCGTAGGATGCCAAAAACTTAAATGACAAATGAACACACACCACCTATTTATAGGGTAAGAAGTTCGCTGGTAAGCAACTAAGTTTGGGCGAACTTGACCTAGTCAAGTTCGGCCGAACTTGACATCAACATTTCCATTATGAGCGAACTTGACCTTCACAGGTCAAGTTCGAGCGAACTTGACCTCCACAGGTCAAGTTCGAGCGAAGTTGTTACATTTTACACTGAAAACTCCGTATTTCGGTCGTGTGCTCAATTCTAACCTATACAATACTCAACACACGCTCTATCTAGCCTATCTCAATAAGTGACGAACACAAAGTGCACCAACAGATTCCCCCTTGTTCGTTATTGTAGAATCTTGGTCTTCAAACGTGAGCCGTGTTTGAATATTCTGCAACTTCAATCAAGGTATATGCCGTTTTCGTCGAAACGCGTCAACAAATTCCCCCTTAATTGATGATCCGGGTTTGCATTGTCAACATCTAATTCCCCCTGAAATCTCCAGTTCAGATATTTGTTGCACAGTTTCCAACCTCCTCTGATTTGCTTGACCGACAGATGATCTTGAATAGACACCAATTTGAAATTCATCAATACAGCTTCTCCATTTCAACTTTAACCACATCCGCGTTCAGCTTTAGCGCATATCTCCCATGCTCGATCTTCCGATCTTCAAAAACTCAACCGGAAATTGATAGAAACTTTGAATTACCACACTGGTAAAACTTCAAATCAATGTTTACCCGCAATAATCTAAAATCCCGATTTCTGTAATCACTCTAGATCAGCAAATCGATAATCTTTTTCAATCAGCAAATGTTCATCGAAACGAAATAATCTGGTAACACTTCGACTCTGAGAAACATTCGTCCGCGATCAAAGTCACATTCTTCTTCTTCAGCCACAATGTCAAATATATAGCTATCTCTGGTAGACCAGCACCACTTAATCACCAAACATCATCATCCAACGGCGGTTAGTCCAAAGAGAAGAATGATTCATATGCTTGAAGACTAAAAATAATGGCCACCAAAGGTTTTCATCAGTTAGCATATCTGGGATAACTTCATATCTCCTTGGTAATTTTGAAACCATCCGTCTTCGGAGCTAGTCATTAATCCTAAGATCATCATTGAACGTTTTGAACGTCCTCAGTGTAACATCCGTCAAAAAACGGATTTACCAAACCCGCTCCGTTTATTAACCGAACAGTCATGTAAAAATTTCGTTGCAAATTTAATGTCCAAAATAATTTTAAACGATACATAATCAATTATTATATTGGAATATATAAGTTGTTTTTGAAAAATTGTTGAAAATCGCAAAATAAAAATAAATTGTTTCTGCCGGGTTTCGAACCCGGGTCAGTAACCGGTCCAGCAACAAACTTAACCACTGCGCCACTGATGTTCTCTGTTAATTATTAAGATCATTAAATTCATATCATGACTTTCCGAATTCAAAACCGGCGCCCAAATGCAGTCGTCGGAAATCCCGGCGATCTCGCTAATAATTTAACGAATCCTTCCGTTATAACGTAAACTTTAAACCTATATCGGTTATAACCGACGTCTGAGTCCGCGACACCATCTATAACCGCCAGAGAAATTCAAACCGATGAATCCAGTCGGAAATAGGACCAAATCCATCGACGACTTGCCCTATAAATACCCCCTCGAACCTCTGCAAACCTTTTTGCTCAAAACCGCACCTTTCTCGGCGAAAACTCACTCGCCGGAAATATTCTGTTCGTCGCCGGAAAACCTGGTTCTTCATTTCTGAGCCTTACTAAACCCTCTGAACTTATACCGAAGTCACCCACATACTTTGTAAGCTTTCTGGAGACTCGCTGCTGCAAGACACCCGACGCCGGAGCCTGTTGCTGTCGCCGGAGTTTTGCCGGAAAAACAGAGGAAGCTAGTCGGTATATCTCACGCCTAATTTCTTCATTCTTTTTACTTAATCTCATCTGTAATTAACTAAAAAACGCTAAAGAAACTGATTTAATCATTGAACCAGTCAGTCATCATTTCTGGTTATAACTCAACGAAGAAGACGATGTACCTGTAACATATAAATATAATATAAAACCAAGTTATAACTCGGGTTAGACACACAGTCCAGCGGTGGACTGTGTGCACATTAAACACACAAAGGTCTCGAGTTCGAATCCTGTTCCACACACGCTGCCTTAATAAAAATGATTTTTTTTGTTAACCGAACCGGAGTCACACTGTTATATGTTAAGTATATTAATAACCGGAAAAATAACCAAGTTAGACACACAGTCCAGTGGTGGACTGTGTGTATGTTTAATCGCACGTCACGAGTTCGAGTCCGGTCTACTACACCGACTCGGACAATTATCTAACTTTTTAAAATAAGACAGAAATGAAAATACTTAGTTTGTGTTTAAGTATAATAAAAATCAGTTTAATTAACAAGTTGGACACACAGTCCAGCGGTGGACTGTGTGTTAGTATAACCCACAGGTCCCGGGTTCGAGACCTGTGGAGCACACCGGTCTGATTCAATTAAATCGTTTTTAAAATAAAAGGATTTTCTGTTTAACTTAATTAATATATAAATATAATTAAAAACAGATATATGACGGGTTAGACACGTAGCTCAGTTGGTAGAGCTGCGTGCACGCGTACGAGAGGTCTCGAGCCTCACTCAGCGCACAATTACACGATTCGAACCGGTCAAAGTCAACGGTCAACGGTCAAAGTCAACGGTCAACTTTAGCAAAAAAAATCAAATTTTTTTATTATTTTTATTTATTTATTTTAATTAAAAATACTTAAAAATAACATTTTTAAGGTTAGAAAATAGCCTTAAACTCACAAAAAATACACCCAACAATTCTACTAAAATGGATTAATAAAATCCGTTTACTTACCAAACCATAATGCGATTTATCTAGGTTAATCTCACTCGTGGTTAAAACCACTTCGCGTGCATTCAACATCATCAACCGAACGCACCCACTGTGAGTGAATCTTACAACTCCCCTTTTTAATTACACGTTTTGGGGTGTGTCATGTGTCTCAAATAATTAACTCGTTTATTTAAATTTGTGCCATACCATATCGTGACCTAAACTTAGATTGTTTATATTGTTGTGATTACTTATTTCATTTTATCAAATTCTATGAAATTCATTCATTAAGCCCATCAGTTCCTCGTGGGAGACGAGTTGAGCAACGCGTGCCTCAAAACCAATTCATTATTGTTCATGTGTGTATCATTGAGTTTATATTGTTTATAGTTGTGTCATTCATATTATCATGTTTATGCAATTCAATCATTAGGCCCATCAGTTCCTCGTGAGAGACGAGTAGAGCAACGCGTGCCTCTAAATGTTCCATTATTGTTCATGTGTGCTTTATTTAATATCTAATGATTGTTGAATAAGTTTACATCTATTTTTACTCATGTTTGGTTGTGCACATATTTCATAATCAAATAAATAAACTTGTTCAAATGTTTTCCATGGGATTCACTCGCCAACTTTATGTTGATCCAAAAACCTTTTCACACATGATACAGGTGAACAGGTTGAAGCAAGGAAAACATAGGAAATGCCTTAAAAGAGAACAAAGAACCTTAGATTGATAGGTAGAACATGTTGTAACATTTATTGTAAATTTCCATTAAATTGTATTTAATGAATATGAAACGCATAATAAATGTCATGAGCTTTGATGATAACCCAATCATGCCCCGATCACCTTTTCCGCTGCGGGTCGGGGTGTGACAGATTGGTATCAGAGCCATGACTATAGGGATATAGGATAGGTTATTAGACCCTTAGAGCCTATACTATAGTCTGCCTAAATTTTAATTGATTAGGTGGTTACATACAAACTTGTGATATTTATTTGTTTCATATTTGTTTATACTTACAGTCAACCATACATGCTTATATACATATTCATTATACATATATCGATGTTCATGTATTCAATTTATTTTCATACTCTCATTATTCAAAGATTTTGTTGCAATTTTCAAATCTCATCAAAGTAAGTTCTGCGACGGGCATGTAGTAACTGGAAGGGTACAAGTACCGGTAGTCGGAACGTCCTGTCTAGGTTGGCATTCGTATAAATCCAATATAACGGACCAGTTTGCCTACCTGGGGACCAACGATGAGAGTACGAAGGACCTATTAGGCCAAAGCATGCCACACCAAACGTCTTTGAACTAACCTACTTTGAGGTGTCACCGTGTCTACACCTGGACACATTCCGAATATCACACGTTGTATACATATTTCTCGATTTTCTCCGGGTTTTAGTGTACGCAACCTGGCAAACCCGTGAGAACCATATGAAAAACCGGTATTCATGGGGGCCCACATGATTACAAAGGTAAAGTATGGCGGCATGTAGGGCCTAATGGCGAGCAAAGCCCAAGACATCCTATGGATGTAGTAGATTTATTTTTCTATAATTATTTTATGAATGTTCATTCCTAGTGCGACCCATGAACCCAAAACATCCAACTCATACTCTTGACATGTATTCCTTGTAGATGTCTTCTAACCTCGCTCGTAGGAAGATGAGAGCAGGAAAAGCCCGCGAACGCATGGCTGCCCTAATCGCTCAACAAATGGCTGCCGTAATACCCAACATTGTAATCCAAGTTCAACAAGCACTCACCGCTAATCCTGTCAATCAAGAAAACCAAAACATTATCAACTCTCCATCAAATACCACTAAATGCACCTACAAGCATTTCAAATCATGCGACCCTCCGAAATACAAAGGGACTGAAGGCGTCACCGCTCTCCTCCATTGGTTTGAAGAAATGGAGAACACCTTTCTAAATTGCGATTGCCCTGGCGATCGCAAAGTGCGATATGCTACCGGTCGATTATATGGGAGAGCACTTACTTGGTGGAATACAGTGAAGGCCAAACGAGGTGTTGAAGATGCTATGACCTTAACTTGGAACGAATTGAAGGAAATCATGACCAGACGATTTTTCCCAAGGAGCGAAATCAAGAAATTAGAAGATGAATTTTACTCATTGAAGCAAAAGGAAGGAGACCACACCACATACAACAAAAGATTCCTCGAATTACATCAAATGGTTCCCAACATGTTCACTCCCCTCTACCGTTTGATCGAGCACTACATTCGTGGTCTTCCGTCAAAGATTCAAGACCCTGTAATAAGTACCTCGCCTGCAACTTTGGAAGCGGCAATGGAGTTAGCAACAGAGCTCACCGAGAATCGAATCCGAAACAAAGACTTCAAGGAGGAGAAGAAGAAGGATAAAGAATCGACTGAAACCTCCGACTCCACCCAAACCGAATCCCCTTCTCAACCCACTTCTAAGAGAAGAAGAGACGGGCAACTTTTCGCTGCTACCCAACGAAACCAACCTATTTCACACGCCATACCCATCCAAGCTATCCCAATCACTCAAGTGGCACCCAACTCAACTTACCCAAATAAGAAACCATATCTTGGACCTCACCCTCGATGCAACAACTGTTTTTATCATCATCCCCTTACCTTACCTTGTCGCTATGTATAACTTGTGGACGCTATGGTCATTTGAGCAAGGTTTGTCGCACCTTTCAAAACCAAACCTTTTCCCCTACTCAAAACATGGCCCAAACCTATCAACAACCCCATTACCCCGTGTTCCCATATGCTCGAGCTTGTTTCAATTGTGGCGACCCTACCCACTTTAGAAACACATGCCCTCAATTGATTAACGTCATCAACGCTCAAGCCCAATCAAATCCAGTTAACCAAGTAAACCAAGAAAAACCAACCACTAGGCCACCAGCAAGAGGAAGAGTCTTCAATATCAACGCCAATCCTGTCGAAGATAATGACGGCCCAAACGAAGATACCCAACTAGTCCTCTTCACCGAAGATCCAGATTCAACTCCTATCGTTTAGTTTTATGTTTTTCTTTATCACATAGAACCAAACATAACTTAAGGATAAAGCCAATGAAACTTTGACGAGAATACGGTGGATACGCCGCTGGTACTTCCTATATATAAGTATTCTTGTCAAAGGATCAGAAGCATTATCTGGCGGTTATGAGAGGTTCCATGTGTAGACTGTTAGAGTAATTATTGTTTATTATTTTCAGTATATGCAATTGCCGAGGCCGCTGCTCCCCAATTATGAGGTTTGAGCTTGTTCCCCATTTTATTATGCGGTTGAACCTGGCGTGCCCGCATACGATCGGCTCCGTTTGATTGAGCCTTGATCGCACAGTTCATTTTACATTTTCATTACATGCAATACGCTCGGCTCCGTTTGATTGAGCCTTGAGCGCACAGACATTTTCATTTTCAGTACATGCAATACGATCGGCTCCGTTTGATTGAGCCTTGATCGCACAGACATTTTCATTATCAGTATCTTGTGGTTGTGTGTTTGTTGTAGAGTCGCATAGAACTAATCATAACTTGCGGATAAAGTCAATGAGAATTTGACAAGAATATGGTGGATACGCCGCTGGTACTTCCTATATATAAGTATTCTTGTCAAATGATCGGAGGCATTATCAGGCGGTTATGAGAGGTTCCATGCATAGGCTGTTTGTGTGATTGTTGTTTAGATTAAGTTATTCATTTTCAGTACATGCAATACGCTCGGCTCCGTTTGATTGAGCCTTGAGCGCACAGACATTTTCATTTTCAGTACATGCAATACGCTCGGCTCCGTTTGATTGAGCCTTGAGCGCACAGACAATTTCATTTTCAGTACATGCAATACGATCGGCTCCGTTTGATTGAGCCTTGATCGCACAGATATTTTTCATTTCAGTATTTTATGTTTGTTGTATTGGTTGTAGAGTTACATAGTACTAATCATAATTCACTGATAAAACCAATGAGAATTTGACAAGAATACGGTGGATACGCCACTGGTACTTCCTATATATAAGTATTCTTGTCAAAGGATCAGAGGCATTGTCAGACGGTTATGAGAAGTTCTATGGGGATTTATTAGTTTCTTGGTAACTAATCATAACTTGTGGATAAAACCAATGAAAATTTGGCAAGAATATGGTGGATACGCCGCTGGTACTTCCTATATATAAGTATTCTTGCCAAAGGATCAGAGGCATTATCAGGCGGTTATGAGAAGTTCCATGTAGGATTTAGTATTGCCTTGGTTGAAATTTGTGTTACATTTATATCATCTCGCTATTTAAAGAATTTTGGATTGAGATCCATTTCTATATAAACTAACCTCTCCATCATAATAAACGAGAGAGAAACTGCCACCATTCAAACATATATGATATCAGAATGTGGATTCAAATATTAGCTGTTGTGTTTGTTTATGTTCTATAGTCATAGAACCACTCATAACTTACTGATATTAGCTGTTGTGTTTATTTATGTTCAAAATTAGCTGTTATGTTTATTTATGTTCCATGTAGGTTGTAGTATTAGAAGTTTTGCCTTAGGATATAACCATACCCTTCCAAACATATCCAAATTCTTATGCATGATATCATAGTTAGCGAATCAATTCTGCTAATCAATACTTTTACAGTAGGCAACAAAAAGCGATTCCTGTAATAGGGTACTTAACCCTTACAAGGAACGTTACCGCCTCGTACAAAAACTTAAAACCCTTACTTTTTTCTAAGCATGTAACTGACAAACTAAACGCCATCATTCTTTTAGTCAAATATTTCACTATTTAAATTTCGGGACGAAATTTCTAAAAAGCAGGGGATACTGTAACATCCGTCAAAAAACGGATTTACCAAACCCGCTCCGTTTATTAACCGAACAGTCAGTTAAAAATTTCGTTGCAAATTTAATGCCCAAAATAATTTTAAACGATACATAATCAATTATTATATTGGAATATATAAGTTGTTTTTGAAAAATTGTTGAAAATCGCAAAATAAAAATAAATTGTTTCTGCCGGGTTTCGAACCCGGGTCAGTAACCGGTCCAGCAACAAACTTAACACACAACACACAAACCACTGCGCCACTGATGTTCTCTGTTAATTATTAAGATCATTAAATTCATATCATGACTTTCCGAATTCAAAACCGGCGCCCAAATGCAGTTGTCGGAAATCCCGGCGATCTCGCCAATAATTTAACGAATCCTTCCGTTATAACGTAAACTTTAAACCTATATCGGTTATAACCGACGTCTGAGTTCGCGACACCATCAATAACCGCCGGAGAAATTCAAACCGACGAATCCAGTCGGAAATAGGACCAAATCCATCGACGACTTGCCCTATAAATACCCCCTCGAACCTCTGCAAACCTTTTCGCTCAAAACCGCATCTTTTCTCGGCGAAAACTCACTCGCCGGAAATATTCTGTTCGTCGCCGGAAAACCTGGTTCTTCATTTCTGAGCCTTACTAAACCCTCTGAACTTATACCGAAGTCACCCACATACTTTGTAAGCTTTCTGGAGACTCGCTGCTGCAAGACACCCGACGCCGGAGCCTGTTGCTGTCGCCGGAGTTTTGCCGGAAAAACAGAGGAAGCTAGTCGGTATATCTCACGCCTAATTTCTTCATTCTTTTTACTTAATCTCATCTGTAATTAACTAAAAAACGCTAAAGAAACTGATTTAATCATTGAACCAGTCAGTCATCATTTCTGGTTATAACTCAACGAAGAAGACGATGTACCTGTAACATATAAATATAATTAAAACCAAGTTATAACTCGGGTTAGACACACAGTCCAGCGGTGGACTGTGTGCACATTAAACACACAAAGGTCTCGAGTTCGAATCCTGTTCCACACACGCTGCCTTAATAAAAATGATTTTTTTTGTTAACCGAACCGGAGTCACACTGTTATATGTTAAGTATATTAATAACCGGAAAAATAACCAAGTTAGACACACAGTCCAGTGGTGGACTGTGTGTATGTTTAATCGCACGTCACGAGTTCGAGTCCGGTCTACTACACCGACTCGGACAATTATCTAACTTTTTAAAATAAGACAGAAATGAAAATACTTAGTTTGTGTTTAAGTATAATAAAAATCAGTTTAATTAACAAGTTGGACACACAGTCCAGCGGTGGACTGTGTGTTAGTATAACCCACAGGTCCCGGGTTCGAGACCTGTGGAGCACACCGGTCTGATTCAATTAAATCGTTTTTAAAATAAAAGGATTTTCTGTTTAACTTAATTAATATATAAATATAATTAAAAACAGATATATGACGGGTTAGACACGTAGCTCAGTTGGTAGAGCTGCGTGCACGCGTACGAGAGGTCTCGAGCCTCACTCAGCGCACAATTACACGATTCGAACCGGTCAAAGTCAACGGTCAACGGTCAAAGTCAACGGTCAACTTTAGCAAAAAAAATCAAATTTTTTTATTATTTTTATTTATTTATTTTAATTAAAAATACTTAAAAATAACATTTTTAAGGTTAGAAAATAGCCTTAAACTCACAAAAAATACACCCAACAATTCTACTAAAATGGATTAATAAAATCCGTTTACTTACCAAACCATAATGCGATTTATCTAGGTTAATCTCACTCGTGGTTAAAACCCCTTCGCGTGCATTCAACATCATCAACCGAACGCACCCACTGTGAGTGAATCTTACAACTCCCCTTTTTAATTACACGTTTTGGGGTGTGTCATGTGTCTCAAATAATTAACTCGTTTATTTAAATTTGTGCCATACCATATCGTGACCTAAACTTAGATTGTTTATATTGTTGTGATTACTTATTTCATTTTATCAAATTCTATGAAATTCATTCATTAAGCCCCATCAGTTCCTCGTGGGAGACGAGTGAGCAACGCGTGCCTCAAAACCAATTCATTATTGTTCATGTGTGTATCATTGAGTTTATATTGTTTATAGTTGTGTCATTCATATTATCATGTTTATGCATTTCAATCATTAGGCCCATCAGTTCCTCGTGAGAGACGAGTAGAGCAACGCGTGCCTCTTAATGTTCCATTATTGTTCATGTGTGCTTTATTTAATATCTAATAATTGTTGAATAAGTTTACATCTATTTTTACTCATGTTTGGTTGTGCACATATTTCATAATCAAATAAATAAACTTGTTCAAATGTTTTCCATAGGATTCACTCGCCAACTTTATGTTGATCCAAAAACCTTTTCACACATGATACAGGTGAACAGGTTGAAGCAAGGAAAACATAGGAAATGCCTTAGAAGAGAACAAAGAAGCTTAGATTGATAGGTAGAACATGTTGTAACATTTATTGTAAATTTCCATTAAATTGTATTTAATGAATATGAAACGCATAATAAATGTCATGAGCTTTGATGATAACCCAATCATGCCCCGATCACCTTTTCCGCTGCGGGTCGGGGTGTGACACTCAGTTCCTGCATCGGTACTAACGATTGCTAATCCAGCTAACTGTTCCTTAACCGTAGATCAGGACTCTAACCCTTAAGCATCAATTTGTATCATGATCTGATAAATCGGAACTTCCTATGATCACAAAATCTCAATAAATCTCAATTCTATGCATTTCCCGAAAATCTGCAATCGGTAACCATCCGGATACTGTTGCAGTAGTCACAAATTTAAAAAATGCTGGAATCTTCAAATATTGAAAATTTTTTATTCCCCCTCATTTTTGCATATTTTGACCATACTAAAATTTTCACTGAAATTCGCCCTCAAATCCGGAATTTTCAGTTTTCATCAAATGCGTAATTTAACTTTAGGCCCATCGGTAGTCTTCAACTCTAATGATCACCAAATTGCTTTGGAATCAATGACTACCCTCTCATCTTCAACCATCTCTAACCTCATCATCTCAGCCTATCTCTAAGGCCTCTGATGGTGTCCCCGAACAGTCAGTATCGGACGTTAAAATTTTGAAAAAATTTCTATCACCAATTTTTTTCTAGACACCCGTCTCATCAAACCGAACAATAAATTTCGGGCGAACTTGATGAAAATTCATGAAAAACTTTCTCAAGTTCGGGCGAACTTGATGAAAAGTCTTGAAAAACCATGTGAAGTTCGGGCGAACTTGACCTTGACAGGTCAAGTTCGGGCGAACTTGGTCTCCCAAATCAGCCTTTTTTCACATTTTTCGATCCAAAATCCTTATTTCTTCGAATTTCGAGATGATTTCACCATAGATCTGGTCGAAATTGGTTTTCTAACAATCCTATCCGTCCAATTTTGGATTTTGTCCGTGGATTGTAGGTTTATTTCATGATTTATGTCCAAAACCCCTCCTAATGTCCATTAATGTCCAAATTCATGAGCGTAGGTGATAGCCGTAGCTCTGATACAAATTGAAGGTCCGTGATCAGGCGGTTCTAGATGGATGTTGGTGGATAAACGTAAACCAATTCGGTAGAATGTTATTACAAAAAGGAGTAGAAACAGAATGCAGCCGAAGTCTTCATTCATACCGAAAGAGTATACATCTTTATAAGTCCAGCTACCGGAGTTCCTGGAGAGAATCCGGCAGCACCTCCCCGTAGGGATGCCAAAAAACTTAAATGACAAATGAACATACACCACCTATTTATAGGGTAGGAAGTTCGCTGGTAAGCATCTAAGTTCGGGCGAACTTGACCTAGTGAAGTTCGGCCGAACTTGACATCAACATTTCCATTATGAGCGAACTTGACCATCACAGGTCAAGTTCGAGCGAACTTGTTACATTTTACACTGAAAACTCTGTATTTCGGTCGTGTGTTCAATTCTAACCTATACAATACTCAACACATGCTCTATCTAGTCTATTCGACAAGTGACGAACACAAAGTGCACCAACAGGACTAAATTTCCTGTAGTAGGGGAGACTGTGACATCTGTGCTTTCCAATCTTTGTACTTAATCTGACAATGTTATATTTAATGAAATTTTTATGTTATATTTATGAGTTTTGTATATTTACTTATGGCATTTGAGTATTTTTAACCCTTGTTCAAATCCGACCTTGTAAACATTTTCTAGAAGTGAAATCGCAAACCGTTATGCAAACGTGACTAGTTTAACGCAAAGTGTGTCCTGGAATAGTTATATAAGCTAAACATACCTTAAATATCCCTTACATAACTTAGAAATAAGTTTTGAAGGGTTTGGGATGTCAAAAACAAACTTATTCGATCACGGGGACTAAATATGACAAACTACGAAAGTCTACCGATTCTCGTAGCGACATGCATTCCAGAACATTTACACAAGCTTAACATACCTTAAATACCCTTGACATAACTTAGAATTGAGTTTTGAGGGCTTCGGTACGGCAAAAACACACTTTTGTAACTTCAGGGGCTATTTTGCAAACTTTGCAAAACTATGTCTTTTCGCGTATTTCGCTATCCGGAACATGTACGGACATCCAAAATATTTATCTAATCATCAATATATTATATGTTAGTGATTGGAATGGGAAAAATCCGTTCATTACGCGTTTACGGTCACACACGCGTTCGTTTCGATTTTCGTCGTAATTAACCGAAAATCATGACCGTACGACCAAACGAACCGACCTCTAGAATATTTTTGGATATATTTCAAGTTCTCTATATTTTAACGTCATTATGGATCTTGAAAATCAGGTTAACGGGTGTTAAAAGTGCCAAAACACGACAAAACGTAGTGCAGGGGCCTGTTTTGTAATTTCTGCAAACATTGCCCAGGTCACAGGCTTACGGACCGTAAGCCTATGCTCCATACGGTCTGTAAGGGCCTGCCCAGCTCACCAGAACCAGTTGTCAACAGCCTGTTGTTTCAGGGACACCCAGTTCGCGAATTTAGCCACTTCTCTCCTGCTTTTGACACCTATTTGGACACTAATCAAGCCCCTAACACTTGCTATAACACTTGTCAAGATTTGGTGAGTTTATGATCATTATAAATATCAAGTTCATGCCATTTTTGAACTCTTTAATCACCTACTTGCAACAACCTGCCTTTAATCCGAATTTGCAACTTCCTTGGGACTTTTCCCTGGTGTTCTTGATCATTCCTTGTATTTGTAAGTATTCCACTCTTGCAATGTTCAATTATTATAGATTAATTTGACTAAATATCAAACAATTTTACTTCTGTTTGACTTTTAGTTTTGGTCATTAATTTGACTTTTAGTTTTGACCAAGGTCATTAACTTGGACTTGGTCAACTAAGTGGATTTCAGTGATTGGTGATCATATGAAAGTAGAAGGTCTTAAATGTAAAAGTTTTCAAGATCATTGATTTGAACTTGAATAACTAAAGGTTTGAAAAGTTTAAAGTGGAGATTAAAATTTGAAATGTTGATGTTATAAAATTTCAAAGTTTGAATCTGAAATGTTTATTTGAATGTCTGAGAACTTCGAAACAGGAAGTAAAGTTTTAGGGGGAGCATGATAAAACGTTGAATGAAGATACTAGAAAGCTCAAAGTAAGGGGGAGCATAGCTCACAGCAAGGGGGAGTATGATGATTAAAGTTTTATCAAAACAAGCTCAAGAAACAGAGAATAATTGAAGATCAAAGACGTTAAAGTTATTCAAGACTAAAGATCAAGAGAATTTTAAAGACTCTGGAAGTTAATTGAAGTCAAATGACTACGGCAACATCCAAGGGGGAGTCTGTTGGTGCATATGTATGTTGCCTACGTCATTATATTAGAACGAGTCTGAATGAACAGAGCTTCTGAAGACTGATCAAGACAAAGACGATATCCAAGGGGGAGTCTGTTAGTACAGTATGTCTATGTCTTAGTCTTGTATCAAGTCTGTTTAGATTAGATTAGATTACGTGAGAAAAGGTTGTATTTATGAAAGTTGTAGGACAAGTTCGCCCGGATCTCACATGTTGGAACAAGTTCGGCCGAACTTGTTCAAACAAGTTCGCCCGAACTTGTGGTCCTTCCCAGCAAACTTGTACTAGTATAAATATGTGGCTTAGGTTTTTCATTCGTAACTTTGACAACTTTAGCAGAATTGAGGCGAAGCTCTGTCGGATCTGGAACTCACATGTATTGAACTTTAAAATCAATAAACAAACAATTTAACGAGTAATTCTTGTATAATTGATTAACATGTCACATAGTTTCCGCCTATTTGAACATTCGATACAAATTTAGGTTCCCGTGCTGAGGAGGACGGTCCTATCATTGTATTTATAACCAAACATGACAGCAACCTACGAAAAAGGTACCGGGCCCAGAGAGAGGCCCACGAAAGATCTAACCCACGAAAGATATTATCTTTCATCCAAAACCATGAATCACTAACTTTCAACGAAAGATTCATGGTTCTTCGTTGACTTCCATGTTGGATTCTTGTGAGATTTCCATGCATACAACAATTCATGGAGGATTTACATTATCATAAGGTGACATCATCATGGTGATGTCATGGTGATGTCAGTTCGCGGCTCATCATGCTTCATGTGTCGATCTCTACGGCGCGCAACGGTGGAATGTTGCGACGACGAGCTCGAACCAAGTTGAGCCGAGTCGAACTGAACCGAATTGAACCAAACCGATCCAAGCCGCATCCTCACAAATATGCATCAACAAACTCCCCCTTGGATGTTGCTCGTGATGGTTCGTTCTTCACATTGTCGGATCTTCAGATGCCTTCACTTGTCATAGTCAGGAGGTGCATCAACAAACTCCCCCTTGAATGTAGCTTGTGTTGACATTGATCTTCAAATCTTTAGACCCTTGTGGTGTTGATGAGTGGTCAACTTTGAATTGATCTTCTTAATCCACGACTTGCATTCATGTTGTATCTTCACTCCCATAACTTTTCTTTAAACATGTTAACTTTGCCTTTAGCTTGCTTGGATGCCACCTCTACGCACCCAACAACGCTAAACGCGTACTGAGAACAACCGCTAGGGATTTAATCAACCTTGGAGAATTTTCATTTGAAAACTTCACGCAGGATTGATTTTAAACAGAATTAGCAAATGACACACATGAGAGCAACTCTCATTCAACTACCAACCGAAAACAATTTGAAAGTTTTGAAATTGTTCAGTTTGAATCCTTTAACTTTCAAAACTTGTCAACTTCGACCATTTATGAAGATGCAATTGGTTTTCGGCTTACAATCAGGATTTTAGGTAGGATAGACTCGAGTTCTAACATCGGTCAATCAAAAATTAGCTAGAAGCAAAATCTTTTTGGCTTTTATAAAATTTATATTAAAACTCACCTAAAATACTTTTGGTATTTTTCATTTTTCAAATGTAAATACGGAAAGCAATAAATATATATTTACAGACATTCTTTTTGTGAATTTCGAGGGTGAGAGAATCATATCAGTGTACAGTCATGCGAAAACACACTTGTTGTTCGATTGGTTTGCATTTAGATAAGTACCCTTTAACAATTATCGGTATTGTTGTCCACATACGCTCAACTTATCAGATGTACTCATGGTTGAGGGATACGATTAATGTATGAGTTATACTTATCGGTCGGTGTTCATCCACTTACGACACATTCCCGTATCAAGGTATGCACGAGAGTTCATCTTACTGGTGAGTATACAATTTATCATCTGTTTTGACGTATAGATGTGAGATACTCACTTATTTTGAGGATGAATACAAGCCCTATGTGATAAAATCACATGAGGAACTTGATATTCAATGCATGCAGGGCACGAGAGCAAGTCCGTGAACAGGTTAGTACCATCGTACCGACAAAGAGACGGACTTGACTCTTGGATGATAGATGTGATTTAAATCACTTATTCAGGGGTGACTGTGATATTTTTATCACTTATTGATGGTCGTATGCAGCATGTATTATATACATGTATGTATCATATGTACACGTATTTATGGTTTCGTGGAAGTTCTAGACTTGCGTCCCCCTTGTTTTTGGTAAAAGAAACAACCATGATACACAGATGATAAACAACATAAAGACCACGTATCTCAGAACCTCAGCAATCTATCAAACAAAATTTCGGTACCAAGACTATATGCCAATGAGCGGTTCCCACACGGTCTTCAGTGATTATGTTTATATCGCCCCGCACACTTTAAAATGATTGTGAGCCTACCGATATATTGCTAATAGAGTTACTTATCGTTTTTCATTTTAAGTTTAAAGAAGTTTTGACAGACCACTGGTTCACTATCATTTTCTCTTTTTCTCGCCAGGAAATTCATTTTTGTTTTTCTCTTGTTTTTGTATGTTTCAGATTTGAATTTACTCCCCTTAAAATGCAAAAAGTAAATTTAAACTTTTAAATGACATCTTTTTGGATTTCCTTTAAGAAAATATTTACAAAAACGATTTCCCGATGCGGATTAACTCATGTTTTACCTCGATGCCGTTTACCAAAATTAATTTAATAAAAATGATTTACCTTTGGAAAAATGAGTTGGCACGTTGGTAATCGGTGTGGACCTAAACAACATCGATGAGTTTCTCGTTGAAACAATCACTTGTGAGGTAATATTTAAGATCGAAATGTTTGTCTGGAGTGTTGTATGAGATTTTAGTAATTCGTAAAGCAGCTTAAATATCGACAAAGATGGAGAGATTAGAAATTTAAAACCGTAATCCTGCATTATGTGCATTGTGAGGAATCTATGTGCTCTCCCAACTGGATATCCATCCGGTGTGGATTTCAAGGTCGATTTTGCAGCTACTTCAATTAACCGAGAAATCTCTTCACGACTACAAGATCATAAACCTCTGGGTCCGACTGGTAAGAAATAAGTGGCATGTGGGAAAGCTTGTACACATCATCTTTGGAAGATCCATACATGATGTCTTCCACATATTCTTTTGCACCAACAAAGGTCTTCGTATTTCTCCCTGAGAAGTAGTGTGCGGTTGTTCAATCCACCCCAAGGCATCCGCACACCCGGTTGGTTTGTTCAACAAACACATTTTCTTCAATCACACCGTGGAGAAATGTACACTGTACGTTCAACTTGTAGACTTTGAACTTCTTGTGGAAGATTAAGCCATGAGTTTTTTAAAAGATTCAGACGTGCTACAGGCGCGTACACTTCATTTGAATCTATCCCGTTGACCCGATCCAAGCCTTAAACAAGCAAATTGTTGCACAGGAATTTTCTTGTCGAAGTTATCAACTTCATTCGCCAAACTTTCTTCATTCATCGAAAATTTTGTCTTCTTTTCTTTTTCTCCCTCCATCAAAGGCAACAATATTCTCCTAGATGTAACAATGTTTCAAAGCCTTATGTCGCCGATCTTGTGCATGGATGCTCCACTATCAACACTCCTATGACTATTAAAAGTTCCTCCTGGAACATCCTGCACACTCATTCAGAGATTAGTTGGAGAGGGGGAACCAAGCCTACATAGACTTGGGTCGTCCGACATCATCGAGGATTGTGACTTTGATTTCCTGATGATTCGGAATGGATTGTGCTCCCCCTGAAACAATTACCGGTTTTGGTTTCCAAATCTGTTTTTGTTTCTCAAATTTAACGTTTGGTTTTACCGACTGTATTTGGACAACCTCCGGTTTTAAAGCATTTTCAATATCTTTTCGTTGTTTCTTTCTCTGTTTCATTTCTCGCTGTTTAATAAGACGAGGGTCCTGTTTTGGTGAAACAGATCTTGTATGGTAACTGTTACCACGGGGCGCATCAACTTTTGCTTTTCCCTTTGTGAGATATGGACAGTTCTTGACAATGTGTCCATACTCACCACACTCAAGCATGATCTCCGCTCAAAAAACCTCGGAGTATCATAATTATGATAGCTTGATGATGAACTTCGTGATCTTGAGGTACTTGGTCCTACATCACAACAGTTTGTGTGTTGTGTGTAGTTGTTTTGATTGTTTCTTTTCAAAATTTTACTTTGTATAACAAAATCCGTGTTGAATTTGTTTTCAAAAGATTCAATTTTATCAGTCCCTCGTGATTTCATAAAATTCACCTTCTGAACCTTCTTCTTGTTTTGGCTCTATTTGCCTTTTCCTTTTCCTTGGGTAGCGTGATTTTGCTTTCCTTGATTGTTTTGAGGTTGCAATTTTTTATTCCCGTGTTTCTTTCTAACTTCGGATTTTGGGATAGGAGCGCACTGAGTTACTACATTTCTTGAGCTCGACTTACCCAAAAACTTACTTGTAGAATCCTCGAAAACTTTATCAATCAAAGGCTGATTGACATTTTTGATGGGAAAATCTTTGTTTGAGTAAACTTTGTCGGAACCAATGAACGTATAAAGCAGGTTCACGCCACAGGTTTCAACATGAGCTTTAGCAATCTTAACACGGGCAGTCAAACACGGTTTCGCTGGAGGATCACAGAGAATGTGATTCTTGAGAGGTATATTTTCCTCTTTTGTTACCATACTTGTCTGCTTAGGTTTGTCCTCATCCGACGCATCATCCGAACTATCATAGTCCTCAATAATGGGAGGACTTTGATCATTCATAGAATTTGAGTCATTGATGTCATCCGATTGACTTTGACTTGAGGATGTGCCCTTAGTGAACCCTAGACCAGTTGTAAATTCAGCTAGATCCAATGGAATGGTGGGTTCAAAATGTGGCATATCCTTGTCATCTGGCATTTTGGTGTAATTGTGTCTAACCGGAGAGGGGACATGCCTGATAACCAATGCATTTCACATCACCTTTCTTCTTTTGAACATCGATGATGTGATCCAAAACATATCTTGAGTTGGAGTAACTGTCCAACTTGAGTTTGATCGCATCATGCTCACACTTTGCACAGGCTAACTCCTTTTCGTTTCTTCAAGCATTTTAATATAATTGTAAATGGTTGTTTGTTTTCTCAAAACATTCTTTGTTAATTTAGAAACATCTTTCATTAAGGTTTCAATTGCCGTTTTAAATTCCTTTTCGTTTTTCTTAAGAGCTGTGTTTGCCTCAGTGCACTTAGTTAGATCTACAATCAAACTCTGATGATGTTTCTTCGTGTGATCAAATTTACCTTCAAGTTCTAAGTATTTGCCTTTTAAATTATACATTCGAACCACTTAGACAAGATAGGTTTATCGAAACTTACCTGACTGGATTGGCAATCCAAACGAGCCATGAAAGCTGCACGAAGAGTGGAAGATCCAACTGTTGAGAGATGCTTGGAAAACTCATTAGATGACTCTTCAGTTTCATGCTCCAAGGTGCTTCGTCGCTATCCGTCGATTCAGTTTCAGTAATCACATCACCTACCTCAGCATCAACATCTTCAGATCGATCTTCACTTGAAGTCAATTCTGCTTCATCTGAACTGCTTCCATCCCATGAACTGTCACCGTTTCTGGAAGATTCTCCATCGCTACCATTCTTTGCAATTTCGGCATAGTATGCAGTGCCTCCTCCACCACTGTTTCCCAATTGAACAGACCAATCATAGCGTTCATCTACCCCAACAAACAAAGCTTGGTTGGAATTGTTTGCGGGAACCATTGCTCTTTCATTGTTAGCGCCTTGATTTCTGTTGAAAGGATATTGATTCCCTTGTTGTGGAGGCTTTATGCATTCTCTTTTAAAATGTCCCTTTTCTCTACAGTTAAAACAAGTAACCTTCCTTTTGTCAAAACCGTATGGAGTATCCTTGTTGCTCTCCATATTAGTTCTTCCGGTTTTCTCCATAAAGTCTTTTGCTCTTCTCACTGCACTTGCAAAAGCCCATTTGATATCAATCAACTCCATTTCCTCCTTATCAATTTGTGCGTAGTCTTCGCTGGTTAGATTGATGTTGCCAATTTGCCCAACTACCAATCCGCAGTAAGAACTCACCAAGGTGTTTAGAAGCTCCATGTGTTTTTTGGCAACTTCCACACTTACCTTAGATAGGCTTGATGTATCAAGTCTGACGGTGTTAAGGTTTGAAGGTTGAAACTTGTTACCATAGAAAGCTTGTTGTGGAACTTGTGGTTGAGGAAGAAAGGCTTTTGGATCAAATGCGTGTTGTGGAACTTGTGATGCAAAATCTCATGGTCGAGGAAGAAAGGCTTTTGGATCAAAGTCTTGTTGTGGAACTTGTGATGCAAAATCTGTGGTTGAGGAAGAAAGGCTTTTGGATCAAAGTCTTGCCATAGGTTTTAGCAGATTGATCTGGTTTAAGTGGTGGTAGAAACGGGTTTGCATTCGATACAAAAGTTGTTTGAAGCTTCGGTTGCTAACTTGTACTTGCACCTGTGTTAATGCCTCCAAAATACATCTCTGGGTTTTGTGGTACTCAAACTCGTTTAGCTTTTCTAATTTCTTCTTCATTCTTGTTCTCTGGTTTCTGAACAAATTCATATATGCTAAGAGTATCCAATACCCCCGTATGCTTTAGTAAGTCAATGAACTGACTCCACTTGGGTGGCAATGCATCTGCAAATCGTGTGACAATCTCTTGTTAAGATACAATAACCCTATAGGAATACATCTCACTGAGTAAATGGTAAAACCGCGTTGTCATATCACTCAATGTTTCATTCTCCATTAACAGAAACCTTCAAACTCTTTCTTTAAAAGATCATGTTGGGTCTTTCTTGTTGCTACATTACCTCCCCTCTTGATTCCAGAGTGTCCCACAAAGTCTTCGTAGATGTGCAATACATAAATTGGTGATAAATATCCTTGTGAAGAGCTTGTGTAAGGATAGCAAAGGCTTTCTTCTCTAGATCATAAGCTTTTTATCGTTTTCATCCAATCTGGATAAAGAGGTCGAATTTGATACTACTTCTTCGATAGATTCTTTGTATGGAGTAGTAAAACATGTCCACAACTCGGTATTCTGACCAAGAACATACGTATGAAAACGATTTTTCCATGATGGATAATCGTTCATGTGATTTAACTTTGGTGGACGATTGTTGCTTCAAGTCTCACTTTCGCTAATAAAAAGATTTTGAATGTTTTGATTTTGATTCGCCAAATAAGCCCATTGATTAGCGGTAATCATAGAAGCTTGTTGAGGCATTAGTGATTTAACCCATTGCGAAGCATCTTGACTTACATTTGACCCGGTGCCCCAATCCCATGGATTTGAGATCATTTTGATGTTTTAAAACAGAAAGTGACTTAAGAACACAAAATTCTTAAATTTAAGAAAGTTATTATCTTTCTGTGAAAACACTAACACACTTTCCAACGAAGAATGTGGGCTACGAACAATCTGGTCCACGAAGAACTAGCTTCTACGGAGAACCAGTGTCCTCGAAGAACTGGTTCTTCGTGGGAAACTTGGTCAACGAAGAACCTTGATTCTTCGTCAGAGGGATTCCAACGAAGAATAGTTCTTCGTCTAAGGAGTTGTTCGTAGAGAGTTGTTCGCAGGCAGGGTTCTTCGCTGTTAGGTTCTTCGTGAAAAGGTTGGTGAGATTCCCCTTTATACAGTAAGTTACTTTTCTGAAATATGGAATGTGGTAGTTGGTTTGCCAAATGCAGTTAGAAAACAAACATTCGAAAACAAGCTTTTTCGGTAAATCTTTTGAAGATCTTATCCCTACCAACCAAAACCTTATTCGGTGAAAACACTTGCCAGAAGTTTGCCGAACTTACGTTTTGCAAGAAATTTCAAGAAAAACCAAATCCTAACATGTCTCCATACATTTTAACTAGGTTTTTGTAAAAATTATCTTTAAACAACAAGTTTAAACTTAGCTTTTTAGAGATTTTTCTAGAAAAACTTAACTTTTCTTGTTTTCAAGTTCAAGAACACTTTCGAGATGCTTCACAACTTACTCAAACACAAGATTTTACTCGGTTTTAAACAAGGAAGAGAGCCAATGCTCTGATACCACTTGTAGGTCCACTTGGAGGATCAAGATTAACCTACTTCCTTGTTGTCTAACACACACACTAGTGCGGAATCCAAGTGTGTATGCAAACCAAAGCAAGAACACAACCAACACAAGAAAGATTTCAAAGTTAAAGCTCAAATGTATTGATCCAGTAGAGTTTTGTTACAAAATATTACAAGAACGCTCTCAACTTTACTGGGTGTGTTCTCTTGTTTTGCTCTGTGTTACAATCTCTTGTATTTATAGCCAAACATAACAGCAACCTACGAAAAAGGTATTGGGCCCAGAGAGAGGCCCACGAAAGATATGATCTGTCGTCCAAAACCATGAATCACTAACTTTCAACGAAAGATTCATGGTTCTTCGTTGACTTCCATGTTGGATTCTTGTTAGATTTCCATGCATACAACAATTCATGCAAGATTTACATTATAATAAAGGTGACATCATCATGGTGATGTCAGTTCATGGCTCTTCGTGATTCATGTGTCGATTTCTAGGGCGCGCAACGGAGGACGTCGCGACGTCGAGCTCGAACCAAGTTGAGCCGAGTCGAACTGAACAAACCGAACCGAGCCGAGCCGCATCCACACAAATATGCATCAACACTGCTTAATAACACACTTACGGGCCATGAATAAAGAAAGGTAGTACGAGGGCAAGCTACCAAGAACGGCTTTCGCTAACGTAACCTTCTGGCTAGAGACAAATGTCTAGCTTTCCACCCTGATAATTCCTTTATGTGATTACTATTGTGTATGGTGATGGTTGGTTTCACATAAAGGAAGGGTATCGTTGTGTGAGCTTTGCAAACACGGGGATTGGGATGCATTAATGATTTAAAAATCACACGAGTTTATAAATATTTTTATGATTTATTAATGCATTTGGAAAGTTTATCAAAGATTATTATCTTTGTATAAAGGACAAAGGTTTGTTTATTAGCTGGGTGCTTGTCCATCTGAATTATATATGTTGATATGCCGATACTTTAAATTTGTGTTAACAATTTGTTTTCGTTTACACTCATCTTAGGTCAGATGTTGACTTATAAGTGATAACATGTCCATTTTTGTTTATATAGATAAAAGAGCCTTATGGGCTGTAATGATTTTTTAGGTAACACTAAATAATTTCAGGTAATAACAAGTTATATATGTGTTAACGAATTATGTTTTTTTGAACGATGGTTAAGTTATTGTTAACCGAATTAGTAGTTAGTATTAAAACTCTTTTTGCCTGGGTTTGAACCCAGGACCTCCAAGAGAAGCAGAACTTCCCACCTCCTCTTAACCACTAGGCCATTTGACTTCGTCATTAATGAGCTTTATAATGTCTTAAGAGCATTCACATCCAACCCATCAAAAATATACATACATTCCATTAAAAAACAACTCCTATATCAATATATTTCCACTAAAAACAATTAATTTTTATCTCTCATTTTCAATTAAATAATATTTTTATACCTTTATCATTACATTTTCTTTCTCCTTCACTCACAATCACTTTCAATATATATTAAAAAATATAGGGGTGAACAGTGTCCCCCCAAATATACAGATGAACAGTGACATTTTCTCTCTCCTCCACTCACAATCACTTTTTATACTTTTTTATATTTTAAAAACCGCACACACATAATTTGATTACCAGGATGTGGATGCTCTAACAATTTACATTAGGTACATTAAGTTGTACATACATTGGTTGATAATGTACATATATGTAAAAAAATATAAATGATTGTACATAAATCTGAACATGTTTTTTGTAATGTACATATACGTACATACGTGTTTTCACTTGAAAATAAGTATTGTACATATATATTTTATAATGTACACATATATACAATTAAAAATTGACAATGAACAAATATATACGAGTAACTAAAAAAACTGGAGAATTGGTGATTTAGCATAATAAAAGAAATCGTTGACGCCAAGAATCTCTAGATCAAGTGGTGGAACGCTTGTATCTCTCATTGGCAGATGCAGGTTTTACTCCCACTTGGTGTAGAGTGAGGCATGGTGGGCAATGATAGGAGATCCAGGAAAACGCGGGTTCGAACCTTGAGCCAAACGCCTTTTACCCGTAATTTCACAATCGTGCCTACCTACGGGCAGGTGAATTACCGGGTTTTTTCCAGAATTGGTGGTGAACTCGCGTTACTCTCAAAGTAATGCGTTTGGTTCAGTGGATGCCTCAAAAATACTTGAGATGGCCACAAAATATGAATGTTCCAGAATGATTCTTATGGTTTTCAATTATCATGTGATTCTTTAACCAAAAACTTTTTTTTATTATTTATTTATTTGCTTTTTTTTTTCTCAGAGCATATTGGTAAATGTATCGGTGAGACTTTTGGCCTTCGGGATGTTCTCAGTTTATTTAGGAAAATGGTGACGGGGTTAAACACTTTAATGGATTGTTTGTTTTGTCTTGAGTCTTATATTAGTTATCTATTTAAATCTTTATTAATGATTTATGTATATTTCTGAACAGAGGTTCTAACATTAGATATTGATAAGGACGTACTTATGTATATTTCTAAACAGAAGTTCTAACATTAGATACTGATAGGAAGGTACAAGTGTGAAGTACATTGTTTTTATTGCTCAAACATGTATGTGGTTTCTGAAAAACATTAAAGTTTTTCTGGGCAATCTTTATTTATACAAGTAATTTGTTTTGTAATAAAACTTATAAACCAACACCGTTGGTTGTTAGGGCACCCCATATTGCTAGATCAAAAGCTTGTTTGTTTGTGGAAAATATGAAACGAAAGTTACATTCTTGATAGCCTATTTTCCATATGTTTTTGCTATTCAGTTAACCACGCAATCTTTTAACCAAAGAACATCTGAAAATTGTTGGGAAATCAAACATGGTTGGGAGTGTTCTCCGGTGGCGTTGGAGCGGACGCCACCTTCCCTCCACGCTCCGAGCGGCTGTTCTCCGCGAACTTGAGACTTGCTTGATGCATCCCTTTCTGCTTCTCCTCCTCGGTCCATTCGGAAACATAGTAATGCTCTTCACTACCTTTGACAATGTCTTGGCTTGGAGGAAAGAACATGCTCCCCCATTGTGGGAAGTGAACAAAACTCACCGGAATTGTAACAAGCATGATCATGATACCCATGTAAGTCAACCCTTTTTCAGTTGAGAAAGATGCATTCGCAAAGAATATCAATTGGGTCAGCCCTGATCCAAAGTTGCCTCCAGCGCCGGTCATTCCTGATATGATACCAAGTGATCTCCGAGAAATGAAGGGAATGATGCCGAATGTGGCTCCGCAAGCGGCTTGTGCCCCGATGGAGAAGAGCATCATGAAGGTGATGGCCAATGGTAACGAGTTGACTAACCCAAGGAACAAGCAACATAGACCACCGGCAGTTTGAAGGAGCCATAGGTTCCATAGTCGGCCTCGCATTCCGAACCTTTTCGCCATGTAATCCGATGTGAAACCTCCGAAGGGTCGAGCTAGAAGATTTGCCATTCCGAAGCAAGCCGCAACGATTCCGGCAAGATGAAGTTTTAGGTCAAATCTGTAGTTATAAACAATAAAAAACAAGTTAAAACTTTTTTCATGCTATTAAATTTGTGGGTGACATGTTGCTTTATGTGTAATTATGTTTTTGTTTATTGAGTTTTGAAAATTTAATAGTTATCCATATTGCATAATGATTTTTATCTAAGCATGCATTTCATCTGGCATTAAATTTATTTGCTGTTCCAATCATTCTAAGTTGAAAAGTCATTACAAATTATTTATAGTTAATTGATTTTGATCCGTATAAGCTATTTTTTTTAAATTAACTAATGGTTATATAAACTTATTTTATCATCACCTAATAATTCCACCCAGTTTTTAATTATTAGTCACATATTACTTATTGAAGAAAGTGTTAGTTCCAAATAGAGAGACATGTCCATTTTTAGAGATACACTTGTACCCAAAAAAAAAAAAAACCTTTTTAGCTAAGCTTTTCGAGGAAAAGATAATTTCTTATATTTACGGACGTTTTCAGAAGATAAAATATTATGTTGCAAAGGCCAAATCTTATTTCACACTTTTTTTAATCACCGTGTATATGTACCTAAAATCAACATCTTACCACCATTTTTTATGTACAAGTAAAATCCATCACATCTATAGAGACCATATTTTTAACTTTAACAACACTTTTGGGCGTGAAATGATAGTTTTTTTATGAATAAAATCAAATATACCTATCGTAGAAGTATTCAGCGATGACGTTATCAATTGTTAACTCGACACCCATTGAGTAGCCATAGAGAAGAACAAATATCCATGTCCGATAGTTCGTCACAGCATACCATAAAACCTAACCAAGAAAAACACACTTTAATACTGTAATGGAATGGGTTTGAGACGAGTATCTATAAAAATTAAAATTACCTTGCCGAATTTATCTTTAGCAACATCACCCTTCTTCTGTAGGGTACCAAGGTTACCATCAGGCAAATCTTGTCCAAGAGTCAAAACCAAAATGCCCATAATCACATTAAACCACCCGGGTATGAAAAACGCGATCCTCCACGCTGTGAACGGGGTCGCACCAGCCTTCTTGATGATCTCAAACAACACCGGCATAAGGAGCTGTGTTGCACCACCCCCCATGTTCCCCCAACCCGCGGCTGTCCCGTTCACCAGCCCGATAATCTTGCTGTTAAACATGGTACTCATCCAGTACTGGCATGACACAAACGTAGCTAAGGAGAACCCGATCATGAACCGTACCGCTATGTAGCCACTAGCATCGCTAACGAAAGACATGCAAAACACGGTGGGTGCGGACAACATGATGAGGAAGGCGCACCCGTAGCGAGGTCCCAACAAGTCACAGACTGCGCCCATGACCAGCCTGGAGAAAATGCTACCTGAAACAGACGCGACACCCGCGTTACCTATGTCGGCCTTTTTGAGGTCGAGGTTGTCGCGGATGATGGGGACCAACGGAGCGGCGGCAAAGGTGGAGATGAAGGTGGTGAAGAAAGATATCCAGGAGAGGTGGAATGTTCTCATGTGAGGGTTTGCAAATGAGAAGAGTTTGAACTTTGTTGCTTTGTGTTCCGAATCGACTGGTAAGTCGAATTTCGCAGTGCGATCCGTGTGTACCATTGGAGAGGCCACGGAGAAGGTTAATACCGGTTCCCGGCCGGTGACTCCATGCATGGAAGTTCCCGGAGAACCTTCAATCTCAGGCATTGTCACTCTCCAAGCAAGTTGTTTGATATGTTTTTGTTGTTTGTAGATATGTTTGTGTGATCACGACGATATGATATGTTTATATAGGAGTTGTTTGGAATTTATTAATGCAAGTTGTGGGGATGTTTTAAGGGTTTTAGATTTCTAAATAAGTTTACAAGAGTTGACAAACGAAAGGGTTAAAATTGGTAGCTTGTGGACATTCCCAAAAGGTTGTAGATACTTTTTTTTAAGGAATCCAGTTTGCCGCATACAAGAGGAATAGTATTTGGGCTTATCAGATCCTCCAAAAGATATTTACCACGAATGTTAACAGCAAGATATGAAGATGTAATATCTAGCTAGATGACTTCTAACTTCAAATACAGCCATATGTGATTAAGCAACTAATTTTCGGTCAGCGATTACACAAGAAGCAAACCAACTGGCATATAATGACTAATTTTGTAATGAGTAGTTTTGCTGATCTTACACAAATGACTTCTACAAAAAATGTGAATACGGTTAGAAATATGTCTCATTGACCCAAATAGATTTTGGTTAAATTTGGTTGGTAACTTTTGGATGAGAACCTTATTCGAACTAAATTCTATTGGATTATAATTCCTTAATCTATGTGAATCAAGTTAGTGTATGTTTTAATGTAAATATACGTAACTATGTTATTATCTAGCGATTGATTGGGTCATACTAGAACCTATAACCTAAGAAGAATGGTGTGCGACATTCATAGGCAACATGTCATTCAACAAGGGCGCCAAAAAAATTAGAAGACATATCGATTTAGTGGGGTATGTGTGTCGATTCCAAGGAGTTGTGTCGTTAAGATGATGTTGGTTGAATTATTAGTATATATAAGCCTATATTTATTCTACTGTATTATCACATTCATACACTTCTTCAATTCAGAAATCAAGTGTTCTATTGTTTGTGTTGTTTATTCATTTTGTTCATCAAGATTTAGTGCAACAGTGGTATCAAAGCCAAAGGCTCGAATCATTTGATTCCAATTCGTTTGGAGAGACTGATCACATGGAGGGTGTCTGATTTATGTCGTCTTTAGATTGATCATCACTGAGGGTGTTTGGATGCCGATTATTTGATTCCAATTACGCAAGAGATGGCGATTGGGATCATCGCAATAAGCCGAAGTTCAGAGACAAGGATCTTCTACAATTTCATTGTCTTAAGAGAATGAAGATGCTCCAACGCGAAGATATTAAAGGCATCAATTAAGAAACGATGAGGAATATTGGATTTTAATTCCTTAGTCCATGCGGATCAAATTAGTGGGTCATTTATGTATATAGGTTGAATATGTTTTAGAGTAATATGTAACTATATAATTATCTAGGGAATGATTGTGTCAAATTAGAACCTATAACCTAAGACGAGTGGGATGCAACGTTCACAGGAACACGTCGTTCAACAACGGGCACCAAAATAATCAAAAGACACAACAATTCAGTGGGGTGTGTCGATTCCAAGGAGTTGTGTTGTTTGGATGTTGGTTCGGTGAGTATGTATATAGTGTTATGTATTTTCAATTGTTGTATAACATTCATACAATCTTAAAATTCAGAAATCAAGTGTTCTATTGTTTGTGTTGTTTATTCATTGTGTTCATCAACTTCTGAGCAACAAATTCATGAGACTATAGAGTGATTAAGTTCTTAGTTCGCACATAGTGAGAGATGATACTAGTTAGTTCATTCCGGCAATTATTAATATCTTTCGTTTATTCATTTAAGAATAAAGAAGTTCGAAAATGATTAAAATGAGTTGACTCAATACATACATTCATACATAATACATTATATATTTCTAACATTAATCTTTGCTATCCTATGGTATTTACTTACATCTACTTTCAACCTTCATTACGTACCTACATATACATTACAACAAAAACTAAATTTTCTACCACCTCTGTACTAAATGAATGTATAAATTTTGTCCATCTCGGACAAATTCATGGGTATTTACACCGATACAATGATAACCCTAAGTCTAACCCATAATGGCCTTTAACCCTAATGGCGAAAACCCTAAAATTATTACTATATTAATTACACCTTGTACTCTGAACGCAGAAAAGACAAATATTTAAGCTAGTATGAAAATCGAAAAACGAGGAACTTGGCAAACTCTTAGGTGAAGATGTAAGCATATTGAGAGCTTGATGGAACATGAAAAACGCGAAGATAAGTCATGGTCACTTTTTCCCGAATAAAAACTGGGTTAGTGGACAAATAAACTACACTAACATTGTCATAATAGACAATGATGGCACAAAGTAAAGGACAATGAAGCTCAAGAAGAAGCTTGCATATCTAACATGTTTCAGCAACAATGTTTGCGAACAATTGTGTGAGAAACTATTAGAATAGAGCTACATCATAGCCTTGATTTGTATCACAATATTGTAAAGCATTAACTAGAGCTTAATTATAGGAGCTATCCTAGGAAGTCCATTGACTTGTAAATGATTATTTATACCTTGTAAATGATTGAATGAAGGACACACATACAATTACAAAGTCCAACATGGTATCAAACTAAAATCTCTAACTTTTTCCTCTCGATCCTGCCATCCTTTCTCCTTGGTGATCCGCCGGCCCTACCATCACACCTCCCAATTTCCTTTCATTCTTCTTCCCCTACATTCTGTCACCACCCACTGTTCCGCTTTCCCGCCCTTTACCAAACCATGGACCCAAAAACACACCCCGCTATTACCGTCTCCAACAACAAAACATTCATCCCTATCACCCTAGAGATGGAAACTAGTCAATACTCATCTTGGGCTGAACTCTTCAAAATCCATTGTCGTGCGTTTCACGTATTTGATCACCTCTCCCCTCGTATTGTTAACCCTCCCGCTGCGGCCTCTACCGAAGCCACTGTCGATGATGACGCTGATGATGATTATGATGGTGTTTGGGATCGTATTGATCCCATAGTCCTTCAATGGCACCATCTCTAACGATTTACTAAGCACCATCATACGACCCCAACTCCACCTCTTGCTATGCGTGGACCGGTTTGCAACGCATTTTTCATGATAACAAAGCCGCACGAGCCGTTTTGTTAAAACAAAAATTTGCCAACCACAAACATTCTTCCTTCACCAACATATGGTGAAGATAATTTCCAACCAACTGGCTAATGTTGGGTCACCGGTTACCGAACGTGACTTGGTGATTCAACTCATCACCGGACTCTCTGAAGCTTATGGTAATATCGGGACAATCATACAAAACCCTAAACCATTCCTGTCCTTTTATAAGGCTCGGTCACAATTGATTCTTGAAGAAACAACCAAGGCCAACAGAGTTACTAACGAGACAGCCCTACACACCTCATCTAATACTACTCCTATGCAATCCACTACAACCGAGACCAACCCTTCACAGCAGCAACCTCACACCAATCCTTCCTACACCCGAAGCACTCGAGGCCGAGGCCGCGGACACGGTCGAGGCCGTTGCAGAAACCAACCATCAACACCATGGGCTCATTACCCGTTGTTTACCCAGCCGACCCATACCCAAAACCGAAATCCTTCTTAGCCACAACCAACCGGATATTTTTGGACCTCCCCACCGTGTCCGTATCCCACTCTCCCACAATCTCGATACCCGACACCCACTCAACAGCAGGGTATTCTCGGCCCTCGTCCTCAACAAGCCTTCGCGGCTTCAGATAATCCCTACATGCCAACGCTCTTGACCAAGCCTTCAATGCTTTCACTCTAAATCCCCCGGACCAGAATTGGTATATGGACACGGGCGCCACAAGTATAATGAGTCACAATTTTTCTAATCTCACTTCTTGTTTAATAATGTGTATCAACGAAATATCGCAGTCGGTGATGGCAAAAATATACCAGTTCATGCGATCTGAAACCATGCCCTACCACCACCTTTTCCAAGCTTTGAATTAAATAACATTCTTTTTGCACCAAAACTCATTAAAAATCTAATTTCAGTTCGTCGTTTCACCACCAACAATAATGTATCAATCGAATTTGATCCGTTTGGTTTTAATGTGAAGGACCTCCACACCCAGAAACACCTCCTTCGATGTGCTAGCACCGGTGATCTCTACCCATTAACACTACCTTCAAGTTCCAAAGTTCAACCGTCTCATGCTCCCATTTCTTCCTTTTAGGCCATGACCCAAGACACTTGGCACCGCCGTCTTGGACATCCCGGAAATAATATTTTACATTGTTTAAAACATGTTTTGAATTTTTCAAATAATATTCAACATTCTTATTTATGTGAACCATGTGTGTTTGGGAAACAAATGAATTTCCTTTTCATGATTCTCATACTTATACAAATTCACCATTTGATATTGTGCATAGCGACTTATGGACCTCCCCGATTCTTTCTCAACCGGATGCCGATATTATGTCCTATTTTTAGATGATAAAACAAATTCTTATGGACATATGCACTCACTTCCAAATCCCAAGTCTATTCTAAATTTCTGGAATTTCACAAACTAATAACCACCCAATTTCAAACCACCACAAAATGTTTTCAATGTGATAATGGATGCGAGTTTAACAACTCATCTTTTCATCATTTTTGCATTTCAAATGGCATGCAATTTTGTTTTTCATGTCCATAAACTTCCGCTCAAAACGGAAAATCGGAGCGTAAAATAAGATCCATTAATAACATCATGCATACCATCTTGTCACACTCCTCTGTACCCCCATTCTTTTTGGCCTCATGCTCTTGACCATGAAACATACCTATTAAACATCTTACCCACCAAAGTCCTCAACAACTCCACCCCCACTTTTTGTCTATATAATCGCCACCCTTCTTATGACCACTTACGTGTTTTCGGTTGCCTTTGTTACCCTCTTCTTCCATCAACCACCATCCATAAGCTTGCTGACCGCCCAACTCCTTGCGTGTTTTTAGGCTACCCTTCGAATCACCGGGGTTACAAATGTTACAACATCAAAACCAAACAAATTCACATCTCACCAGACGTTGTTTTCGATGAAAATATTTTCCCATTTGCAACTCAAGAACTAACCAACTTATCATATGATTTCTTGACCTCTACACCTATCCTTTCCACGGGACTTATTCTACAAGTTCAACCAACAACGAAACCACCCCTCCAACCGATCCAGTAACATCTGGCCCAACTACTCCCACCCTATCTTCTTTAAAAGCCTCCACACGCCCATCTAGCCTTCACCCCACAACCGGCCCATCTGTTGGTGCAGATTTTGTGTCCGATGTTGTGCGAATAGTTTAGATAGTGTTCTACGCTAATTATGTAATAGTTTTTAAGTGGTCAAACAAATGTGTTTAGACCCGTTCGTTAGAAGTGGTCAAACGAAAGGGTTTTCGTTTGACTTTGTGCGTTTACAAGTGACCATCCATGTGAAGGTGGATTTCCAAGGGAAGTGGTGGTACTATACATACCACCCTTGGTCATTTGTGAATGTAAGCTTCTAGAGTTGTGGGGAGAGATTACCACTTGGTCTCTCCCGAATGTATACTCTTTCGGTATGGTTAAGATAGTTTATCAAGTGTCGGTTTGTAAGCTTTTGATATCCTAATTTATACGTGAAAGTTATTTATCATTCTCTAATCTTCCATCTTTGAGCTTAATCACACAATAATCATGGTTTCAATCCGAAACATGAACTTACAATTGGTATCAGAGCCATGGTACCCGACTTAGTGAATCTAACCATTTGCTAAGTCACATGTGCTCTAGATCAGCGATTTTTGTCATTTTTGTTCAAGATATAAAAGTGGGTAAACATGAAGAAAACCAGATTTAGACCCGAATGTATGAGTCTGAGATGAAACGGATCATACTAGAGGGTTGGGTTTTCTGTTTTACACCAAGAAAATCAAGTTTTCATCTTGTTTTTTAAGGTTTTTTGTCAGATCTACAAATGAACAGTTCGTCTATGTTCTTGAAGGGGTGGCGGCTGTTTAAGAAACTAGGGTTTCTTCTGATCTGGATCCAAATGCGAACAAACATGTTTCCACGAACAACAATCTTTGTCAAACATGTTTCCATGAACAACAATCTTTGTCAAACATGTTTTCACGAACAATATTCTTTGTCAAACCTAGTCTCTACGAACAACATGATCCAACAAAGAATGATTCTTCGTCAGCCATATTCCACACTATACCAACGAAGAATGTGAGCCACGAAAAACCTTGTTTCACGAAGAACCATTCTCTCACGAAGGTCTGATGTTCGTTGGGCTGCACCTGGTCGGAGATGAAATGTCTGTGTGGCCAGCGACTGTTGTTGTTGTATGATGAAGATGACGGAAAACTAGTTGACGGTGGTGCAACCGGTCTGAGTTTGTGACTCACCTGGTAGCAGTTGGTATGAGTGGTGACTGTTATGATAGTTGCCGTCAAGCTGGTGGTGTGGCGTTAACCAGTATGGTGATTGCTGGTTATGTGTACGATGGCGGAGTAGGGTAGCTCGCCGGAGAATAGAGTATGCCGCAAATCGTGTGATGAATTTATGTGATGTCGGCTGAATGTTTTTATGATGTTTTGATTTGTGACAAAAGATGCATGTCGGCTGAGAATACTTTTGTGATATAGGGTTTGATTGAATAGTGTTTGACTGGTGTAGGGTTTCACATGATACGTGACTTCTTGGGCCCACTGATGGTGTTGCTCTATTATGACAAAATTTTATAGTTTGGCTCAATTATGCATTGAAATGATTGTTGTTGGGCTCACCTAAAAGTTGCATAATGAAGATACTTGGGTCTCGTATGAAACATGAAAGGTTGATTATATTGATTCTCTTGGGCCCACTTAATTAATTGCATCAATTCTACTATGCCATGCACGATATGGTATTAGTGGACATTATTGATTATGGCAAGTAAAGTTTTTTTTTGGTTTCGTTTAAATTGGGTAGTTACCAAAAGAACTCTCAAGATTGGGTTGGGTGTTAAAAGAATGTCTACTTGGGCCAGGAGTTTAAAATTATATTTGGGCCAAGAATTTCAAGTGTTTTGCAAAGTGGACCGGGTGTTCGCAAAGCGTATTTCAGCCGAACTTCAAATTTTCAATGTCATTCGTACGAGTTTGGGAGTGCGCCAAATCAGTTTAGGATGATGAAAACAAATGATTTTTAAGAATGTGGGGTAGTCACGGTTACCGATGCAAATGTCAAATTTGGTGACTTGACTATTATGTTTCCACGAACAACAATTTTTGTCAGACATGTTTCCACGAACAAAGTCTTCGTCAAAATGTTTTCACGAACAATATTCTTTGTCAAACCTAGTCTCCACGAACAACATGATCCAACGAAGAATGATTCTTCGTCAGCCATATTCCACACTATACCAACGAAGAATGTGAGCTACGAACAACCTTGTTTCACGAAGAACCATTCTCTCACGAAGGTCTGATGTTCGTTGGGCTGCACCTGGTCGGAGATGAAATGTCTATTTGGCCAGCGACTGTTGTTGTATGATGAAGATGACGGAAAATGTCACACCCCGACCCGCAGCGGAAAAGGTGATCGGGGCATGATTGGGTTATCATCAAAGCTCATGACATTTATTATGCGTTTCATATTCATTTAATACAATTTAATGGAAATTTACAATAAATATTACAACATGTTCTAACTATCAATCTAAGCTTCTTTGTTCTCTTCTAAGGCATTTCCTATGTTTTTATTGCTTCAACCTGTTCACCTGTATCATGTGTAAAAAGATTTTTTTTTTTATCAACAAAAAGTTGGCGAGTGATCCTATGGAAAACATTTGAACAAGTTTATTTAATTGATTATGAAATGAGTGCACAACCACACATGAGTAAAAATAGATGTAAACTTATTCAACGATCATTAGATATTAAATAAAGCACACATAAACAATAATGGAACATTTAGAGGCACGCGTTGCTCTACTCGTCTCTCACGAGGAACTGATGGGCCTAATGAATGAATTGCATAAACATGATAATATGAAAAACAAAACTACAAACAATATAAACTCAATGAGATACACATGAACAATGATGAATTGGTTTTGAGGCACGCGTTGTTCAACTCGTCTCCCACGAGAAACTGATGGGCTTAATGAATGAATTTCATATAATTTGACAAAATAAAATAAGTAATCACAACAATATAAACAATCTAAGTTTAGATCACGATATGGTATGGCACAAGTTTAAATAAACTAGTTAATTATTTTGTGACACATGACACACCCCAAAACGTGTAATTAAAAGGGGGGAGTTGTAAGATTCACTCACAGTGGGTGCGTTCGGTTGATGATGTTGAATGCACGCGAAGTGGTTTTAACCACGAGTGAAATTAACCTAGATAAATAGCATTATGGTTCGGTAAGTAAACGGATTTTATTGATCCATTTTAGTAGGATTGTTGGGTGTATTTTTGTGAGTTTAAGGCTATTTTCTAACCTTAAAAATGTTATTTTTAATTAAAATAAATAAATAAAAATAATAAAAAAATTGACTTTTTTTGACCGTTGACCGTTGACCTTGACCGTTGACCGGTTCGCTTGTATAATTGTGCGCTGAGTGAGGCTCGAACCCGAGACCTCCGTACGCATGCACGCAGCTCTACCAACTGAGCTACGTGTCTAACCCGAAATATTTCTGTTTTTAATTATATTTATATACTAATTATATTAAACAGAAAATCCTTTATTTTTTAAAAACGATTTCAATCCAAGAATCGGTGCGCTCCACAAGTCTCGAACCCGGGACCTGTGGTTTAGATTAACACACAGTCCACCGCTGGACTGTGTGTTTAACATGTTATATAAACCGATTTTTATTATACTTAAATACAAACTAAGTATTTTCATTTCGGACTTATTTAAAAAGGTAGATAATTGTCCGAGTCGGTGCAGCAGACCGGACTCGAACTCGTGACGTGTGGTTTAAACATACACACAGTCCACCACTGGACTGTGTGTCTAACTTGGTTATTATTCCGATTATTAATAAACTTAACATATAACAGTGGTGACTCCGGTTCGGTTAACAAAAAAAAGGCATTTTATTAAGGCAGCGTGTGTGGAACAAGATTCGAACTCGAGACCTTTGTGTGTTTAATGTGCACACAGTCCACCGCTGGACTGTGTGTCTAACCCGAGTAATAACTTGATTTTAATTATACTTATATGTTTCCCGAACTTCATCTTCTTCGTCAGTTTTAACCAGCATCGGAAATCCGACTGGTTCAAAGTTTTAATCGGTTTCTTTAGTGTCTGATGATTAAATACAAGTGATATTAAATAAAAAGAATGAAGAAATTAGGCGTGAGGTATACCGACTGGATTCCTCTGTTTCTCCGGCGTAACTCCGGCGACAGCAATCACTTCCGGCGACGAGTGTCTTGCAGCAGAGAGTCTTCAGAAAGCTTACAAAGTATGTGGGTGACTTCGGTATAAGTTCAGAGGGTTTAGTAAGGCTTAGAAGTTAAGGACTCGGTTTTCCGGCGATGAGCAGAAGAATTCCGGCGAGTGAGTTTTCGCCGAGAAAGGGTGCGGTTTTGAGCGAAAATGTTTGCAGAGGTTCGAGGGGGTATTTATAAGGCAAATCGTCGATGAATTTGGTCCGATTTTCGACTTGATTCGTCGGTTAGAAAAACTCCGGCGGTTATAATTTGTGTCGCGGACTCAGACGTCGGTTATAACCGATGTGTAGTTAAAGTTTACGTTATAACGGAAAGAATCGTTAAGTTTCGCGAGATTGCCGGATTTCCGACGACTGCAACTTTGGGCGCCGGTTTTGAATTCGAAAAGACACGTTATCAATTAAATGATCCTAAAATTTAACAAAGAACATCAGTGGCGCAGTGGTTTAAGTGTTGAGTGTTAAGTTTGTGTTGACCCGGCGACTGACCCGGGTTCGAAACCCGGCAGAACCAAACTATTTTTATTTTCTTATTTTTGACAGTTTTTCAAAAACTAATTATATATTCCCATATAATAATTAATTATGTATCGTTTAAAATTATTTTGGGCATTAAATTCGCAACGAAATTTTTAACTGATTGTTCGGTTAATAAACGGAGCGGGTTTGGTAAATCCGTTTTTTGACGGATGTTACAGTATCCCCTGCTTTTTAGAAATTTCGTTCCGAAATTTAAATAGTGATATATTTGACAAAAAGAATGATGGTGTTTAGTTTGACCGTTACATGCTTAGAAGAAAGAAAAGTTTTAAGTTTTTGTTTGAGGCGGTAACGTTCCTTGTAAGGGTTAAGTACCCTATTACAGGAATCGCTTTTTGTTGCCTACTGTAAAAGTATTGATAAGCAGAATTGATTCGCTAACTATGATATCATGCATAAGAGTTTGGATATGTTTGGAAGGGTATGGTTATATCCTAAGGCAAAACTTCTAATACTACAACCTACATGGAACATAAATAAACACAACAGCTAATATTTGAACATAAATAAACACAACAGCTAATATCAGTAAGTTATGATTGGTTCTATGACTATAGAACATAAATAACACAACAGCTAATATTTGAATCCACATTCTGATATCATATATGTTTGAATGGTGGCAGTTCCTCTCTCGTTTGTTATGATGGAGATGTTAGTTTATGTAGAAATGGAACACAATTCAATCTCTTTAAATAGCAAGATGATATAAATGTAACACAAATTTCAACCAAAGCAATACTAAATCCTACATGGAACTTCTCATAACCGCCTGATAATGCCTCTGATCCTTTGGCAAGAATACTTATATATAGGAAGTACCAGCGGCGTATCCACCATATTCTTGCCAAATTTTCATTGGTTTTATCCACAAGTTATGATTAGTTACCAAGGAACTACTAAATCCTACATAGAACTTCTCATAACCATCTAACAATGCCTCTGATCCTTTGACAAGAATACTTATATATAGGAAGTACCAGCAGCGTATCCACCATATTCTTGTCAAATTTTCATTGGTTTTATTAGTGAATTATGATTAGTCCTATATAACTCTACAATCAATACAACAAACATAAAATACTGAAATGAAAAATGTCTGTGCGATCAAGGCTCAATCAAACGGAGCCGATCGTATTGCATGTACTGAAAATGAAATTGTCTGTGCGATCAAGGCTCAATCAAGCGGAGCCGATCGTATTGCATGTTCTGAAAATAATAAACTTAATCTAAACCACAATCACACAAACAGCCTATACATGGAACCTCTCATAACCGCCTGATAATGCCTCCGATCATTTGACAAGAATACTTATATATAGGAAGTACCAGCGGCGTATCCACCATATTCTTGTCAAATTTTCATTGACCTTATCCACAAGTTATGATTAGTTCTATGTGACTGTACTACAAACACAACAACCACAAATACTGATAATGAAAATGTCTGTGCGATCAAGGCTCAATCAAACGGAGCCGATCGTATTGCATGTACTGAAAATGATAAACTTAATCTAAACAACAATCACACAAACAGCCTATGCATGGAACCTCTCATAACCGCCTGATAATGCCTCCGATCATTTGACAAGAATACTTATATATAGGAAGTACCAACGGCGTATCCACCATATTCTTGTCAAATTCTCATTGACTTTATCCGCAAGTTATGATTAGTTCTACGCGACTCTACAACAACCACAAGATACTGATAATGAAAATGTCTATGCGATCAAGGCTCAATCAAACGGAGCCGATCGTAATGCATGTACTGAAAATGAAAAATGTATGTGCGATCAAGGCTCAATCAAACGGAGCCGATCGTATTGCATGTAATGAAAATGTAAAATGAACTGTGCGATCAAGGCTCAATCAAACGGAGCCGATCGTATGCGGGCACGCCAGGTTCAACCGCATAATAAAATGGGGAACAGGCTCAACACTCATAAATGGGGAGCGGCGGCCTCGGCAATTGCATATACTGAAAATAATAAACAATAATTACTCTAACAGTCTACACATGGAACCTCTCATAACCGCCAGATAATGCTTCTGATCCTTTAACAAGAATACTTATATATAGGAAGTACCAACGGCGTATCCACCGTATTCTCGTCAAAGTTTCATTGGCTTTATCCTTAAGTTATGTTTGGTTCTATGTGGTAAAGAAAAACATAAAACTAAACGATAGGAGTTGAATCTGGATTTTCGGTGAAGAGGACTAGTTGGGTATCTTCGTTTGGGTCGTCATTCTCTTCGACAGGATTGGCGTTGATGTTGAAGACTCTTCCTCTTGCTGGTGGCCTAGCGGTTGGTTTCTTTGGTTTACTTGGTTAACTGGGTTTGATTGGGCTTGAGCGTTGATGACGTTAACCAATTGAGCAGAAGAATTCCGGCGAGTGAGTTTTCGCCGAGAAAGGGTGCGGTTTTGAGCGAAAATGTTTGCAGAGGTTCGAGGGGGTATTTATAAGGCAAATCGTCAATGAATTTGGTCCGATTTTCGACTTGATTCGTCGGTTAGAAAAACTCCGGCGGTTATAATTTGTGTCGCGGACTCAGACGTCGATTATAACCGATGTGTAGTTAAAGTTTACGTTATAACGGAAAGAATCGTTAAGTTTCGCGAGATTGCCGGGATTTCCGACGACTGCAACTTTGGGCGCCGGTTTTGAATTCGGAAAGACACGTTATCAATTAAATGATCCTAACATTTAACAAAGAACATCAGTGGCGCAGTGGTTTAAGTGTTGAGTGTTAAGTTTGTGTTGACCCGGCGACTGACCCGGGTTCGAAACCCGGCAGAACCAAACTATTTTTATTTTCTTATTTTTGACAGTTTTTCAAAAACTAATTATATATTCCCATATAATAATTAATTATGTATCGTTTAAAATTATTTTGGGCATTAAATTCGCAACGAAATTTTTAACTGATTGTTCGGTTAATAAACGGAGCGGGTTTGGTAAATCCGTTTTTTGACGGATGTTACAGAAAACTAGTTGACGATGGTGCAACCGGTCTGAGTTTGTGACTCACCTGGTAGCAGTTGGTATGAGTGGTGACTACTATGATAGTTGCCGTCAAGCTGGTGGTGTGGCGTTAACCAGTATGGTGATTGCTGGTTATGTGTACGATGGCGGAGTAGGGTGGCTCGCCAGAGAATAGAGTTTGCCGCAAATCGTGTAATGAATTTATGTGATGTCGGCTGAATGTTTTTATGATGTTTTGATTTGTGACAAAAGATGTATGTCGGCTGAGAATACTTTTGTGATATAGGGTTTGATTGAATAGTGTTTGACTGGTGTAGGGTTTCACATGATACGTGACTTCTTGGGCCCACTGATGGTGTTGATGTATGATGACAAAATTTTATAGTTGGGCTCAATTAAGCATTGAAATGATTGTTGTTGGGCTCACCTAAAAGTTGCATAATGAAGTTACTTGGGTCTCGTATGAAACATGAAAGGTTGATTATATTGATTCTCTTGAGCCCACTTAATTAATTGCATCAATTCTACTATTCTATGCACGATATGGTATTATTGGACATTATTGATTATGGCAAGTAAAGTTTTTTTTTGGTTTCGTTTAAATTGGGTTGTTACCAAAAGAACTCTCAAGATTGGGTTGGGTGTTAAAAGAATGTCTACTTGGGCCAGGAGTTTAAAATTATATTTGGGCCAAGGATTTCAAGTGTTTTGCAAAGTGGACTGGGTGTTCGCAAAGCTTATTTCAGCAGAACTTCTAAATTTCAATGTCATTCGTACGAGTTCGGGAGTGCGCCAAATCAGTTTGGGATGATGAAAACAAATGATTTTTAAAAATGTGGGGCAGTCACGGTTACCGATGCAAATGTCAAATTTGGTGACTTGACTATTATGTTTCCACGAACAACAATCTTTGTCAGACATGTTTCCACGAACAACAGTCTTCGTCAAACATGTTTTCACGAAGAATATTATTTGTCAAACCTGGTCTCCACGAACAACATGATCCAACGAAGAATGATTCTTCGTCAGCCAAATTCCACACTATACCAACGAAGAATGTGAGCCACGAACAACCTTGTTTCACGAAGAACCTTTCTCTCACGAAGGTCTGATGTTCGTTGGGCTGCACCTGGTCAGAGATGAAATGTCTATGTGGCCAGCGACTGTTGTTGTTGTATGATGAAGATGACGAAAAACTAGTTGACGGCGGTGCAACCGGTCTGAGTTTGTGACTCACCTGGTAGCAGTTGGTATGAGTGGTGACTGCTGTGATAGTTGCCGTCAAGCTGGTGGTGTGGCGTTAACCAGTATGGTGATTGCTGGTTATGTGTACGATGGCG
This sequence comes from Scalesia atractyloides, assembly GCA_947069175.1. NCBI lineage: Eukaryota > Viridiplantae > Streptophyta > Magnoliopsida > Asterales > Asteraceae > Scalesia > Scalesia atractyloides. Next base: position 80,043,532 of record CAMTDV010000004.1, on the reverse strand, counting down.
GAGTAGGGTGGCTCCCCGGAGAATAGAGTTTGCCGCAAATCGTGTGATGAATTTATGTGATGTCAGCTGAATGTTTTTATGATGTTTTGATTTGTGACAATAGATGTATGTCGGCTGAGAATACTTTTGTGATATATGGTTTGATTGAATAGTGTTTGACTGGTGTAGGGTTTCACATGATACATGACTTCTTGGGCCCACTGATGGTGTTGCTGTATGATGACAAAATTTTATAGTTGGGTTCAATTATGCATTGAAATGATTGTTGTTGGGCTCACCTAAAAGTTGCATAATGAAGTTACTTGGGTCTCGTATGTAACATGAAAGGTTGATTATATTGATTATCTTGGGCCCACTTAATTAATTGCATCAATTCTACTATGCCATGCACGATATGGTATTAGTGGACATTATTGATTATGGCAAGTAAGTTTTTTTTTTTTTGGTTTCGTTTAAATTGGGTTGTTACCAAAAGAACTCTCAAGATTGGGTTGGGTGTTAAAATAATGTCTACCTAGGCCATGAGTTTAAAATTATATTTGGGCCAAGAATTTCAAGTGTTTTGCAAAGTGGACCGGGTGTTCACAAAGCTTATTTCAGCCGAACTTCTAAATTTCAATGTCATTCGGGAGTGCGCCAAATCAGTTTGGGATGATGAAAACAAATGATTTTTAAGAATGTGGGGAAGTCACGGTTACCGATGCAAATGTCAAATTTGGTGACTTGACTATTATGTTTCCACGAACAACAATCTTTGTCAGACATGTTTCCACAAACAACAATCTTCATCAAACATGTTTTCACGAACAATATTCTTTGTCAAACCTAGTCTCCACGAACAACATGATCCAACGAGAATGATTCTTCGTCAGCCATATTCCACATTATACCAACGAAGAATGTGAGCCACGAACAACCTTGTTTCACGAAGAACCATTCTCTCACGAAGGTCTGATATTCGTTGGGCGCACCTGGTCGGAGATGAAATGTCTGTGTGGCCAGCGACTGTTGTTGTTGTATGATGAAGATGACGGAAAACTAGTTGACGGTGGTGCAACCGGTCTGAGTTTGTGACTCACCTGGTAGCAGTTGGTATGAGTGGTGACTGCTATGATAGTTGCCGTCAAGCTGGTGGTGTGGCGTTAACCAGTATGGTGATTGCTGGTTATGTGTACGATGGCGGAGTAGGTTGGCACGCCGGAGAATAGAGTTTGCCGCAAATCGTGTGATGAATTTATGTGATGTCAGCTGAATGTTTTTATGATGTTTTGATTTGTGACAATAGATGTATGTCGGCTGAGAATACTTTTGTGATATATGGTTTGATTGAATAGTGTTTGACTGGTGTAGGGTTTCACATGATACATGACTTCTTGGGCCCACTGATGGTGTTGCTGTATGATGACAAAATTTTATAGTTGGGTTCAATTATGCATTGAAATGATTGTTGTTGGGCTCACCTAAAAGTTGCATAATGAAGTTACTTGGGTCTCGTATGTAACATGAAAGGTTGATTATATTGATTTCTTGGGCCCACTTAATTAATTGCATCAATTCTACTATGCCATGCACGATATGGTATTAGTGGACATTATTGATTATGGCAAGTAAGTTTTTTTTTTTTTTGGTTTCGTTTAAATTGGGTTGTTACCAAAAGAACTCTCAAGATTGGGTTGGGTGTTAAAAGAATGTCTACCTGGGCCATGAGTTTAAAATTATATTTGGGCCAAGAATTTCAAGTGTTTTGCAAAGTGGACCGGGTGTTCACAAAGCTTATTTCAGCCGAACTTCTAAATTTCAATGTCATTCGGGAGTGCGCCAAATCAGTTTGGGATGATGAAAACAAATGATTTTTAAGAATGTGGGGAAGTCACGGTTACCGATGCAAATGTCAAATTTGGTGACTTGACTATTATGGTTTCCAAGAACAACAATTTGTCAAACATGTTTCCATGAACAACAATCTTTGTCAAACATGTTTTTCACGAACAATATTCTTTGTCAAACCTAGTCTCTACGAACAACATGATCCAACAAAGAATGATTCTTCGTCAGCCATATTCCACACTATACCAACGAAGAATGTGAGCCACGAAAAACCTTGTTTCACGAAAACCATTCTCTCACGAAGGTCTGATGTTCGTTGGGCTGCACCTGGTCGGAGATGAAATGTCTGTGTGGCCAGCGACTGTTGTTGTTGTATGATGAAGATGACGGAAAACTAGTTGACGGTGGTGCAACCGGTCTGAGTTTGTGACTCACCTGGTAGCAGTTGGTATGAGTGGTGACTGTTATGATAGTTGCCGTCAAGCTGGTGGTGTGGCGTTAACCAGTATGGTGATTGCTGGTTATGTGTACGATGGCGGAGTAGGGTAGCTCGCCGGAGAATAGAGTATGACGCAAATCGTGTGATGAATTTATGTGATGTCGGCTGAATGTTTTTATGATGTTTTGATTGTGACAAAAGATGCATGTCGGCTGAGAATACTTTTGTGATATAGGGTTTGATTGAATAGTGTTTGACTGGTGTAGGGTTTCACATGATACGTGACTTCTTGGGCCCACTGATGGTGTTGCTCTATTATGACAAAATTTTATAGTTTGGCTCAATTATGCATTGAAATGATTGTTGTTGGGCTCACCTAAAAGTTGCATAATGAAGATACTTGGGTCTCGTATGAAACATGAAAGGTTGATTATATTGATTCTCTTGGGCCCACTTAATTAATTGCATCAATTCTACTATGCCATGCACGATATGGTATTAGTGGACATTATTGATTATGGCAAGTAAAGTTTTTTTTGTTTCGTTTAAATTAGTTTGTTACCAAAAGAACTCTCAAGATTGGGTTGGGTGTTAAAAGAATGTCTACTTGGGCCAGGAGTTTAAAATTATATTTGGGCCAAGAATTTCAAGTGTTTTGCAAAGTGGACCGGGTGTTCGCAAAGCTTATTTCAGCAGAACTTCTAAATTTCAATGTCATTCGTACGAGTTCGGGAATGCGCCAAATCAGTTTGGGATGATGAAAACAAATGATTTTTAATAATGTGGGGTAGTCACGGTTTCCGATGAAAATGTCAAATTTGGTGACTTGACTATTTATGGGCCAAAAACGCTATATTTATTTCCGCACGTGAAATTTAATTGTTATCGGTGTTCTTAAATGTTCATAAGTGTTTTGTTAGTTGCCATATTCTCGCATTTGGTAACGACTGAAGGAACCTGGAGTGCCAAGAACGGTCCTAACGAGTTCACAAGGTCGAAGAGTTATGCCTATGATGGAAGCTTACGGATTAGGTGTTAGCAGAACTTTGGGGGGATACTAGTCGGATCCTACGGGGCCAGGAGACTTTCTTTATCGACTAGAATATGCAAAGAAGAAAGCAGCTTTCATGATTTTTTGAAAAACTGAGAAAACTTAAACAACATCTGTTTTGTGAAGCGAATTTGTTTAAGTGAAGTTGACGATAGTTCTGCTCAGAGGAGGGAATTTGTTAAGGTTTAGAGATTTCACCAAAGAAATGGGGGGAGAAAAATTTTTGGATTTCTTCGGTAAATTTCTAAACGCAATCACAGGCGGTAGAGTTCGTGATTTTCTTGTGACATCTAAGGGTCTGCGTGGAATGTTTTACACGGAAACATACAGGTATCTAAAGTCGACAGTAGTTCCAAAACGTTGTTCACTGAATACCTGGGGAATCCTTTTGAGAACTGATAGTTCAAGGTTGGCAAGTGTGGATTCCGACTCTATCAGATGCCGATTAGGTTTTTGGATCGAGTGGATCAAAGAAATGACACCTTGCGGAAGGAGCTTGTTGGAACTTAATGCAGATGAGGTTATAGTTGAGTGGGAATTTACAGGATCCGGTTTTGGGTTTGATGTTTTTATTTGGATTTTACAGGGATCTGGGTGTAATTCAATTAGTTGAATTCGCAAACGATGTACTTGGTCAAGCTGACATCCTGAGTACTGATGCTGAAGATCCGTAGTGCATTACTTGGTCGATTCCACAAAGATGGTTTACAGAAGATAGTTCACCATAAGACTTTACTAATGCAGTATGCCTGGAAATGGATTTGAGTTTTTATGACAAGATCAAGACTTGAAGGGTTTGGTTTGGATGTGAAGACTCAAGTCAAGGATCTGCGTGCCTGGATCATCGGTCAAGGGGGAATCTGTTCGAAGAAACTATCTTCAACAAATACTTGATTGAAGATTGACTGCAGTTGCATTTTCAGCATTCGAGAGCAACGGACAAGGGAGAATTTGTTGGTGCAGATTTTGTGTCCGCTGCTGTGCGAATAGTTTAGATAGTGTTCTACGCTGATTATGTAATAGTTTGTAAATGGTCAAACAAATGTCTTTATACCCGTTCGTTAGAAGTGGTCAAACGAAAGGGTTTTTCGTTTGAGATTGTGCGTTTGCAAGTGACCATCCATGTGAAGGTGGATTTCCAAGGGAAATGGTGGTACTATACATACCACCCTTGGTCATTTGTGAATGTAAGGTTCTACAGTTGTGGGGAGAGATCACCAGTTGGTCTCTCCCGGATGTATGCTCTTTCGGTATGGTTAGGATAGTTTATCCAGTGTCGGTTTGTAAGCTTTTGATATCCTAATTTATACGTGAAAGTTATTTATCCTTCTCTAATCTTCCATCTTTGAGCTTAATCACACACTAATCACGGTTTCGATCCGAAACATGAACTTACACCATCTACCGCCCACCCTACACCGACTCCACCTAACAGCACAACGAACTCACCTGTAGCTCAACAACAACCGCCGCCTCCACCTGCACCTCCACCTCAACAGACCCGTACCATGAACACCCGCTCCATGTCGGGTATTTACAGACCCAAACACCATTTTAACCTACACACGTCTACCCCTCCACTAATCTCTCAACTACCTAAATCACCCACTAACGCCCTTTCCAATCTGAACTGGAAAAATTTCATGACCGACGAGTTTCGTGCACTTATTGACAACAAGACTTGGGAATTAGTACCCAAACAACCCGGTTTGAATATTGTTCGTAGTTTGTGGATTTTCAAGCATAAAAAGAAAGCGGATGGTACTCTTGAACGATATAAGGCCTGGTTAGTGTGTGACGGTTGATCAACAAGTTGGTGTTGATTGTGGGGAAACCTTTAGTCCCATGGTTAAATCGGAAACAATTAGAACAGATTTATCTTTGGCATTGTCTAAGTCTTGGCCTATACATCAACAAGATGTCAAAAACGCATTTCTACATGGTCACTTGAATGAAACGGTTTTCATGCACCAACCAGTGTGTTTTCGAGACCCGAATCATCCCAATTATCATGTGTGTCTACTCAAAAAGTCCCTTTATGGCCTTAAGCAAGCACCAAGAGCATGGTACCAACGGTTGACGGATTTCATTTCGAAGATGGGTTTTAATCATAGCCAATGTGACCATTCCTTATTCATCTTTAACCAAGGCCCACACATGGCTTTCATCTTATTATATGTTGATGATATATTGTTGATAACCTCTACAGATGGACTTAAAGCAAAATTCATGGCTCGCCTTTCTAAAGAATTCGCAGTGACGGATCTCGGACCACTTAGCTACTTTCTTGGTATTGTCTAAGTCTTGGCCTATACATCAACAAGATGTCAAAAACGCATTTCTACATGGTCACTTGAATGAAACGGTTTTCATGCACCAACCAGTGGGTTTTCGAGACCCGAATCACCCCAATTATCATGTGTGTCTACTCAAAAAGTCCCTTTATGGCCTCAAGCAAGCACCAAGAGCATGGTACCAACGGTTGACGGATTTCATTTCGAAGATGGGTTTTAATCATAGCCAATGTGACCATTCCTTATTCATCTTTAACCAAGGCCCACACATGGCTTTCATCTTATATATGTTGATGATATATTGTTGATAACCTCTATAGATGACTTAAAGCAAAATTCATGGCTCGCCTTTCTATAGAATTCGCAATGACGGATCTCGGACCACTTAGCTACTTTCTTGGTATTTCGGTTACACAGGACTCTAATTCTCTATTTCTCTCACAGGAGATATATGCCCAGGAGATCCTTGAACGGGCTGGCCTTTCCGATTGCAACCGGTTGACACACAAAACAGATTGGGTGGTACTCATGGAACATCCGTTGACAATATTACGGTATACCGAAGCTTCATCGGTACCTTACAATATCTCACCTTTACCCGATCGGATATTTCATATGCGGTTCAACAAGTGTGTCTCCATATGCATGACCCGAAGACCACTAATTTAAATGCTTTTAAAATAATTTTGAGATATATTAAAGGCACATCTCATATGGTCTTCACCTTCAACTGCCCTCGACCTCCTCCCTCACGGCTTACACCGACGCCGATTGGGGAGGGTGTCCCAACACAAGGTGGTCGACGTCCGGTTATTGCGTATATATGGGTGACAACCTCCTCTCATGGTCTTCTAAACGCCAAGCTACTTTGTCCCGCTCTAGCGCCGAGGCGGAATACCGGGGCGTCGCCAATGTGGTTTCCGAAGTTTGTTAGCTGCGCAACTTATTACTAGAACTTCATCATCCTCTTCACCGTTCAACCTTAGTTTACTGCGACAACGTGAGTGCCATCTACCTAGCCGGTAATCCGGTTCAACATCAACGCACAAAACACGTTGAAATGGATATCCATTTCGTCCAAGAAAAGGTCGCCAAGGGTGAAGTTTGAGTTCTACATGTCCCATCCCGATACCAAATAGCCGACATTTTTACAAAAGGGTTGCCAAAGGTTCTATTCGACGATTTTCGCACCAGTCTCAACATTCGTGATCCTCCCGTTTCGACTGCGGGGGAATATTAGAATGGAGCTACATCATAGCCTTGATTTGTATCACAATGTTGTAAAGCATTAACTAGAGCTTAATTATAGGAACTATCCTAGGAAGACCATTGACTTATAAATGATTATTTATACCTTGCAAATGATTGAATGAAGGACACAAAAATAATTACAAAGTCCAACAGAAACAATAGCCTTAAAAGTTTGGAAGACCAGTATGGTAAGTTATCACAAAAAAACACAATAACCAAGTGTGGATCAACGAGTATACATGAAAAATCCCAGTCAATGTCTAGATATGCGATGAAACCAGAAACAGATTGACACGTATAGTTGAATATTGTGTTCTAGGGATGAGCATGGTATCCGTTTGGTATCGATATATTGGTTTAATTAATGCACTTGAGAGCATTAAAATGTGGTTTTTATGGATCCTGCATATATAGACATATATGTTGCACATCATACAAAATGTCTGGTTTAGTAAACGTTAAGCGTTGTAAAGCATAAAAGCATCAATTTAACATGGGGTGTTCAAACGGTGGTAACGTGAGACTGCTTTAGCATATGTCCTCAAGAGTAGAAGTTGGCTTACAGTTAGACATCTTTAAACGATCTAGAATGCCTCAAGGATATTTTGATATAAATAACATAACATGCCCACGTCATTAAAATCAAATTGTCGTCGCCATTATTTAAAGGTCCCATATTATAAATTATTTAATTGAATGATTTCATACACTTGTAAGTACTTCAAATAAAGAACACAGTAGAATTAATATACCCGATTAAGTAACCACTTATCATGCAATTTTTTCTATGCATGTACTGCTTGAAACTTAAAACGAAAATAAACCTTGTAAGTAATATAATAGGACCCGTGTGAGATATTTTGATGACATGATAAATGATACTATTCATATTATGCTAATCTTACAAGTTTGTAAACAATGAATATTTACTGACAAACTACTTAATTGTAATTATATAAATACTATTAACAACTTGCATCAACATAATAGCACAAGTATGCAATAAAACATTAAAGCCTATATGAATAACTTAAGGAGTTTTGTGGCCCAAATGCAACTCCCACGAAAAGTATTGTGCTTATCACCTATCTTATTGGTTTATTTACCTAAGAATATATGAAAAAACAAAGGTTTTGTTTCATTTTTCTGCAATTTTAGAGAACCCAAACACAAGTAAGCAACAACAAGGGACATGATTTATCTGAAAGAACTACTACCCTGACATCTTTCTTTATTCACATACACACACCCTGTGGATTATAAATTAAAAAAACATGTATTTGTGATGGATTAATGAAGTTTCTTAGGAGACTTGGAGTTGTTTGGTTATCAAGAAAATGCTATTGACGTAATCGCAACATCCAATTGTATATATGGGTTGTGACTGGTCTTTGTGGCAGGATCTTATCAGTTTACATTGGTAAGAGTGTGATAGCAGGGGTCGTTGTGGCGGTGGTGGAAGGTGATGATGATGGTGGTGGCGGGTGGCGGCTTTTTAGAGAGAGGGATAGTGTAACAGCCCAGCGTAACCGCACCATGATATTGTCCGCTTTGGCAGTCAGCACGCCCCCAGCGCCTGCTCCTCACGGCTTTAAAACGCGTCATGATAGTGAAGGTATCCAGCTCCTTATAAGGAAGCCTTTGTTCTCATTCACAACCGATATGGGATGTCACAGATAGAGATATAGAGGAGAGAAGAGAGAGCAAAAGTGTGTGCATACGTTATGTAAATTGAAATTTGTGTCCCTGTGGATAGAAATGTAATTTTACCTCACTATTAACGGTGAATTAACAGGGAGTTGACGGGAGGGATGCAAAGAAACAAGTTTGTAAACACAGGGACTCAGATTGTAGAAAATAAGAATGAGGGGTGAACAGTGATCCCGCCACCAGGGGCGCAGCATGTGAGGGGCGGGGAGGGGTGCCCGCCACCCGAACTTTTCGGTCAGTAGTTACGTATGTGTTTTTCGTATAGAAATTTTTAGGGATATACGTCCCCCCCCCCCCCCCCCCGGTTCTATAGAAACAAGTTTTTCGTATAGAATAATTAGCCACCAAAAATTATCATATAATTAGCCACCAAAAATTCATGTTATACTACGTAAAACTTTAGGAGTTGATAAAAAGAAAACTAATCTTAAGATAAATTCATAACTATACCTTTGTTGGATCTTCTTAAACATGTTTTCGATCCAATTTTTAAGTTAAACTAACTGAATACATTAATTACTTGAAATTTCATTGACCACACTACTAGAAACATGACACTTTTTAACGCACTTTTCCGTCACAAATGCGTCACAAATTGACACTTGCTAAAGATTTGCAACAAAACCTTGATGTTGGAAAAAGCCCCATCGGAAACCATTTACTACACAATTACTACGCAAACTTTAACGTAGTTCCTACGAAAATATGGTGTCGGAAATTTGTGACGCATTTACTACGCATTTCCTATGTTGTATAAAATATTGCCACGTATTTGTGATGGAATATCAAAAAATCGCAACGCATTTGTGACGGAATATCAAAATTGCAACGCCTTTGTGACGGAATATCCAGAATAACCAAAAAAAAGCTGGAAAATCCAGTTTTTTTTATAAAATTTGCAAGAAAATCAGCAAAAAAAATAATTAGCAAAAAAAAAATGATAAACAAATGATACATCAGCCTTTGGTTCGACCCGTTATCTACCTGTCCTAGAAGACAACTCCAATTTCAGGTTTTGGGTCACTTTGTTTAACATGGTTGATACACATGTTGAGACCATCTCGCTACAATTGACCTGTTAAACTAAAATATGTTATTCAATCCATATTGGTTTGTGGTGGTGGTTACTTTTTTATGCCCTGCATGTGCTTTTGTCTTCAAGGGGATCCCCACAACATGAAAAAACATAAACGTCACTTGAGTCATTTCTTCATGTTGATATTGATTAACATTTGCAGTTGTCTTTGATGCTCCCGAAGTTCCAGTTCCTGCATTTAGCTAATTTACATGAAACTAGAGTGTAGATAAGAGTCCGCTTATAATTAACGGAATGATCATGATCATGTTTATGTTTTTATCACAAACAAAATGAAACGGGCCGAACCCATAATCATTTTAAATGCATTTAGCTACCCGTTACCCTTCCATCAGACAAGTTAATATATCACTGGAACGGTGAGATCGATACCTGAATCTGTCTTTGCAGAAACTTGACACACTCCACGGCCTCGTCTAACACGTCTGCTGTATTGGTCTTGCTGCATCACATGTAATCCCATTTCACATTAGACCCTCTCAGTCATTTTAAGGTAAAAGAAAAACAGCAGTTTCCAAAAATCATTTTAAGACAACCAGCTACAAAAGACAAGACAAAAACATATATCATTACATATATACACACATATAAACACATCTTGTCACACACTCAATTAAATCCCAATTAGATAAATTAGTTTCTAAGACTGTAAGCATAAATGGTGCCATGTCAAGAAAACCATTGAATATTACTAGTGCTTTCAAGAACATGACTAGAATACAGATGCCATTGTGTATTACTAAACTTATAAATGCACACTTTTATTCCCAGTTAAAATTCAACTAGAAATGCAACCCGCCGCGAGATGCTGCGGGGGGCTAGATTTATATATATTAAGCCAGTTGTCATTGAGTCACATCAATTAAGTTAAATACATCAGCTGGAACCAAAAGTTTGTGTCTAGGTCTAATGTATGTGTTATGGTCACAACTTAGTTAGGCTAACATTAAGCATGTTAGTTAGATAAGTTGCACCAAGAACATTGTCCTTGATGATATGGCTTGATGAAAGAATACTCATACCATAGCCCTAAATAATAGATGCACCATTAGACAAGTGATTCAGAAACAAAATGTAATTTCCACACACTCCGAGAAATAATGTTACTTTGTTTAAACAGACAAACTGAACTCACTTGAAAATAGCCAAATGGACTCATAAACATCTACATTAACAAATTTTAGTAATTACTATAATTTGTTAACATCAGTTGAACAAACTATACCATACCTTTGACCCTATAGTGTCTCCTCAAATAAAGCATTCTATAATCTTTCTCCAATTAAATGAGCCTGCTTGGCCACTGCAAAAGAATATACACGACCGTAGACTAAGTAAGCATCTATAAGATCAATAAGTACATTAGACACTCGAAAACATGGTATAAACTATAAAAAAACATACAAAAATACTCCGCCTTTCCGTGACCAGGTCTGTTCATATATGTTTGGCTGTTTATAATTAAGTGTAGGTGGTTTAAAATCGAGTATGTTAGGTTTTTTAAAATCATGGTTGTATGGTAGGCTACTTATAAGTTATAATCGAGTTGTTTATAACCGTGTATTGTTCGTAACCAAACCAAGGTTGTGTTTGGTTGGGCGGTTTATGCTTCAATGTTCCAAAAAAAATCAACAATGCAGAACCACTAACCAAATTTAGAACGGTGCAACTTGAAGCCAACCAGAAGATACCTCCGATTCTACACAATCCGAATGAATTAAGTGAAAGGTAAAAAAAAGAAGAGAAAACATAAATACAACAATGCAGAAAAACTAACCGAAATTAGGACAGCGCTCCTTCAAGCTAACCACCAGATACCTGCGTTGAACACGTGGGTAGGCAGTAGGCTTCACAGAGGCGATGTCGGCTTTCAGGGTGTGTCCGGATTCTAGCCAGCCGATCTGAATAAAAAGGTACAAAATATAAAAAAAACGGATCAATGGATCAGATTTTCAAAAACAGAGGTTATAGATACTCGGTGGATCTTGATTAATATAGATCGACATCAACAAAAGCTGCTTAACTAAGGAGAAAATTAGGTTACCCCAGTGCCGTTGATGTCCATTTTATGGCGCCTGAGATGAAACGACCAGTGGTGACGATGATTGGTTCGTCTTCTTCAATCTGGATTTGAAGGAGGCAATGGCATTGCGGGAGAGAGGTGTTGAATTTGGTTGTTATGGCGTTGGCAATATCAGGTGTCCCTTTTACACGTGGCTAACCAACGAACAAAGTAAACTTTTTTATACATAGTGTACAACTCCTAATGCAGCAAGATGTTGTAAGTTTATATAATTATCTAGGCAGGGCTATATTGATCAATTCAGACTATTGAAATCAGTTGAAAGAATGATACTATCTGAAATATGCTTACCATTCCAAAGAAGCACAACGCGTTGTCCATTGATACTAACACCTCATACTTTCTTTTCCGGCTGTGCTTAGGTTACTCGCATTGTCAATAACCCCAGCTCTCCTATCCTTCTTCTTCGCCATCAATAGAGTGGCAATCCCCTGCTCCTGTTTACCAAGCCCTTACTATACAGATCTTTAACAAAATGAATTGAGCTTGGATGAACAATTTGAAACCCTAAACACATCTGTAATTATAATTCATAAAAGAAGATCAAGAACTGATAAATTGATTCACACAACAAAACTACAAACTCAACAAAGCCCTAAAGCATTCATACCTGAGCACAAGTACGAACAATAGCGTTCAAAATCGAAGAACTGCTAAAATAACTCGATCGAGCCGTTGACGAACGAATCCTGCAAGCAATTTCTCCTCTTTCGCTATTAGTAGCTTCTAGATCTTCCGATAATTTTGCTCGGTGTTGCTAATATTCGTTGCAGAAGATGACAGTTTTAACTGCGTGTGTAATTGATGAGGAGTTGGATCGATCGCTACGAGCATGTAGTACCGGAAAGGCGGAGGTTAATTTCGTAGAGTTCCGTCAAGATCCGCCGTGATTGACCGGTGGTTGATGGCGGAGGTGCCGCATATCTCTCTATAAAAGTGACTTTCTTTCTCTAGAATCGTGTATGTGACTGAATGAAGGGGATGGCGAAGGTTTTGGTTTTAGGGCAGAGAATTGTGAATCGAAGAGGAGAGGAAGGGTTTTATGACTTTATCTGTTGTCATAATTTTTATTTTTATTTTTTTATAAGAATAATAGTTCCGTCACAAATTGCTATGTTGCTACGCATATCCAACGCAAAAATTAAAACAAAAGTTATAATTAGTTTTGATGTTGCTATTACGTAGCAAACTTGTTTCAAAAATTAGGTTTTTTCTTTCGTAAAATTGCGTTGCAAATTTGTCGTAATTTGCTACACATTTTTTTCCGTAGCAAATGATCACCTTTTCTAGTAGTGCCAATAATTAGCTTCGCTGTATTTTCTTGAACAAAGAAAAGCATAAAATTGATTCTTTTAATTTGTAGATGAAGTAGAAGTCGTGTGCATCTTGATATTACGCATTATAACTACACACTCAAATTGATTTAAACATTAAAAACTGAATTTTCTAAAAAAGAATTAAAATTAAACAATTAATTAATAAAGATCCACAGATAGATAAAATGAGAGATGTAAATAAGGTAGATTGAACATTTGAAAGAGATGAATAAAAGAAAAAATGGAATTTGATTTAAGGAACACAATTAATTTATTCATTTCTTTTGGAAGACATAAATTTAAGCGGGAAAACATATATTTTGATGCCTAAGGCCCAACGGGGCACATGCGGCAAGTGTAATCAGCAAACGATTTGCCGATAGGCAATACCACCGCCACAATTAATTGCTGCGCGGGAAAGGAGAAATTCGGCGAGACTTTGCCGCTTCGGGAAAGAATAAATTGACTGTTTGCATGTGACCTTTTCTTGGCTTTTTGAACGTTGGGCCATCCCAACGGATATATTATCCATTCATTAAAAAGAAATTTCCACCTCAAGCACACCATTTAAAAACATTTTTAACATTTCACCCAATTTCAAAAATTCTCAAGCACACCATGGATAGACAACACAAGAGCGATGGCAAGAAAAAAGGATCGGGTTTTGGTTCGAATGCGAGAGGGCGTGGCTCGCAAAGTAGACGAGGCGGATCAACGGCGTACCGACCCGATTTCCCACCACTTTTTTCCGTAAACGGGTTTTTACAACACCCAACCCCAACCCAACTATCCACCACAATTTTTTTCATTTTCACAAGGTCACACGATGGTTGCGCCAGGTGTGTACGAGTATCCTACGGAATCTCAAAACGCTTTTGACCTGTTTGCTTATCGGAGTCCACCATCTCAATCTCCAAGAGATAATGTTGAACACATGCTTCCCATATACCATGACAACGAAGATGAAGAATTTGTACCCGATACTCAACACTTAGATGAAGATGAGGAAGCCGATGAAGAGGAAGATGTTCAAGGTGTAGTAGAAGTCGAACATGAAGGGAAAGGAAAATGGAATAGGGTGGATCCGCAAAGATGGACGAAGAAGCTTTAGCGATGGCGTATGTGCATTGTAGTCTTAACAAGAAAAAAAGGAAATGCCCAAAAATCGGATAGTTTTTGGAAGAAAGTTCTCGCACACTACAATGCAACCGTTGGAGGAAGCTCACGAACCGTTCATCAAGTTCGTCCGAAATGGAAAAATATGCAAACAAAGTTGAACGAATTCAACGGTTGTTGGCATCAAAGCGGTATAACTTTTAATCTTTACATAGTTTTTATTATTTACCATAAAATATATTCTTATTTTTTACATTAATATAATTTATATTTTTATTATTGGATCGTTTACGTCCTAGCGGGTGTGACGATGCTCATGTTTTGAAACAAGCGCTAAAAGATTACCAAAAACGACATTCGGGTGGCGGTGGTTAGAAAGCATGAGAAATGGGCCCCTCTACCATTGGTGGGTGAGGATAGTGGTGGTTTGGGGCAAAAAAGAAAGTCATCCAATTCGGGTAACTATCAGGTAGTGACATACCCGACATAAATGTAGACCCCTCTCCAACAAGGAAAAAAAAGAAAGAGAAAAAAGATAAAGGACCCACAACATCGAGCGAAAAGTCAGTTGGTATGTCCGACAAGCTCGAAGAATACAAACTTATGAAACAACAGTTGGCTGAAATTAAAAAGAAACGAGAGGAAAAATTTATGGACTTGGCGGATGAACATCGAGAGACGTTGAAATCGATTCGGTTTGATAAGGATCTGGAGACGTTTAACAGGCCACACGACAATGTTGCACCGGAGATGTTGGAAATCACATTAGCTCGAAAACGCAAGATTGCGAAAAAATATGGATGGCTATGTAGTTTCTAAATTTTTTATGGTTTTAATTTTTTTAGAAGGTTATTTTAATGTAATGTTTTTTTTTTAAATTTAATGTACTTTTATTTTGTTAAAATTAAGTTTCTTTTATTAATTATGTAGTTTGAAAAGAAAAAGAAAAAAAAATAGTTTGCCTAATCTCATTTTAGGCATGCACTCTTATGTTTTTTGAGTAATAGGCAAAAAGTTTAAGCAAATTACTTGGCACAATATAATTAGGTGAGGGGAAACTTTGCCTAATCCCTTTAGGCATGCACCCTTTCACCCTTAATGAATGATATGTTGTCCCCTAACATTTTCATCTATTATAGATTGTAGATATAGATTTATTATATAAGGCTTCGGCTCATTTAAGAACCACCATTAGTTGTGATAACCATGAGAACTCCTACTTCCCATACGACGGCCACAATTGTTTGCACAAACGTAGATGAAAATGTTATAAACACATTTCTAAAAAAAAAATTGTCGAGTCGGTAGTTACGCCTGATGTGAGTTTTGTTTAAGCCCTGATGTAAATTTTGTTACGGCGACAATTTTTTTACACCTGACGTAAATTTTTGCATGCAATTATTATTATTATTATTATTATTATTATTATTATTATTATTATTATTATTATTATTATTATTATTATTATTATTATTATTTTGTTAAAACAAGTGATTTTTTTAAAGATTTTTAAGAAAGAAATTTTAGGAAAAAACCTTCTGAAATGCTTAGTTTTCATGGTTCTCACAACCCAAGGTTGTTCTAATTTTACACTTTCCCTATTATATAGTATACATATAAATATAAATATATACACCAAAATAGTATACGACATAGATCCATCTAGTTTTTGAGTTTCCTTTAATATTTTGTGTTCGTTAACTTTTAAGAAAAACTGGATACATTTGTGTTTAAGTTTTTGCTCTTGACATTACCACCAAGTTTTTTTTGTTGAAAACACTATTATATCCAAAGTAGACTTTTTTTTGTATCGTAGGCTATAGCAATTACCGATACCACACCGATACTGTGACTAACTAAATCGATACTGATATCAAGACCAAGATCAAGGATCAAGCATTATCGTAACTGGCACCCGCATGCGTTTTTATAAACATATATAGATATCTTTTTAGGCTTATCAGGACTTTATTTTGTTTTTTTTGTTCCTCTTCTGATTGCTGTTCTAAGTGTCAAATATCGTATTAATACCAACAAACCGAATTGATATTGATCGAAATCAAATTCCCACTGCATTACACGGGGAATTCTTCTAGTTGTACTTAAACGTGATATGTGACGGTGTTCTTGTCCTAACCATAATGAAACTACAATTTTTTTTAGAAAAAGGGTTCATAGATGATTGAACCACTATGATATGCAACAAATCACCTCCCTTAAGTTTGTTGATTAAGATATCTTCATGTTTATATCATTAAATGCTACTTTTTTTTATTTTTCTAGTTTAAAACTGTTTTTATAAACTTATGTATTTTTATTTACAAGTGTTAATATGGTTTGTGACAATGATCAGATCAAATGACTTGAAGTCAACAAATAATCTATTATCTATGATCCAAATTTTTATAGGCCTGCAGTCCTGTTTCACTAGTTCTATTATGGGCCCATATCTTTGAAATCCAACCAGGTTTTACACTTTTAGTCCAAAGTTTCAACTACGTTTACCAGATTGGCTCATTGGGCTAATGCGCTTTGAGAGTGCTCAAATTGTTTGTTTTATCCATTTAAAACTTATTTTTAATAATTAATCCAAATATAAATAATATTACTACTAATTACCTTTTTAAAGCTGATTTTTAGGTATTTTTTAAAGCTAATTGTTAAGAGGAGGTTGGGGGAGGGGGGGGGGGGGGGGGGGGGGGGGGGGGGGGTATCATTGTGATTATTGGCAAATTATAAAATGTTGCTGAACTCAATTACAGTTCAGGTGTTTTTAATCTTTTTTTATATAAATGTGTCTTTAAACTATACATAAAGAAAATATAATACAAAGGTGGTCACTTTTATATTAACATGTAACCGCATTCACATCCTTCTATCAAATTTACCTTATAGTTACATTAATAATAACTATATTTTCTTTCTCCTTTCAATTAAATAATACTTTATTATTATCTTTTCTCTTATCGACTCATAACCACTCTGAAAATATATTAAAAAATATAGAGGGTGAACAATGTCCCCCCGAAATATACAGATGAACAGTAACATTTTCTCTTCATCCACTCACAATCACTTACAACGACTTTTTATAATATAAAGGCGACCATCACAAAATTTGGTAAAAGGGATATGAATGCTCTAACACAGTCATTGCCAGACCTAGTTTGTATGCACTGGTGTCACATGACACAAGTGTTTGTGTATATATATAGTTTGTATAATCGAAATTCAAGAAAAATATAAATAAGGTGTCATAGCATACTGAAACATAATGTTGAGTGTCCGCCAGTAGTTACAAAGTAGCTTTCTTTTTGTTTCATAATTCAACTGAGGATAAAATGATATGAAGACAAAAGTTTTGATCTCTACATGAAACATTACAGTGAGATACATTTTTCCTATGAAATTATTTAGCTTTAGCAAGGGTAATCCTAAAGATATGTTGCTTGTTCGTCGGAATGATCAACTATTTCTCATTGGTTTGGCTTTTTTACCTATGAGAAAGCCCAACCCATTAAGTTACATAGGTATTATTATTTATTTATGTAATTTATTTTTATGTGATAAAGTAAAAAAGAAAAGAAAAAAACCAAAATAAACAAATTAGATTGTGGTGATTTTTGTTGGGCTCTTGTAAGGCATGAAAATATAACAATACTAGCATGCATCAAGTATAGGTCAAACTAATTATGTTTACAAAGTTGCGTATTTTGTCACAGAGACTGAACGATTTAACATAGACCCTTCATAAGGGCGGTGTTTACTCCTATATATCTATACATTTTAAGGCTGGCTCATGACGTTAATGTAAAATATCTATGTAAGAAGGCTTCTAGCATGTATGTATCCTAAGCATATCATATAAGCATGTATAAACGGATCGATGTGAATAATGTGATTGATATTGTCTTTGTGACTTTGATAATCTTGTATATATATTGCACCTAAAAGTGTGAAAAAAATTAAATGCGATCATGTAAATTCACGGTTTGCGTAAAAGTTCCACGTAAGTGAGTTGACGCGTTTGAGAGTTTGGGAAGCTGTCGAGTTATCCTACATAGATGAATTGGATTAGGAATTTATATGCTAATTATATCCCATTGGAATTGGAGCATGTGCCAAAGATGAATTGATGACATGAAGCTCAAATATATGTACCATGAACGCCAGCAAGCCATTAAGGTGCTATAAATTAAATAAGTCTTACTTTTAAATATTCCAAAAATACTCATAGCAATGGTGCTACAAATCGGATAATCTTATTTTTAAATAAATAATAGAATGCTAAATATGATTACAAATAAATATATAATCCGATGTTATTATTTTTTTAACAAAACATATAGGAGATATTATGCATTAAGCGTACAGTACCTTGGTCAACTTTCACCCCTTCTTGTTTGATATGTTAGAGAGAAAGATTGAAAGACGGGTAGTTTAGGTTTTAAGTTGAAGGTGAGGTTTTGGTAAAACCGAAACGAGAACCAAACACTTCAGTAAAAACCATAACCCATCAGTTTTGGATAATTCAGAACCGATTGGTTTCAGTTAATCGGTTATTGGTGGTTATTTCAGGTTCGGTTCGGTTAGTTGATCGCTAAACGGAAACTTTTGCCATGGCTTGTTTTATTATTTTTACTTTTGTTACGGATTTATTAGAAGCCATACTCAAATGTGAGTGCTATAATCATCTAGGCATAATAAAATCTTCGTTTTTCTTATATTAATTTACAAAATTGGTTTATAAGCTACAGGTCAATGGGTGAATGCCATATAACTATTATACACATGTAGAAATACAAGCTTTAAAGCTATGTGTACAAGCATCTATTGCATATAAATATTTATGTTTTCTTCCCTTACACTATTACTAAAAGTAAAAATCTTCCCTTAGAGTATTAGTGTAAGTATCAAATAACCCATATGGTTTACGTTTAATTTTAATAAACTCTATACTTTATAAATTTATTTAACTACTACTACCACTAGTACTAGTATTATTATTGTTGTGGTTGTGGTGGTTGTTGTTGTTGTGGTTGTGGTGACCTAGTTGAGTTGCGAGTTAACACACTACATAACACGCGTGTGTGGTAACGGTTTTGTGTCTAATTTTTGTTCGTTTTAACGGTAGCGCCGCAAGGTCTTTCACTTTTTTACATAAGATTTCAGATATTGTCAATGTATTTGCTATAACGCATGAAAATTCTTTTTCTTTTTACGTTTTGGTATAAATTTTGCGGTTTACCGTTTTTACGTCTATTTTGGGTCTGGTTTAACGAACTCACCGCAACGCGCAAGTCCTAAATACTAATTTAATAAAAAACAATAGTATTTAAACCCAACTAAAAGCTCAAGTTAACTAAGTGTACGGATGTGATCCATTGCTTTTAATTTAACACTATCTTTTTTACCCGCCGCACGTTGCAGCGACACCTACACGACATTTTTACCGTCGAAACAACGCTAACTCTAATTTTTACCGTCGAATCGAGACGTATCACGTTTGACCTAACTTGTTTCAAAACAAAATTTACGTCCAAATGTAGTCCAACTCAAAACGTACATAAAAATGAAACATTTTATAACTGGCTCGACTCGTTTTCAAAAAAATTACGTTAAAGTGTAAACAAACTCGAATTTACGTCAAAGGTTTGAGGATTAAAGAAAAATTAGAAAGTATGGGAGCCCTTTATGTCAAGTTAGAAAGTAGTGGGGCATTTTTGTCACGTAAGAAAGTTATTTTTGTCAATTTAAAGAGTTGCGGGGTGAATTTTGTCAACTCATAAAACTTCATGGGTGGATGGTGATTTCAAAGGTCAGTGACTTTTGAAACTAAGGTATTATACAATGACCATAAGAAATCCTGGATACCACTCTATTTTCATTTTTAGGTGTACAGATCTAACATCAAAGTTTTGGTATCAGATGAGTTTTGGAATAAAGTGTTAGAAACCCGGAATAGATTGTCATTCGTAATAGATATTATAATTAAATCTTATAAGTTGAGACACCTGTCGCAACACGCGGGCATTCTCAGTAATTTTAAATTTGAAGTAATTGAAAACGGATAAAAATAATAAAGTAGTGAAAACAGAATAGAGAAACTTGCATTAAAATAGTCTAAGTTTCAAAAACAATCAAATTAGAATAAGAAACTTGCATTAAAATAATTTAAAAGTTTCAAAAACATATTCATAACCATAGTTTTCTTTTCTGGTGTTTAAAACAAACGCATAGTTTTCATAATATAGTTTCCATAACCGTCTATAGCGTTCTCTTTTTTGTAATATCGTAACTAGAATTAAGACTCCTTAAGTTTCCGCTGGGTGTAAAACCATGTTAATAACAACAATGCCATATGGCCGCCAGTGACGACTAGTACAAAACCAATTTTTTGGTGGTGTTAATTTTATTTTTTTGTTGCTCTCTCATAATACAAAGCATCAAATAACAACATTACCCCACTATTAAATAAACATACCATCCAAAAATAGATTACACAAATTTTAAGGCTAAAAGTTGTAAATAGCACCAAAATAATTAAAATTTTATAAACGTGTGAAGTGAATATAAATATTTATGTTTTATTTCATCCCTCCCAAATAAGCGTTCCCCCCTTTCCCAAAAAAATTTCAAATGAAATCCTTAAAATTTCATTCTCCCAAAAACTAATTCATACTCCTGCTCAAACCCTACAACCAAAAAAAAATGGTAAATGCACGGTACCCTGACTGCGGGAGGGTTCTCCCTCCTCATGTTAGCTTAGCCCCATAGCTGTCTGGCGGTTACTACCCAGCAAGATTATTCGGGCCGAGCTGGACTCGAACCCGCGTCCTCCCGTTTGGAATGGGTGAGACTGGCCACTGGCTGGCCACTGGGTTGACACCACGTGGTTAACTCAAACCCTACAACCCCAGACTGGCTTCTCCTCTTTCCTTATGCAATTTTATTTTCCTTTCCCTCCTAGTATGGATTCTAAACCCACTCATGTCCAACATCTCAAACACCATAGATCAATGAGGGCGATAGTGGGTGGCGATTCACCACGCTGCTCCAACATTAGAAGCCGACCCAACATTGCTTCAATCGTCGATCTAACATGTTAAGTCCTCTCTCCCCAATTTCCTCCTTTGAAGGTATTTTTATGCCATTAAGCATCTAGATTTTTTTTTATTTCTTGTTTTATATTTAATATGTCCTGGTTAAAAAAAACTTTTGTAAATATATTATAGTGTTGTTTTGTTTTGTATAGATCAGGGATTGAGATTTATGATTCTGGTGGTGTTGTTGAAATTTCGAAAGGTTGAAGATGCACATCAACTGCTCGATGAAATGCTTCAACTAATTTTATTATTATTTATGCATTAATTAATGGTTATATGTTCGAGATAGGAACTATATACTAAATTTATATAACAATGCCTTTTAATGGATGCTCATATCACTGTAAGGTAAAAATCTTACATTTTGTACTTTTAGTATATATGGATTTAATTTTCTAACAACATGGATGTAATGGAAGGAAAATTCAAATTTTATGGTGACCTGCATAAGAATTCAACATCTTCTTACATAATTCTTTTCCCAGTAACTTTCTTTGATAATGTTATGTTATCTATTTTATGAACAATACTGTTTTGTGTTCCTTTTTTGTAGATTCGCTAGCCCTGGCACTTGTTGTTGGATTGGTTGGTTCAGGCCTATTTCAACGTAGATTTCCTATGGTACGTTATGGCAAATCTTGAATTTCTTTTTAAGTAGAAAGTTGACATTTTTTAGATACAAGACTATTGCACTTCCTTTCTTCTCTATGCTAGAAACTAATTGAAAGCTGTATATTATTGGAGTTAATTTTTTACTCACAAAAGGGCTATTGTTTAAATATGACCAGATTCTAGACTCGTATGCCCACCACTGAGTACTATTAATTTCGATTGTTGAGAGCTGTCAAAGGCCTTAGATCCAGGTTTGAACGTTTATTCAGTTATTGCTTTCTATTTAATGTTTTCACTTCTTAAAAGTCATTGTTGAAATAGAAATAAGAACAAGGGTTTATGTAATCATTATAGAGCACACATAGTGAATAGCAAGTTTTGTTTACCCTTCAGGTGACACGCTTTAATTATTGTGTTTAAAATAATTGATTGTGAATATAATGTTGTGCAAACAAATGAAAGACAATTTGGAATGTGGGTATATGGTAATCAAACATATGCAAGAGTTTGTTGACTATACTCAACAAGATTTGGTTAACCGAGTAAGCTTCTGTAAATATTCATAAACTTTGTCTATTGCATTACATTGTATATATTTGCATTCTAACTTTTGTATTTATTTGTTTATAGCTTTCGAATGAAGAAGGGTGTATTCGACAACAATCTCAAACTGAGGATTTAGTCATACAATGTTAGGATTTATTAAGAAGGTTTTTTGATGTTGTAAGCATTAGTTTGTTTCATACTTTTGTAATTCGATATACTTGAACGGGTTGTTTAATACTAGTTAACTTTTGTCGTGAGCATGTGTATTTGTGTGTAATTGGAATTATATTAGGAAATATTATTGAAAATTCTGGAATTTAAAAAAAAATAAAGTTTTATATTTTTTTCTTGTCTTATTTTTTTGGTGCTATGGAGATTTGTTTTTTAGTGTTATTTGACACGTGTTAGTTTCTATATTGATTTTTTGGTAGTGTGTTTAAAAATTTAATGGTGTTGTGATTTGTGTTTCATCATTCATTGTTTGGTGGTGTCTTTGGAGGTTTAATGGTGCTGAGACTTGAAGAGCACCAACAAATCCTATTATTTTGTGGCATATTTGTTGGTGCTCTATCACAAAACATAAAATAAGGCATAAGATACAGCACCAAAAAGTTATTTTGTACTAGTGGACCATCAACACTAAAGTGGCACCATGTGGAGGAAATTAGACCGAAACGTAAAATATAGAAAAGAATAACATAGTCAATCTAGGACCCGTGCGTTGTGACAAACATGATAAAACAAACGTAAAATCATTGAACTACACATGCACGTTGCGCCATGTTCACAAATATTGAACGAAACTTAAAAACCTTGAACCTCAAACACACGTTGCACCATGTTAACTATCATCAAACAATGAAGATTAGATCATCACACCGACCAGATTTTATTTTATGTTGAACTACCATAGTATGATAGCATTATATAAAATGACAAAAGATCGAATAGAGTAGAAAAGTAAAAAAAAAAAGCGGTGACATTTTCGTAATTGTTTTACTCATGGGGTAATTATCAAAATTACTCTATAAATGATCCTGTAGTGTAATTTTTAACGATTTTGTAGGGTATTTTGATTTTGCAGGGTAATTTTGTAGAGTATCATAATTACTCTACAAACGAAATTATAGAGTAATTTTGATCTTATGGAGTAACTTTGTAGAGTATCATAATTACTCTACAAATGATCTCGTAGGTTAATTTTGATTTTGTAGGGTAATTTTAATCTTTATAAGGTAACTACAAGTAAAATAATTACGAAAATGGCACCGCGTCTTTTTTTTACTTTTCCAATACTCGTACATTTTGTACGATAAAAAAATTTGTACGAGATCTTTACTCTATATAGAAAATCTAGGTCCGTGATTATATTTATCACATATAATGTTTAACTTCCAACTATCATTCTTCACGAAATATTGAGTTTTCAGTTTGAATGGATAACTACTTTTTGTAGTCTCAGTCTCTCTACTATACATACACTTTTGTAAATTAAACAAGGAGAGTAGATTCAATGAATTCTGTATATGTACAAAATTTTAAAGAAGCGGTTGGTCTAATAACCAAGTTATAACATTTGTTGAGGAGGGGTACATCAAGGATCCCAAAAATTAATCAAGTTAAGCAACCCTTCGTATACGAAAATGCGCGGCACGTTGTATAAATAGTTAAGTATAAAATTTGTTAAAAATCATGTCTTGGTTAAAAATAGTTAAACATAAGATTGGATAAAATTACGTAAAAATTCAAATTCGAATCTTTGCATGAAACATTCGGTGAAACGGTCATATTTTCGTCCAAAAGTAGGTGTTGTATTATATATGTAGGCCAAGTATTTATAGTTTAAATTTATAATTTTATGTAAAAGAAATAAAAGATCATGTTTTTATTTATATTTAGAAGAGACCTTCTGACGCAATGTTTTAAAAACCGGCTTTTAATCATACCGGATTGAGCTAAAAAGTGGTTCAACCGGTTGAATCAGGTTGTACCGAGTGGTACAACCAGGTTAACTACAAACATGAATCCCAAGCAACAGGTTGCTAGAAGGAAAAAATGACAGAAACTTATTAAAAACTACACATTGTAAATCACATTCGATAAATACCCCCAAATATATTAAAACCTACACATAAAATATGACAAGATCAAAATTTAATAGTTACACATGTCAAGAACTCCTAACAATTATATACACGTGGAATCCTACTATAGATATACATGATTACGAATAACTACTAAGTAATATTATATACAGTTCAAAAGAGTGAAACCGGTAGCAACACAATGATGTGCTTGAAATATTGAATCAAACTGGAAGCCACGAAGTGATGAAGACGAAGGGATGGAAGTAATGAAGAGTTGAAGATGAAGGGATGAAATGATGAATGATGGATCGATTACACCATATTCCAAGGAAGATTGATAGGCGCTAGGTTATGGAGTAAACTAATGGGCCTGATGAAACTGGGGAAAATTATGCCCCAAAATTTACCTTGGGCCGGTACCGGTTCAAACTGGTATATCGCATTTTACCGGTGGTACGAATCGCATGTCGTTTTTAGGTTTTACCAGGGTGTTTCATACCGGCTAAGCATCCGGAATCTGGTATTACTAGCATAACCGGCCGATACGAACCGGTTTTTAATACATTGTTCTGACATCATGAAATGAAGTGCCTTAATTACTTGAATCTTGATCTTGATATTTTCATTACTTATGTTTTTATGCAAATGTTATATGTTAGCATAATAGTCATTACAGATATATAGACATATAGATTTATGATTTTCTTTGAAAAAAGTTATTATACATACAGAAATTATATATAGATTTATGATTTTTTTAGAAAAAGTTATTATACATTAGAAATTATCCAAACATCTGAAACGAACAGATCAAACTGTACGGACAATGGAACCCACTTCTTAAAGGGTGACTTGTGACTTGTGTCTATCTCCTACAAGTTGTTGCAAAAAAAAAAAAAGAATCTTCTGCCGCCGATTAATATATTCTATTTAATTATTTATTTATATTTATCTTTCTTTTAGTTTCTCATTTTCTGATCAAATCAATTATTCACCTATTTCTTCCTGGCCTCCGCCAACTCTCCTCCGGCTGCATACACACTAAGAAAACCGTTAAAACTACTAGGGTTACTTTTGCTTAGAGATATACACTGAATATGTTTATTATTCAAATTTTAATGGGTTAAACTTCACATCAGTATATGAAACAAAGACACATTTCGGAAAACTTGCTTCATTAAGATGCTAGATAACAAATAAGAGAGAAAACAGAATGATATGTCCACCTCAGAGGCCGACGGCACTGTGATCTCCTAGGTCCGAAAGACGCAAAGGCTTTAAGTAGCATCTACGTGCGAAACGATGTCCAATGAGATCAAGCTGATGTGGGAAACTTAAGTTGAGGGTTTAAAAGCAGAGAAATTGATGGGATGTTTAGGATATTATGACAAATGATCCACTATTTCCGACCTTTGTATTTGATTGTGGTGTGTTAGTGAGGAATATAATGCAAGATTGGTATATGCCACAATGCTTGTTAGTAATACATGTTTTCTCAATAGAGAGTGTTGGGAAGAAGATCGAAAGTAATAACTTTAGTAGCGGTTCATATCTTGTCCAAATAGAATAGTACAAACACCTAGTAAAGTAATTACTTCGGCTCTTCTCTCTTCATCACCTACTTCATTCGTTTGACCATGGTAAATAACAAAAGAATCAATTATATATGACTCATTCGATTGAAGAACACGTTTATTGAAATACATATGAAAATAAACACGTCAAAACAGTGTATTCGGAATTTTATAAAACGTTACATTATATTATATGAATAACGAAAAGAGTAAAATGAGTCATTTCATTAAAAACAGTGAGCTAGCTTTTATAACATGTATGTTTGTGCTTCCATTACTTGTAAATTACTACTGATAACTCGATTTCGAAAAAACTTATCGAGGCCTAGATAAACATAGGCTTGTGGTAATAGCACACCGAACATTGAATCTTGAAAGTTATAAAAAGAAAACAAAATATGTCAAAGTTATTATAATGTAAAGTAATAGAAACTATTTACCTAAAAAGAACCATTTTAACACTATTCAAGTACTACGCCTTTTACTATTTATTGTTTTGTGAAGAGTACCTAGAAAAAAAGCGTATTAAATCGTAATAAATATAAATTATGTATAAGACATCCATTTAGTACACATAAAACAATACACGACAATAGATGTGTGCATGATATATAGTGTATATATAATTCACGAAACCATGCATTTTGTGATATGTAGGTCTAATATGTGAGCAAAGATACAGATATGCAATCAACAAAGCACGTATCACATAAGTACAGACGTAAAATTTAGCTATAACATACCGAGTTCTGTTATTTTTCATTGTTCTAATAATATATAAGGTCATTGGGTTTAGACCGGAAACAAGTTGTATAACCGGCCCAGTTGAGTCTATTTGAATTACTCACATTTGAATTGGCAAAGGGGACTCGATTTTAAATTTTTTATTTATTAACATTTTCTTTCAAAATCTCTTATTACTACCATGAATATTGTTTATTTAATACTTCATGTTTTGTTAATAATTGATGCATAAGAAACAATTTTTTTTAAAACTAGTTTCATACATACATTTAGTTTAAAATTTCTAATGATGTATGTCTAACCAATCCTAATGATAAAATGCTTGGAGTTATTAGAAAAGATTACTTTTTTTCTCAAAATTGTTTTGCAACTTGGCATTTATGTGAAGAATGTCATCAAATTAGCATTTATTTCAAAAGTGAGGTCATGGTTTTTTTTTATAAAATATATATATATTGTTGTATATGCTCCATATGTGTGAGTGCCCTACCCCTAATCTCTCTCCATTTGCAATATGAAGGTCTAATACATCTTTCTATCTTCTATAAGCAAACTCAGATCTCAGCCGGCTAGTTGTTTCCCTCTTCTGTCTGTTTTCCGGTATCTAACTATATATTATTATATCTTTTTTATGTTCTTCAACTCTGATTGTTTTCAGATTTCCTACTTTTCTGATAGGGTTTTCTATCAAATCTACTTTTCTTTTTTATTGACATAAAGACAATCAGATAAAGGGTTTCTTATAGACTGGCTGGAATCTGAGCACAAGGGTGTGTATTTTTTTCTCTAGATTTATAAATGAAAATACCGATCACACACCAGAAAAGAGAAATAGGGCTTTGCTGTTATTGTATTTTTTTTATTATATATTTAGTTAAATTAAAGATTTTCAAAAGGAGTTATTCCAGTAGATCTTTTGGTGGTACCCCTCACTTCATGACTTTAGGATCCAACCAATCTAGACGTGCCACATCACACCTTTCCTCGTGGGCTTAATTATTGAATCTGAACCCCATGAAAGGGTTAAATTTGTTTTAGCCATTTTTCACACAAAATCTCTCAAATCAAACCCTATCCTTCATTTTCTTGGGTTACATAAATTTCACATAAATCGGCCGCCACCGCGAGTAGGTTATCTGGTAGATACATCGATAGCAGTCGTTGTTTTCCGGCGTGTCATCATCAAGATTCACGTACAAATGCAAAAGCATTTTGAGGATGAGAATCTTGATGATGCTGCATCGGAAATAAAATGGCTACAAGTAGTAGATCAAGGTATGTGGTGTCAAGACTGACTCACCATATGTGTCAGTTTCCAACTCTCCCAAACTGGTTATCAGGAGGGTATTTTTGTTCTTGATTTATGTGTGTGTTTCTCTTTAATTAGTAAAAATTTGTTACTTTCACTGTGGTAGCATATGTAAGATTGATTTATGCTTTTAGTGGCTAATCTGCTGGTACATGCCTTGCTTTGTTTGTTCACAAAGTACTGCAGTTACCGTACTAAAACTATCATTTCAGATCTATGGTTGATTGCTCGTACTATATATAGCCTATAGGTTATTTGGACAATTAGTTAACATCTTATGATTATACATGTTAAACATGATGATAAATTATGTTTAGAAAATTTGGAGCCAGTCAAAACTAGGGCTGTTCAAAAAGCTCGGAGCTCGCTCGGATTTAGTTCGGAAAAAGCTTGCTCGGTATAGCTCGGTTTGAAAGTGAGCCGAGCCAGCTCGGCTTGGTTAGAAAGTGAGTCTAGCTCGGCTCGATTTAGCTCGAATTATTTTACTTATAATACAATTTGTTTTTCTATACATTACAATATATTACAAAAAACTAATTATTATTTACATGTATTTAAGTTTGTTCTTTGATATCTATGACTTATTGGAATGCTTATTACCATGCTAATGAACTAATAATGTATTTCATCGAAGTTTAAAACTTATTTTGTGTTGTTTAACTTGATTTTGGCTTGTGATCGTCATGTCTTGATTATGATTTCAGTTAATTATTAATAAGAAGTCCTTTTCATTTTTGATTTTTTTCAAAGTAAATATTTTTATGAATGAACATACATAGCATAATAATTTTTCACATTTTATCTTTTTTCCACATAAAATATTACTTTACAACCCTTATAATACTTAAACCTTGTGTCAGAATTTATATATTTAACTTATTAATTATTTACAACTACATCCAGATTTTAAAACATGCCCGACTAGTGAATCGGTAAAACAGTATATTAGACAGACTTTCGGTAACATGATTATATGCTTTAACACCTACAAATGAAATTTAAAGAGCAATTTATAGTGAAAGATAAGAACTTACAAGTTTGACTGGGATAATTAGGTTGAACTTATTTTGGATATATTATTTTGAAGTATTGAATAATAGTTTAGAGTACTTAATTTTTAGAGCTATATATTAATTTATATTTTTAAAATCGAGCCAAACCAAGCCGAGCCGAGCTAGCTCGGTTTAAAACCAAGCCGAGCCCAAGCTTTGATTTTCAGCTCGGTTTCGAATCCGAGCCGAGCCAGCTCGGTTTATAATCGAGCCGAGCCCGAGCGTGGCCTAGCTCGGCTCGGCTCGGCTCATGAACAGCCCTAGTCAAAACCAAGTTTGTTCAGCTTTCTAATTCAACCTATATCCTATAATTGTTTTTTATTTTTATTTTTATTTTTTCTGTAGACTTATGTAGCAGGATTATACAACTTATTGACTTCATATAGTTAGGGTTAATTATATTAGATGTTATCTTTTGGCTTTAATCTGGGACTTGATCATCAAATAGATTTACTTCATATCCACAAACTCTGTGCAAAGGTGATCCATACATTTTGTTAACCGAGTTTAGTATCTATTATAATTCTTATAATTTATTATTTGATCTGTAACTTATGTTTGTTTGTTAGTAATTATCCTATCTGTAGTTTGGATACTAGGATATTGACTGACATTTGAATATTTGATCATTATCTAAGTATCATCTAATTCGGTTACACCTCAGCAGATAAAGAGGATACTCATGGGTAATCAATATATTGAAAGAGTGTTTTATTAGAAAACATATGCCAGATAATATACATTTTATGTCATAAGAAAATATGATATTAACTTGATCATGTAGAAGCCCTAATCAGACCCAACTCACATCTCCATCTGTTGTTTAGCAAATTATTAACAGCTTATTAATTTGGGTGCACAGTGAAATCTTTCATAGCAGTAAGTGTTTCAAAATAGTTTAGTGAACCACAAATGAATCTATCTTTAACAAGCAGTATATACGGTGTACATGGTGAAGTCCATTTGTAAGTAGAATTTGATTGATTAATTAGCATATAATCTCAGAATTGTTCAACTTATATATTCGTCACTTCTTACTTGATTCACTGCATAGACGTTAACAAGATATCGATCTTTATGCATAAAACTCTTGTTATATAAACAACTTTTTTCTCACTAAAAACTGTTTATCTTGTATATATACTCCTCATTGTGATACAAAGTTACAAACTTGATCTTTAAGCTTTAATATTTGTGTACCTTGCTGACCAAGTCCTTCGACGATTCGTATTTGGATTTGGCCTCTAATATCTTCTTGCTATCTAGGTTCTTTGTTAATGATATCGTTTTTTCAAGAGATTCAAGGAAGCAAAAGGTTTATTTACATGAATTGATTATTTAGTTATTATTTTTTTAAGATGTACCAAGCATGTACAGATACTTCTGATCATGTGTACGTTTTTTAGTTTTTAGTTCTATGTCCATATAATGTTTGGATCTGTGTAAACTGATTTCATTGCCTCTAGTGTCTTGCTAGAAAGCATATGTTAATAGATTGTGCGGTTCCAAAAAAATTATGTCATTGAAGTTTGGATGATATGTTCGTATATTATGCACGTTAGGTTTATATTTACTATTGTTTTCTTTGGATCGACATGTGAAAAAAAAAACTATCCAATGTTCACTAACAATAGCAAAGGTTATCCGGAATCGAGACCGGGGTGAATCTTTTTCAACAAAAAAAATGTGAGGTTCAGCATTGTTGGTGTATATTGGTGGCGGATCTCGAAGAAAAATTCAGGCATATACCAATCTGGACCTAGAGGTATGATAATATTTGTGGTGGGAGACAGCAAACGATAAATAAAATCTAAAAAGTACACTCTTACTACAAAAGGGTATCGATAATTCTTCGGTTCATTTGTTTTTTTTTAATCATATTCTATAAAATGAAGTTAAATAATAAATGAAAATAGGACACGAAATTAAAGTATATGATATTAGTTTTTATCTAATTTGTAATTCTTTATAATAATAACGAAACTAATTAAGCTATTACGTATAATGCATACAATATATTGATATGTATCAAGAAAAAAAATATAAAAATATCATATATTGATATGTATCAATTAAAGCACCCAAAGGCACTCTTGGTTGCCCCATTTGTTTTGGCATTTGCTTTTGAGGTGCAAATTGTTGAGGTGGTGGTGAAGGCATTTGCTGTGGAATTTGCCTTGGTGCATACACAACTCCACCTTGAGTTTCCATTTGAGTTCCATCATCCCCCATGTAATACCCTTCCTCATCATACCCTTCAAATTCATATTCAAACCCATCACCATAACCATCCTGTCGCATCACCGTGGGTTGTATAAAGGAATGTTGTTGGTATTGCACCCTTGGTTGCGGTTGTGGTTGTTGGAAACTTGGTGTAGCATGGACTATTGACGGGGTTTTGTTGAAATGAGAGTGGTTAGATATGTTGGGAAGATGATTGGCCGGATTTTGGGGAAAAATTGGCTAAGAGGTGGAATGGTGGATGAAGGTTGGTAGCTAAAGGTATGTTGAGTGCTCATAGGAATTGTGGTATTTGTTGGCTTTATCTCACTTGAGGGTGTAGAAATGGTGGTAGAGATTGGAGAGGAGTGGTTGGCATTGTTTGACCCATAATGGGAGTTGGTGGATCCATGATGTTTTTCGGTGTAGTAGGAGACCCAATAATCTTGTTCTCCTTAAGTAGGACTCGGTTCCGTTAGATCTATGGATCAAATGCTAGCGGTGATGACTTGTAAGAGCCTCTAGTATGCATACACCTGTAAGTACCTACACACTAACACAACCAGCGTAAACCCGAAAATAACAAACAAAAACTACAAAAGTTAACAAACGTTGCGCACTACTCCCCGTAAACGGCACCAAAATTTGACGTGAGGTCGAAGTCTCACTAAAAAATAAACCAAATACACTAATTAGATAGCGGTAATGTGTATCGAACACATGGAGTTTATGGAAAATGCGTTCACTAAGTAGCTTTGCGAATTGACTAATTTTAAACTAAATGCAGAAAAGTAATTTCAATGATTTGATTGATTGGTTTGATTAACTAAAATTAACGAAAAGCTCTTATCAAAGTTTTGATTCAGAAATGAGAGGAAATGTTCTCTCCCGGTTTCAGGTTTCTATGATGTTAAAATGAAAGTTTAATCTGAGATGAACTACATAGACATAGTTCGTGAATTTGCTTTTGATTGTGATAAAAGGAGATTGGGTACTTGGATTAAAATAACGCAAGGTAGTCACCCGATAACCAGTTTAATATAGCCAACCCCGAATCCCTCTCAATAAATCTTGATTGCCTATGGCACCAAGAACTGATGGTTCAAAACACGAAAATCGACAATATCAAAAATTACAAATCAAACTCATAAACACCATAGTAATATAATCATAATGATTAAACACTATCTTAGAAATAACATAAACAATCATAAACATTCAAGTCGAACCTTACAATCTGGGGGAAAACATACGAAACTTAGCCGCACCTGATTTGGTTCGTTATCACTTCAATTCCAATGTTCATATGAATCAAATAAAGGAAAGCAATGTTTAACAGCCCCAAAACAATGTCCTTGTCACTCTAAAATCACCCTCAAACAGTCACCAACCGAATCCAATGATGGGATAACTCAAAAGTCACAAGTTTCAACATAAAAGTAGGAGTTACACATTTCTTGCCAGGCTCCACCGTAAGCTACAGTGGACATCGTAGCTTACGGTGGCTTCAGAAGTGTTACGGGAAGAAACTACTGTTTTATAGTGATAAATTTAAGCCAGTACCTAACGTAGCTTACGGTAGGCACCGTAAGCTATGGTAGACGTCACTTTCTGCCTACTTTGTTCTTCATCGAAATCTCATTTCACCGTTTCACCGCCCGCTAGTTAACACGCTTCCTTCTAACACTTCGATCCCGCTTCTTTTTAAGCCTTTTGTACCTGCAATGACGAGGACACCGTAGTTATCCAATTCCAAACAATAAACCAATTAAGTATATGATTTTAATACCGCTTATAGCACTTAAGGGTTGTCCTACGGACCACCCGTCACATCTCCACACTTAACAGTTGCTTGCCCCTAAGCAACTCATTCAAACAATCTACCATCATAACCCACAACATCATCTTTTTTCAACAAGGGATCCAATTAAAACCAAGCAAATAACTGTTACCTTTTACTAACTTACCATAGTAACCACACAACACACCCCTCACAATGACTATCCTCTCGGTGAAAAAAGATTACAAGCAAAAAGGTGCTAGAAACCCTCAATGCAAACGTGTGATTGTGCGACAATAAGCTTGTGTATAAATCAAATCTTCGCCTACATAATACTAAAGCATGCTTGTAAATCAAAGGGGTTAATAGGTTGTAATGAGACCATGTGTAAAGGTAAGGAATGATGGGATATATGTGAGAAGCGCAATGATTCAACCCGGTCTTTTATAATTTCTATACAAACACAACTAACTATCTTCAAAGCCTTGCATACCTTTTTTGTTGCTCTTTTCTTTTTCTTTCAACTACTACCGCATTTATTCTCATTCTTTTTTGTATTTTCTCAGTTTTTTTTTCAACACAAACTCATAAAGATTACATAGAATAAATCATGAACCACTAAACACTAAAGCTACTAGACCGGGTCTTCTCAAACGAGTAAACTTTTTCAAGAGGTAAGCACGGGTTATCAAATAATAGGCAATAGCCTCAAATTTGGCTACTAATAGACCAAATCCCAACCCCTCTCGCTACCAAGCTTATATATCAAACGTATGAGGTCCAACCCCCAAGTCCCACACTCTCACACATCCCAACGAGGCTACCTAAATACCCTTATCATCTTCACACACGTGCCAAGCTAAGGCCTTGAAACGCATTCAATACACAAGTTCTAGTAACACAAACCACACATCACCACTCTCATCAAAGAAAGAATATTTAACTAAATAAATATGTGGCTCAATCACTCACCATGAAAGGACAAAAAGGGTTGCCGGTGTGCCATGTGGGTCAAATGTCAAGTTTTCAATTTGAACGGTATTTGCTTGATTTTCAAAAATTTCCAAAATTTTCTCCATCCCCACACTTGGGATACATTGTCTCCAATGTACGGCTTTGGAGGAAACGATCACTTAAAACACAACCACAATTTGCTTATTTTCTCAAATCCCAAATTTTTTTTAACATAGATATTTACATCTACACTAACACACCACCATCATTCACAACCCTAAACCAATAAACATCAAACATCACAACTCCACCCAAACCATCAAACATAAACGAAATATGAACAAATATACAAATAAAAGAAGAAACCACCTGATTAGTAATAGCGCGGTTGAGGTGGCCCGAAGATGGACGTCATCATGTCCGAGAATTCCCCGAAACCAAAAGCTCCTTGACCACCACTACTACCTTCACCCCCCTCCGGTTGTTGAGCAGCTTCACGCATGGTTTAATCTTGATGTGGGTCCACCCACATGGAGTGATGCAATGGCGGAGTGGGATACGAAACACTACCATCATAAGGCGGTAAGGTAGTATAGTCCACACTGGACGGGTCAGCCACAACTGGTTGCCCCGCATGCCATGCATCGTACATACGCCTATTCCGATTATCCATGTATTGGTTATTCATTTCTACTCACATGAGTATATATGGGCACGATTCTGTAACAACTCGATCTTTCGGATTGTTATCCGAATCCCGTTATTTCTGTTTGATTCTGTTTCAAACCCTTTTTGTACTTTGAGATTTATTGTAACGGTTAAACTATCTTGAAACGCATTTTATATCGCTTATTTATCGCATTTAAATCGCTTAATACTCGCAACTCTCAACGCAAACTCAATTCGCAGTTAATTATGTTACTTATGTGTTATGTGTCACACCCCAACCGATGGCGGAATCATCAGGGCGCGGCACTAGGCGAACCAGATTGCTCAAGAGACATCATAACAACTATTAAGCAATATTATCTAAACGTTTAACATCCCATACTATTAAACAATAACATCCAAAATAATTATTACAATATTAAGCAATTCTCTTAAACAAAACATCCGATTCGAACTTCCCTAGATTTTATTACATGATTTTCTAAAGCAAAACCTAATCTAAGCGTCCAAAGCAATATCCTCAACCTGCCACATATGTTAAAATAAAACGCTAATACAATTAAGTAAGGGTGAGCATACAGGTTTGCGTATATAATAGATATAAAAGCGTTTAGCATACATCGCCTGACATACGTAAGAGTTGTGAACTATGTAACTACTAGATTCAAGTAAACCAACAAACCGCGATTGATCGAGGCATGCGAACAAGTGTCCACATCCTAAAAGAGAAAATAAATGAGAAATGTAAAATGCGAGCCTTAACAACCCCGGGCCTCCGGGTGGCGGGTCAACCTCTAGTATACTATCATGTTAAGGGTAGCCTACAAGCAATCAAGCAATACATACAATGCAGCTGATTTCACGTATAGTCATGTAATTAAGCGGGTTGCGAATATGCGTTTGAGCGTTGTGTGATGTGTTTTGATATACGAACATATGTGACACCCAAAAGTGTGTTGGTGCATTTTTGGGAAAGATTCGGGATCTGCGAGGAGTTGCTGAGAGTGTCGGGTCAGCCTGTAAGTGAACAGAAGTGCTCAGTCTTCTGAATTTGCTGAAATGGTTAACGGTTGAGAGAACAGCAGACAAGTTCGGGCGAACTTGTACCCTGGGGTACAAGTTCGGGCGAACTTGTGCCATTACTCTTGAAGGGAGCACAAGTTCGGGCGAACTTGTGTGTAGGTTAATGAAGGGTGTACAAGTTCGGGCGAACTTGTCCTCATTCCTTGGAATCAGTACAAGTACGGGCGAACTTGTATGATTGTTGTCAATTTGATCAAGTTTGGGCGAACTTGGTCACCAATTTGGTGACAAGTTCGAGCGAACTTGATGTCTTCCGAGCGAACTTGACTGTTTTGGAATCCAAATCGTGCGTTTTCGCGTCGTTTGCTGAGGAAATCGAGTGTCCATCCCTCCAACCTTAAGCCACTGAGTAAAACTTAGGCTGGAGAGGTCTTTTGGAGCGACTTTAGCCATTTTACAGAAACTCGGGCTAATCCGGGCGACCTTGAAGGTTCGTACGGGTTAGTCCAGCTTGTGTAAAGTGACGATTTCATCCTTGTGCTTCCGGATCTGAGATCTTGCTTGACAACGCCTCGTTCCACTTCAAAGTGAATGAAACATACGTCATTAGTCCGAATATTGTGTAAAAATCAATGTTTTTAAAGGTTTTACTCAGATCTAAGAGTATATCTGAGTTAAAAAATGTAGTTTTATAGAAAAAGATGAAGATTTTCGTAAACAGAAGAGATTTGATGAAAACGAAGGCAAAGCCTTGTGCAAAATCGTTGTAAAACGTTGTTTAGTTGAAAACGGGTTGAATATTACTTAGAAAACAAAGGATTTTGGTTTTGGAGAACTCCGGGTGAACTTGCAGCAAGTTCAAATGAAGAATGGAGCTGGGTATTTATAGGTGGAGTGAGAATGGAGTGGGCGGACATCAAGTTCGGGCGAACTTGTACCAAGTTCGGCCGAACTTGTTACAAGTTCAAGCGAACTTGTATGCTTCTGGTCTTTTGGAGACAAGTCCGGGCGGACTTGTAGTTTCTGAAGTGTTATTGGGGCTTAGACAAGTTCGGTCGAACTTGTGATATACAAGTTCGACAGAAACTTGACCTAGCGGCCAAGTTTTGTTCGATTATTTTGTGTTACGAGTTCGTTCGGCGATTCGGTTCGTATTAGATAGTTATATTAAGCGTTATATTTGATATAATAGTGCGATTTAGCGATTTGTGCGTGTGAGAGCGTTGCGATGGCGATTGTAACCATAACATAAACAAACATAACACACATAAAACATAATTCCACATAAATAACACACCCGGCTCGTATAGTAGCATAATTACTCGTGATTGCGATTAAATTAGCGATGGGTTTAATAAGCGATTAGATGCGATATAACTGTAATTCAACATAATTAAATTAACATAACTTTCTCATAAATCAAATCCTCGGAGTACAAAAGATAGATACAACGGAAATACTTGGAAATAAATAACAACGGAAATTTGGAGTTGTTACATTATGTGTGCTTTATGTTTTATGGTTGTACTCGCTATCGCAATGCTCTCGCTCACACAAATCGCTCAATCCCATTATTTTATTAACGCAACGCTTAACACCGCGCTAAAACACTTAAACACGCTAAAGTAACGAGAACGAACGAAAATACCGAGCCGAAACTGGCCAGTTCGCACGAAGTGAGGCCTTCTCCTCCCCTCTCCTATAAATACCCAGCACCTCCACACATACTCCTCTTGCTGCCACTTCGCACCAAACCTCTCCTACTCATATTTCTCTGATTTTCAAGTAAGAAACAACTTGTTTTATGTAAACCACAACGTTTTCCACTACGATTTTGCAAAAGGTTACCTTCAATTTCATCTAAAACTTCTTCTTTTACGAAAATCTTCATCTTTTTCATAAAACCTTCTACTTTTACCTTGGTTTCACACTTAAATGAGTGTTTTGGGCTTAACTTTGGCTTCCCAAGATAGAAATATCATGATTTCAACTCACAAGGGTGTAAATCCCAAGGAAAACTGTTTAAACTCGATTTTTACACAAAAACGGATAAGAACCGACCTAAGTTTCGTTCACTAAAGCAGTGGAGCGAAGCGGAGTCAAAAACAGCTTGAAATGGATTCGAATCACGTCCGTTCCAAGCGAAAACCCTGTCCGTAATGCACAAGACGCAAGACAACCAGTTCGTACGAACTGGGCTGCTTCATACGAACTGCCAGTTTGCACGAATCAGCACAAGTTCCTATGAACTGACTAAACTCGCTCAAAAGACCTCTCCGGCGCCAGGTTTGATCAGTAACTTGAGGCTGGAGGGATGACCACTCGATTTCCCGAAGATACGACACAAAAACACTCGATTTTGGACACCAAAACAGCCTAAGTTCGCACCAGAAGGGCTACTTCGTACGAACTAGACACCTAGTTCGCACGAAGTACCCACCTGGTGGGAAACTGGTGCTACTTCGCACGAAGTTCCACTTTGTACGAACTAGCACTAGTTCGTACGAAGTAGACTGTTACAGCACCACACTTCGCTTCGACCGTTTTAGCACTTCGGAAGACTGATGCACTTCTGTTCTCGCTTACAGGCTATTCCGGCGCTCCCTTCAATCCATAGTAGATTGTGTTTACTTGCTAAGCACGATCTGTGAGTATACTTGACCCCTTTTTCGCTTAAAACGCACTTTTGGGTGTTACATAAGTTCTCTATATCAAAACACGCTACACACAACGCTAAACTCTTTTAATGTTAACCGCTCTCGCATGTTATACGTGAATCGCTGAATGTATGTTTGCTATGTGTAAATAATGAGGACTTGCAGACCACCCTTAGAAACGATAGTACTATAGTTTTAACTCAGCACCCGATTGGTTTGGGGGTTGTTAAGGCTCGCATATTAACTTTACGTGTGTGTTCGCTATTGTGAACACGTATCGCGCATACTCCACCTCACAGTCGTGTTGGTTAGCTTGTATCATTGTTGTTAGCAAACTTAGATTCGCCTCTCTACGTGTCACATGTTGGTTATGCTAAACGCTTTATCTCTATTATTATGCTATTAAAACATGTGTACTCACCTTTACTTATTGTATTGACTTTTATTTTAACGTATGTGACAGGTTGACGGTTCTATGCAGCAATGGACTTAGGGCTTTATCCTTAGAAACTCGTAATAAAATTTTAGGTATTCGGATTTCGATTGTTTAAGAGATATGTAATTCGTGATGACTGTTATGAAATATTGTTTAATTGTATGGGAAATTAGACTTTAAATATTGTCATTTAAATAGTTGATGTGGATTCTCTTGAGCAATCTGATTCTCTTAGTGCCGCGCCCCGATGATTCCGACATTGGTTGGGGTGTGACAGATTCCATTGCTCTTGCCTATCGTAATTTTATTTCAATGTCGTCTCCATGCTAGCCCCCATAAACGTCTGATGATCAAAGAGTGTTTGAGTAGTTTCGGCCCACCCTGAAATTGTGGGTGGACGCTGATTACCAATAACCTCCTGCATCGACCCAAGATGAGCCCAATTTGGATTATACTGTTGGCATGTGTAGTCGAATGCTCCAATTGAATAAACAGGCTGAGTGGCCCTTCTTCCTTAAACATCCCGACTCGATCCAACTTGTTCAGTTTCCATATGCATTATGTTTGGATCGTCTTGGTAATCACCATCCACTTTGAACCTCAGCCTCACTCTCAGGTTCATCTGCTTCACCCGAAAGCAACAGTCTTGCATCTACCTTCAATGCTCTCCACCTCTGACCTTCAGTTTTCAGTTTATGGTACCTCTCAGACTCTTTATATTCTCATCCTACCCCCAACTTTTTCAACTCAAACGGCTTGTGTCTCTTAGCCATACCGTGATCTTCCGAACCATTGGCACCATACATTTTTCAAAAGCGTTGTAATCAGTCTGCAATGAGGTATAATCTTTTTGTCCACATTGTTTCTGCTTATCCATATGTTGTTTAACACTAAGAAGCGGTATGGGAAAAGAGACATAATTTGTACCTCGGGATATCGAACCTCAACTTTGTCACCCGCCGTGGAATGATATTATGCAAACAAATTACCAGCATCAACTTCGCTTCAGTCCTCAATTTTTTCCTCAACAACTTCCCATGTGTAGTGCCGGGAAGGAACAAATTTGCTAACATGTCGTTCCATCTTGAGTGCTTCTCAGGCGCATGATAGAGATCATCTAAACTCGGGAACATGTATAGGTTGACGGGCTTACTATCAAACTTTGCCACTCTTCTCAATGTTTCAAAAGACATCTCTACATCAATGCCATTCACCGTACCAATCAACTTCATTTGTGTCGGACTCTTGTATGGTAGGCATCTTAGAGTGACCATCCACTCTTGTAGTTTGTCAGCAAAAAGATTCTTTTCCTCACGGTCATGGCATTTTAAAGCCGCTTCCCAACCCAAGCCTCTAAACTTATCCGTAATCCCAAATGGTCCAAAGTTATTTTCCTTGACTTCTTTCTCACATATAAAAGCCGCTTTCCGGTCGGCTAACTTGTTCATCTGATCATGGAAAAGTGCTGCTTGCCATTGTGCCGGTTGATCATCCAAAGACTCGAACGTCCATACCGGTTTCTCACCTACCACTTGTTCTTGCTCTTGTTGTTGTTGCACTTCTTCCTTTTCCGCATCCCACTATAAAATCAACCTCCTTTTCCGTTGTGGTGGGTCAGCTGGATTGCTAGAGGACCCGATTGGTTCCTTACCCTTGCGTCCTATTTTTGCAAACATAACAAACAAACAAGTTATACTTCTTCATAAACCCCCAAAACATCCCCACACTTTCTTGACACTATGGTTGTGCATGAAAGTAAAGCATAATATTCATCTTTTGCAAAAAATTTGGCATTATCTTGACTAGGTTAGCAAAATTCTGCCCAAAAATTAGGTTTTTACCAATTAACTTAGCATCTACAACCATATCCCAATCAAACTCATCAAGTCCTAAAGACTACAAGCAAGTGTGTAAGCAATTATAACATAAACAACTTACAATTATGCAATACACCTCAAATAGTAAGATAAAATTGCAAACCTTTGCTTGGAAAAGATGTAGCAATCGTCGATCACCAGTATCAACTAACTTATTGTTAACATTCTGATATAAACGTTATTGAAAACGGAGTTAGACTCAAAATAGAGTATTATTTTGTTATTTTAAACTATATCAAGTAGTTGTATCTTAACAAAAAAACATGCAGATAAATTTTAAAAGAAAACTTTGTGTAACTAAACCTAGTTTTACCTTTGAATTTTCTAATACATATGTCCCGGTTGAAAGAATTTCCACTTGTTAATTTAATATGACAAGGCATAAAAGGTTTGTTTTTTAATATATTCAAAAAAATCACGAAATATTAGTTTTTTTTATTATTTATAATCATCTATTTTCTTTATAAAGTATCATACATATAAATTAGAAAATTTGTCAAGTTACATGCACGAGGGTGTAGCTTTTCATACTGTAAGAAATGATGATTTCAGAATCATTTTGTTTCTCTGAAGTTTATTTTATTATTATCTTTGTTAGTTTCATGGGATTGAAATAGTCGAGTCCGATTGTTTATCCACTATGTTGCTTTTGCCATGAAATAGTTATATGCTTTTGGAACCAAATAATTCATATCATAACGTTTTATGAACTTTTTTTTTCGTTTAAATAATAATAAATGACAAAAAAAATCATATAGAACTTTCATATTAAATCATAATAAATGACAAAAAAAAAACATATAGAACTTTCATATAACATATTTATTAAATAGACATATTTTATTGAATAACAGAATACGGATAATCACCTTACCACCACACAAACCATGTAAAGGGAAATTGGGTAAAATGCTTATACCTTCTTCAACACAAAACAATAAGACCATGAGTGGCTTTGTTTAGATTTCCCAAAATACGCTTTGATGTTTTATGATATGTTAATCATGTATAGACAATAAGTTTCTTATTTTTCAGATTGAAACTTTTGAAACATTTAAAAAAAAACTTGTCAAGTTACATCAAAACAGAAGGTAGACGGGCAACAAGCTGCACCGTTACTTCCTTCTGAATTGCAAACTCTAATCTTTCAAAGACGAACCCCTACCCCCCTGGGGAGGAACAATTGTTGTGGATGACCCGTTGAACCCTAGTCAAGAAGTGGATAGCTTCTGGTGCTAGGGAGCCAAATGTATCAAAAGCAAAAGGGACAAAGACATGTTGGTTCTCTACGCAATCTTTAGCATGTTTATCCACTTTCTTTGATTCTGCTTTTCTAGATGCTTGCCCAGCTATAAACCCGTTTTCCCTTATTGGAAGCAAGTCAAAACGGTTTGGAATGTTGTAAATGTATTTATATAAATATACTTCAACGAAACCTTTTTATCTTATTAACATGTCTTTTCTAAGTTGACGCTTTATCTATTTGATCCTCTATCAATAAGAAACAAATGGGTAACACAACACCACTCTTCACACATCCCCTCATCCATTAAATCTCAACCATGTCCTTTATGTTCCACAAATGCGTAATAATCTTATTTATGTTGCTAAATTGTGCAAATCTAATCAAGTCTGTGTTGAAAGACAACATAGTCTATAGTCTTGGTCGAAGTGGCGCAACGGGGCTCTCAAATTTGAGGAGTGTGGTAGCCTAATACAAGAAAGTCGTGGTTCCAAAAAGAAAAAATAAGAAATAAATGAATTTGATCCGTTTTCATATAATATGGTTGATATCGCCACATTATAGTGTTAACGTTTAGTAAAACTAATACCATCTCCATGCGTGCCAAAATATCATCCATCGAATTTTACGTATAAAGATTCGACATGGCGTAAAAATACTGATTATTCGTTTCAGTTTTGTCATGTATGAGCTTGAGTGGTGATAATTAGTGGTGGGATTATGATTAAAAAAATAATTTTCAAGAAATAAATTAACCTGGTAGACGTATTCACATGGTACCCTCCAACCAAAGACTTTGATTAATGGTTATTGATTTAATTAAGATCCGGATTAAGCGGATTATAGATATTAAAAGGATATAAAAGCAACCGTCCCACATGCTAATGACAATCTAGGATTGAACAAAAGATTCTCTCCCTCCCCAAATAGCAAATCTTGCATCAATAGTTTAAGATAAATTTTCTAAAACCAAAAAGTAAGTTCACACACATCACATATGCGTGTTTCAACTAAAAGGGTTAAAACCAATCATCTAGTGGCTCAGAAGTAGTGTGGAAACCGTCTCTCAGCCCATAACATTATAGCCTAGTAGTATTTTAGGGCTGAGATAAGGCTTACAGACCATTATGTCCTATGTTCGATTCCTACAATGTGGTTTTTTGCAGATTTATTGGGTTTCCTTCTGAACTGGTGCATTGGCATTATTGTCTAGTGGAGATGGATATGATCGGGTGGCTTCGCTAATAACACAATGATACCTGAGTGATTCGTTAGTGATCCAAATTTACCGTTCAAAAAAATAATACAAGTTCAAATCATTGCATGTGTAAATGATAGGTGGTTTAAATGTAAAGAAAATATTGTTGTGATATATTTAGCTGGTTAAAATAGATAATATAAGTTGAAAAACTAAGCAGGTATATTTTGAAAGCCTGGAGGATATTAGAACATAATAACTTCATATTTACTCTTAATATAACTGGGTTTGTAAGATGGATATTTACTCTTAAATGAATTGAGCACTATTATTTTTAATATTACTCGGTTTCTAAGGTTGAACCTTGCTTTGTATGATATATGTTTTTTTTTTTCATTAACCAAAATAACAAGTTTCATATGTTATTTCTAAAAAACATATTTTTATTAGAAATCACAACTTGTTTTCTTAAATTAAAGAAAGTTTGTCAAATTCCAACACTCTCAAATTAATAGCAGAACATATACCTAGTTATGTATAATATTAATTCAGATGGTTTATAAATAATCGGTAGTTCCGTTACACTACAAGGAAAAGGGGTTTTAGCGGCAACGTTTGCTGCTTTTGTGTCGTTGCTAATGGTCGCTACTGGTCCAAAAACGCAGCTAAAGGTCTGGTTGTCGCTATGGGTGTTGATCATAGCGGCGACGCGTAGACTCTAAAAGTGCCGCTAATCTCATCGCTAAAAGGTTTTGATCAATAGCGGCGACTTTGTTGCCACTAAAGTCTTTTTTTCTGCATTTTCAGCAATTTCTAGATTTTTGCAGAAACCCAATATATCAATTTTCAGTGTTACGACTCACACAAACTACACAAACATATAAATTATATGAACATCCTAAAATTACTTAAAAGTCATCC
Source organism: Scalesia atractyloides (assembly GCA_947069175.1). Lineage (NCBI taxonomy): Eukaryota > Viridiplantae > Streptophyta > Magnoliopsida > Asterales > Asteraceae > Scalesia > Scalesia atractyloides. The sequence continues at coordinate 79,999,341 of CAMTDV010000004.1, read as the reverse complement.
ATTTTCGTACATAAAATCCTAAAATTGCTTAAAACGTAAAAAACTACATCATATCATCATCACCATCGATCATTGTCTTCACCTCCATTATCGTCTTCATCTGCTACATACTTTCCCTTAATAGTCAAAGTCACAAACTGTGCAGTTTATCCACAAATGTCGGGTTTTGTAATAAGCCCGCAACATATTCCTACAATACTATCAAATTAGCATACTATATATATATATATATAATAGGGCCAGGATTTAGAGAAAACAGTGGGAAGTGTGAAAACGGCGAGAACGGCCATCAATCGTTGGATGAAAACAATCAATGGATTAGATTGATACGGTGGCTAAACAACCCCAACTTTATTATGTTAGCACGCTTCATTAAGGGTAAAGGGGTCTTTTAACTTCGATAACATAAAACGCCAATATGACACATAAAATGCCATACTCATGTATAAAACGCCAATATGACACATAAAACGCCATATTTTATATAAATCACCAATATCATGCCTAAAACGCCATTAGCCGTTGGATCAAAACAAATCGATAGCGTTACAGTGTTAAAAGAAAAAGGCTGAACAAAAAGAAACTGAAAAATTATTACTAACATTTATTATAAAAAATTATCGCCTAAATTACGCGCCAAACACATCATTATATAAATGATGTTAACGTCACTTCCATTGATCATAATCAGAAAACGTCATCTTTAACCAACATGCCAAAAAAGGGACAGATGGCAAACATTGTTTCATGGAGGTTGAACCAGAGAATCAATAAATTCGTAATCCTCTTTAACAACAGAAGAAGGGTGTTTGTGAAAACCCCCCAAGCAATTCTGAACTCGGACGAAGAAGTTCAAAGGGCATCCTAGCGCTTGGCATTCCTCTTGATAACCTATGTAACAAAACACAGACGGTTATAAGAAGGTTAACAAGAAAATTCGGCCTGTACCCTGCAAATCCTATAATGAATCTAGTCATCCAATCTTAGCGTTATGATGAAAACACCGAATTAGTGAGTGTTGTATGGGACAACGATGAGCAGCAGACCTACCCAATTGAAAATGGTCACACCCCGACCCGCAGCGGAATAAGAGTCGGGGCATAATTGGGTTATCACCAAAGCTCATGATGTTTACTAATATGTTTCATATTTATTAAATTCAAATTACATCTCAAAGTTCCAAGTCAAATTCATACAGTACAAGGAAAGAAAAAATTAACTAAGACAATCCATAATCTAAACTGTTTTATTCTTCTAAGCCGCCCTATATGTTTCTTGCTTCAACTTGGTCACCTGTATCATGTGTAAAAATGGGAAATTTTGGGTCAACAAAAGATGGCGAGTGAACCTTGTTAAAAACATTTGTTATTGATTCATTATTGAAATTAATATAGGAAAAATTGTGCACTAATCATATATGAACAAATATATAAAAACATAACGATCACAAACCACCTTGTTTAAGTATATAATAAGAATGACAATGTATATGTTGGCAACGTCCCGTTCACGCTCATAGGTAATGGGGAACGGACGGCCTATGCTAATGTATGTGAGATCAAGGCTCAATCAAACGGATCCGATCTTATGTTGGCAACGCCTGGTTCACGCTCATAGGTAATGGGGAACAGCTCACGCTCATAGGTAATGGGGAGCGGCGGCCTATGAAATGTATGTACTGAAAATGATAACTTTAATTTAAACATTAACCACACAAACAATCGATATATATTGGCAACACATTTGATCATGAACATGATGGATGCACAAGTGTTTAATTATAATAAATAAATAGCGACACATGATACACCCCAAAATGTGATTAAAACGGGGAATTGGTAGAGATTCACTCACATTGGTTGCGTTTGTTAGAAGGTGTTGAATGCGCACGAGTTTAGAGGATTGATCGACGAGAGATAATTAACCTAATTAATAACGAAAAGGCACGGTAAGTATGTGGATTTTATTAACTATTTTAATAGGATTTTTGGATATATTTTTGTGAGTCTCAGGCTACTTTCTAACTTTAAAAACGTTATTTTTAAGTATTTTTAATTGATTTTTAAATTAAATAAATAAATAAAAATAATAAAAAAAATGTTGACTGTTGACCGGTTGGACAGTGTTTATTACATGCACTGAGTGAGGTTCGAACCCGAGACCTCTCGTACGCGTGCACGCAGCTCTACCAACTGAGCTACGTGTCTAACCCGAAATAATTCTGTTTTTAATTATACTTATATAGTATTTAGATTTATCCAGAAATTAATTATTTTAAAAATGGTTTTAAATGTATCGAACCGGTGCTGACCACAGGTCTCGAACCCGGGACCTGTGGGTTAACGTGCACACAGTCCACCGCTGGACTGTGTGTCTAACCTGGTTAAAAATCCGGTTTTATTATACTTAACATGGTTTTGAGAGTTATCCCGGTTTAGTTAAAAAGGCATTTTTATTTCAAGAGAGTAAGGTTGGGACAGGAATCGAACGCGCGACGTATGTGTATTTGTTGCACACATGCAACCGCTGGACTGTGTGTCTAACCCGTTCATAAAACTGATTTTAATTAATCTTATATTATAACTCGTCTTCGTCTTCTTCGCTCAAAAACACAGACCGTGATAACTTGACTGATTTAGGATTAATTTGATTATCAAACATTATAAGTATTTGAATGGTAATGAATGGAGAGAGTTTGGGGATAGGAGGTACCGATCCGTGTCTTTCACAGAACTCCGGCAAGGGTCCGTCGGCTCTGACAGTGAACTTCGGCTGTTTAGAATAAATTAATAGTTCTGCTCGATTAATTATGAAATTGAGGTACTTTAACAAAGATTAACAGAAGTTTGAATGATCATACCGGCTCTCAGCGTGATTTAGGAAGTTTCAGAAGTTTTCCGGCGAAGGCAGGAATTCCGACAATGTTGTCTGGGATTGATTCTGGATGGTGGATTTGTGTTAGTAACAGTCTAACAATGGATTGAAAGAGAAAGAGTCGAGGGAAATACCGTGTGGATGTGAGTCTCGGTTTTCCGGCGAGAGTCCGGCGATGGCAGGATATTTCCGGCGAGTGAAATTTCGTCGAGATAAGGTGCGATTTTGAGCGAAAAGGCTACCAGTGAATTGTGGGTGAATTTATAGGAAAGAATCGAGACGCATGGGGTCTGATTTTGGTCTCGATTCGTGGTCAGCCGTTCTCCGGCGGTTACGACTGGTGTCGCGGATTCAGGCATCGGTTATAACCGTCGTGGAGGTAAATTCTTCGGTTAAATTAGAGGAAACCGTCAATTATCGACGAAATCGTCAGGATTTCCGACGACTGCAAAATGGGCGCGATTTGACTGGATTTGATTTCCGCGATTCATCATTTCAATTAATTGTTTCGGCATCTTAACAAAAAACCAAAGTGGCGGAGTGGTTGATTGTGTGAAAGTTAAGATTGTGGGCTCCCGGCTGACCCGGGTTCGACTCCCGGCAGCCGGTTTTTCTTTTTAAATTATTTTTTTTTTATTTTTTTAACAATTATAATTTATAACTTCAAATTTGTTTATTAATTATGTATCGTTTAAAATTAAAATAAGTCATAAATAATCAACAAAATTTTAGAACTGATTGATCGGTAAATAAACGAAGCGGGTTTTGAAAACCCGTTTTTCGACGGATGTTACAGTATCCCCTACTTTTAGAAATTTCGTCCCGAAATTTAAGTAGTGGTAGTAGGAAACAGTTGCGGGTATTTTTCGCGCATTGAGTCTTCACGTTCCCAAGTAAACTCAGGTCCTCGTTTCGACTCCCAGCGTACCCTGACAATTGGGATGCGGCTTCTTCTTAAACGTTTTTCCCGAAGTCCATAATTTCTACTGGTCTTTCAATGAAATGCATAGATTCATCGACTTGAATGTCTTCTAGAGGAATATGGAGATTTTCATCGGCGAGGCACTTCTTCAAGTTTGATACGTGGAATGTGGGATGAATTCTATTGAGTTCCTCCGGTAGGTCAAGCTTGTAGGCTACAGGTCCTACTCTTTCGAGTATCTTGAAAGGACCTACGTAGCGTGGTGCTAGCTTGCCTTTTTTGCCAAAACGAACTACTCCCTTCCACGGCGATACTTTTAAGAGTACTTGGTCACCAATGTTAAATTCCAAGGGCTTTCGCCGCTTGTCAGCATAGCTCTTTTGACGACTTTGTGCCGCTAAAAGGTTGTTTCGGATTTGATGAATCTTGTCTGTTGTTTCTTGTATTAATTCTGGACCGGTGATTTGAACTTCTCCAATTTCGTGCCAACATATAGGTGATCGGCATTTACGACCATATAACGCTTCGAAAGGTGCCATGCCGATACTTGAATGGTAGCTGTTGTTGTACGAAAATTCAACTAATGGTAGGTGAGCGTCCCAATTCCCTTTGAAGTCTATAACACATGCTCGAAGCATGTCTTCGAGAGTTTGAATGGTGCGTTCAGATTGACCATCAGTTTGGGGATGATAAGCGGTACTGAGGTCTAATCGTGTACCCAAAGCGGCTTGTACAGCTTGCCATGTTCGTGAAGTGAAACGACCATCACGATCTGAAATAATGCTTAACGGTACACCATGACGGCTTACGATTTCGCTGATGTAGATACGAGCTAGTTTCTCATTCTTAAAGTCTTCGCGAATCGGAATGAAGTGAGCTGATTTTGTAAGACGATCGATGATTATCCATATAGTGTCATACCCACCGGAAGTGCGAGGTAACCCGGTAATGAAGTCCATGGTTATGTTTTCCCACTTCCATACATGTATTTCAGGTTGGACCAGAAGTCCTGAGGGTTTTTGATGTTCAGCTTTCACTTTAGAACAGGTAAGGCACTTGGAAACAAAAACAGCAATATCCTTTTTCATGCCAGGCCACCAGTAGGTGTATCGAAGGTCTTGATACATCTTGTCGGCTCCTGGGTGTACAGAGTATCGTGTTTTGTGTGCCTCCTTCATAAGGAGATCGTGGAGGTTATTGTGATCGGGAATCCATATGCGATCTAGATAATACAGAATACCGTCGGATTTTGTTTCGAGTTTAAGTTCGGCTCCACAAGATAACTCGTTGCGTATGTCGTATTCTGTTATGGAAACATGTTGAGCTTCTCGGATTTGATCTTTGATATCGGTTATGATTTGCGAACATAGAAGACGAATGGAGTTCGCATAACCCTTTCGACTGAGTGCATCGGCCACCACATTTGCTTTGCCAGGATGATACCGAATTTCACAGTCGTAGTCATTAAGATGTTCGACCCATCTTCGTTGCCTCATATTCAACTCCTTTTGGTTAAAGATATGTTGGAGGCTCTTGTGGTCAGTGTAAATTTCACACTTGGTACCATAGAGGTAATGTCTCCATATCTTAAGAGCGAACACAACGGCTCCAAGTTCTAGGTCGTGAGTAGTGTAGTTCTTCTCATGAGTTTTAAGCTGCCTAGAAGCATAGGCTATCACTTTTCCCCTTTGCATTAAAACACAGCCTAGTCCCTGCCCTGATGCGTTGCAATAAACTACAAAGTCATCGCAACCTTCAGGGAGTGTGAGGATAGGTGCGTCACAAAGCTTTTGCTTAAGGGTTTGGAAGGCTTCTTCTTGTTTAGGTCCCCATGCGAAGGGTTTTCCTTTATGTGTCAAAGCCGTGAGTGGTACAGCGATACGAGAGAAATTTGATATGAAACGACGATAGTAGCCAGCCAAACCAAGGAAAGATCTTACTTCGGTTGGTGTACGTGGCGCTTGCCATTCTTGCACTGCTTTGATCTTTGAGGGGTCGACATGAATTCCCTTGTCATTGACGACATGACCAAGGAACTGTACTTCTTTTAACCAGAATTCCCATTTGGAGAATTTAGCGTAGAGCTTTTCGGTTCTCAAGAGTGTGAGGATGAGTCGAAGGTGTCGTTCATGATCAGTCTTAGACTTTGAGTAAATGAGAATATCGTCGATGAAGACTATAACAAAGCGATCGAGATAGGGTTTGCAAACTCTGTTCATTAGGTCCATGAAGACGGCTGGAGCGTTGGTTAGACCAAATGGCATAACCATGAATTCATAGTGACCATAACGAGTTCGGAAGGCGGTCTTTGGGACGTCTTCTTCGTGTACTCTGAGTTGATAATAGCCGGAACGAAGGTCGATCTTTGAAAAACAAGTGACACCTTGGAGTTGGTCTAGAAGATCATCGATGGAGGTAATGGATAGCGGTTCTTGACCGTTAATTTGTTGAGTTCTCTGTAATCGATACACATGCGAAACGTTCCATCTTTCTTCTTTACAAATAGAACAGGTGCACCCCAAGGCGATGAGCTAGGACGTATGAATCCTTTGTCGGTCAGTTCTTGTAAATGACTGGCCAGCTCTTGTATCTCGGATGGGGCTAACCTATAAGGAGATTTCGCGACGGGTGTAGCGCCAGGTATAAGATCAATGCGGAATTCGACTTCCCTCTTGGGAGGAAGTCCTGAGATGTCGTCGGGGAAGACTTGCAGGAATTCTTTTACTACTGGTATGTCTTCGAGTTTCTTCTCCTTATTTCCCTTCTTGACAACGTGGGTTAGAAATGCTACATAATTCTTGCGGAGATATTTTCGGGCTTGAAGACAGGACATTAGTTTGAGTCCTTTCGAAGGGGTTTCTCCAAAGATTCGTAGGGTTTGACTGTCTGCAAGAGGAATGCGAATGAACTTTTCGCGGCATACTACTTCAGCATGATGTTGGCTGAGCCAGTCCATGCCGACTATAATGTCAAAACTTCCCAACTTCATAGGAATGAGGTCAACAGGAAAATCGTGATCGTTTAGAGTAAGAGTACAGTTTCGGATAATGGAGTTTAATGAGACCAGTTTTCCGTCAGCAACTTCTACCGTTATGGATTCCATAAGTTTATCACGAGTTTGGTTGAGGATGGGTTCAAAATCTAAGGACACAAAACTCTTATCCGCGCCAGTATCAAACAACACGGATGCATAACTACCATTTAGGAGAAATGTACCGTTAACCACGTTGTTGTCGGCCCTAGCTTGGTTGGCGTTGATGTTAAATGCTCTTCCTCTAGCAGGTGGAGGAGCTTGGTTAGCTTGGTTCACCGGATTTGCTTGAGCTTGAGCATGTATAATGTTCACCAAACGTGGGCAAGTGTTTCTAAAGTGGTTTGGGTCTCCACAATTGTAGCAAGCCCGCATGGGTTGCATCATGGGGTAGTTGGGTTGGTAGAAGGTTTGGGCCGTATGTTGTGTAGGTGGTAGTAGTAGGGATTGTTGGGCTTGACCCACTATTTGATGGTGGGTTTGGGTTGTGGGTTGGTTGCGGTTCATTCGATGTAGTGAGCGGCAGGTTTGGATGGTGTGACCTGCACGGCCACAGCCGGTGCAATATTGACAGGGGTGTTCGGGGGAGTGATGGTATTGACAACGGGTGCATTTTGGGTAAGGGCCAGAGTATTGCCTTTTGTATGGTGCGGGTGAAGGGGCAACTTGAGTGATGGGTGCAGCAGAGATAGGGAAATTGGTTTGGGTGACAGCAAAATTTCTGGTATTTCGTTTCCTCTTGTTAGAAAACTTTGAGGAGGAGGTGGAATCGTTTGAGGTTTGGCTCTCAACGGGGGCTTTCTTTTTCTCTTTCTTGAATTTACCGTTTCTGATGCGGTTCTCGGTAAGTTCGGTGGCTAATTCCATAGCAGCTTCGAGGGTTGCAGGCGAAGTGCTGAGGACTGAGTCTTGAATCTTCGAGGGGAGGCCTCGAATATAGTGTTCAACCAAGCGGTACACTGGGGTGAACAAGTTATGAACCATCTGGTTCAGCTCAAGAAATCTTTTGTTATAGGATGTATGGTTCCCTTCCTTTTGCTTCAGCGAGTGGAATTCGTCTTCCAACTTCTTGAGTTCGCTCCTTGGGCAGAAGCGTTTTGTCATCATTTCCCTTAACTCTTCCCAGGTTAAGGCCATAGCGTCTTCAACTCCTCTCTTACCCTTCTCGGTGTTCCACCAGGTCAGGGCTACCCCAAATAATCTCCCGGTTGCGTAACGTACCTTGCGATCCTCGGGACAATCGCAATTTAGGAAGGTGTTTCCATTTCCTCGAACCAGTGGAGGAGAGCGGTGACACCTTCGGTCCCTTCATACTTTGGGGGATCGCAGGACTTGAAGTGTTTGTAGGAGCACTTCTTGGAGGGAGGGTTGTCGATGTTTTGATCCTCTTGATTGGGTGGGTTGACAGGATTTGCGGTGAGAGCTTGTTGGACTTGAATTACAATATCAGGAAGCACTGCGGCCATTTGTTTTGCAATTTGAGTGGCCAAGCGTTCGTTTGACCTTCCTGACTTTCGTCCTCCACGTAGCTGCCTACCCGACATCTACAGGAATATACATAGGAAGATGGTGAGTTTAAGGAGTGTTTAGGTGTCATGTGTCTTAAAGAAAATGAAATTAACATAAATATCAATAATGCAACTACATCCATAGGATGTCTTGGGTTTGCTCATGTTGGGCCTCAAATGTCTCCCATACTATCGCCGGTATAGTCATGTGGGCCCCCATGACTATTGGCTTAGTAGGATTCACATTGGTATTGGCGGTTTAACACCCGCATCACCCGAATGAAAACCACGAAATATGTTTGCGAGATGTATGGTCGGAGGGTGTCCAGGTATAGACACAAGGACAACTCAAAGTGGTGTTAGCTCACACGATGTTTGGTATAGCATGCTTTGGCCTAATAGGTCCTTCGTACTCTCATCGTTAGTCCCCAGGTAGGCAAACTGGTCCTTTATTTTGGATTTATACGAATGCCAAGCCTAGACAGGACGTTCCGACTATCGGTACTCGTACCCTTCCAGTTACTACATGCCCGTCATGAGAACTCACTTTGATGTGATTTGAAAACACAAAAATCGTTGTAACAATCGTATAAATTATGAGGTGTGTGCTCCCATGGATATGATATGTTATGAGAATATGATTTATGATAGGCATTCTATAATAATATGTACTTATAAATATGCTTGCATAACATTGAATGTAACAATAAACATAAAGCATATAAACATCATGAATTTTGCATGTAACACACAAAAATTTAAAAATTCTAAGCAACTATAGTATAGGCTCTAAGGGTCTAATAACCTATCCTATAGTCATGGCTCTGATACCAATCTGTCACACCCCGACCCGCAGCGGAATAAGAGTCGGGGCATAATTGGGTTATCACCAAAGCTCATGATGTTTACTAATATGCTTCATATTTATTAAATTCAAATTACATCTCAAAGTTCCAAGTCAAATTCATACAGTACAAGGAAAGGAAAAATTAACTAAGACAATCCATAATCTAAACTGTTTTATTCTTCTAAGCCGCCCTATATGTTTCTTGCTTCAACTTGGTCACCTGTATCATGTGTAAAAATGGGAAATTTTGGGTCAACAAAAGTTGGCGAGTGAACCTTGTTAAAAACATTTGTTATTGATTCATTATTGAAATTAATATAGGAAAAAATGTGCAATAATCATATATGAACAAATGTATGAAAACATAACGATCACAAACCACCTTGTTTAAGTATATAATAAGAATGACAATGTATATGTTGGCAACGTCCCGTTCACGCTCATAGGTAATGGGGAACGGACGGCCTATGCTAATGTATGTGAGATCAAGGCTCAATCAAACGGAGCCGATCTTATGTTGGCAACGCCTGGTTCACGCTCATAGGTAATGGGGAACAGCTCACGCTCATAGGTAATGGGGAGCGGCGGCCTATGAAATGTATGTACTGAAAATGATAACTTTAATTTAAACATTAACCACACAAACAATCGATATATATTGGCAACACATTTGATCATGAACATGATGGATGCACAAGTGTTTAATTATAATAAATAAATAGCGACACATGATACACCCCAAAATGTGATTAAAACGGGGAATTGGTAGAGATTCACTCACATTGGTTGCGTTTGTTAGAAGGTGTTGAATGCGCACGAGTTTAGAGGATTGATCGACGAGAGATAATTAACCTAATTAATAACGAAAAGGTACGGTAAGTATGTGGATTTTATTAACTATTTTAATAGGATTTTTGGATATATTTTTGTGAGTCTCAGGCTACTTTCTAACTTTAAAAACGTTATTTTTAAGTATTTTTAATTGATTTTTAAATTAAATAAATAAATAAAAATAATAAAAAAAATGTTGACTGTTGACCGGTTGGACAGTGTTTATTACATGCACTGAGTGAGGTTCGAACCCGAGACCTCTCGTACGCGTGCACGCAGCTCTACCAACTGAGCTACGTGTCTAACCCGAAATAATTCTGTTTTTAATTATACTTATATAGTATTTAGATTTATCCAGAAATTAATTATTTTAAAAATGGTTTTAAATGTATCGAACCGGTGCTGACCACAGGTCTCGAACCCGGGACCTGTGGGTTAACGTGCACACAGTCCACCGCTGGACTGTGTGTCTAACCTGGTTAAAAATCCGGTTTTTATTATACTTAACATGGTTTTGAGAGTTATCCCGGTTTAGTTAAAAAGGCATTTTTATTTCAAGAGAGTAAGGTTGGGACAGGAATCGAACGCGCGACGTATGTGTATTTGTTGCACACATGCAACCGCTGGACTGTGTGTCTAACCCGTTCATAAAACTGATTTTAATTAATCTTATATTATAACTCGTCTTCGTCTTCTTCGCTCAAAAACACAGACCGTGATAACTTGACTGATTTAGGATTAATTTGATTATCAAACATTATAAGTATTTGAATGGTAATGAATGGAGAGAGTTTGGGGATAGGAGGTACCGATCCGTGTCTTTCACAGAACTCCGGCAAGGGTCCGTCGGCTCTGACAGTGAACTTCGGCTGTTTAGAATAAATTAATAGTTCTGCTCGATTAATTATGAAATTGAGGTACTTTAACAAAGATTAACAGAAGTTTGAATGATCATACCGGCTCTCAGCGTGATTTAGGAAGTTTCAGAAGTATTTAGGAATGAACATTCATAAAATAAATATAACATAATAAATCTACTACATCCATAGGATGTTTTTGGGATTATGTGTCGTATTTAGGAATGAACATTCATAAAATAAATATAACATAATAAATCTACTACATCCATAGGATGTCTTGGGCTTTGCTCGTAATTGGGCCTTGCATGCCGCCATACTTCACCTTCGTAATCATGTGGGCCCCCATGACTACCGGGTTTTTCATATGGTTCGCGTCTGTTAGCCTGGTTACGTACACTAAAACCCGGAGAAAATCGAGAAATATGTATGTAACGTATGATATTCGGAATGTATCCAGGTGTGGACACGGTGACACTTCAAAGTGGGGTTAGTTCGAACGACGTTTGGTGTGGCATGCTTTGGCCTAATAGGTCCTTCGTACTCTCATCGTTAGTCCCCAGGTAGGCAAACTGGTCCGTTATATTGGATTTATACGAATGCCAACCTAGACAGGACGTTCCGACTACCGGTACTTGTACCCTTACAGTTACTACATGCCCGTCGCAGAACTCACTTTGATGAGATTTGAAAAATGAAAAAAGCGACAAAATCTTGAATAACGGAAGTATGAAGATGATTTGAATATGTGAGCATTGAAATATGTATGATGAATGTGTATGTAATCATGTATGTCTGACTGTAAGTATAATTCACTATGTATCACAAAATGTAGTATCGGAAGTATTTGCATGCATTTGTGTATGAAGTAAATATGAAAGAAATAAACATCATGAGTTTGCATATAACCACATAAACAATTAAAATCTTATCAACTATAGTATAGGCTCTAAGGGTCTAATAACCTATCCTATATCCCTATAGTCAAAAGCTCTGATACCAATCTGTCACACCCCGACCCGCAGCGGAAAAGGTGATTGGGGCATGATTGGGTTTTCATCAAAGCTCATGACATTTATTATAACGTTTCATATTTATTATTACAATTTAAAGGAAATCATACAATCATAATTACAACATATTCTACACATCTTTCTAGACTTCATTATTTTCTTCTAAGGCATTTCCTATGTTTTCCTTGCTTCATCCTGTTCACTTGTATCATGTGTAAAAATGGTTTTTGGATCAACAAAAAGTTGGCGAGTGAATCCTTTGAAAAATATTTGAACAAGTTTATTGAATTGATTATAAAATAAAGTGCATAACCACATATGAGTAAATATATATGTAAACTTATTCACAAAACACTTAATATTAAATAATGCACACACATACAATAATAGATTGTTTTGAGGCACGCGTTGCTCAACTCGTCTCCCACGAGGAACTGATGGGCCTAATGAATGAGTTTTGACGCACGCGTTGTTCTACGAACTGATGGGCCTAATGAATGAGTTTTAAGGCACGCGTTGTTCAACTCGTCTCCCACGAGGAACTGAGGGGCCTAATAATTTGCATACAACTTGACAATATGTAATACATAACTACAAACAATATTTACATTCTAAGTTTAGATCATAATATGGTATAGCACGAGTTTGAATTACCGAATTAGTTTAAGCGACACATGATACACCCTAAAACGTGTAATAAAAATGGGAGTTGTAAGATTCACTCACAGTGGTTGCGTTTCTTGGATTGATGATGAGTGCGCACGAAGTTGGATTTAACCACGAGTGAAACTAACCTAGATAATAACATAATGGTTTGGTAAATAAGCGGATTTTATTAATAAATTTTAGTAGGATTATTGGATATATTTTTGTGAGTTTAAGGCTATTTTCTAACTTTAAAAACGTTGTTTTTAAGTAGTTTTAATTGATTTTTAAATAAAATAAATAAATAAAAATAATAAAAAAATGTTGACTTTTTGACCGTTGACTTGTTGACCGCTGACCGTTGAACGTTGACCGGTTCGGTCGTTCGTATGAGTGCGCTGGGTGAGACTCGAACCCGTGACCTCCCGTACGCTTGCACGCAGCTCTACCAACTGAGCTACGTGTCTAACCCGAAATATTTCTGTTTTAATTATATTTATACACTATTTCAGTTAATCCGAAAATCATTTATTTTAAAAAGGGTTTAATTGTATCGACTCGGTGATCCCCACAGGTCTCGAACCCGGGACCTGTGGTTTAGTTTGGCGCACAGTCCACCGCTGGACTGTGTGTCTAACTTGGTAAATATTCTGGTTTTTAATATACTTAACATCTTACGGTTGTGGAACCGGTTCAGTTTAAAAAAAAAACTTTTTATTACAGCGAATGTGTGTGTGTCAAGGATCGAACTCGGGACGTATGCATATTGTTTGCACACAATCCACCGCTGGACTGTGTTTCTAACCCGTTCATAATATTGATTTTAATTAATCTTATATCCTACATGACTTCGTCTTCTTCGTTCAAAACACAGACAACGGTTAACTAACTGTTATTTGTTAAATTAATTTAACGAACTTATAAACAATTGCAATGTGTTGAACAGAAAAGGGTTTGGGGAAATGATTGTACCGAACTGATCGTCTTTCTTCAGAAGTCCGGCAAGATCGTCAGCTCTGTTTTGGGAACTCCTTCTGTTCGGATTCAATAATCAGTTTGGATGAATTAGATGTGAAATTGAACTACTGAGTAACGATTATCAGTAGGTTTGAATGATCATACCGGTTATCAGCGACTTTCCGAAAATTCCAGAAGTTTTCCGGCGAAAACCGAAAATCCAGCAACGTCGTCTGGAATAGGTTCTAGGTGAGGGATTGATATTAGAATTTGTCCAATAATGGAATGAAACAGAAAGGTCAAGGTATTTACCGTGTAGATGAAAGTCTCGGTTTTCCGGTGACTTGCAGAGAAATCCGGCGAGTGAAATTTCTTTCGACAGAGATTCTTCAAAGGTTTAAGGTGAGTGTGGGTGATGTCAGTATGAGCTCTAAGATCTTATTTTAGAGTAAGAAGAAAGGATGGAACGAACTCGGTTTTCCGGCGATAATTTCCGGCTACTTTACAGAGAAATCCGGCGACTGCGGTGAAGTTTTCTGAGCGAAATGAAGAGTGTAATTCTGATAAACTCGCGAGCTCACTGATGAATAAAGTATAACTCAGGTTTAAGTGTATTTCCGGTTTCGAATTTAACACTTTTCGGTTACGGTCCGATGATTTGAATGAGTGATATTAAGGTCTTCAGTTATAACCGGCGCTGCTATAATTGTATCCGTTATGCCAAAAGATAACGTCAATGATTGACGATTTCGTCGGGATTTCCGGCATCAGTGACTTGAGTGACCGAATTCGACTTCAGTTTTTATTATATGTACTAATTGAATCGATAAATCAACAAGAAACACAAGTGGTGGAGTGGTTGAGTGAGTGTGTGATAAGTCGTTAAGATTATATCTGGCTGACCTGGGTTCGAAACCCGGCTTCAGCATTTTATTTTTAATTCATTATTTTTAATACATTTTCAAATATAATTTTTATATTCTAATATACTTATTAATTATGTATCGTTTAAAATTAATTTGAGCATTAAATACGCAACTAAATTTTTAACTGGTTGTTCGGTTACTAAACGAAGCGGGTTTGGTTAACCCGGTTTTTGACGGATGTTATAGTATCCCCTACTTTTAGAAATTTCGTCCCGAAATTTAAGTAGTGGCATGTTTGACTCAAAAGGATGGTGTTTTAATTTGACAGTTACATACTTAGAAAGGAGTAAGAGTTTAAGTTTTTGTTTGAGGCGGTAACGTTCCTTGTAAGGGTTGAGTACCCTGCTACAGGAATCGCTTTTTGATGCCTAAGTTAATGAATATTGATAAACAGAGTTGATTGACTAAATATGATTTCATGCGCAAGAGTTTTGATATGTTTGGAAAGATAAGGTTATATCCTAAAACAAACTTCTAATACTAAAACCTACATGGAACTTCTCATAACCGCCTGACAATGCCTCTGATCCTTTGGCAAGAATACTTATATATAGGAAGTACCAGCGGCGTATCCACCATATTCTTGTCAAATTTTCATTGGTTTTATCAGTAAGTTATGATTGGTTCTATGATGTGACTCTAGAACATAAATAAACACAACAACCAAGGCCTGAGTCCCAATTCTGATAGTATACATGTTTGAATGGTGACAATACCTCTCTCCTTTGTTATGATGGAGAGGTTAGTCTGTGTAGAAATGGAACACAATCCAATTTCTTAAAATGATGAGATGATATAAATGCTAAATCAGTGAGTATAAAACAAACTTCAACCAAGACAATACTAAACCCTACATGGAACTTCTCATAACCGCCTGACAATGCCTCTGATCCTTTGACAAGAATACTTATATATAGGAAGTACCAGTGGCGTATCCACCATATTCTTGTCAAATTTTCATTGGTTTTATCAGTAAGTTATGATTGGTTCTATGATGTGACTCTAGAACATAAATAAACACAACAACCAAGGCCTGAGTCCCAATTCTGATAGTATACATGTTTGAATGGTGACAATACCTCTCTCGTTTGTTATGATGGAGAGGTTAGTCTGTGTAGAAATGGAACACAATCCAATTTCTTAAAATGATGAGATGATATAAATGCTAAATCAGTGAGTATAAAACAAACTTCAACCAAGACAATACTAAACCCTACATGGAACTTCTCATAACCGCCTGACAATGCCTCTGATCCTTTGACAAGAATACTTATATATAGGAAGTACCAGCGGCGTATCCACCATATTCTTGTCAAATTTTCATTGGCTTTATCCATAAGTTATGATTAGTTCTATGTGACTCTAAAACATAAACAAACACAATCAACCAAAGCTTGAGTCTTAATTCTGATAGTATACATGTTTGAATAATGACAGTACCTCTCTCGTTTGTTATGATGGAGAGGTTAGTCTATGTAGAAGTGAGACATAACCCAACTTCTTTAAATGTTGAGATTGAAATACGTTGAGATGTATGATGATGTGAATGTTAAATCAACGAGTATAAAACAAAACTGAAATAGTAATTCGCATTAAGATACTTGGATAAATTTCCAATTTATAATTGAGATACCTGAAAATTGAGATAACATAAAGAAAAACATAAAAACGAAGCGGTTGGAGTTGAATCTTGATTTTTGGTGAAGGAGACTAGTTGGGTGGTTCGTTTGGGCCGTCATTATCTTCAATAAGATTGGAGTTGATGTTGAAAACTCTTCCTCTTGCTGGTGGCCTAGTGGTTGGGTTTTCTTGATTTGCTTGGTTAACTGGGTTTGATTGAGCTTGAGCGTTGATGATGTTAACCAATGGAGGGCACGTGTTTCTAAAGTGGGTAGGGTCGCCACAATTAAAACAAGCTCGAACATATGGGAACATGGGGTATTGGGGTTGTTGATAGGTTTGGATAATGTTTTGAGTAGGGGGAGAGATTTGGTTTTGAGAGGTGCGGCAAGCCTTGCTCAAATGACCATAGCGTCCACAATTCGCACATAGTCGACAAGGTAAGGTAGATGGATGGTGATAAAAACAGGTGTTACATCGAGGGTGAGGTCCAAGATAAGGTTTCTTAGTTGGATAAGTTGAGTTGGGTGCTACTTGAGTGATTGGGATAGCTTGGAGGGGTATGGCTTGTGAAATTGGTTGGTTGTGTTGAGTGACAGCGAAAAGTTGCCCATCTCGTTTTCTCTTAGGAATGGGTTGAGAAGGGGATTCGGTTTGGGTGGAGTTTGAGGTTTCAGTCGATGCTTTATCCTTCTTCTTCTCCTCCTTGAAGTCTTTGTTCCGTATGCGGTTCTCGGTGAGCTCTGTAGCTAACACCATTGCTGCTTCCAACGTTGCAGGCGTGGTACTTATTACAGAGTCTTGAATTTTTGAAGGAAGACCTCGAATGTAGTGCTCGATCAAACGGTAGAGGGGAGTGAACAAGTTGGGAACCATTTGATTTAACTCGAGGAATCTCTTGTTGTACGTGGTGTGGTCGCCTTCCTTTTGTTTCAACGAATAGAATTCATCCTCTAATTTCTTGATTTCACTCCTTGGGCAAAACCGTCTTGTCATGATTTCCTTCAACTCTTCCCAAGTCAAAGTCATAGCATCTTCAACACCTCGTTTGGCCTTCTCTGTATTCCACCAAGTAAGTGCTATTCCAAGTAAACGACCAGTAGCATATCGCACTTTGCGATCATCGGGGCAAACTCAATTTAGAAATGTGTTTTCCATTTCTTCAAACCAATGGAGGAGAGCGGTGACACCTTCAGTCCCTTCGTATTTTGGAGGATCGCAGGATTTGAAATGCTTGTAGGTGCATTTGGTGGTAATTGGGGGAGGATTGACAATGTTTTGATCTTCTTGATTGACGGAACTAGCGGTAAGGGCTTGTTGTACTTGAACTACAATGTTGGGTATTACGGCAGCCATTTGTTGAGCGATTTGGGCAGCCATACGCTCGCGAGCTTTTCCTGATCTCATTTTCCTACGAGCGAGACTAGAAGACATCTACAAGGAATACATATCAAGAGTATGGGTTGGATGTTTTTGGGATTATGTGTCGTATTTAGGAATGAACATTCATAAAATAAATATAACATAATAAATCTACTACATCCATAGGATGTCTTGGGCTTTGCTCGTAATTGGGCCTTGCATGCCGCCATACTTCACCTTCGTAATCATGTGGGCCCCCATGACTACCGGGTTTTTCATATGGTTCGCGTCTGTTAGCCTGGTTACGTACACTAAAACCCGGAGAAAATCGAGAAATATGTATGTAACGTATGATATTCGGAATGTATCCAGGTGTGGACACGGTGACACTTCAAAGTGGGGTTAGTTCGAACGACGTTTGGTGTGGCATGCTTTGGCCTAATAGGTCCTTCGTACTCTCATCGTTAGTCCCCAGGTAGGCAAACTGGTCCGTTATATTGGATTTATACGAATGCCAACCTAGACAGGACGTTCCGACTACCGGTACTTGTACCCTTACAGTTACTACATGCCCGTCGCAGAACTCACTTTGATGAGATTTGAAAAATGAAAAATGCGACAAAATCTTGAATAACGGAAGTCTGAAGATGATTTGAATATGTGAGCATTGAAATATGTATGATGAATGTGTATGTAATCATGTATGTCTGACTGTAAGTATAATTCACTATGTATCACAAAATGTAGTATCGGAAGTATTTGCATGCATTTGTGTATGAAGTAAATATGAAAGAAATAAACATCATGAGTTTGCATATAACCACATAAACAATTAAAATCTAATCAACTATAGTATAGGCTCTAAGGGTCTAATAACCTATCCTATATCCCTATAGTCAAAAGCTCTGATACCAATCTGTCACACCCCGACCCGCAGCGGAAAAGGTGATCGGGGCATGATTGGGTTTTCATCAAAGCTCATGACATTTATTATAACGTTTCATATTTATTATTACAATTTAAAGGAAATCATACAATCATAATTACAACATATTCTACACATCTTTCTAGACTTCATTATTTTCTTCTAAGGCATTTCCTATGTTTTCCTTGCTTCATCCTGTTCACTTGTATCATGTGTAAAAATGGTTTTTGGATCAACAAAAAGTTGGCGAGTGAATCCTTTGAAAAACATTTGAACAAGTTTATTGAATTGATTATAAAATAAAGTGCATAACCACATATGAGTAAATATATATGTAAACTTATTCACAAAACACTTAATATTAAATAATGCACACACATACAATAATAGATTGTTTTGAGGCACGCGTTGCTCAACTCGTCTCCCACGAGGAACTGATGGGCCTAATGAATGAGTTTTGAGACACGCGTTGTTCTACGAACTGATGGGCCTAATGAATGAGTTTTAAGGCACGCGTTGTTCAACTCGTCTCCCACGAGGAACTGAGGGGCCTAATAATTTGCATACAACTTGACAATATGTAATACATAACTACAAACAATATTTACATTCTAAGTTTAGATCATAATATGGTATAGCACGAGTTTGAATTAACGAATTAGTTTAAGCGACACATGATACACCCCAAAACGTGTAATAAAAAGGGGAGTTGTAAGATTCACTCACAGTGGTTGCGTTTCTTAGATTGATGATGAATGCGCACGAAGTTGGATTTAACCACGAGTGAAACTAACCTAGATAATAACATAATGGTTTGGTAAATAAGCGGATTTTATTAATAAATTTTAGTAGGATTATTGGATATATTTTTGTGAGTTTAAGGCTATTTTCTAACTTTAAAAACGTTATTTTTAAGTACTTTTAATTGATTTTTAAATAAAATAAATAAATAAAAATAATAAAAAAATGTTTATTTTTTGACCGCTGACCGTTGACCGTTGACCGGTTCGGTCGTTCGTATGAGTGCGCTGGGTGAGACTCGAACCCGTGACCTCCCGTACGCGTGCACGCAGCTCTACCAACTGAGCTACGTGTCTAACCCGAAATATTTCTGTTTTTATTTATATTTATACACTATTTCAGTTAATCCGAAAATCATTTATTTTAAAAAGGGTTTAATTGTATCGACTCGGTGATCCCCACAGGTCTCGAACCCGGGACCTGTGGTTTAGTTTGGCGCACAGTCCACCGTTGGACTGTGTGTCTAACTTGGTAAATATTCTGGTTTTTACTATACTTAACATCTTACGGTTGTGGAACCGGTTCAGTTTAAAAAAAAAGACTTTTTATCACAGCGAATGTGTGTGTGTCAAGGATCGAACTCGGAACGTATGCATATTGTTTGCACACAGTCCACCGCTGGACTGTGTGTCTAACCCGTTCATAATATTGATTTTAATTAATCTTATATCCTACACGACTTCGTCTTCTTCGTTCAAAACACAGACAACGGTTAACTAACTGTTATTTGTTAAATTAATTTAACGAACTTATAAACAATTGCAATGTGTTGAACAGAAAAGGGTTTGGGGAAATGATTGTACCGAACTGATCGTCTTTCTTCAGAAGTCCGGCAAGATCGTCGGCTCTGTTTTGGGAACTCCTTCTGTTCGGATTCAATAATCAGTTTGGATGAATTAGATGTGAAATTGAACTACTGAGTAACGATTATCAGTAGGTTTGAATGATCATACCGGTTATCAGCGACTTTCCGAAAATTCCAGAAGTTTTCCGGCGAAAACAGAAAATCCAGCAACGTCGTCTGGAATAGGTTCTAGGTGAGGGATTGATATTAGAATTTGTCCAATAATGGAATGAAACAGAAAGGTCAAGGTATTTACCGTGTAGATGAAAGTCTCGGTTTTCCGGCGACTTGCAGAGAAATCCGGCGAGTGAAATTTCTTTCGACAGAGATTCTTCAAAGGTTTAAGGTGAGTGTGGGTGATGTCAGTATGAGCTCTAAGATCTTATTTTAGAGTAAGAAGAAAGGATGGAACGAACTCGGTTTTCCGGCGATAATTTCCGGCTACTTTACAGAGAAATCCGGCGACTGCGGTGAAGTTTTCTGAGCGAAATGAAGAGTGTAATTCTGATAAACTCGCGAGCTCACTGATGAATAAAGTATAACTCAGGTTTAAGTGTATTTCCGGTTTCGAATTTAACACTTTTCGGTTACGGTCCGATGATTTGAATGAGTGATATTAAGGTCTTCAGTTATAACCGGCGCTGCTATAATTGTATCCGTTATGCCAAAAGATAACGTCAATGATTGACGATTTCGTCGGGATTTCCGGCACCAGTGACTTGAGTGACCGAATTCGACTTCAGTTTTTATTATATGTATTAATTGAATCGATAAATCAACAAGAAACACAAGTGGCGGAGTGGTTGAGTGAGTGTGTGATAAGTCGTTAAGATTATATCTGGCTGACCCGGGTTCGAAACCCGGCTTCAGCATTTTATTTTTAATTCATTATTTTTAATACATTTTCAAATATAACTTTTATATTCTAATATACTTATTAATTATGTATCGTTTAAAATTAATTTGAGCATTAAATACGCAACTAAATTTTTAACTGGTTGTTCGGTTACTAAACGAAGCGGGTTTGGTTAACCCGGTTTTTTACGGATGTTACAGGAACGTCCCATCTTTACTACCCATATTTATTATGGAAGGTTACCCGCCCAAACTACGCGCCAAAAAACACCTTATATAAACAACCTCGGGCACTTCAATTGATTACACCAAAAAGTAAAAACACCATATGTAAAAACTTGATTCTTGGAGATTAACTTTTATTCTCGATAAAAGTTTCATTGAATGGGGTGGACAACGTTATTAGGTCATTCTTTCAAAATGATGATTAACATTGTTGTCCATCTCATTCAGTAAAATCTTATTGAGATAAATCCTCAGCTTAGTGGTTCAAAAACGTCAAAAAGTTCTAAAATCACGGATGGCAAACCCATAAGTTGTGTGTTCTAACATGCTCAAATATTGTATATGAAAAAAATTAAAACGCCAAGTGATTGTATGTTGTGTGTTTACCATGCTCAAAGATTGAGTAAAAAAATAATGAATAAAAACACCAGACTACTCTTCACTTGCTCTCGAAGACCGTGTCGTTCTTCTTTTAAATACGGGCTTCGAACATGTCGATCCATAGTGTCCGAAAGCTTTACAATTCTTACACTATCTTTCTTTAGCCCGAGCTTTCCCTTTTATTTTTGTTTTTTCGATAGCTTCCTCCTGTTTTGATTTTAACCGCTTGCGAGATCCAGAACCTTTCGACTTATACCCAACAGGGACTCTAATCGGATTCTTGTCATTTTAATATTGCCCTGTTATCTCAGCAAATCTATCCCTAGTACTAGGAGGAGGAGCAAAATCTGTATATAAGATTGAACATGATCCTTAAATAAGGATAGCTCCTCCTTATTACCAGATAAACGGTTCAAAGTATGCTCTGTTGCAAAAATAATTTCTCGCATCATACTTTGCACATCGGGATCAAGCTCAGTTTGGATAAAATCACGATTCATTGAGCAATTTGAAGAGCAATTTGGCAAAGAATCTTTACGCCATCTGTTCAAAATGTACTGTTTTGGAAATTCCCCAATATCCAAACTTCTCAAAACATAAAATATATGTCTGCATAGCAAACCAAACTGCTCAAAACACCTACAGGATCAAGTGTTGGTGCAATCAAACTTACGGTATAATACCTGTAAAATGCCAAAAGAGAGTTGAATGTATAAAACTCCATGCACATAATGTATGTATAAAGAAAACAATCAAAAAAACCAAATCAAAATAAAACGCAATGTTGAAAACACATACATAAACGCCATGTTGAAAAACATACATAAACGCCATACTCAGAAACGCCATTATTTACCTCGAATAAGGATGTACAGGACTGCTGGAAATCATTTTATGTAGAACTTAACAAACCCATCCTCCTGCTCTTCATACCGTTGATTTATGAAATCCACAAGCCCAATTAGCTCAGCTTGAATGTCACAAAAAATAGTTTTGGTGTATATATCAGAAGCTTGGTTCTCCAACACTTTATAATTACTTTTCAACGGGGTACGTTTGTAACGAGATTCATGATCATTTTTCCAGTGCGTGTGACACTATCCTTCTATTGTAGTCTCATAATGAGTCATGAACTCAACAAGAGTATATTTGGAATTGCAAACTTGGCCAAAAAATGGTTCTCCCTCTTCGACTTCGATGTCGTACGCATAAGGCCCGACAGTTCCTCCATTCTATAATATGCAGGAATCCAAGAATCCCTAAGACCAAAAATATCAGAAAGCCAGTCATTATCCTCTAAATATGAACTCTTTAATAACCTCTTCTCATTCTGTTTCAAACTCTTCAGGACTAAGAACATCCGTCCACACAACACCACAAATACGTTCTTTGAAATTGGTTGAATTGCATAGCCTAACACCAACCTATATAAATAGCAGCAAGATGCCATGGAAAAAATATACCATGTGAATATCAAATAACTAACATATAACAAACTTGACACGAAAACGCCATATACCATAAAACGCCAACACATTGAAATAAGAATAAAATCAACCTTTAGAGACAGTTTATGCATCACGTGCCACATGCATAACCGGTGCCTCGTTTCAACAAATACAACAGAAATAACCTTCTTCATTGCTGGATCCTGATCAGTGACAACAACTTTTGGTTCAGAACCAACATCTTTTAGAAAAACTCTATACAACCATAGATACGTATCAGCCATTTCCGTCGCCAATAATGCATCACCAAATGTAACATTACAATGGTGATTGTCTGTACCAGTGAACGGTACAAAGACCATAGGGTATCTGCATATGAAAAACGCCATTTATAAATAAATTGCTATAAAACGCCAAAAAAACATAGAAAAAATTACTTGTTGGAACGATACGTGGCGTCAAACGAAATCACATCACCAAACCCGTGGTAGTTACGTTTGCATTGATCATCACACCAAAAAAGATCCTTCAAACGATTATCATTGTCCGTGAAGTAATTGTACGAGAAATTAGGCTGCGACTGTTTTTTTTTTCATGCAAATGTCTCACGACCATCTCAGCATCATATTACCCTATAAACAAGTTGATTTGCCTTTTGTAGTTCTTAAAATCAACTTTACTTGCAACAACGTCTTCAAAACCACCAAAAAAAGTCTTCATAACATTAAACGCCTTAACCGGTCCCAAATTCAACTTAGACATGCTATGTGTAACATGCTTCTGGAGCTGAGTGGGGTGTCGTTCAGACAGGAGAAAATGCATATCAGGCTGTACAACAAGACCATGGTTGTGCTCCTCAACAAACTTATAGACCTTCCATGATCCAGACTCAACTATAACACATAATTATGCTCCACAATCAGTCCTCTTGGAGAAATTTGATCGCACATTCCTTTGCTTTTGATTAGGGTCCAACGTATCAACCTTCTTGTCCTTATACACCCCAGCTCTCGTACACATATAATACTTAATATGTGTTTCTCCTTTGGCGTTTACCTTTACAGTACCTTTCCTAACAGAAAAATCACAAGCCTTCGCATACATAACATACATTGAATAACAATCATCGAGGCTTGGGAATATCATATCTATTTTTGGCTTTATCTCTTCACTAACGTCGGAAATGACAACTGGCAAACCAGTTCTCGAAGAAGCACCCTCGTCTGAACAAACATTATCGATAAAAACAAACACTATTGATTAAAATGCCATAATTAAAACGCCATTTATTGAAAGGTAATCAATAAGAAGTTGTACACATAATACTAAACACATATTAGTCAAAACTACATAAGAAGAATAATCAACGAATAATAGGAAACGTTTTTAGATATTAACACCAGTACCTACTTTTTATCTACAACAATAATCATATGTACGTAAAAAAATAATGTTTACAGATCGTAGAACATAATTAAACACATGAAAACACTAATTGAGATTAACAATGAAAACGCCATAAGTTGAATATGAAATTCTACAGACAATACAATAATCCTAAAAAAACAAACGCCAATTATTATACGCATTAGTATACAAACGCCAAATATTGAATATATGATGAACAACATTAAAAAAATAAAACGTCATCTTCAAATATAACTCTGTGAGTCGAAAGCTTGGAGATGAGGTAAACAATTTTCAGAATTTTGTACGAAACGAATAGAAAACGCCTTTTATTAGACGGAAATTGTAGCATGACATTCTTGCCCCATATATAATTTAGCGCCCTTTTGCCCAGAATCCGTTCTCACCTGATCCCGTTTCTATATATATATATAATATAATATACATATTAGAAGGACTTCTTAAGGTCATTTGCCATTCCATTAGAACACCCCTAAAGCATGATATGATGTACAAGTCTTTTAAGCACCAGAAAACATCACTTTCCTCTTATACCCTTTCACTCAAGAAAAGACACGCGCACATAGATTAGGGTTCCTGGATCTATCCCATCATACATTTCAAAATTTTTGTCCCGCCCCCATCTGCCCTATCTCTCTCTCTGGCGATTCAAGGCGATCCATGAAGATTTCACTAGATCTTTCTCTAGATCGATGAAGATTCCGACAACCTAAACCACAATCGCATCTCCATCGTCGCACATCTCCCTGGTAAGTGTTTTATGTCGTTTTCCCCTTCGTACACACAAATCAAGAAACAAATGTTTTCAGTCGCTTCCCCCTTCGCTGTGGTTGCAATCGGTTGGAAAAAGATCAAGGTAAGTTTACTTTTTATTTTCTATTGAATATTTTCTCCATATACGGTCGCTTTTTGACGCTTTTTGTTGTTTTGTTGTAGATTAAGATGGAGTGGTGGAGATACATGAGCCATGGAGACAAACAAAACTTTGCAGATCGGAGTTTTTAGCTACGTTCAAAAGTTTTACATTCAGATCTGAGTTTTTTTTTCCTTTTTAAAGACATTGAAGGAAACATCAGGAATGCAGTTGATGGTAATGTTTTTGAAGATCTTGAATCAGGGAGTCCCAAACATGAAGCAGCCATAAAGCTACAAAATGTAGCTTTAGAACCAGAAGAAAGCTTGCAGATTGTGCGGTTTTAATTGAAAAGAGCTGGTATGTGTTTATTGTTTAATTTCGAGCTGTTTTTTTAATATAGTTTCTTATATCATGTAGATTGTTGTGTTTTTTATTTATTTGTGTTTAAATGATTAATGATTTATTTTAGGTGGAAGCTATCAGATTTTGCATAACTTAAAAGAAGTTTGATATCAATTTTTGATCTTAATAAATAAGAAACAACCATTTGGTGTTGGTTTAAGGCAACAACAATGGCTTCCACAGTATTAAGCAGATTGGTGTTATCGTTTGAGGTTCTAAGGTTTATAATTATATTTATTTAGTTAAGGGGTTTGTTAATCCAAGGCATGAACAATAGTAATAATTTTCATTGGGGATTTTTTGCAGGGTCCTGCTCAAGCTCAAAATCTTATGGATTCCTTTGTAGAGGCAAAATATGATATTGTGTGAAGGTAAATTTAAAATCCCCTCGTTTTTGTATTGGTTGATTGCAACTGTTGTGTTAACTGTTGTTGTGTTTGGTATCTTGAAATAGATTGGCTTACGAAACGAGTTTGTGTAATGAGGCTTGTGCTGGTCGATTTTCTGAAGAAACTGGAATCCTTGGAGATATTTGTGAGACCATATATGGCAGTGGCTTGGTATGCATATTTTGCCCTTTGTCCAGCCTTTATGTTTGTGTTAGAAGATACAATCTGATCAAGGTTTTTTTGTAGTTGTTAAAAGCTACGTCGAGAACCCATCCCACTCTATATCGCTTATAAATGTGGTGTGGTTTTGAGGTGTGATATGGCCTATTGAATTGATGACTAGAAGGAGTATAGGTATGATATAAATGTTACCCTTCGTTGACAGCAAATGAAACCAAGAAACATAATTTTACAATTACTTATTTAAACAATTGTTTTGAGTTTGTGAAAGGAGACATAGGCACATATCAAAATTTACATGTTACTGAAGCAACTTGCAACAAGAAAAATGGACTGCGAGGTCTGTGTTTTTGGTAAAAAGACCAAGGTAAGTGCTATATAATTTCAATTATTAATGTATCATTTACTATTTAATTTTGAACAATCTCTAATTGAATTGTTGATCCTCCAGACTGGAAGATTGTTTGATGCCGTATGCGAAGAAATTGGCGAAACAGTATAAGGTGGGTATTAATAAGGTGATAAGGACTTGGCTATTTGGGAGGACTACTGCAGCTGAAACTGGAATTGTGCCGATTAAAAGTGCGGCTCCGGTTGTGGTCGAACTTGTCGATGCTACTACTGCCGCTCTAGTGAAATCGGTACCTGCATTGTTGGCCACACATGGGGGGACTATTCTTCCATTTACAATGTTGTAGGCTGCATTGTCGAAGTGGGGGACTATTCAATTTTGTTAAACTTTTGTGGTTCTTTTTTTTTCCGTTTTAATGAGTTATTGTTTTCTGCTGTAGTTGGATCTTTATCTGCTATCTTAGAAGTGGAAGGAGCTTGTGGAGAAAGCACGACCTAAGCAACTATAGCCCCACGAGTACAACTCGGGTAATAACCAAGTTATATTAGTTTCAATTGGTAATTTGGATGTTGTTTCTTTTACAAAAACTTGTGGACATAATGGTACAGAGTTATTTGGTTTTGGTTGCAGTGACTTTTACTGTCTCCAACTTAGGCATGGAAATAAAACGTTTAAGCAACCTGGCACACACCTTATGTGTTGATTCCAGAATGCGTGTAAATACGTGCCGCCATTTACTTTGCTTTCTTTTTGTTTAACTATGCAGACTCTCTGGCCCTAAAAAGGTTAGGACGAAGTAGCCACTGGTGGTGTCGGTTGGAGTGTACAGGCGTTGGTAGTGTTGTTTTCGTCATCCACATAAGGCAGCTCCGCGATGATACAGAGATTCATTATGAATTGTGGTGTTGAAGATCTGGTCAAAACACAACAACAAGCAACAGAGTTTTGAAATCACAACCCGAACTTTGCCGGCTATAATTCCTATCAGA
Source organism: Scalesia atractyloides (assembly GCA_947069175.1). NCBI lineage: Eukaryota > Viridiplantae > Streptophyta > Magnoliopsida > Asterales > Asteraceae > Scalesia > Scalesia atractyloides. Next base: position 79,971,873 of record CAMTDV010000004.1, on the reverse strand, counting down.
ATCTGGTGACTCCTTCGAGTTGTGTGTTTCATTTCAACACTCCAAAGGCACCCTTAATGTCCATCCTAGCAGATTTTTGTTTTTTGGTGAAATATTTTCTTTTTACGTTATTGGAAATAAAAATGCCTTCACTAAAGTTGACCAATGTGGGTAAATCAGATTGGTAAGATAGTACCCGTGCTCATATAGAGTTCCATTAGCATAGAAAGAAGAGCCTGGTGCAACCCCATTAATCCAATCGTCAAATATAAGGGACTGCTCAATGACATTAATATCATTGTTCATGTCGGCCATTCCAAAGTATGCATGCCATATCCAAATATAATATGACGTCATGGCCTCGAGTACTAAGGTCGAGCCATCATGATCACCACCATGATAAGCACCTCGTCAAGCAGTTGGACATTGATCCCACTTCCAATTTGTAGAATCAATACTTCCTAGCATTCATGGAAAGTCGTGTGCACTTTCATTTACGTCGTGTATTTGTTAAATATCACTAAGCTAGGTTTTCTTAAATATCTTTTGCCATATCTAGTAAGAAACACCTTTGATTTGTTAATAATAATAAGAAAATATTATTAGTTATTTAATAATAATAATTTTAATAATACTTACACAAAAATGATGAAGATTATCTCGAGAACATGTCTAACATTTGTAGATCTTCGTCCCAAATATTGGCCGAAACGCCATACGCCAACGTAGGAATTGTCGATGTGCATTTTTGTAAACCGGTGAATCCAAGTAAACGTCTTGCATCTTCCCTTTGTTGGAAATAAGTAAACTGTTTCTCTAAGTCGTTAACTATTCATACAAATAGATCGCGGCTCATACGAAAACGCCGCCTAAATGAATCTGGGCCATACACTAGATTATTAGAAAAATAATCTTTTACCAAACGATCGTGAGCAGTTTCCCAATCACTTTCAAGTTTCCTTGCTCTTGTACGGGGTTGAGAACTTTGTGCTTGATGACTTAAAACTTGCATACCCAACTTAATGATCTTGTCCTCCATATCGAAATCGGATGACTCAAGTAGAAAAATCATGATAACAAAAATATGTAAATAATTTAGAGATAGAGATGATGTGAGAGAGATAAAAGAAAGATGTAGATATGTAGAAAATGAGATAGATAGTTGAGTTTATATAGTTATATTAAAAGTAAGTTAATTAGTTTTTTTTATGTAAAATGGTCACATGACCGTTGGGTATGGGCCCCACCCAAATGTTCCCCCTCCATGTCGTGCCACCACTCACGCGATCCTTCACCCCACCCCCAACCCCGCCTTGTTCGGTGGTGTGACACGCCACAATCACATTGTGCCCCTGCCATGTGACGAGGGCATCGTTCCACAGTGAAGGGTCTTAACACAAGGAAGGTATGGTGTGCAACACCTATTAACATGTCATGTCGTGTTAGGGTACACCCAAGGCCTAATAGCCATAGGAAACACTCTTAATGAAAGATTCCTTTTTCATTATATACCATATTACTACAACCATAATCGAACCTAGTAAATCCCACAAGTAGCAAAGCTATTTTTAGGGTAGATGGTGGTGAGATGTAGGTAAACCTTATCTCTATCCCTGGGGTAGAGAGGCTGCTTCTAGAGAGACCGACGGCTCAAATCACACAGGAGGATATATAAAGCATGAGGTTATATGTATGGTTCTATATAGAAAACTACCATTAATAACATAGGTGGTAAGAGAGTACATGGTTAAAACAGGTAAATGTTGCATCAGAAACAACCTATAAGCATATATATACAATAAACACATGTGGAGACAAAAGTAGGTCACTACGACACAGCTAAAATGCATTTATACCCACCGCTAAAAGTCATTAACCTTAATCTTATATCTACACGAACTCTTATCATGGACCATGTCCTCGGAGAAGTGCAACCATAATATATAACAATTTCTGCAGGATCTTAAGAAATAAGAATAGTTCTTGCATCTTATTGGTTGGTTTAGTGGTGACCCACGGTACCCTGTCGTGTGGCGGAGTTGGGTTTTTTTTTGTGTCAGAGTAAACCTTTTTTTGTCTTGTTTTGTTTTTAGTGGTTTAAATTTCAGTCCCTCGAGTTTGTATGTTTCACTTTTGACGTTTCAAGTTTTGTCTTTTTTTGTCATTAAGTTAAAAACTTTATCGGTTTAAATTCGAGTTTATATACGTTTTATGCTAGCTCGTGGTATAAGTTCGCTTTTGTATTCACATGCGTGTTACGTCACGTAGCAATATAAATTTGTGTTTTTGTGTTACGAATTTCCCCGGTTTTGGTCATAGTGTGCTTGCGCGTAGTCTAATAAAAAAACAAGTTAAAGTTGGTGGACAGTTGTACTTTTTATTTGTTTTAACTAATTACTAAATAAAACTAATTGATTTTTTATTGAGAATTGGTTTGAAAACAAAGAACTTTAATTTAGTTTTGAAAACAAGTATGAAAAAGAAGGTAATCTTCTTAAAGTTTTAAGCTTGTTGATCACATATAATCCTATTAACTAATGAGAAGCCATGAAAAGTGATTATGTGCGTGATTAATCAAGTGGTAATTGTAGAACGAAACTTAACATGTCTTATTCAAACAAAAACCGATTCGATAATATGAACAGTCAAGTTCAAATCTTTTACACAAAAAACTACAATTGGATTTAAAATAACATAATGGATTAACAAATCCAATCCCAATATCTAGTAAAAACAAGAATTAAATGTTTCACAGTCCAAACCATTCACCCAGAGAACCTTCTGCTGTAGAATGATCCTTTTAGGCTAGGCGGTGTGGGGTTGGCTTGGGCTCGGCATGCCCCGTCGCCGCCCCCAACACCATCCCCCCCTCGTCGTCGTCATGATCGTCGACTTCCAGACTTTTCAGACGGGCACTACAAGACAAAACCCCCACCTCCTTCTCACACACACATACACATACAACTCACATATATATATTTTAGGCCCATCCCCGATTTCCTTACCTTCATTCTCTTTGCCCATCCTCACATCCGATCTACGTGGTACTTACGTGGCGGTCATCCTCCAAGGATGGGCCATCACCATACCGCAGCAACTCCAGATTTCCAATTATTAACTTGAGCCAACTTAAACTAATTCAGCCCACTAATCAATAAAACTCTATTTGTTGAAGCCCACTTATGTTTGTTGTATTGTAGTCTGTAGACCAAGAATTTTATAACAAGCTGGGTAATTTTTGTAAGCATATAAAATGAATAAAAAAATTAAATCATCATTTTAGCGTCATGAATTTCAAGCCCAGTTTATGGATTTGAGGCACACAATTTTGTTCTTTGAGTATCACCATCTAATATTAATAATCATCAACCTTAAGTAAAGAAACTGATGATGATGATGATAGATAATAATAATAATAAAGTTGTTCTACAAATCACCTGTCTTAACTCAAATTTAATTACATCATTTTAGCTCGTTTTCACGTTAAACATACATCATGATAAAGCAAGGCAAAACAATATATATATTTAATATAAGATCAATGCATTTTATTAAACAATTAGTATCAAATAAGGTGTACTTAAAACATGCCGATCACTTGCTACTTAGCACAATTTTACAACCCATGCCTTGCAGTTGGGGGGTTAAACATTAGTTGCTTTACAATTAGCAGTTGTTCTACAAATCACCTGTCTTAACTCAAATTTAATTACATCATTTTAGCTCGTTTTCACGTTAAACATACATCATGATAAACCAAGGCAAAACAATATATATATTTAATATAAGATCAATGCATTTTATTAAACAATTAGTATCAAATAAGGTGTACTTAAAACATGTCGATCACTTGCTACTTAGCACAATTTTACAACCCACGCCTCGCAGTTGGGGGGTTAAACATTAGTTGCTTTACAATTAGCATCCAAACATCATTTTTGGTTATTTTAAATCACTGATAACTAAATAGTTAATCGTCTATCACCGTTAAGTTCAGCACTGGTAAGATGGTAAGAGATGCGTAGCTTTATTATGTATTTGAAAGTAATCCATCACCAAACTTTGTGCTCAATTTTTTTTTTCATATAAACTTTTTATTTGCTACATTTCATAGAAACCTTTTATTTGTTGAAGTTGTTCAGCGAATGTACTCAACATATACTCCTAAACTCCACCATATATTCAAATTTACGATGATCTGGAATTGAATCCTGATTTTCTTTTCAAAAGACAAGAGTCTCTACCACTTAGACAAAAGTAAACAATCTAAAATGCTCTCGTTCTTCAAATGAATTGAAATAATTACGTTGCCAATTTGTCATTCAAGTGGACATTTGCTCATGTGCATGGCTTAATACAATAGTTTTTTTTTGAACGGCAAATTTGGATCACTGACGATCACTGGAGTATCATCGTGTCACCAGCGGAACCACCTGAAGGGGTATGGTAAACCTTGCGCCAATCAAGGAAACCATACCCATTAATAACTTCTAAGAAAACTGCGCGCAGACTTCTTTGCCAAAATAAGATTTATTAGAACTCTGTGCCAAATATCCAAGAGAGGAAAGGATCATATAACTACCTTGCGCGGGCTCGCGCAAGGTTCAAAGTTAAAAGCCTAAACATTCTCTTTGGATAAATGTTTCATTAACTACCTTGCGCGGGCTCGCGCAAGGTTCAAAGTTAACCTTGAATATTCTCGTTTGATAATGCTTCATTTAACTACCTTGCGCGGGCTCGCGCAAGGTTCAAAGTTAACCTTGAACATTCTCGTTTGACTTCATGCACAAACCTTGCGCTGATATTTATATCAAAGCAAGTATCCACCAAACGTTGCGCTAAGCAGCAAGGAGAAGAAGGAAGATCAGTTAACTAACTTGCGCTTCTCGCGCAAGGAAACAGTAATTCCTGAGAAACTCTCCCTTAGCAAAATCCTTGACTTGGTGCAGAAGAAAAGGAATCTTTTATGTTGTAACAGAATGTACACGTGGCGAATAATAGATGGGTAACAGCTGTGAAACCTTCTAGAAGCCATTAACACCCAATCGTGCAAGCATCTTTTCGGTTATAACCAATTGCCACATGGCAGCATCTGGACGGCTGAGGAAGATCACGGTGATGGCATGCTTACATTTATAAGATGTAGCGATCTCATGTTGACACGTGGCACCTCCCTAACCGCTGATGAGCTCACGATCTATGTGCACTAACGGATTGCCAACAAACATTAACGGAATAGCAAGAAGATTCCGTTAAAGTTAACAATCTCTCCTTTTGGCGCCAAACACCGGCTATAAATAAGTAACTTGGAGTTCAAGGAAAGGTATTCACTCTCAATTACTCTCTCTCTTACAATACTTACTTCCGACTACCTGTACTTATTTTCACGCCGAAGGGTGGTCACGAAGAGAACCCCCCTTCTCCCCGTGCGAGCTAATGGTGTTCTGTTTTGCAGGTCCAACCGGAGTACTGTTTTATTCATCATCCATCGTGAAACCAAACGAAGGGTTAACCCTTTTATGTAGAGCCCGTTCCATAGATCTACTCAGATTCCGGTCTAGTTGATCTAGGGTTTCTTCATTGGCGCCCACCGTTTTCAATTCTTTCTCATCTTTCGTTTCGTTTCACTTAGATCTGTAGCATCATGGCTGACTGATCATCTTTTCAAGGTCCTCGATCAAGGATTCGATGCGTTGTTGTCGGACCTTAGGTCGACGGACAAATAGTTGAGGATTCTTCCGGCGAAGCTAATGCTCAGTATGATCCTAATCATGCGAGTATTCCTGTAACGCCGGCGGCTCCTCAGGTTGATGTTACCTTGATTTTATCACCTGGAGAGACTCCATTATCGTGGTTAATCAAATCTCAAGCGACTCTAAACGCTATGTATGCTCAATTATGTGCCCAAACCGGAACTCCAGCTTTTCAAGCTCCGGTTAACGCTCCTCAGGTCCGTGCTTCGCCGGCACCTCGAGTTTTGAGTTATAATACTCAAAGTCATGATTGTTCCCCTTCGCGCATGCCTGAAGATGGAGCAGAAATGTATTCTAAAACCAGGAATGATCCTGTCCATTCTGGTAATAGAAGGCAAGAAGACAACTTTCGCGTCGCGCATCTGTCCACTCTCGTTTGGGCCCGCGGTCTTCGCAAAACGGGACACCCAACACGATGAGCTCGATAGAACCTATGACGAAGGGGATAGTGCAAGTATTTTCAATCGAAATATCTGTAGAAACATGCTAGTTACAGGCCGAAAGTACTTGCAGTATACAATCCAGAAGCTGAGCATGATTACAATTTGGTGTATCGCCCAACCGAAGCAGCTGAACAATCAAAGTTTACCAGAGAGATAGCACTGGCTCCGTTGGAGCGAGTGAAATTACCATCCAACGTTGGAAAGTTTAACGATTTGACCGATCCTGATGATCACATGCGCCTCTTTATCGGTGCAGGGTTATTGGGTGCTGGACATTGCCAATGTGGTGTCACCTATTTGTACAGACCCTTACCGGCGTTGCGCGCCTTTGGTTTGATAATTTGCCGGCAGGTAAACTTTCCTCTTGGAATAACTTAAAAGAAAAATTTTCTTACACACTTTAGTCAGCAACGGCGATACGTGCGCGATTCCTCAGATGTAATGAACATCTGGCGGAGGGACGATGAAAGCCTCGAAGATTTTATAACGCGTTACAATAAAGAGGTGTTGGAGATTGGAGATGTCCATGAAGACCTTATACGCGCGCAGTTCAAGTATGCGGTAAGGTGTGACGAAATGATTAAAGTGTTGTCCGGTACAACTGGCCTTCCAAAAAACTGGGATAAACTCATGGCGGCAGCCAAGGTCTACGCCCAGACTGAGCGCAAATTAAGTTCTAACAGGCCACCTCTACCTCAGAATCGTCCGCAAGACCTGAGTAGAGGTAGTCGCAAGTATAAGAGAAATTGGAAAGAGTCAAGTCAGAATTCGTACTCTCCTTATTCACCAATTGATGCGCGAGCAACAATCAACAAGATATTAACTCAAAAAGAGATTAAGCAAGAGAATAGGGAACGTCAGTGGACTCCCTTAACGAAATCTCCGGCTGAGGTTCTCAGCACTGAGAATTATCAGTTCAAACAGCCGCAACCAATGAAAAACAAAAAAGGGCAAGACCCAATTTGTTCTGTGACTATCATAGAGACATAGGCCACACAACAGATAACTGCATCAGTCTATGCACGGAGATTGAAAAAGCATTAAAGAGTGGGAAGACTTACACATCTACTCCAGAATGTGCGCAAAGAAATTAAACAGATTACGCGCGAGAAATAAGGGCCTTAGCAATAAGAAAATGAAACTGCACGTTTCCATGATTCAAGGTGGATCATCGCGCAAGCGTAGCCTTCAACATTTCAAAACAACACTTGGCGCGAACAACAAGTCATTTTTCCTATCGTTCCAGGAGGTCCTCAAGAAGACCGGCCAGTAGTCATCACCGGTATCTTTGGGCACTACCAAACAGACTATATGTTTATAGATCCTGGTAGTTCCATGGATATTATGTATGAGCAATGCTTCAAGCAGCTAGATCCCGAGGATAAGGCACGCCTGAAACCAGTTGATTTTCCATTAACTGGGTTCTGCAATGAGGTTGTCTTTCCTATAGGACAAATCCTTTTTCCTGTTACTTTATCTGATGGGAGGTGTTTCGAACGAGTAACGTCAACTTATGGTGATGCCGGCAAATTCCCGTCACGATGTACTATTGGGACGCCGCGTGCAACATGATTTTAGTATGATTACTTCCGCTCCGCATGCTGCTTGTGGTTTTCCGACACCAAATGGTATAGCTATACTTTACGCTGTGAAAGAAATCATGTCAATTGAAGAACCAGTTATGAAGGTTGTCAAGACATTGCCAAGTAACGAACCAGAAAAGTGGGTACTCAACAATAAATATCCCGAGCAAACAATCTTATTAGGGCCTGCAGTCAGTATTGAAATTCGCGCAAAGCTTAAACTACTGTTGTTTCGCAACAAAGACATTTTCGCCTGGACACCTGCCGACATGGTCGGTGTCCCACGCAACGTTGCGGAACATTGTCTGAATGTATTTCCGTCAGCAGAACCAGTTGTGCAGAAAAAAGCGCAGCCTCGGGTCTGAAAAGACAGATGCGATGAACGAACAAGTCACCGAGTTATTAAATGCTGGTATTCTGCGCGAAGTCAAATACCAGACCTGGGTGGCAAACCCAGTCATGGTAAAGAAACATAATGGCGGATGGCGGATGTGCATAGATTTTAAAGATCTAAACAAGGCGTGTCCGAAAGATGTTATTCTCTTCCTGAGATTGGCAAAAAGGTTGACTCATTAGCTTCCTTTCGCTTGAAATGTTTTCTAGATTGTTATAAAGGTTATCATCAAGTCTTGATGAAAAATGAGGACGAAGATAAAACGCTTTTCGCACGGAGAAGAGCATTTTTTGTTATACCAAGATGCCTTTTGGTCTCCGCAATGCGGGAGCTACTTATCAAAGATTGATGGATACAGTGTTTGGAGATGACATCGGCAAAACTGTGGAAATCTACATTGATGATTTGGTCATTATGAGTAATTCAGAAGACACTATGTTAGACAACACCCAACAAACTTTTGATTCTCTGCGATAGGTAAATCTAAAGTTAAATTCCAGCAAATGCTCTTTCGGCATGGAGGAGGGCAAATTTTTGGGTTTCATCGTCACCAAAGACGGTTTCAAAGTTAATCCTGAGCAGGTCGAGGCAATACAAAAAATGTCTTCTCCTACTACCATCAAAGAGATGCAACGTTTGGCTGGAAGGTTAGCTGCGCTAAACCGCTTCCTCGCCAATCATGCTGCAAAGTCTTATCCATTTATTCGAACCTTGGCAATTGTACGAAGAGCAAAAGTTCGCATGGACTCCTGAAGCTGATCAAGCTTTCCAGCAGATGAAAGATTGTTTAGTTCAACTTCCCACACTTACTGCTCCTCACGAAAAAGAACCATGCTCTTATATCTTGTTGCATCTGAGGTAGCAGTAGGTGTTGTCTTGTTGGTAGAACGCGAAGGGGTTCCAGTCTCCAATTTATTATATCAGCAAGATGTTGAATGATCGAGAGACAAGGTATTCAATTATGGAGAAATTAGTTTTAGCATTGGTCCACGCTTCACACAGGCTGCAAAGATACTTTTCAGGACATGTTATTACAGTTTTAACAAATTTTCACATTGGCCAAGTCCTGGCCAAACCAGATGTTTCTAGACGACTTGCGAAATGGGCAATAGAATTGGGAAGGTTATAACATCTGTTATAAACCTAGACCAGCTATCAAAGGCCAAGTTTTGGCAGATTTCATCGCTGAAATTCCTGCTGATAAGCTTGAAGAACGCCAATCAATTCAAAACCCAGTCCCAGTCGTAGACAATAGAGCATGGACATTGTTTACAGATGGCACATCAAACAGTGATGGGGATGGAGCAGGTCTTCGATTAATGAGTCCAGAGGGAGCAGAATTCACATATGCAATTCGGTTGGATTTTAAAAGCACCAACAACGAGGCCGAATATGAAGCTTTCCTAGCAGGCTTGCGCCTCGCTATCAAAATGGGTGCAACAAATTTAGAAGCCCATGTTGATTCATTACTAGTTACTGAGCAAGTAATTGGAACGTACGATGCAAAGGGAGATATCATGGCTTTATACTTGGCGTAAGCCAAGGCTCTTATAGCACAGTTTCAACAATTTAAAGTCACACACGTCAAGCGAAGCGAAAACAAACATGCTGACGCTTTAAGTAAACTCGCAGCAACTAGTTTCAAACATTTGGCAAAGGAAGTTCGCATCGAGGTTTTAAGTAATCCATCAGTCCCTCTCAGACAAGTGACAATGGTTGAAGTAGGAGATCCATCATGGATGTCCCCAATAATGATGTATTTGTTACATGGTTCTTTACCAGAAGATAAAGCGCAAGCACGTAAGTTTACGATGCAAAGCCCTCAATTACGAAATGGTTGACGGAATTCTATACCGACGCTCTTACATGGGTCCTTCGCTCCGCTGTGTTAACAAACATGATGCCAATACCTGATCAGGGAGGTTTATAGAGGGCTATGTGGCATACATTCTGGGCCGCGCATGGTAGTAGCCAAAGTGAAAAGCGAAGGGTATTATTGGCCCGGAATGTACGTTGACGCGGTAGAGATCTTGCGCAAATGCATGTCCTGCCAAAGGCATGCCCCTAAAACGTTGCGCCCAAAGAATCCTTTGGTACCTGTCACAACAGCTTGGCCATTTCAACAATGGGCCATTGATTTAGTGGGACCATTTCCGGATGCGCCCGGCGTAGTAAAGTTTATCATTGTTGCGGACCAAATGGGTTGAAGCCAAACCTTTAGCTTCTACTACAGCGATGGTAATTCGCAAATTTATTTGGGAATACATTATTTGCCGTTTTGGTCTGCCCATGCGCATTATTACAGACAACGGTCCAAATTTAATGGCTGAAGAGTTGCAAACATGGATGACCGAAATGGAGAATCCAGCATGTTTTCGCTTCTATTGCGCACCCACAAGCAAATGGTCAAGTTGAAAGCATAAACAAACAGTTGGTCGACGGTATCAGGGCCCGCCTTGGCACGGCACGACGGGGGTGGGTTGACGAATTGCCTAGCATCTTGTGGGTACACCGAACTATTCCCAAGACTAGTACTGGAGAAACTCCTTTTAGCCTTGTGTACGGCACGGAAGCTGTGATTCCTGCGAAATTGGGTTACCATCTCCAAGAATGCTAGCTTTGGAAAAACAAGATAACGAAGAACAAAGGCGCGTCGACCTAGACTTATTGGAAGAACGACGAGAAAATGCAGCGATTCGCGAAGCTAAATACAAGTCTCAGCTTGAAAAGTATTACAACAAAAGGGTGCGCATATGTTCCTTTTGCCTGGTGACTTTGATCTTCGCGATAATGAAGCGTCGAATGCCGAAAAAACGGGGAAGTTAGCCCCGCGTTGGGAAGGTCCGTACGTGATAAATGAAGTATTGGGAAAAGGTGCGTACACTATGAAGCGTATGGACGGATCTAGCGTTCCTCGAACCTGGAACGCCTAACAACTACGCGATGTTATATGTAATCTCAGTCCTCTAAGCAACTTCTGAATGTTGCTTAACGAGACTGCTTACTTTATTTTGTTATGTAATCTTAGTGGCAACCATAACTTTGCGCTTTATCAGTATGAATAAAATACTCTGCCACTACTTACAGTCTTGTATATGTTCATTTACAAATGCATGCAATTCCTTTGGATAAACAAAAACACAAACTCATGAGCCACAAGCTAACTTAATACTTACGCTCACACATGAGAAAAGAAATTGTTCATTTGTCTATCCTACACAAGTAATTGGTCCCATGCAAACATTGTGAAGCTGAAATATATTATATTCACATCAACAGTACTTGCGCAGCAGCGCAACGTTACAAAAAAATTAAAAAATAATTTTTTTTTTACAAATTTCCTATTCTATTGATTTCGCTCCGCCTGCTTCTCTGATGTAGCGAAGATCTCTGTTAGTTTATCAACAAAGTCATCTTGCTGCAGCGCGGCATCCACAAGGTCCATAACCGGAATCTGCAACTGATCATATTTTTCTTTAGCAGCAGAATAAATGGCAGCATTATTTAGCCCATGCGTGGCAGCCCGGCTTGTATCCCATTCGGTCTTCAGCACATGTGCCACGTGCAAAGTGCACTCTCTATAGCCGGCATGCCCGTCACTGCGCGCAGCCATCATCAACTCTGCTACTCCTCATCCAACTCCGTAGAGTTAAGGATGGCATTTGCGATCTGTATACAAAAACAATCAGTATATGTTGCGACAATCAAACCAGACATGTATAAAGAAAAGGGAATATTACCTCCACAATCCCGTACTCCCGCAACCAGGTAAGTTGGTTCATGAGGGATTCGGTCAGGTTTTCTGCTGTAGCACGACCGAGCTCCCTGTCGTTAAGTTTTTGTTCACCTTCAGTTAAACGGCGGATCAACTCGGCTTTCTCTGTTCGGTGAAGGTTGATATCTTTTTTCAAACTATCAACCTCATCTTGCAGCCGCGCCTGGTCAAATAGCATTGCAGTTAGATCATCAATTTCTTTATTCTTAAGAAGGAGAGTCATTTTGGTTGATACCTCATTTTGCTCGCTCCTTTCTCTGTGTGAGCGCGCCTCTTCTGCTGCCGCAACAACATCAACTTTCTCTTTCTTGAGTTTCTCAATTTTGTTGCGCAGATATATCTTTTCTTTGTTATCACGATCACAAGCCTCCACAAAGCGCTTGTGCTCGTCCGCATATTGCGCAGCAGAGGCCTCACACTTGCGCTTCCACGACAGCGCAGACCACTCTTCGGTCTTCTTCTCCTCCTCAAACTGGGCCTTTTAAGCCTCAAAATCGACGAGCATCTTTAACGTCTTCTCTTTCTCGAGTTTGGCCTTCGCCTTATCAAGCTCAACCTCATCCCACTCCTTGTTCATATTGCGCCATTCGCGCACAATCCTGTTTATTGTGGAAGAGGCAAGGGCAGACTCTTGTGCATATGACTCGTAAGTAGCCTCGTAGTCTTTTTCTTCCTGGCGCTTCACCTCCGCCGGCGGGAAGATGCCCTTATACCACTCCCTGCAGGAGTGCCAATCCGTAAAAACATCACCCTGTTTAACTTTCCACACGGGCTGATGAATCGCAGAGGCCCGCCTCTCAGAATAAGAACGATAATAATAGTCCCCAGGCGTCTCCTCTGGGCGAATGGGCGACTCCTCCTCCGAATCCTCAACAAACACAAAGCCTTCGCTTTGTGTTGAGGGGCCAGCTCCCTTGGATATCAACTTTGATGGTTCCAGCACAGGGGAAGATATTTTTTCTTGTTCTGCGGAAGTAGTATCTCTCACCCCAACATCTGTAGCTGTATCTTTAACCTACTCGCCACCAGGATTCTCAGCATCAAAATTTTTGGGCTCTTCTTCCGGAGCCACCTTCTCAATATTTTCCGGGACGATGGGGTCGGCATCAAAAACAGGAGTTTCTTGCCCCGCATCTCCCTCCTCAATGTTCTCAGGCCTGCGCGGCGATGGTATAGCAGATGAGGTGGCCAGCGCAGCCTTCACCATTTTCTCTGCAAAGCATATTAACAAATACCAAGTATAAGATTCTGCGCAACTTTTTTAACAGAAATGTGCAACAAACTAAACGTACCAGGTGAGAACTTCTTTGCAAAAGCATCCAGATTGCCCTTCTTGCCAATGCGCGGGCGCGCAACTTTTGTTGGCGCAAGAGTTTTAGTTTCCGCCTCCTTCCTCTTCTTAGAAGTGCGCTTCAACGCCTCTTCTGGGCTTGAGGGTACTTCCAAGGGATCATCTGGGTTCGCAGCTGGAAGAGAGGAGGTGTCAATGGGTTCTGGCTTCTTCAAACCTACAGGCGCAAGACCCTCCAGTGAGTCCAACACCACCACATAATTGCACCAAGAGTCAGATACGAGACGCGTACCTTTCTTACCCTCAGCTTTCGCAGCAGCTGAGGGCTTGGTTTTTTGATCTGGGTTGGAAGGGGGAGGCGCAGCAGCTGCAGCAGCAGTTGGTTTCTTCTTCTTCTTCTTCGAGTCAGGGCCTACGCCCAAGTTTAGCAAATCACCTACATAATCAATCATATTGAGCAAAGGTTGCGCCATTAGTTATATTGCAATATTACTTAGAAAATTTGTTCAAGAGTAATATTGCAATATCAACTTAGGCTTTGTAAGAATTTAATTACCAGTCTTCGAAGATGGTTGCGCCTCCAGATCCTCCTTCTTGGGCAGCTCAAAGTTCCCCAAGATTTGTGAGAACCAAGTTTCCTCACCCTCAGTAATAGGCACGACGGCCATTTTCCCTTTCTCTCTCTTGAAAGAGACCAAGTAGAGCGGCGCAGCTACGTAACAAACATTTTTACATCAGTACATATCTATTAAAAGATATTGCTAGGAAGTTAAAAGGTTTCGTACCAGTTCCATCTTCAGTATACACCGGTTTTTCCCGGCATTCTTTCTTCCAAAAAATACTCATCCCGGCAGCGATGAGGGCCCTCTCCGGCAAAACAATGTTGGGCACATCTTTAATATCCTGATACCACACCTTGTCGGTAGGTATGGGAAGGGTCTCCAGCTCGATCTCATCACCGGCTCAGAATGTCATCTTCATCAGGATCACCGCCGCCTTTATGAAGAAGAACTTCTGCTTCCAGTCGTGGTAAGATTTGGGCGGCACTAACAGCAATCGTTTGGCTTGCACACGTTGTTGGAACGAATAAAAACCCAACGAGCAGTGCAACTGATAGAAGACTCTAAATTTCTCAACCGCCAGTACGATCTACATCGACCGGCAAACAAACTCAAAATGCCGGATCCTAACCATTCCCATCGAACTCAACTGAGAAATATGAAACTTGTAAAAACCAAGAATTTCCATCAGGAAATGGGTCACCGGAAGCCTGAAGTTCCTTTCGGCAAAATAATAATAAAATAACGTGATGCCGGCCGGCGCATCAGCCGCCGTGGCATTCGCCACCGGGAAAAACGCTTTCCAGGACGGAGCAAAAAGAAAGTTGATAGCAAGATTATCGAAATCTTTCTTCAACCACTTTAACGTTAGCAAACTTGACGTCGACGGTATCTCAGTAGAACTTGCACCGGTGGCCATAACTCAAACTTTGAAGAATACTTAGAAAACTTTGAAGGTCGCCGGAATATATGAACACAAGTTCTCTCAAGATTAATTTGGTGAGGAAGCTAATGGATTGTTGATCCCTTTATATACTAATCGCAATTAATGCACGATTTGACTGTAGCGACTTTTGCGACAGTCACGTATCCCCAAGTAACCGCAGGGGCGAGTGGGGAACAGTAACCGCCCCACGCGCGCGAGTGTCGCCGAAATAGCATTAAATACCGTAAGACATGTACTGTTGACAGCCTGTCAACAGTACCACCACGTCTCAAGAACGTGCGTCGTCACCAACTACACCATCCGGATAAGTGACACGTGTCTAAGTATATTTGAAATTCAAATACTTTTTCAAAATTTACTTACTACACGTCACCAAGATGCATAAAGCAACAAAAAGCTAGTCCTTACCTGGCGCAGCACATTTATCTTAAGTCCAATGCTCCACCAACTTTTTATTCTTACATAGGAGCAACACGGGACTGGGAGGACTTGAACGGGTATGGTCCCAAAAACCTTGCGCCAATCAAGGAAACCATACCCATTAATAACTTCTAAGAAAACTACGCTCAGACTTCTTTGCCAAAATAAGATTTATTAGAACTCTGCGCCAAATATCCAAGAAAGGAAAGGATCATATAACTACCTTGCGCTGGCTCGCGCAAGGTTCAAAGTTAAAAGCCTAAACATTCTCTTTGGATAAATGCTTCATTTAACTACCTTGCGCAGGCTCGCGCAAGGTTCAAAGTTAACCTTGAACATTCTCGTTTGATAATGCTTCATTTAACTACCTTGCGCGGGCTCGCGCAAGGTTCAAAGTTAACCTTGAACATTCTCGTTTGATAATGCTTCATGCACAAACCTTGCGCTGATATTTATATCAAAGCAAGTATCCACCAAACGTTGCGCTAAGCAGCACGGAGAAGAAGGAAGATCAGTTAACTAACTTGCGCTTCTCGCGCGAGGAAACAGTAATTCCTGAGAACTCTCCCTTAGCAAAATCCTTGACTTGGTGCAGAAGCAAAGGGAATCTTTTCTGTTGTAACAGAATGTACACGTGACGAATAATAGATGGGTAACAGCTGTGAACCCTTCTAGAAGCCATTAACACCCCATCATGCAAGCATCTTTTCGGTTATAACCAATTGCCACATGACAGCATCTGGACGGCTGAGGAAGATCATGGTGATGGCATGCTCACATTTATAAGATGTAGCGATCTCATGTTGACACGTGGCACCTCCCTAACCGCTGATGAGCTCACGATCCGTGTGCACTAACGGATTGCCAACAAACATTAACGGAATAGCAGAAGATCCTGTTAAAGTTAATAATCTCTCATTTTGGTGCCAAACACCGGCTATAAATAAGTAACTTGGAGTTCAAGGAAAGGTATTCACTCTCAGTTACTCTCTCTCTTACAATACTTACTTCCGACTACCTGTACTTATTCTCACATGGGAGGGTGGTCACGGAGAGAACCCCCCTTCTCCCCTTGGCGAGCTAACGGTGTTCTGTTTTGCAGGTCCAGCCGGAGTACTGTTTTATTCATCATCCATCGTGAAACCAAACGAAGAGTTAACCATTTTATGCAGAACCCATTCCATAGATCTGCTCAGATTCCAGTCTAGTTGATCTAGGGTTTCTTCACACCCGATCATATCCATCTCCACTGGGCATAATGCCTATACACCAATTCAGGAGGAAACCCACTAAATATGGGAAAACCCCTCTCATGAGAATCGAACCCATGATCTATTAGTCCTAAAATCTTATCTCACCCTTAAGATGTCACTAGGCTATAAAGCCACGTGCAGCTTAATACAATAGTGGTCCATCTTTTATGCTTTGTTTGATGACAACACGTGCATGTTTAGACTGAAGTTATAAACGAAAACCAATCCCATAAATTGCATGTGAATCTAGTTGTACATTTCTCCATATATTCCCTTATTTTCGTATCAACCCTCGACATGTAGAAAGACCAAAAACACAATATATTTTCTATAATACGCTTTTTTTCCCAAAAGCTGAGTTTATCACTTAGGGATGGTTAGGGAAATTCTTGACATAGGTAGATACTAAATTAGTAAGAAAACTATTAAATGATGAACCTAAAAGAGGTCTAAACCATTAATAGCCAATATAATGCTTAACTATTAGAGGCAAATGTCTTATCAATTCAGATACGAGGTCTTAACCATTCAGACTCAGTATAACGCTTAACCATTCAGACATCTACTCACGAAACAAATAGTCTGAACCATTAAGTGTTAAACCAGTAAAAGATCTAAACCATGAAGAGCTGAAACAAACAACCCCTTACAAAATTATCACAAATTCAACTAAACCACTTTACCATTCCTGATATTGTTGGCTATCAGGTCCAAGAATACGAACACAAAATTTGATTTCAACCAAAAGGACTCTTCCTGGTTATTATAAAACTTGACTCTACTAAACACATGAACCCTAACCATCTATTTATAATAAATAACTTCCTAAACCTACTCAAACTCATACTCATATCTTCTAGACATTCCAATACTAGATAAAAATTATAACCCAATCCTAATCCTACTAGATAAATCAAACAATTTAATTAAAACTAGTTAAATCAATCTTTTACTTTAACTTCTTCGACTTTCTTTAGTTCATGTTTTAGAATTAAACCCTTAAGATATATGATAGATATCTGTTCATATAGTTCTTCGTAATATTGTGAATTTGTATTAAAGTTCGTAAACACTCTTCTTTCCTTGAGTAAAGTTGAACAGAGAATGCATACCAGGTGTTCGATGAAACGATAAAAGAGGTAAATACTGAAACGTGACAATGTCACAAACACCACAACCACACCACCACCCCATAGAAACCATACGCATACTAGTTTTAACCAAGGACTAGAACAAAAGCTCGACATGGGTACAAGAGTTTTAATGGTGGGTGCCACAAGAAATATAAATAATACAAAGGTTAAAAATGATCAAAACCTACATAAAAACCAACCCTGCAAACCACAGGAAACGAACAGGCTCACGACTCTGCCTGTACACCGCTTGAGGCTCTAGAACCAGCCGTGCTAACTCGCTCATCTTTCACAGAGGATGAAACGCTGTAGGACCGCCCTCGGACTCTAAGGCTTCCCGAAGATGGCACTCTTTTCGAGTTAACTATTACTGAATCCATTACAGGCCCGTCTTTCCCAGAGGCTGAAATGCTGTAGGACCGCCCTCTGACTCTAACGCCACCTGAAGATGGCGATCTTTTTGAGTTGACAACTTGTGAATCTGTTGCTGACTCGCGTTTGTTTTTCAAAAAGCGGTCCAGATTTTGTTTATACTTGTCGGTATGTGTGCTTGTTAATGTATCGTGTTGGTTGCCTGATATGTTGGATTCAAATTCTACATCAGTGAAGTATCCGTTTTCTTGAATATCCTGCATGGCAAGATCATCATACTCCTCATCCGATTTAGTTGATTCCTCATCAACCGACCCTTCCATCTACATACAATAAAGCAAAGAATATTATTACAACAATAGTCTATGTGACGTTTGGCTCACTGAAATTGGAATATGTATCCCAACGCCCCCTAAATCTTTAAGAGTAAAATGCCAATTTCGTCCCGAGGTTTGCCACTTTCCTCCAAAGGTTCGTTTTTCCGCCTTTTGATCCAAAAGGTTTGAAATAATGTCAATTTTCATCCAAGCTCGTTAACTCCCATCCATTTTTCTCCTTCCATTTTTCTCCGTTAAGGTAGGGTCTTTTTGTTCACTTGAAGGGAAATTCGGTCTTTTTCACTTTATGTACAAGCATTTAGCATAATGTACAAGTATTCAAAAAGGACGAAAATACCCTTAAGTTAGCTAAAAGGACGAAAGTAACCCTGACTTAACGGAGAAAAATGGATCGAGTGAATGAGCTAGATGAAAATGGCAAGACTTCAAACCTATTGGATCCAAAGGCGGAAAAACAAACCTTTGGACAAAAGCGCAAAACTGGCCAAACCTCAGGGACGAAAATGGCATTTTACTCAATTTTTTAAATAAAATATTTAGAATAAACTGAACGGTACCTCTTCATGCATATTCTCTTTGGCATCATCACTAAGATCCTCATCACTATCATCCTCACGTGTATCATCTACCTCTTCATCGCTACCATACGCAGACATCTCTTCTTTTAACTAAAATTTCATAACTTCATTAACTTAAACGAAAGAAAAAGCTTTTCTTAAAACGAACTAAAAAATAAAATACCTCTTTAGCATGTCCTTCGGAGACCTTAGGTGAACTACAACATGAAGAATAATATTTACTACCATTATCAGTAAGCTCACCTCGCGAGTCCTCAACACTACCAGCATGACTAGTGCACCCAACATCAGTCGGCCACGCACTAATCCCAAAATTACCAAATTGCAGGTTAACCGATTCAGATTTCCCGATTCGCACTGGTTCATACATCGGCACACCTAACCCATCTTCAGCAGACCATGCCTTCGCTAC
Source organism: Scalesia atractyloides (assembly GCA_947069175.1). Lineage (NCBI taxonomy): Eukaryota > Viridiplantae > Streptophyta > Magnoliopsida > Asterales > Asteraceae > Scalesia > Scalesia atractyloides. The sequence continues at coordinate 79,952,643 of CAMTDV010000004.1, read as the reverse complement.
CGATCCATCATCATTCAAAAGCGCCACCAAATGTCGTGCAGAACCTTGTCTTTGAATCAACTGAAACATTCCTTTTGACCCGAGTGAGTTAGCAGCACATTGATTTCTATACTCTTCATCGACTACAGAAACCGTGTTCGTGGTGGGATCGTAAAGCTGTTCTCCCGCTTCGCGTCTTCTTAAGCAGCTGAAAACCGTTGCGTGTATTGCTGCAACACTTTTGTCGACGTTTGTGTTGTTTATCTTTGGAACTAGATGCTTGTCGGCTCGATTGCATAGGTATTCTTGGATTGTTCTTATGTTTCTAATGTACTTTACGTATTTGTTTTTGGCAGGATCCAGAGTCATATACTTTGCACGAACCGCGAATCTTTCCATGTGTTTGTCTTCATTTGTTATGTATATCATAAACGGTATGATTGATGGATGTTTCTTCATTAAACCCATCTGCATGTTACATAAAATATTTCATCAGATATGGAAAGAAGAGGTGGTAAATTTGTTCATCAAAATTTTACTTTATTAAAAAAATTAATGTCTCAAATATTATTTCTATAAGAGTAAAATGTGTTTTTCGTCCCTGAGGTTTGGCCACTTTTGCGACTTTCGTCCAAGGTTTTGTTTTTCCGCATCTGGATCCAAAAGTTATAAAATCTTGTCATTTTCATCCGACTCGTTAACTCCCTCCATTTTTTACGTTAAGTCAGGGACAATTTCATCATTTTAGCTCTTTGTTTGTTTTATTTTTATCAAAATGGCAAGATTAAATGAAACGGAAATACCACTGACTTGTTGTTGAAAAATAGATGGGAGTTAACGAGTCGGACGAAAATGGCAAGATTTCAAACCTTTTGGATCCAGATGAGAAAAAACAAACCTTTGGATGAAAGTCACAAAACTGGCCAAACCTCAGGGACGAAAATGGCATTTTACTCTTTCTATAATAATAACTTTATGGAAAGACACTTTCCCCTTGTTTGACCCGTTCCTTTTAAGGTAAGTGTTTATATTACCTGTTTGACCCGTTAGATATCCCCCTTAAATGAAAATAAAATTAAAAAAAAATCTATCACATACCACAAAATTCAGGCTTAAATGAACACCCTCCACAACAACCAACTCTTTCCGTTCTTCCCATGCAGTTATAAGTCGATCAAGACTATCAATAACCATCTCACTCTGTGCTTTAAATCCCTCGATTGCCATTTGTTTAGGGCTAATCAAGTCAACTGTGGTCAAACCAGAACCATCCTTCGATGCAGGTTGATTCGAGGAAGCGTCAAATCCACCGTTGACTTCTTTTTTAGCTTTTCTTTTGGCCTTCGCTTTGGAAACAGCAACCGGATCTAAATGTTCACCTGCATGGTAAGTAGAAGACCATAGGAGTGGATTTTGATTTTCGTCAACGAAACTTCGCATCATATGCCGTATCGAATCTGTAGATATAACGGTTGTGATCCCTAACCTGCTAGCCTGCAATTTATGGACCACAATATATATAACTATATAACACAAATTCGTTAACGTAAATAAGATAAATGTTTATAAAGCAAGATGGTTTATACCAGCAAAGCCGACAATGTCGATTTGCCACATCCACTGGTACCGCAGAGTAACACAGTAACCGATTCCTTCCGTTCACGAATGCTGAAAAATTAACGTAAATTATATAGGATGAATCACCCGTTCATGACAAAAATTCAAACATATATTGAAACTAAAAGTACCTGCAGGCTAAGACAAAATCAGCTCTTTGATTGGGCCCAACATACTTATATTCAGACAAAGCATCACAAACAACATCTACAAAAATCCTCCGTTTGACAACAACCGTCGTGCGTTTCTTGTACAAATCAAAACGCTTCCCATCCTTTTCCAGGACCACACGTTCACCTCCATTCATCTTATCAGACCGATTATCAATCTCACAGCTATTTTCCTTCAAAGGGTGGACTTTCAACGAATCATTTCCCCAATGGATCACACCTATACCCCCCGAACTGTCATCTAACCCTTTCTTCCTCATAACTTCAAACACCCTTTGACTTATCTGTCTCAAAATTAAATCACACTAAGAATTCAAGCATCAATAAGAACCATAGTTGTCAAGGCGCGGGTCGCTTAAAAAGTGAGAGCCCAAGATAAGCAAGACGCATAGCATAAACATATCATTTGTTTGAGATTTTTTACATGTTTTCCTCTTGTTTAGCGCTAATTTAAGCTGTTTTCAGGCCATTGTTCGATGTTTCAGACCAGTTTCCCTAGAATTTGCAAAAATCTTGCCAGAAATTTCAAAATTTAACCAAAAGTTGGCCGGAATCTGACATAAATCCAGCCAAAATTTGGCTGGATCTTCGCCCCGAAAAAAATCACATCATTTTTCAAATTACAACAGAGATTATGGCAAGTCGCTTTCCTGAAAAAATCTCATGATTTTTCAAATAAAAACCTAAATAATCATCTAAAATCCAACCAAAAAAAATCCATCATGAATTAAAACAAGTCGCTTTCTACACAAAATTACAACCACAAACAAACATCACTTTCAATCAAACAGTATGAATATCATATAAAATCATACATATCAAATCAATTCATCAAATCAAGATTCGATTGGCACCAAACAACAACAAACCTTAAACGCGTGACGCGCTTTACATCCCATCAACTGCAAAGTACTCTGAAGAACCGGACGCGTATATCGAAACGACGATTCATCATCGTTCCCCTTCGTTTCCTCATCATCTTCCACCACAACATACAGCAATTTCACCTCCGTCATCTCCGTAACCCTAACAACAAATCATCCATCAATAAACAGCATACATTAATTCAACAAACAAGATGAGAAATCACTCAATCAGCATAGATTGATTGCTTACGTGGAAGCTTCGGCTGATTTGAATCAATTAGGGTTAGGAAAAGCTAGGGTTACGAAATCGCCATTATTCTTATGGAGAAAACATTCAGGGGTGATGACGTCATTGGTGATGTCACCTGGTTTTACACGCATCAGCTGCTGCAACAGTCCACGAGTCTTCTTCTCTTGTTTCTCTCTCTAAAGTTGTTGTTGACGATGTCGGAGATTTGTTGTTCGTGACGGTTTGTGGAGTTGTGGATTTGGTTACATTGTATTTATAAGGGGTTTCTTACAAGTTAAGATATGTTATAATATTGATTTCGTATGTGTTTTATGAGTTGATATATTGTTTAAAAGTATATTAAACATGGAAAATGAAAGTTTGTATTTATTTTATTTTAATGTGTATAGATAGTACTTTGAATTGGGAAGACTATCATGCAAATAAGTTATAAATGGATTCATATATCTTGGTAGGTTTTATTTGGTAAATGTTTTGATGTCTGGTTGACTAAAGCGAAAGGTATTGGTTTTTGATGATTTGATCACGAGTTAAGAGTTTGGGCGTAGATGGAATTAGCTGGTTTGAGTGAATTAGATAAAAACGGAAGAGGATTTACGAAAATGTATTATGCTTGCCACCTCGCTTTAACAATCAACTGATTTAGGTATTTTGGTAATTATCCTATATAAAAGTGGCGGGGTTTCAAATCATTTCAGGTGTGTATTTATGTTAAAAATTTTGATTTCGGATTTTTGTATTTTGATAATTATACCATGTAAAAGTGAGGTGGTTTCAAATCATTTAAATTATATAATTATGTGTATTTACATTTAAAATTTTGTTTTTTCATTGTGAGGACGTGTGACAAGGGGAGACTAATTGGGATGGCTCGCATTTCTAGGAGTGGACAATAAACGTAAGAAATGTGAGATGAAAACGACATACCATGCACATTTATTGAAATGGCATTGTGTAAAAGACTTTCTTAATTTTGTAAAAATATAGGAAAAGGTTATAAAAATAACACAAAGTCTTTGTTTTCATGTGAGAGCGTTCACGATCTTCCAATAAATTCCTTGAAAGAATTTTTTTATGTTATAAGAAATAGTTTTGAGTAAATAAGAAAGGAAATGTTATTGTTTATCAGTATATTTAAGAGAACATTGTTCATCATCGATAACTTTTTAATATATTTCAAAATAACTGTTAGTGAAGAAGAGAAAACGATAATAAAAAAGTAAAAAATATTATTTAAATAAAAAAAGAAAAAAATATAGTTGTTTCAATGTAATTAAAAAGAAAAATGATGGAAGTGATATGAATGCTCTAAGGTGGTTAAATTGTAAAAGTTAAGAATGTGTCCTCCATGTATGTGGTATGGTCAAATTGTGTTTTTAGTCTCAAACTTTCTAGAATTACGCTTTTAATCATTAATTATTCATTCAAGTAGTAATGATTTTAATCTGGATGATTTTAGGCTATATGTTGTGGGCTTCAAAGAAGGCATGAAAGGTGTGACCTCATCGGGGTGGAGGGGGGCACATCGCCACAGAGGGGCGCGAGATTGGGGCTCGAGTGGGCTCACGAGCGTGGGGAGAGTTTTGTAAAAAATGTTATTAATTATAAAATACACCAATCATCTAGAGTCACACAACTCAATACCACATTTGTAACACACTAACCGAAGACGGAATGTGTCAGGGCATGTGATTGTTCATAACACATATTAAAAGATATTTTGTTTAATCATACTATATTACATATTCAAGTAAAAAGATAAAACAAATTGTCTCATGAATTAACATAAAATAAAATCTTTATTACTTTGAAACTAAGTCCCACGCATTCTAAGTTTCATTCATGCTTGAAAACGTCTTAAATTGCATCACATGTATCATGTTTAAAATAAAAAGGTCAACTAAAATAGTTGGTGAGTAAAGATAGCTTTTACACAAACGAAATATGTTAGTGAGCCACAAGTCCAATAGATAAGTTAGCCACGTATGATAAACGAATATTGTATTGATCAAACCGCCAAAGGTTGTGTTATTACAAATCGATGCTACATGAGAAATGATGTGGTTGATTTCTCGTGGGATTGGAAACAACAACCAAGTAATGGGAGGCCTTAAATGAGCTTAATATTGAAAAAAGTAAGTTATCTTGGATGTGTTTGGGAAGGAGCTGACAAATGGCTTTGGAGTAGTGATACTTCAAGCATTTTCTCAGCTAAGAAAGTTTCTGTAACATCCGCCTTCGCACCACCAACATTGTTCGCTTTGCCGCCAATGGGTTACCCATCCTAGTACTACTCCCATCCGAGCATGATTAACTGTGGAGTTTTCATGTGCTCCATGTCCAAGTAAGACTAAATTGCATTGGATATCTAAGAGGTAAGGCATTCTTATGAACCAATAATCTCTCCTGGGATATGAATTTTGCTGAGGAATCCAATATATGATTATCATTAAGTGTTTTTTACTTGCATAAATGAAAATTATTAGATCGTGTGCATATTAAGCAACATTCTCTTCACCCTGTTGACAAAAATAAGCTTCCCGGGATATGAATTTTAGATCAAGGGTTTTAGGAACCCCTTAATCAAAATTTAGGGCTTAGCCTAGTAAATGGAGATAAAAAGACATTATTAAGTACAATTTACGTCCCTGTGTTTTACACCCGTTTGCATATACAACCCTCATTTCGGAAAAAGGTCATTCTAGTCCTGTGGTTGTCAATTTGGATCAATAAAGTTTCTCTCACTAGCTGCACATTTATAATCCTGTAAAAAGACTAAAGTACCCTCACAACTTTATTTACCATTTCAGTCCCTAAGTGTATAGTTCATGTATTCCCTACATATTCAAAACACTTTCCTAATCTAGTAACTAACCACCAATTATCCTTAATTAAATGCAATACGATGGTATTAACAACAAAAATAGCCCGTAATAAGACATGCAACCAGAATTGAACTATGTTTGACCATGGGTTTGACTACTTGAATTATGTTTGACCTTTAGAACTTGAAATGGGTTTTGACTTTTAGATCTTGAAATGGCTTTGACTGTTAGAAGTTGAAATGTGATTGGCCTTCACATCTTCAAGTTGAACTGGTTTCAGAATCAGAGTAACCAAAATATATTGAGTTTGACTTTAACATGTTGAATTGGTTTGACTTCTAGAACTAGAAACCTGTTTGACTTTTGTTTACTAAAATTAATAACAATACTTAGTAAGAATACATTTCTAACCTCTATTTAGTCAATTTCCAAACACATTTTTGCACTTGTTGCAACTACTTAGTTTTGATCTCTGTGTAGTTAAACATGTTTGAACATCAATTTACCTCTGTTTAGTCAAACATGTTTGAACATCAAAAGACCCTTTTTGTTTAAACATCAATTTGTCAATTATAGTTAAATGCACAAGTTATCTACTGTGAAATACATGTTCATTCCAATCTCCAAAAACCAATGTTCATTTAAATGCACAATTTGTTGAACATCTAATACATGTTCATTCCAATGTCTAAAACAAAAAACCAAAAACTATCAAATACAAGGAATATCCAATTCATGTTAAAACACATGTTATCTAAAATAAACATCCAATTCATGATACATAGGTTACCTAACCTAAACTTCCAATTCAAGCTCAAACATAGGTTTCACTATCTTAGGTTCATTTGATGGTCAAACATAAGTATCTGAGGTTCCTTTCCTAGTCAAAACAAGCATACCTAATAAGCATCCAATTGTCTAACTAAATACCATTCAATAAGCGTCATTTATTTAAAACAACAATAAGCACAATTAAATAAGATTAGTCATTCATCATTGTTAAATATCATCTGTTACAACATTGTTACATACCAAAACTTGGGTTACCTCTGATCACATCCCACATACCCAAAAATTGATAAACCCAAAGTAACCCAGTTTAACTCTTCTAGTTAACACTGGTCATCAATGACAAGAAACCCAAAAATGATCAGGCCAAACTAATCCATCTTAACAATTATATGTAGCCTAACGGATATGCATCATATATGTACAACAAAAGATCTGAAAGTCTTCACAAGCGACATCGGAAACAAAGCTCAACCCGGAATCCCCTCACCGTCCTCGTCAAGACTCGGTACTGCCAATTGACAAGCACAAGGATTGGAATGACTGTTTTTTTTTTCAAATGAGGGTTGTATACGTGAACATGTGTAAACCACAGGGACAGAAATTTTACTTTACTCTATTCATTATATATAGAAAGAGATAGAGTGGAAGCTATAAGGTGTACCAATAAAATCACCCTTTACATTAAAATGATAAAATAAATAAATAAACGCTTAAATAAGAAAACACAAACACGTCCTAGTTCATGATCTCACGAGATACGGCTAATGTGAAAACTTTTGGGGGGGACATATTCTTTAATTTTTTTTCATCATTGAACACAATTCTATTCTTGATTCAACGGACATGAACTTCTTTAGTTAGCAACATAAAGGTCCTTTGTCATGACTTTGTTTGGCTCGTTATATATGCCTTATAGAATGTATCGCACTGAATAACTATAAAGATAAATCACTAAGACAACCCTTTATATTAAAATGAGTAATGGGCTAATAGAAAAAGAAACGACAATAAAGGTACTTGGGTATCAATTCGTCAAATGAAAAAGGTTTGTTTAGAAGGATTTTATAACATCTTATAGGCATGCGTTTGTATTACACCATCGTCATAAAAATTTCTTGCATACGTTTATACAAAAATTACTACTTCTAATGACTACAAAGTGGTTATTAATTTTTTTTAAATGGTAATGGTGAATTGGAGTTGTAAAAAAATTATAAACAAGAAGTTAATAATAATAATAATAATAATGGACAATTTCATATGTACCCTTACAAACCTTCAAAATATCATATAAACACATGCAAAACTAAAAATATGATATATATGTCCTTATAAAATACAAAAAAAAATACAATACATGCCCAATTCATTGAAAATAAATTAATCAGTAACTAATTTACCCTCCTTCTTCTTCTCTAGCTTTTTACTAAACCCACCATCCAGTTCTATCTTCTTCCCAAACCTTACCTCCACCACTACCCCATTGCACATGATGTTTCACAAGTATGGCACAACTTCAATATTTAGTTTCTGCAAAACCTAAAAGTGAACCAATAGAAACACTAAAAAATGGCAGGTTGTTTGAACTTTCAAAAGGGGGTAATCAACATAAAGACGAGTTAATTTCATCCCAAGATTTATTTTTAATTTCATCTTTTAGGGTTGGTTTATTGTGGGAAACAAGAAAGGCGGTTTCTTACTTGAGGAGGTGGCATTGTTGTACAATCTTCCGATCACCGAGATCGTTGCGTAGAAGATTTTGAGTTATTTTAATTTTCCTCATTTGAAGAACCCCCAAATGCACAATAAGGAAGTGACAATAATGAACCCCCAAATTGTCCAGATGAACACAACTATGCTAAACAAACGATGCTAACAAAAACAAGGCTGGATCTAATGCAATAAACGATTTGGATTTGCGTTTATGTAATGTGATTCACGTGGTTCAATCTAATGAGATAAACACTCGAAGGAAGTGACGTCAAAGAAGGTAATGATTCGGCTGTTTCTAAGGGTATACTGGTTATTAAGTAGAAGTTCATTAAAGTTGGGTATGTATGATATTTTCATTTTTTCTTAAGTATATACGATATTTTTAATGTTTGAAAGGATATATGTGAAAATCCTAATAATAACAACAACCAAAAATAATAATTCAAGTGAATACTCTTCTATGTGTTTTTTTAACTATTTATATATTTTATAGCAACCGCTACAGAAAAATTGATTAATGTTCGGTTATTTCAAATGATTTGGTATTGGAATATATTTAAAAAAAATAGTCTAGTGATATTAAGCAATGAAATGCTACTAGGGGTTGAAAATAAACATAGATTCGAAGATTCCTGAACAAGTTAACATTTCATACTGCTGTTGAAATCACTTTATGTTTCTATGGATCCTGGGGATTGACTCGTCCTATATTCCTATAAACTAGTCAAGTCAAGTTATTTCTAGAAATAACATAATATTGGATAGGAAACTCCATTAGTGACCTACCTTTGTTTATTGTAGAAATTTTCAGGATCAATAATTCGGCTATGCAAAAAGATAATAACAATAATAAATAAAAAGCTAGAAATCAGTGGTTTATATAATTTTTTTATAACATATTTTAGAGTTAAATGCTTGGTTGGTCCCTGTGGTTTGCAAATCTTGCAGACTTGGTCCCAGTGGTTCACTAATTACACACTTGGTCCCAGTAGTTTCAAATTTTGCACTCGGGTGGTCCTTACCACTAACCTTTGTTAGATTTCTCAGTTAAGTATATGCAAAATTACTATATTACCCTCCTTCACAAACCTGCAACCTCCACATCCACCTTAAACCCACCACCAACTCCACCGTCAACTGACCACCACCACTGCAACAATCACCGGAAAGGTTAGAAGAAGGAGGTACACCGAAACCGAAGGGGTGTTGAGGCGGTATTCTTGGCGGCTTCAGTCGTCTTCTCCGGCGGGTTTTTCGGCGGCGTTTGTTTCCATCGCTGAGAAACTTACAAAAAGGTGGTTTTTTCGGCGGCGTTTGTTTCGTTGTCGCTTTCGATTTCTTCACCATCAACAGCGGAAATATTTTGAACTTGTCGGTCCCAGATTTCTTGACATTTTTCTCGTGCTTGTTGTTGAAGTTGTAAAAATGACATCCGTTGACCGCGTGCGTATTTGATGATGGTTGTTGGATCAACTTTGACTCCGGAGGCTGCTTGTTCACTAGAAAGCTTTCGGATCATTGCGATCCGATGCCATCTTGTAAGTTTCTCAATTTGTTGCTCGGAAACGTTGAATTTAATGAGAACCTGTTGAATGGATTAGCGATGGAAACAAACGCCGCCGAAAAACCTGCAACTTGCCGGAGCGCCGAGAAGACGACTGAAGCCGCCGAGAATACCGCCTCAACACCCCTTCGGTTTCGGTGTACCTCCTTCTTCTAACCTTTCCGGTGATTGTTGCAGTGGTGGTGGTCAGTTGACGGTGGAGGTGGTGGTGGGTTTAAGGTGGATGTGGAGGTTGCAGGTTTCTGAAGGAGGGTAATATAGTAATTTTGCATATACTTAACTGAGAAATCTAACAAAGGTTAGTGGTAAGGACCACCCGAGTGCAAAATTTGAAACTACTTGGACCAAGTGTGTAATTAGTGAACCACTGGAACCAAGTCTGCAAGATTTGCAAACCACAGGGACCAACCAAGCATTTAACTCCATATTTTATGGCTCTGTTATAATCATATTCATATAAATAACTGGATTTATCGGACCAATATTATACAAACCTAATAAATTTAATACTTTTACAAATAATATAATAATTTATTATATTATTTACTATATTAAATAAGTGAAAATTTTTCCTTATATTTTATATAGTAACATATTAGAACGATCTTTGCGCGATGTGGCAAGAAATACATTGCGCATTGTTCGGTTGGTTTGGTTATCATCCTCAACCGAAGTTATCAGTTAGTCTCTGTAACTCTATATTATTTATTAACCAATCTTCTCTATTTTTAATTCCGGTTAATAGCCAAAACCAAATTTGGGCTAAAAATTTTGCTTATAGATACTTGAAATTGAGATAAAAATACATGAAATGGAAGTATAAATACAGAAATGGAGGTATAAATTTGTAAATACATAAAACTAAAGGTATAAAAGTTAGAGATATATGGAATATGAATGGTTCAGTTCAGTTAAGTTTCGTTAAACGATGGTACAAAAAATCGGTAACAGATGTTGGTTAATTCGGGTTGGTTATTCGATTTCAGTTAATTAGTTTTTTTTTGTTGATTTTGGTTCGGTTTCTGTTAATGATTCAATTATTGCTCTACCTTAAGCATTGTTAAAACATATCATTTTTTTTAGTTAAGAAATATAGAAATATTATACTCAAAGAGAATAACATAGCCGTTATGATGTATTTTTTATTAAAAAATATTAACGTATAAAAAAGTTATAATCGTTTAAAATACGTGGTTTATTAGTTTTTTTTTAAAAGAATAAAATGTACCTACTAAATAATTCGTGGGGTAGTTAGCTTTTTATAAGAAAATAAAGTGTAACTACTAAATAATCATCTATAATTTTGTTAAAGATGGGGACTTAAAGTGTAATTAAATAAATTACAAGGCTTGTAATGAAAACATCCACAGGCGGATCGAAATAAATATACAAAGTAATTGTTCAACAGACTTTTAAGCAACCTAGGGACTTGCAAAATCCTCTATCGTCACTATAGCGCAGCTCTCGATCTAGTGCGTGTTGCCACCTATAACTTGATCTTTTGGAAATACGTCAGTTTTCACTGGTAAATACTAATAACCGACTCATTTTGAAAATATTTCTGAAAATGGTTTTAGGTGCACTTGGCACGTTTTGTAAATAACTTGGGATATTCAAAATGACCTTGTACAGTTTTATATGTTTGTCAATACATATGGGGTCCGGTGCAGAAACCGAATAACCTGATTAATCGACACGCCACTTAAATAATCCACTAATGGGATTCCATATTTTATTAGCATTATCATCTGTCAGGTGTATGCCTACACCCCGCGCTTAAGGTCGTGGCCATTAGTAATTTAAATCAGCCAAGGATATCCCAGACACGGTCGTGTTAATCCCCAATGTTTAAGTTATCAAACAATACATAATAAAACGGGTTATGAAGATTTAGTAAATCACAATCTGATAACATGATCCCATACCCGACCAAGCGGTATTATTATAATGTATCCCAAGCCCTTATAGGGAAAATAAGTTAAAAGTATTTACCTAAGCTAATTCTTCAATAAAATAATACTCAGCCGATAATTCCAGAAGACAAGTAAGGTAACAATCTACCGGGAGGCTCTTAGTCTGGAAATGATGGTGTTTATAACCAATTAGAATGCTAACGGGTCCTATCAACTTTGTAGACTCGAACCGGGTAGCTTAGAGACAATAACGGTACTAAACGCGAGATTAAGCGATGACCAGAATAGAATGTAGTTTAAACCCGACAAGTATGGAAACTTGTTTAATTATGGGTAAACATGTTACATTCTGGATTTTGATATCAAAATGATAAGGTTAAACCTGTTTCGGTTAAATTATGTAAACTAGTTACGTAGGCCGAACCGCACGCATATAAGCGAAACCGGGTAACCGGATGAGCCGTATACAAGTTCCATATGCCATTATATTCAAAAAATGTTATAATATCAGTAGGATATCAACATGTTTGCCCATTATGGTTTTAAAATCAAGTTACGCCTTAAAAGGGAGTTTTGGTCATTTCATGACTTATAAAAGGAGCTTGCAAGTAAACTGATGTCATGGTCATAAACATTCTGTAAAAATGGTTCATTTATGATGTTATATGAGTAGGATATCAAGTATACTGTGGTTTATAGTTTAAGACCAAACTATGCCTCGAAATGGCATTTTGGTCATTTCACGCATCACTTGACGAATTATTTGGGAATCTGAGTTTAGATTGTGTACCTACTGTAAATATGTTTAAAATAAATTTTGAAATCAGTAGGTATCAAGTCTTGATGTTTAAATATGGTTTTAAACCACATTATACGCTGAAACTACGATTAAGTCGCTAAATTACGGTATCCAAGATGTTTAATGAAAACTAAAGGTATGGCCAAGTTTATATAACCATAATATGTTATTTAATATAACATATCAGTGGGTAAAAGGTTTTGTAATAAAAGCTTGGTTAAAATCCTTTTTATACGCCGATAGGGCGTTATCGTCATTTAATGACATGATGCAAGATTTTGTGTGCAAGCTCAGTTTACAATCTGATTTGATATCCCAAATAATCCCATTTATGATATTACATCAGTAACTAATGAGTTTTGTTGAAGAAATTATGTTTAAACCATTTCATACGCCAAAAGGGCGATTTGTTCACTTTAAAGCATGAAATACGTCTTTTTAATCAAAACTCAGTTTATGATCAGAATGTTGACCTTAGAATAAGTTAAAAAACTTCACATATCAGTTTACAAGTTATTTGCATGCTCATTTGTATTTAAAACCTTATTTTTAAACAAAAAGGGCATTTTAGTCAACTTTAGGCATAATAACGGAACTTGAAATAAAAACTCAGATTGCTACATGACCATGTAATATAACTTCAGAGGGTTATACTATAACATGACATGGTCATAATGTAGCTTAGGATCAGTAACCTAAGTTGTTAATTCGAGTCAGAATCGAAATTCAAAGTAGAAGTCAAACTTCATGACTTTCGGTTGCGAACCGACCTTAAACCTGGAATTGACGAGTTGAACATGTTTACACATGTTCTAATAATTATTACCAAGTTATTAAAAGGTTAAAACTGTTTTATAGCACTACATTATCATATATGAATTATTTCCAAATCTGACCCAGTTTGACTTTTTATCAATAACTTTGACCTGTCAATAGGTCTAGTAAACATGGTAATTAGGAGGTGCCCTTTTAAGGGATTAACACCTATCTAATTACGACCACGTAGCATGTTCGTACCGAACAATGGCTGGACCGTAAATGTCTTAGCCGAAGGTCAAAGCGTTTTTACGTCAACGCTTTGACTTTGGCTTAAAGCCTAATAAACTTAACAAAGGGAGTTTAGGACACTTACTCAATGTCCTAGCACAAAATAGAACTAAGTGGAGTCTCCTTACGGTCAGGAATCTCCAAGAAAGCCAGAGCAAGAGAGGAGAGATGAGTTTTTGAAATGAGCAAGGATTCAAGGCACACAAGGCTCCTATAAATACTTGAAGAGCTTGAACCAGATCATTCCAGGTGTTGGTAATCAGTTTAGGATGAGTACAAGTATTAAGGGACATGTCTTGAGCTGCTAGAGGGTGGCCAACTCGCGTATTTTTGCTAAACATGCAGGCTGCCACGACTTTACAGCAACTGGCTGTTACTGGCACCTTCTCGCTGCCCGCGAGAGGGGTGGCTAGTCCGTTCGCGACCCGCGAGCCAGCTCTGGGTCAGCCAAACAAGTTTTATTCTTGTCAAGTTTAGTCCTTCAACCTTATATCTTCATTTAACTTCCATGTTAAGCACCTTTGGCCCCTCAAGTTAGGTTTCGGGTATTCTTGAACATATAACTGAACACCGTTAAGCTCTGGTTTCGATAAAAGGTCACTCAGAGGTATAATTAAACATGTTTACGCTTTTGGTCCCTCTCGGCCAATGCGTGGCAATGAGGATCAGCAGGACATGTGTCAAAATTTTACGGGACGGGTTTTTACGAGGTGTTACATCGTGCTTCCAAGTCATTCCACACACCATCACCATTAAGGATATGACTAAGCCTTTGCATGTTAAAACTATCCCTACCTTTCGTGCTTCCAAGGTCATTCCACACACCATCACATTAAGGATATGACTAAGCCTTTGCATGTTAAAACTAACTGTAACATCCGTAAAAAACCGGATTTACCAAACCCGCTTCGTTTATTAACCAAACAACCAGTTAAAAATTTCGTTGCATATTTAATGTTCAAATTAATTTTAAACGATACATAATTAATAAGTACATTAGAATATAAAATTTATATTTGAAAATGTATTAAAAATAGTGAATTAAAAATGAAATGCTGAAGCCGGGTTTCGAACCCGGGTCAGCTGAGAATCATGCAAAGTTTTAACTCACATCCCTCCAACCGCTCCGCCACTTGTGATTTTTGTTTGCATATTGATTCAATTAATACATATAACAAAAACTGAAGTCGAATTCGGTCACTCAAGTCACTGATGCCGGAAATCCCGATGAAATCGTCAATCATTAACGTTTTCTTTTGTTATAACGGATACGTTTACACCCACGCCGGTTATAACTGAAAGAACTTAATGGCACTCATTCAAATCATCGGACCGTAACCGAAAAGTGTTGAATTCGAAACCGGAAATACACTTAAACCTGAGTTATATTTTATTCACCAGTGAGCTCGCGAGTTTATCAAGATTACACTCTTCTTTTCGCTCAGAAAAGCTCGCCGCAGTCGCCGGAATTCTCTGTAAATTAACTGGAAGTTTTCGCCGGAAAACCGAATTCATTCCATCCCGTCTGCTTACCCAAGAAATAAGATCTTAGAGCTCATACTGACATCACCCACACTCACCTTAAACCTCTGAAGAATCTCTGTCGCAAGAAATTTCACTCGCCGGAATTCTCTGCAAGTCGCCGGAAAACCGGGACTTTCATCTACACGGTAATTACCTCGACTTTTTTGTTTCATTCCATTATTGGACAAATTCTAACATCACTCCATCACCCAGAATCAACCCCAGACGACATTGCCGGATTTTCAGTTTTCGCCGGAAAACTTCTGGATTTTCGGAAACTCGCTGTTAACCGGTATGATCATTCAAACTTACTGATAATCGTTACTCAGTAGTTCAATTACACATCTAATCCCTCCAAACTGTTAATTGATTCTAACAGCCGAAGGTCACCAAAACAGAGCCGACGATCTTTGCTGGATTTCTGAAGAAGACGATCTGTTCTGTAATTTCTTTCCCCAAACTCTTCTGTTCAATACTTTTCAATTGTTCATATTATTCATTAACCGAATTAATCAAGTAACAGTTAGTTAACCGATGTCTGTGTTTTGAACGCAGAAGACGAAGTTGTGTATGTTATAAGAGTAATTAAAATCGATATTATGAACGGTTAGACACACAGTCCAGCGGTGGACTGTTTGCAAACAATATGCACACGACGCGAGTTCGATTCCTATCACAACCTTAACCTCTGTAATAAAAATGTTTTTTTTTCTAGAAACCGAACCGGGTTAACTCAGTAAGATGTTAAGTATAATAAAAACCAGAATATTTACCAAGTTAGACACACAGTCCAGCGGTGGACTGTGTGCCAAACTAAACCACAGGTCCCGGGTTCGAGACCTGTGGAGAGCACCGAGTCGATACATTAAATCCTTTTTAGAATAAATGATTTTCTGATTAACTTAATTAGTGTATAAATATAATTAAAAACAGAAATATTTCGGGTTAGACACGTAGCTCAGTTGGTAGAGCTGCGTGCACGCGTACGGGAGGTCACGGTTCGAGTCTCACCCAGCGCACACATATAACCGACCGAACCGGTCAACAAGTCAACGGTCAACGGTCAACAAGTCAATGGTCAACAGTCAAAAATCAACATTTTTTTTATTACTTTTATTTATTTATTTAAATTAAAAATACTTAAAAATAACATTTTTAAAGTTAGAAAATAGCCTTAAACTCACAAAAATATATCCAATAATCCTACTAAAAATTGATTAATAAAATCCGCTTATTTACCGAACCATTATGTTATTATCTAGGTTAGTTTCACTCGTGGTTAAATCCAACTTCGTGCGCATTCAACATCATCAAACGAACGCACCCAATGTGAGTGAATCTTACAACCCCCCTTTTTAATTACACGTTTTGGGGTGTATCATGTGTCACTTAAACAAATTCGTTTATTCAAACTCGTGCCATACCATATTATGATTTAAACTTAGAATGTAAATATTGTTTGTAGTTATGTATTACATATTGTCAAGTTGTATCAAATTATTTGTTAGGCCCATCAGTTCCTCGTGGGAGACGAGTTGAACAACGCGTGTCTTAAAACTCATTCATTAGGCCCATCAGTTCGTAGAACAACGCGTGTCTCAAAACTCATTCATTAGGCCCATCAGTTCCTCGTGGGAGACGAGTTGAACAACGCGTGCCTCAAAACAATCTATTATTGTATGTGTGTGCATTATTTAATATTAAGTGTTTTGTGAATAAGTTTACATCTACATTTACTCATATGTGGTTATGCACTTTATTTTATCGATTCAATAAACTTGTTTAAATGTTTTTAATAGGATTCAATCGCCAACCTTTTGTTGATCCAAAAACCATTTTTACACATGATACAGGTGAACATGATGAAGCAAGGAAAACATAGGAAATGCCTTAGAAGAAAATAATGAAGTCTAGAAAGATGTGTAGAACATGTTGTAATTATGATTGTATGATTCCCTTTAAATTTTAATAATAAATATGAAACGTTATAATAAATGTCATGAGCTTTGATGAAAACCCAATCATGCCCCGATCACCTTTTCCGCTGCGGGTCGGGGTGTGACACTAACCCTACATGCCGTGCTGCCAAGGTCATTCCCACATATTCTAGAAATTCTTTGAAAAAAAAGCTAACATATACCTCTAAAAAAAGCTCAAAACTCACCACCACCACACCACAACAGTCCACCACCTCCACACCAGTCCCCTCTAACCTCCGACAACCACCCTAGTCACCTCTAACAACCAACTCATAGTTAAATCTTGTAAAACCCTAATCAAATTCCTACCAATTTTTAAACACAAATGAAATAGATCCCTAAAAACCCAAATACAAATTAAAACAAAATCGCACAGTTACTAGTCAATTTCATGTTCAAAATCATTGTATTAGATACAAACATCAGTAAAAACAAATTTAAACTCTTATAAAATTGGTGTAGATATGCGTATGACACAATATATAATCAAATTCTAACAAAATCACAAATCGGTGTAGATTTGCGTGTGACACAATGCGTAATCGTTATTTTCCGGTACTACCATTGGTTCCCCTTTTCTCTCTCTTACTCTACAAACCATGTAGGTGTGTGTAGATGATATGGTTGAGTGGTTCATAATAATAACTAGGGTATTTTTCGCGCGTTGCGGTTGTACGTGACCGCGAGCACTCGGTGAGTATTGATTCGATGCGTTACAATATTGATACGATACATGCACTCGGTATAGAAATCAAAATGTGCTTTACATCATCCAAAATAATAAAACAGCACCGGTACCGGCACCGATGTTTGAACGATATCAATCAGTTAGATCGTCATGAAGTTGTTATCGATATTCATTTATCACCGTATACAAAATTATATATATAAATGAAATGTTATTGAAATCGAAAACCACAAAAATAATCCATGTACTAAGTGCTTTATTCTTTTCTAATAACATTAAGTAATATCAAATAATATTTATAGTGATATACTTTATCTTATATTATATAATATAAAAAGAACATATAATAAATATATAAATTATATATATCACAAAAGGAAACGAGTAATATTAAAATATTATTTATATAATAAAAAGAAATTCATAATATTAAAATACTATTGAAAAGTATTTTAATATTATTATATGAATATATATCATAAAAGGAAATTAATAATATTAAAATATTATTTATATAATAAAAGAAAATTAATAATATAAAAGAAAATTAATAATATCAAAATACTATTAAAATGGTCCTTTAATATTATTAAAATACTGTTTATATAATAAAAGGAAATTAATAATATTAAAATACTATTAAAATATACTTTAATAATATTAATATATACTATTTATATAATAAAAGGAAATAATAATATTAAAAAGGTATTTACATTACATGATCACTTTGTAATAATAATAATAATAATAATAATAATAATAATAATAATAATAATAATAATAATAATAATAGTGCAAAGACTATAGTACCCGAACAATTAAAATAAAAAGACGAAAGTATCCCAGTCAACAACTAACGTGCAACAAACAAAATATGTAACCAGAGACTTAGATGACCAAAAACCGCAACCACGAAGACTCAAAAGACAAAAAAAAAAAATCCTTAGGTGTTCCAGTTGCAGATTCGTGTAATCCACTGAGATGCAAGTTGCAGGTTACTCTTTATTTTTACCTAATATGTACGGATTTTTTTTTAAGTGTGCCTATCTTGAATCCACTAATGACCAAAGCCAATGTGGTTTGTCGAAGTAACCGTGCTTTCTTTATTAATTGCTTAATAAACCAAACTGCTTATAACCAAAATTGATGGGATATAAGAATCTAAAATACGAAGCATCAATTATAGGGTTCGGTTTTAAATGAGAACTGAACTTCATCGAACCAACCAGTATTCACCCCTTTATTCTAATTTTGTCCTTTCATTTTGACAAAATTAAGAAAATGTTATTATGCAGATACCAAACAATTAAAGTTTATAGACTTGCTTTTGGTTTTATAAAAAACCGAAAAGAGACGATTATGACAACTCAACGAAAAAATCGAAAACTAGACATGTTGGGGCCACCCGTAAGTAGCATCGAATTACCGCTTTAATTTGTTTATTTGCCACTAAATTGTTGGCATGGGAACTATTCAATAAAAATGTTTTTAAGGAATGTTTTCTTTTCTATTATAGAGTCTTGAGAATTAACTTCAACTTTACATTTATGACCTTTGTGATTAATGTAACCACTATACTCTTTTTGATTTTTTTAACTTTAGATATACACTCGTGTTACTCCTAAATCTACATCACTGTATATTGTGGGACTCTAACACTCAATCTCATACGAAGAGCCCACTATTTATCCACCTTGATATCATTAGATTGTAAGTTCTTTGGTTGTTGATTAGGTTATTTAAGATTAAGTTCTTTTCATTTGGATTTCAAAAGGTTATACTTTTATCAAGTTATGAACGATCAAACTCAACCCTTACTCGAGTGTGTATAAAACAAACTCCATTTTACTCTTTAGACCAAGTACAGTGGTGAGTGAAACAAATGTTTCACCCTTGGTAAAAGTGTCATATGGTAATTGGCAGTATCTTAGTGTGTCCCATAGATTGCTTTCATGCCTGATCAACATGAAGGTTTAATGCATGGAACCACTAGGATCTTCCGACAGTTATATTGTACTAAAATCAGCAAACGGTATTCAAGGAGATATTCCGTATCGAGATGCTTGAGTAGGTGTCTCTACCCAAGGCATCCTAATGTATTCGATAAGTGGATATTTCATTTACATGGCGCAGAACTACACGAATTATCCCCTGAGAAAAACAAGTGGAAGACTAACAACATATCAGAAGCAGGACCTATTGCGAAAGCTTCATGTCAACTAATACCGACGGAAATAGAATAATTTAGATCCTAATTGAATGAACTTCTGAAGAAAGACTTGCGCAGCCTAGCTCGTCACTTTGAGAGATTCGATGTTGTTTGTTAATAAAGACGGATCAATGTGGTTATGTTTTTATAACCACAAAATTTAAACAAGGCAACGATCAGGAATCGTTAACCTCAGCCCAGGATTGACGATTTGAACGACCAACTATAAGGGTTAGGTACTTCTTTAAGATTGATTGGATAGTAGTTGAAATGACCATCTCACCCTAGTTAAGTCCTCCTTTATATATTAATTGTTATATAAATACCAAGGCTGCTCCCTTGATGTCTTGTATGGGAGAAAAATGTCAAACGCCCGTTTGTTAGGCATACGTTGGAAGGACACAACTAATAAGACCTAAGATTGTCTTGGGAACCATGGATAGGATAATAAAAACCCAAGATCTGTTTCAAAAACTGTCGATGAACGGCAGAAGAACTACGCTAACAAGCGTTGCAAACATATAAGCTCCCAATAAGGGAGAAAGTCTTATTGTAGGCATCACCCTAGAATGGTGTAGTATGCTTTAGTTAGGAGGGCAAATTAAGCTATAGATATATATATGACCATTCGAGATGATCGAAGGTGTCGGGACTTTAACTTAAAGCTAATTTACTTGAGGAGCTCAGTGCAATTGACAATGCGTCTCACGAAGGCAACTTAAAGGAAAAGACTAGCCAATGAGTTGCTGGCAACATCGCATAAAGATGTGCAAATTAATGAAAGCCTATGGTTTTGTTGGAAAACCGGTATCGATTGAAGATCGACAAGTTAAAAAGCTTTAAAGGAGGCACATGCCTATTGTAAAGGCCAAACAGGATGTCTATAGAAATCCCGAGTATACGTAAGGTTAAGTCCACGATGCGACAATAATACTTCTAACCTTTGAATAAAATCTCGAGGTTGAGATTTCTTTTAAGGGGGTGAGGATGTAACACCCCGTAAAAACCCGTTCTGTAAAATTCTAACACGTGTTCCACTAATTTTCTATGCCACATGCTAAAACGAGAGGGACCAAGTGCATCGTTATGTTCTTTTATAACCTCTGAACGATAAATTAATAGTTAAGGGAATAGAAGTGTCAACATGCTCAAACTAAGCCTCTGAGTGACCTTTTAATAAACTGAGGATCTTAAAATAATATTCATACTCTTATGTGTGCCTATTATACGCCAATGGAGGCTTTACGCACTAATTATAACGTTTCACGCAAGTTTGGAAGTCCAGGGACTATTTCTGACAAACTGCGGAAACTTGTCGATTATCGTATTTTTATTTATAGACCCAATATATGGATCTAAATATATTAAATACAATAGAATATTATGTTTTATTGATGAGGATGCAAGGATGTCCATCGTTGCGAAATTTCGATCGTTTTCGTGTCCGTTTAAACCGTTTTACGCATTTTTAGCGAAACGCGCAACTGTACAACTGAACGAACCGACCTATGAGATATTTTTGAACATATTTTAAGTTCCCTATACTTTAACATCCTTATAGATCTTAAAAATTGGGTTAGCGGGCGTTAAAAACGTCAAAAGTCATCAAACTATGTGTAGGGGCCTGTTCTGTCACATTTTGAAACTTCGTAGGGGAGTGTGGCGTAGCGCGACGCCCTGGGGGGATACCCGTCGCGCGACACCCAGCCCCTATCTGGGCAAAAAAATTTTGTTGGCTCCAGCTTGCACTTTGGACACTACTCTTACGAATTTGTGCCACCTATCTCGCGATTTTGCCACCTTATGCTCATTGTTTGACACCTCTAAAACACTTGTCAACACCTTAAAGCTCTCCCCAACACGTGGCACCTCCTCTACACTTATCAAATGACTCATATATGAGTGCATTCTTGTGTTGCAACCAGATTCATCGCACTTGAAGCTTGTCACCACACTTTGGAGAAGTTCCAGGCAAACTTGAGCATTCCTATGAGTTCTTAACAACCTCTGGACCTTGTGTAAGTGTTCCATCTTCATGCTAAGTTATTTCATTAGGATCTAAGCTAAAGTCAAAGTCTTGTCGTAAATACGTATTGACTTTGAGCTAGGGCCTTGATAACTAATCCATTGTGCGTAACGAAAGCTCCTACGTGATTGTAATGATGGAGGTGTTAATCCTTCAAGAGGGTATCTCCAGATTACCACAAATTGATGACCAATTGACGAGTCAAACGAAAAGTCAAAGAAAGACAAACTGTCTAGATTTGTAAAAATTCATTACTAACAATCTAGATGTTATAAAATATGTTTTGATGCATTAACAACCTAAAAATAAATATTAGAACATGTGTAAACAAGTTCGGCTCGTCAATTTCAGTTTTAGGATCGATTCGCAACCGAAAGTCATGAAGTTTAACTTCTGCGTTGACTTTTGATTATGAATTGATTAGATTAGTATGCTACTGTTTTAAGGTCTCGTTATGATCATATTATGACATAGCACAACCCTCTGAGGTTATATTACATGGTAATAATAGTTATCCGAGTTTTATGCGAGTTTCCGCAAATATGCCATACTTTGACTATTTCGCCATTTTATTTAAAAAATGAGGTTTTAAATGCTATTGAACTTGCAAATAAGTTAGTTACTGATGTGTTAACATGTTTAACATATTTTGGTGTTACAAATCTGGTCATAAATCGGATTTTCGTAATATATCGTAAATTAAGCTTTAAAATGACCGTAAAACCCTCTCGGCGAGTAGAACGGTTTTTAACACAATTTTTCATACCAAACTTATTGTTTACTGATATAATATCATAATTAGAACATTTTGGGATATCATTTCAGTTTATAAACCGAGTTTATGCACAAGTTCTTGTATTACGCTCTTAAACGACGATAATGCCTTTATGGCACATAAAAAGGATTTAAAGCATGATTATCATATAAAACCTTTTTCTCACTGATGTATTATATTAAATAACATATTTTGATCATACAAACCAGGTCATAGCATCAGTTTTCATAAAATATCGCAAATATCATCATTTAACAACTTTTACGCCTTTTCGGCGCGTAGTATGGTTTTAAACCATATTTACCAACTAAGACTTGTTACCTACTGATTTTATAACTCATTTAAAATGTTTTTATAGTAGGTAACTGTTATAAACTCAGAATCCCAAATAAGCTTTCGAAACTATGTGTGAAATTACCAAAATGCCCCTACGATGCATCGTTTGGTCTTAAACTATAAAACACACATATGTTTGATATCCTACGGATATTATATCATAAATAAGGTATTTTCACAGAATCATTATGGTTGTAACATCAGATTATACGCAAGTTCCTTTTATACGTCGCTAAATGACCAAAACGCCATTATGAGGCATAATTTGATATTAAAACCTTAACGAGTATACAAGTTGATATCATACTGATATTATAACTTGTTTAAAGCATATTGGCATATGGAACTCGTTCATGACTCATCCGGTTACCCGGTATCGCTTATATGGTTACGGTAAGCCTGCGAGGCTAATTTACGTAATTTAACCGAAACGGGTTAACCTTGTCATTTTCATTTCAAAATCCAGAATGTTATATGTTTACCCATATTATATAAGTCATTGTACTTGTCGGGTTTAAACTACATTCTTTCCGGTCATCGCTTAATCAAGCGCGTCGTACCGTTTTTGATACTTAAAGTTAGCCGGTCTAAGTCTACGACTTAAATAAGATACGCTAGCATTCTAATTGGTTATTTATACCATCATTCCAGACTAGGGCCTTCCGGTAAATTGTACCCACGCTTAATTACTTAGATACGGCTGTGCTTATTATATTTCTTATATTAAAAGGACTTGCTAAGCTCACGTAAATACTCTTAACCTATTTTCCCTGTACGGGCTTGGGATACGGTAAAATATTTACCGCATGGTCGGGTATGGGATTCGAAGACCTATGTGTCGGGAAATTCAAATAACCCGTTTTGATTCGTATTGCTTGACTTAAACATTGGGGGTTAATGCGACCGTGTCCTGGATATCATTGACTCATTTAATTGTAAGTGGCCACGACCTAAGCACGGGGTGTAGGCATACACCTGACAGATGCAAAACGGTTTAAATAAATGAAATATACCCAATATGGGTGTTCCTAATAAAGGAACGAATTATATATTTACAACCCAGTGTGGTTTTTGTCACACCCCGACCCGCAGCGGAATAAGAGTCGGGGCATAATTGGGTTATCACCAAAGCTCATGACATTTACTAATATGTTTCATATTTAATAAAGTCAAAGTTACATTTCCAAAAATCCAAACATGTTCATTCAATACAAAGAAAATAAACCAAACATAACAATCCCAACTCTAAATCATTTTATTCTTCTAGTCCAAGTCCTATGTGTTCCTAGCTGCTGCTGGTTCACCTGTATCATGTGTAAAATGGGGGTTTTTGGGTCAACATAAGTTGGCGAGTAAACCTTATTAGATAAACATTTATTAATGAATTACTTGTTAGTTTATCAATGAAAAATTGTGCATAATCATAGATGAGCAAATGTAAATAATCAAGCAATGGCAAATAGCAGTCACAACTATAACATACAATAACACATGACAGCATACATGAACATACCAACATCATACTGTAAATAACATAAGCTCAATCAAACGAGCCGATCGTATTGCATGTACTGAAAATGAAAATGTCTGTGCGATCAAGGCTCAATCAAACGGAGCCGATCGTATGTGGGCACGCCAGGTTCAACCTCATAATGAAATGGGGAACATGCTCAACGCTCATAATGTAATGGGGAGCGGCGGCCTATGAAATTGCATGTACTGAAAATAATAAACTTGCATCCAACAATAACTACACAACAGAAACAAACTGAATACACTAGTTCATGATATGATGTATGCACAATGGTTTAAGTATAATATATATATCAAGACACATGATACACCCCAAAACGTGATTAAAACGGGGAATTTGTAAAGATTCACTCACCTTGGGTGCGTTGGATTTGAGATGGTGAGATGCGCAACAATTGGATGAGTAGAGCAAACGAGAAATACTAACCTAAATAATAACGGAAAAATATATTAAATGAGTGGATTTTATTAAGGATTTTAATGAAACTTTTAGATATATTTTTGTGAGTTTAAGGCTATTTTCTATCTTTAAAAATGTTATTTTTAAGTATTTTTAATTGATTTTTAAATTAAATTAAATAAATAAAAATATAAAAATATAAAAAAAACTTTCGGTTATTAAACCGATCCACTTCCGAATTCAAGTTACATTCACGCAGCATTGATTGGAATCGTCAGTTTATCGGTTATACTCGCTGAATCGCGAGTATCCAGATCGACTTTGGGCGTTTGATAACCGATTTCAGTAACAATTGGTAAAATCGATTGATTTACCTTAGTCCATAAAACCTATTTGTTTCCAAAAGATGACAGAAAACAAACAAGTGGCGGAGTGGTGATGTGTGTGTGATGTAGTAACCGGCTGACCCGGGTTCGAGTCCCGGCAGCATCATAATTTTTTTATTCATTTTTTTTAAATTTTTATCAAATATAATTTTTATAGTTTAGTTTGTTTATTAATTATGTATCGTTTTAACTCAAAATAATCATAAATATTCAATGTAACTTTTATAACTTGATACTTGATTACAAAACGGAGCGGGTTTTGAAAACCCGATTTTTACAAATGTTACAGTATCTCCTACTTTTAGGAATTTCGTCCCGGAATTTAAGTAGTTGAAGTAGTAGGAAAAAGATGCGGGTATTTTTCACGCATTGAGTCTTCACGTTCCCAAGTAAACTCAGGTCCCCGTTTCGACTCCTAGCGTACCCTAACAATTGGAATGCGACTTCGTCGAAGACGTTTCTCCCCGTAGTCCATGATCTCCACTGGTCTTTCAATAAAATGCATAGATTCATCAATCTGAATATCTTCCAGCGGAATATGGAGATTCTCATCAGCGAGGCACTTCTTCAAGTTCGACACGTGGAATGTGGGATGAATCCTGTTGAGTTCTTCTGGTAGGTCAAGCTTGTATGCTACAGGACCTACTCTTTCGAGTATCTTGAAAGGTCCTACGTAACGAGGTGCTAGCTTCCCCTTTTGACCAAAACGAACTACTCCCTTCCACGGTGATACTTTTAAAAGCACATGATCACCAATGTTAAACTCTAAGGGCTTCCGTCGTTTATCTGCATAACTCTTTTGACGACTTTGAGCCGCTAGAAGATTGTTTCGAATTTGATGGATCTTGTCTGTGGTTTCTTGGATCAATTCTGGACCAGTAATTTGTGCTTCCCCAATTTCGTGCCAATATACAGGAGATCGGCACTTACGACCATATAAGGCTTCAAAAGGTGCCATGCCGATGCTCGAATGATAGCTGTTGTTGTACGAAAATTCTACTAATGGTAGGTGGGCGTCCCAATTTCCCTTGAAGTCTATGACACATGCTCTAAGCATATCTTCAAGAGTTTGAATGGTGCGCTCAGACTGTCCATCAGTTTGAGGATGATAGGCGGTACTGAGTTCTAATCGTGTGCCCATAGCGGATTGTACTGCTTGCCATGTTCGTGAGGTGAAACGACCACCACGATCAGAAATAATACTTAACGGTACCCCATGTCGGCTTACGATTTCGTTGATATAAATACGTGCAAGCTTTTCGTTCTTGAAATCTTCACGGATAGGAATAAAATGAGCTGATTTTGTAAGTCGGTCTATAATTATCCATATTGTGTCATACCCACCAGAAGTGCGAGGTAACCCGGTAATGAAATCCATGGTTATATTTTCCCACTTCCATACATGTATTTCCGGTTGGACTAGAAGTCCTGAGGGTCTTTGGTGTTCAGCCTTCACCTTGGAACATGTGAGGCACTTGGAAACAAAAACGACAATATCCTTCTTCATTCCAGGCCACCAATAGTTGTATCGTAGGTCCTGATACATCTTATCGGCTCCTGGGTGTATAGAATATCGCGTTTTGTGAGCTTCATTCATAAGAGTTTCACGAAGATTGTTGTGGTTAGGATTCCAGATACGATCTAGGTAATACAGAATACCGTCTGATTTAGTTTCAAGTTTTAGCTCGGCTCCACAGGACATCTCCTTTCGTACATCTTCTTCTGTTATTGAAACGTGTTGGGCTTCTCGAATTTGATCTTTAATGTCGGTTATAATTTGCGAACATAGAAGATGAATGGAGTTCGCATAACCCTTTCGACTAAGTGCATCAGCCACAACATTTGCTTTACCAGGGTGGTATCTAATTTCACAGTCGTAATCATTTAGAAGTTCGACCCATCTTCGTTGCCTCATGTTTAGCTCTTTTTGATTGAAGATATGTTGAAGACTCTTGTGGTCAGTGTATATTTCACACTTGGTACCATAGAGATAATGTCTCCATATCTTAAGAGCGAACACCACGGCTCCAAGTTCTAGGTCATGAGTGGTGTAGTTCTTTTCTTGTGTCTTGAGTTGTCTCGAGGCATAAGCTATGACTTTTCCTCTTTGCATGAGAACGCAGCCTAATCCTTGCCCTGACGCGTCGCAATAGACTACAAAATCATCACAACCTTCAGGAAGAGTGAGGATTGGTGCATCACAAAGTTTTTGTTTAAGAGTTTGAAAGGCTTCTTCTTGCTTGGGTCCCCATACGAAAGGTTTTCCCTTATGAGTTAAAGCCGTGAGTGGTACAGCAATGCGAGAGAAATTTGAAATGAACCGACGATAATAGCCAGCTAGTCCAAGAAAAGATCTTACTTCAGTTGGTGTACGTGGAGCTTGCCATTCTTGAACCGCTTTGATCTTTGAAGGGTCAACATGTATTCCCTTGTCATTGACTACATGCCCGAGGAATTGCACCTCTTTTAACCAGAATTCACATTTGGAGAACTTGGCATAAAGCTTTTCCTTTTCAAGAAGTGCAAGAACGAGTCGAAGATGACGCTCATGATCAGATTTAGATTTTGAATAAATAAGAATATCGTCGATGAAGACTATAACAAATCGATCAAGATAAGGTTTGCAGACTCTGTTCATTAGGTCCATGAAGACAGCTGGTGCTTGGTTAATCCAAATGGCATAACCATGAATTCATAGTGGCCATAACGAGTTCGAAAAGCAGTCTTAGGGACGTCTTCTTCATGCACTCTAAGTTGATGATAGCCAGATCGAAGATCGATTTTTGAAAAGCAGCTGGCACCTTGTAGTTGGTCAAGAAGATCATCAATGCGAGGTAAAGGATAGCGATTCTTGATGGTTAACTTGTTGAGCTCTCTGTAGTCGATGCACATACGAAAAGATCCATCTTTCTTCTTTACAAAAAGTACAGGTGCACCCCAAGGCGACGAGCTAGGACGTATGAATCCCTTGTCAGTCAACTCTTGCAATTGACTGGCTAGCTCTTGCATTTCAGAGGGGGCTAACCTATATGGAGACTTTGCAACTGGTGTAGCACCAGGTATAAGATCAATACGGAATTCGACGTCTCTAATTGGAGGAAGTCCTGAAATGTCGTCAGGAAAAACTTGCGGGAAGTCTTTTACTACAGGAATGTCTTCAAGTTTCTTCTCCATGATTCCCTTTTTGATGATATGGGCTAAAAATGCGACATAATTCTTGCGAAGATATTTTTGAGCTTGAAGACAAGACATTAAGCTGAGCCCTTTCGACGAGGTTTCTCCAATGATTCGAAGAGTCTGACCGTTTGAAAGAGGAATACGAATAAATTTTTCACGACATACAATTTCCGCCTGATGTTGACTGAGCCAATCCATGCCGATTATGATGTCAAAACTTCCCAGTTTCATAGGAATAAGGTCGACTGAGAAATCGTGGTCGTTTAAGGTGAGTGTACAGTTGCGTAAAATAGAGTCTAACGAAACTGGTTTTCGGTCCGCAACTTCTACCGTTATGGATTCCGTGAGCTTATCCTGATTTTTGTTTAAGATAGGTTCAAATTCTAAAGACACAAAACTTCTATCCGCACCAGTATCAAATAACATAGATGCATATCTACCATTTATAAGGAACGTACCGTTAACCACATTGCCGTCAGCTCTGGCCTGGTTAGCGTTGATATTGAAAGCTCTCCCTCTTGCAGGTGGAGGAGCTTGGTTTGCTTGATTCACCGGGTTGGCTTGGGCCTGAGCATGAATAATATTAACCAACCTTGGACAAGTGTTTCGGAAATGGCTTGGGTCGCCGCAATTGTAGCAAGCCCGCATTTGTTGACCCATAGGATAATTGGGCTGGTAATATGTTTGGGCTAAATGTTGAGTGGGTGGTAGTAGGGGTTGTTGGCCTTGGCCCATTATTTGTTGGTGGGTTTGGGTTAAAGGTTGGTGGTGGTTCGTTCGTTGAGGCATGCGGCAAGTTTGAACATTATGACCCGCGCGACCGCAGCCGGTGCAATATTGACCGGGATGATCAGGGGAATGGTGATATTGGCAACGGTTACATTTTGGTAACGGGCCTGTGTAGGGTCTTCTGTATGGTGCGGGTGAAGGAGTGACTTGAGTAATGGGTGCAGCAGGAATAGGGGAGTTGGTTTGAGTAACTGCAAAATTTCTGGTGTTGCGCTTCCTCTTATTAGCAAACTTAGAGGAAGGAATGGGGTGGTTTGAAGTTTGTCCCTCAACAGGGGCTTTCTTCTTCTCTTCTTTGAACTTCCCGTTGCGAATTCGATTTTCGGTCAGTTCAGTTGCTAACTCCATAGCAGCTTCAAGTGTTACTGGTGAAACGCTGAGAACTGAATCTTGGATTTTCGAGGGAAGTCCTCGAACATAGTGCTCGATCAGACGATAGGTTGGGGTGAACAAATTTGGAACCATTTGGTTCAACTCCAAGAACCTCTTGTTATATGTAGTGTGATCACCCTCCTTTTGCTTTAGAGAATGAAATTCGTCCTCCAGCTTTTTAATTTCACTTCTAGGACAGAAACGCCTAGTCATGATTTCCCTTAACTCCTCCCAAGTTAAGGCCATCGCATCTTCAGTTCCCCTCTTCCCTTTCTCAGTATTCCACCAAGTGAGAGCTACCCCAAATAGTCTCCCGGTGGCATATCGAACCTTGCGATCCTCAAGACAATCGCAGTTTAGAAAGGTGTTTTCCATCTCCTCGAACCAATGTAGGAGAGCAGTGACACCCTCGGTCCCTTCAAATTTAGGAGGATCACAAGACTTAAAATGTTTGTAAGAGCACTTGCTGGTAGTAGGGTTGTCGATGTTCTGGTCCTGTTGTTGGGGAGGGTTAGTAGGATTTGTAGCAAGGGCTTGTTGTACTTGGACCACAATGTCAGGCAGTATCGTAGCCATTTGTTTCGCGATCTGAGTGGCCAAACGTTCCTGAGACCTTCCTGATCTTTTACCCCTTCGTTGCTGTCTAGACGACATCTACAGGATCATAAAATGAGAAGATTGTGAGTTTATGGTGTCTTTTTAGGTGTCATGTGTCTTTAAGAAAATGAAAATAACATAAATATCAATAATGCAACTACATCCATAGGATGTCTTGGGTTCGCTCATGTTGGGCCTCAAATGTCCCCCATACCTTCACCTACATAGTCATGTGGGCCCCCATGGCTATTGGCTTGGTAGGATTCACATTAGTATTGGCAATTTAACACTCGCATCCCCCGAATGCAAACCACAAAATATGTTCATGAGATGTTTGGTCGGAACGTGTCCAGGTGTAGACACAATGACAACTCAAAGTGGGGTTACTCACACGACGTTTGGTATAGCATGCTTTGGCCTAATAGGTACTTCGTACTCTCATCGTTAGTCCCCAGGTAGGCAAACTGGTCCTTTATTTTGGATTTATACGAATGCCAGCCTAGACAGGACGTTCCGACTACCGGTACTGGTACCCTTCCAGTTACTACATGCCCGTCATGAGAACTCACTTTGATGAGATTTGAAAACACGAAAATCATTGTAAAAGCAATCATGATGTGGTGTGTGCTTTCATGGATGTGATATGTTATGAGTATACGATTCATGATAGGCATTATATGATAATACATACTTATGAACATGCTTGCACAATATCAAATGTAACATTTAACATAAAAAATATAAACATCATGAAATTTGGCATGTAACACACAAAAATCTTATAAGTTTCTAATCGACTATAGTATAGGCTCTAAGGGTCTAATAACCTATCCTATATCCCTATAGTCCTGGCTCTGATACCAACCTGTCACACCCCGACCCGCAACGGAATAAGAGTCGGGGCATAATTGGGTTATCACCAAAGCTCATGACATTTACTAATATGTTTCATATTTAATAAAGTCAAAGTTACATTTCCAAAAATCCAAACATGTTCATTCAATACAAAGAAAATAAACCAAACATAACAATCCCAACTCTAAATCGTTTTATTCTTCTAGTCCAAGTCCTATGTGTTCCTAGCTGCTGCTGGTTCACCTGTATCATGAGTAAAATGGGGGGTTTTGGGTCAACATAAGTTGGCGAGTGAACCTTATTAGATAAACATTTATTAATGAATTACTTGTTAGTTTATCAATGAAAAATTGTGCATAATCATAGATGAGCAAATGTAAATAATCAAGCAATGGCAAATAGCAGTCACAACTATAACATACAATAACACATGACAGCATACATGAACATACCAACATCATACTGTAAATAACATAAGCTCAATCAAACGGAGCCGATCGTATTGCATGTACTGAAAATGAAAATGTCTGTGCGATCAAGGCTCAATCAAACGGAGCCGATCGTATGTGGGCACGCCAGGTTCAACCTCATAATGAAATGGGGAACATGCTCAATGCTCATAATGTAATGGGGAGCGGCGGCCTATGAAATTGCATGTACTGAAAATAATAAACTTGCATCCAACAATAACTACACAACAGAAACAAACTGAATACACTAGTTCATGATATGATGTATGCACAATGGTTTAAGTATAATATATATATCAAGACACATGATACACCCCAAAACGTGATTAAAACGGGGAATTTGTAAAGATTCACTCACCTTGGGTGCGTTGGATTTGAGATGGTGAGATGCGCACGAATTGGATGAGTAGAGCAAACGAGAAATACTAACCTAAATAATAACGGAAAAATATATTAAATGAGTGGATTTTATTAAGGATTTTAATGAAACTTTTAGATATATTTTTGTGAGTTTAAGGCTATTTTCTATCTTTAAAAATGTTATTTTTAAGTATTTTTAATTGATTTTTAAATTAAATTAAATAAATAAAAATATAAAAAAAATTGTTTATTTTGCGTTGACCGTTGACCGTTGACCTGTTGACTTGTTGACCGGTTCGGTCAGGACATGGTTTGCGCTGGGTGAGGCTCGAACCCGAGACCTCCCGTACGCGTGCACGCAGCTCTACCAACTGAGCTACGTGTCTAACCCGAAATAATCTTGCTTTTAATTATATTTATACACTTATTCAGTTTAACCGAATTTCTTTTAAATTACAAAAACATTTTAATTCAACAAATCGGTGCCAGTGACGGGTTTCGAACTCGCGACGTGTGACTTAGCGTTGCACACAGTCCACCGCTGGACTGTGTGTCTAACCTGGTTATTATCTCGGTTTTTATTATACTTATCAACTAACAGAGTTAACCCGGTTTAGTTTTAAACAAAAAGGCATTTTATTACATATGGAGTGCGTGCATCAGGGATCGAACTCGGGACATGCGTGTGTATTTTGCACACAGTCCACCGCTGGACTGTGTGTCTAACCCGTTTAAAATACCAATTTTAATTAGTCTTATGTTATATTGCGTCTTCATCTTCTTCGTTGATTTTACCCGGAAAAACATATTCCGACTGTTATGACAGATTCATGACATATACGCTTTTCAGACATTACAAGTAATTTAAAAGTAAAGAATGGAGAGAGTTTGGGGAAAAAGATGTACCGATTGATGTTGTTCACAGAATTCCGGCAGAGGTTCGTCGGTTCTGAAGGTGAACTCCGGCTGTTGAAACCAATTGACAGCTTTGTTCGATTATTTAAGAAGTTGAGGCACTTAAACAAGGTTTAACAGAAGTTTGGAAGATCATACCAGTTCACGGTGTGTTTCCGGAAGTTTCAGGAGTTTTCCGGCGAAGGTAAGATTTTCGACAAATGTTGACTAGGATCGATTCTGATGGTGGAGTTGTGTTAGTGACCGATAAATCACATGATTGAAACAGAAAGAGTCGGAGGAAATACCGTGTGGATGTGAGTCCCGGTTTTCCGGCGACTTGCAGAATTTTTCCGGCGAGTTGATTTAAGCTTCTCCGGTGGACTGTAAGGTTGCGGAAATGTAACTGAAAGTCTTGCAGAGTGTTTTGAGTCGCAGGAAGGGTCTAGGATTGAAGTAATCCGAGAATTGAAAACTTTCGGTTATTAAACCGATCCACTTCCGAATTCAAGTTACATTCACGGCAGCATTGATTGGAATCGTCAGTTTATCGGTTATACTCGCTGAATCGCGAGTATCCTGATCGACTTTGGGCGTTTGATAACCGATTTCAGTTACAATTGGTAAAATCGATTGATTTACCTTAGTCCATAAAACCTATTTGTTTCCTAAAGATGACAGAAAACAAACAAGTGGCGGAGTGGTGATGTGTGTGTGCGTTAAGTCTTTGATGTAGTAACCGGCTGACCCGGGTTCGAGTCCCGGCAGCATCATAATTTTTTTATTCATTTTGTTTTAACTTTTTATCAAATATAATTTTTATAGTTTAGTTTATTTATTAATTATGTATCGTTTTAACTCAAAATAATCATAAATATTCAATGTAACTTTTATAACTTGATACTCGATTACAAAACGGAGCGGGTTTTGAAAATCCGATTTTTACAAATGTTACAGTTTTTCCCAATAAGGGAATGGGTGGTGTGTCGGTTAATCACGAACCGGCATTGATTCCGGTCCACGTATGTATGTCAAGTTATGTAAAACTGATAACATGAGATATAGTTTGTCCCAAGTTATTTATAAAACAAATGTACCAATGTGTACATAAAATGATTACGAAATGTTTTCAAAATGTGTCGGTTGAGTGCATTTACCAGTGAAAACTGACGTATTTTCAAAATAATTAAACTACAGGTACAAATACGTAAATAGGCTGGAAGCTGCTCAGTAGCAACATAGAGGATCTTGCAAATCCTTAAATGTGCCAAGTCTGTTAATCATCTTTTGGATATATTTTCGATCCGCCTGTGGATCTTCGTTACAAACCATTGTTGTTATATTTTGAACTTTGAATATTTCGGTTTGTAATGATATTTTAATTTCCAAGACTTCTGCTGTGCTATTCTGTGTTGTTTGTTATGATGATATTAACATACCTCACAATATTCCCCACCGGGCCCACCGGGTTACACGTGGAAATCGGGGTGTGACAGGTTGGTATCAGAGCCAACGTTTGAGTGAATTAAATACTAGCCTTTTGTGTTTAATCTCAAATGACACAGTAGCATATTCATTTTACTTTCCAAGTCTAGACTTGACATAGGAATACTCTCATCCCTGTATTATAAATCTTGTTTTCGATTTTATGTATTCCTGAAACAAGTCGCCAAGCAAGGAAGCTGTTAATGGAGATTCTTCCCATTTGAAGCCGTAGAATGCTATGCTTCATACCACGGTTAGGATAAGCGTGCGACCGGTTTGGAGGAAAGAACCTTATTAGCCTATTCCTAAATTTAACCGTATTGAAACCTTAACCAGACTTCAGAGTCTATACCGGAGGTCCCTGAGACTCAAATTTTGAAGTCTGTATTTGTGGAGTCCATACCAGAGGTCCCTGAGCCTCCAACTTCTAATATTATGCCAGTGAATACTTATGACCCATATTTTATACATCTAAGTTCATGGAATTCTGAAACTTTATGCTTGCCAAACTCCAATCCGTGATCCATTTCATTCTTTAACCATTGAATCCTTGGATTTTGCTTCTACAACAGATCCTGATTTTGAATTTTTACATTATCTATTTGAAACCTTTGTGTTAATGCCATACGCGACAAGCCAAGAAGAGGAACAACAAGGAATGAATTAGAGGACGCTCTAAAGAATCCTTCATTTTAATTGTATTTCTTTTTCCTTTGAGTCCTTATGTGGACATGATTCTTCTGCATAGTCCCTATGTAGACATTTGTTTATTATAGTCCCTAGGGGGACATATTCTTCGACTTAAGTTCCCGTGTGAACATGTTATTTCATTATAGTTCCTTCATGAACATGTTATTTCATTATTGTTCTTTGTGAACATACTATTTTATTATAGTCTCTCATGGACATGTTATTTCTTTTAGTCCTTATATGGACATATAAATAATCTTTTTAGTCCCTGTGTGGACTTATGTGCTTTTAAAAGTCCCTGCATAGACAAGTTAGTTATTAAAAGTCCTGTTTAAGGCATTATCGTAATTTCCTAACGAATTATGGAAAGATTAGGAGTCATTATCATTATTATATATGTATTCGTTATATTCTTTGTTCAAGCGAACGTCTCGATTTTGATTCGAAATTTATGATTTGCGAAACATTTCAAAATATCTTTTTGATGGTTTACCCCAGCCAAGTGACAAGTTCACATTAATTGGCAAATATAAAACAGTAGTTAAGAAATAGAGCCTTCTACCATGATAGCTAAGGTTGAGATTTCCCTTCTATCCAGAG
This sequence comes from Scalesia atractyloides, assembly GCA_947069175.1. Classification (NCBI taxonomy): domain Eukaryota; kingdom Viridiplantae; phylum Streptophyta; class Magnoliopsida; order Asterales; family Asteraceae; genus Scalesia; species Scalesia atractyloides. Next base: position 79,916,960 of record CAMTDV010000004.1, on the reverse strand, counting down.
GTGGTGAACTATGTTCAAGCCTCCAAGCCTCTAGGGTCAATGCGACCATGGCTATAATGTTAAACCATTAAGACAATTATTCCTTGTTAACAGTCAAGTAATGTTAATACTCCTGGCAGTGTGACTTGAGGAACCACACTAGCCGTCTGGGTGAAGGACTATGTCCAAACCTTCTAGTTTATGTGATCGAATTTGATCCCGGCATATAGCATCAATATGATGATTATAATTTAACATCCATCAGTGATGTAGTGCTTACGAGCCATAATTTAACATCCATTAGTGATGAAGTGTCTACGGACCATGATTTAACATCCATTAGTGATGCAATGCCGTTGAGCTATAATTTAGCATCCATTAATGGTGTTTTGCCTTCGGGCTATATTGTCAATAAAGCAATGACAGTTGTGACCTTTATGGTTCCCTGTCCAAGGTGGTGGGCTATGCCCAAGCCTCATAGATCAATGCGACCGTGACTACTATTATTAGTCCAATAAGTATTATTTTAACATCCGTTTGAGATGTCAATTGATTTGCCTACGGGCTATATAATATCCTTAACTTCGACAATGACAGTGGTGGTCTACGACTCCCTGTCCAAAGGTAATGAACTATGTTCAAACCCTAAAGCCCCCTGATCAATATGATTGCGGCTTATATATCTTAAAATGTCCATTAGTGACGAGGCCTTTTGTGCCATACCTGTATGTCTAATAGTGACAAGGCCGTTCGTGCCATATTTATATATTTTATTAATAAGGCCAATTGTGTCATATTTTAAGTCCTTTATGATAAGCTTACGAGCTACTTAAATTGTCATTACGACAAAGACAGATGTGACTTCATGATCCACTGTCTGATACTTCTGGACTATGTCCGATCTATAAAACCTGTGATGGTCCTTTGAGGCCTAGGTTATATATATATACTAGACATACATTTAAGATGTCAAAGACAAATAGATGTGACTTTGAGCACACTAATCCAAAAGGCAAAGAATTTATATATCCACCTTAAAGCCAATATGGTTTAATAATATCATTATGAATATACAATGAGTCATCAAATGCAAATGACCAACTAACAAAGATATAATTTGGTGTTTAGTACCAAGCAGCGGATATGGCAAATTCTGGAGAAGTTAACAGTAAGCAAAATGACGATAATGTTAATGACAACATTCTCATAATGTGAGGAGTAAGACTGAGAGACAGGAACATCATGATAAGATGCATTCCAATAAGGATGGGTGTTCATACAAGTATTTCATATCCTGTAAGCCCCGTGATTTCAATGGGGAAGAAGGGGCAGTTGAAACCCTTAGATGGTTAGATGAAATAGAAACCATGGTCGAGATCAGTGGTTGCGCTGACAAAGATACTGTGAAATTTGTATCACAATCATTTAAGGGCGATGCCCTAATATGGTGGAAAGCTATGGTACAGTCTGCTAGAAAGGTGTTTTTGTATAATTTGAGTTGGTCCAAGTTTATGGACCTGATTAAAGAAACATATTGTCCACCTCATGAGTTGGAAAGGATAGAGACGGATTTCTTATCTCCGTCAATGAAGAATTTAGATTGTCAGAAGTATGTGACTGACTACAACTCCTTGTCTAGGTTAGTGCCATACCTAGTTTCCCCTGAACCAAAACGGATTGCTCGTTTTATTGGTGGCTTAGCGCCAGAAATTAAGGGAAATGTTAGGGCTTCAAGGCCCAACACATATAGGTCTGCTGTAGACCTAGCTCTGACTCTCACTCAGGATTTAGTGAGACACAAGTCAGTCAAAGCTGAGACCGATGGGAAAAGAGAAAGGGAGAAGGACAGCTCCCAGAAATCTAAGAAAAAGAGAAAGTATGGATTCAATGAGAAACAACAAGTATCTAATGAAAAGCCTACGTGCAATATATGCAACAAAAGGCACTGGGGACAGTGTCGAACAAACCAAAAGCCAAAGCAATGTGGTATATGTAAAAGAACTGGTCATCAGTCCCATGAATGTAGGGACATAAAGAATGTGGTCTGCTTCAGCTGTGGTGACAAAGGCCACATCAGTACTAACTGCCCTAAAGCAGCCAAAGATGGTGCAGCTAAACCTGGAAAGGCTAAGAAAGGAACCGCCTGAATATTTTCCTGCTAAATGCCGTAGACAGTAAGCATCAATAATGTTATCAGGTACGCTCCTCATCAGTAATTAAGGTTATGTTTGCTAAGAGTCATGTTTTAATTCAGGCATAATAAGTCTTTCAAAAACTATAAGTCTAGCAAACTTCTAATATATCCATAAGGACATTAGATATTAAGTATAAGGTAGAACCTACCGCTGAAACCATAGAAATCGCTCCTTTTGATGTATGCTCTATCAGTCATGCTCTTCCTTCAGTTGTAGTACGACGAATTTTTATTATTATTATTTAAATTTATTTTATTTATTTACTAATCTCTTTGATTTCTATCGACTACGAATGCCAAACTAGTTTGATAAAAGTGCCATATGGTAATTGGCAGTGTCTTAGTGTGTCCCATAGATTGCTTTCATGCCTGATCAACATGAAGGTTTAATGCATGGAACCACTAGGATCTTCTGACAGTCATATTGTACTAAAATCATCAAACGGTATTCAAGTAGATATTCCGTATCGAGATGCTTGAGTAGGTGTCTCTACCCAAGGCATCCTAATGTATTCGAGAAGTGGATATTTCATTTACATGGCGCAGAACTACACGAATTATCCCCTAAGAAAAACAAGTGGAAGACTAACAACATATCAGAAGCAGGACCTATTGCGAAAGCTTCATGTCAACTAATACCGACAGAAATAGAATAATTTAGATCCTAATTGAATGAACTTCTGAAGAAAGACTTGCGCAGCCTAGCTCGTCACTTTGAGAGATCCGATGTTGTTTGTTAATAAAGACGGATCAATGTGGTTATGTTTTAATAACCACAAAATTTAAGCAAGTCAACGATCAGGAATCGTTAACCTCAGCCCAGGATTGACGATTTAAACGACCAACTATAAGGGTTAGGTACTTCTTTAAGATTGATTGGATAGTATTTGGAATGACCATCTCACCCTAGTTAAGTCCTCCTATATATATTAATTGTTATATAAATACCAAGCCTGCTCCCTTGGAAGTCTTGTATGGGAGAAAAATGTCAAACGCCCGTTTGTTAGGCATACGTTGGAAGGACCCAACTAATAAGACCTAAGATTGTCTTGGGAACCATGGATAGGATAATACAAACCCAAGATTTGTTTCAAAAACTGTCGATGAACGGCAGAAGAACTACGCTGACAAGCGTTGCAAACATATAAGCTCCCAATAAGGGACAAAGTCTTATTGCAGGAATCACCCTAGAATGGTGTAGTATGCTTTAGTTAGGAGGGCAAATTAAGCCCTAGATATATATATGACCATTCGAGATGATCGAGTGTGTCGGGACTTTAGCTTAAAGCTAATTTACTTGAGGAGCTCAGGGCAATTGACAATGCGTCTCACGAATGCAATTTAAAGGAAAAGACTAGCTAATGAGTTGCTGGCAATATCGCATAAAGATGTGCAAATTAATGAAAGCCTATGGTTTTGTTGGAAAACCGGTATCGATTGAAGATCGACAAGATTAAAAGCTTTAAAGGAGGCACGTGCCTATTGTAAAGGCCAAACAGGATGTCTATAGAAATCCCGAATATACGTAAGGTTAAGTCCACGATGCGACAATAATACTTCTAACCTTTGAATAAAATCTCGAGGTCGAGATTTCTTTTAAGGGGGTGAGGATGTAACACCTCGTAAAAACCCGTTCTGTAAAATTCTGACACGTGTTCCACTAATTCTCGTATGCCACACGCTAAAACGAGAGGGACCAAATGCATCGTTATGTTCTTTTGTAACCTCTGAACGATAAATTAATAGTTAAGGGAATAAAAGTGTCAACATGCTCAAACTAAGCCTTTGAGTGACCTTTTAATGAACCGAGGATCTTAAAATAATATTCATACTCTTATGTGTGCCTATTATATGCCAATGGAGGCTTTACGCACTAATTATAACGTTTCACGCAAGTTTGGAAGTCCAGGGACTATTTCTGACAAACTGCGGAAACTTGTCGATTATCGTATTTTTATTTACAGACCCAATATATGGATCTAAATATATTACATACAATAAAATATTTTGTTTTATTGATGAGGATGTAAGGATGTCCATCGTTGCGAAATTTCGATCGTTTTCGTGTCCGTTTAACCGTTTTACGCATTTTTAGCGAAACGCGCAACCGTACAACTGAACGAACCAACCTTTGAGATATTTTTGAACATATTTTAAGTTCCCTATACTTTAACGTCCTTATAGATCTTAGAAATTGGGTTAACGGGCGTTAAAAACGTCAAAAATCATCAAAATATGTGTAGGGGCCTGTTCTGCCACATTTTGAAACTTCGTAGGGAAGCGTGGCTTAGCGAGACGCCCTGGGGGGATACCCGTCGTGCGACACCTAGCCCCTATCTGGGCAGAAAATTTTTGTTGGCTGCCAGCTTGCACTTTGGACACTACTCTTACGAATTTGTGCCACCTATCTCGCGATTTTGCCACCTTATGCTCATTGTTTGACGCCTCTAAAACACTTGTGAACACCTTAGAGCTCTCCCCAACACATGGCACCTCCTCTACACTTCTCAAATTACTCATATATGAGTGTATTTTGTGTTGCAACAAGATTCATCACACTTGAAACTTGTCACAACACTTTGGAGAAGTTCCAGGCAATCTTGAGTATTCCTATGAGTTCTTAACAACCTCTGGACCTTGTGTAAGTGTTCCATCTTCATGCTAAGTTATTTCATTAGGATCTAAGCTAAAGTCAAAGTCTTGTCGTAAATACGTATTGACTTTGAGCTAGGGCCTTGATAACTAATCCATTGTGCGTAACGAAAGCTCCTACGTGATTGTAATGACGGAGGTGTTAATCCCTCAAGAGGGCATCTCCAGATTACCACAAATTCATGACCAATTGACGAGTCAAACGAAAAGTCAAAGAAAGTCAAACTGTCCAGATTTGTAAAAATTTATAACTAACAATCTAGATGTTATAAAATATGTTTTGATGCATTAACAGCCTAAAAATAAATATCAGAACATGTGTAAACAAGTTCGGCTCGTCAAGTTCAGTTTTAGGATCTATTCGCAACCGAAAGTCGCGAAGTTTGACTTCTGCGTTGACTTTTAATTATGAATTGAATTAGATTAGTATGCTACTGTTTTAAGGTCTCGTTATGATCATATTATGACATAGCACAACCCTCTGAGGTTATATTACATGGTAATAATAGTTATCCGAGTTTTATGCGAGTTTCCGCAAATATGCCATACTTTGACTATTTCGCCATTTTATTTAAAAAATGAGGTTTTAAATGCCACTGAACTTGCAAATAAGTTAGTTACTGATGTGTTAACATGTTTAACATATTTTAATGTTACAAATCTGGTCATAAATCGGATTTTCGTAATATATCGTAAATTAAGCTTTAAAATGACCGTAAAGCCCTTTCGGCGCGTAGAACGGTTTTTAACACAATTTTTCATACCAAACTTATTGTTTTCTCATAATTAGAACATTTTGGGATACCATTTCAGTTTATAAACCGAGTTTATGCACAAGTTCTTGTATTACGCTCTTAAACGACGATAATGCCCTTATGGCACATAAAAAGGATTTAAAGCATGATTATCATATAAAACCTTTTTCTCACTGATGTATTATATTAAATAACATATTTTGATCATACAAACCAGGTCATAACACCAGTTTTCATAAAATATCGCAAATATCGTCATTTAACAACTTTTACGCCTTTTCGGCGCGTAGTATGGTTTTAAACCATATTTACCAACTAAGACTTGTTACCTACTGATCTTATAACTCATTTAAAATGTTTTTACAGTAGGTAACTGTTATAAACTCAGAATCCCAAATAAGCTTTCGAAACTATGTGTGAAATTACCAAAATGCCCCTACGATGCATCATTTGGTCTTAAACTATAAAACACACATATGTTTGATATCCTACGGATATTATATCATAAATAAGGTATTTTCACAGAATCATTATGGTCATAACATCAGATTATACGCAAGTTCCTTTTATACGTCGCTAAATGACCAAAACGCCCTTATGAGGCATAATTTGATTTTAAAACCTTAACGAGTATACAAGTTGATATCCTACTGATATTATAACTTGCTTAAAGTATATTGGCATATGGAACTCGTTCATGACTCATCCGGTTACTCGATATCGCTTATATGGTTACGGTTAAGCCTGCGAGGCTAATTTACGTAATTTAACCGAAACGGGTTAACCTTGTCATTTTCATTTCAAAATCCAGAATGTTATATGTTTACCCATATTATACAAGTCATTGTACTTGTCGGGTTTAAACTACATTCTTTCCGGTCATCGCTTAATCAAGCGCGTCGTACCGTTTTTGATACTTAAAGTTAGCCGGTGTAAGTCTACGACTTAAATAAGATACGCTAGCATTCTAATTGGTTATTTATACCATCATTCCAGACTAGGGCCTTCCGGTAAATTGTACCCACGCTTAATTACTTGGATACGGTTGTGCTTATTATATTTCTTATATTAAAAGGACTTGCTAAGCTCAGGTAAATACTCTTAACCTATTATCCCTGTACGGGCTTGGGATACGGTAAAATATTTACCGCATGGTCGGGTATGGGATTCGAAGACCTGTGTGTCGGGAAATTCAAATAACCCGTTTTGATTCGTATTGCTTGACTTAAACATTGGGGGTTAATGAGACCGTGTCCTGGATTTCCTTGACTCGTTTAATTGTAAGTGACCACGACCTAAGCACGGGGTGTAGGCATACACCTGACAGATGCGAAACGGTTTAAATAAATGAAATATACCCAATATGGGTGTTCCTAATAAAGGAACGAATTATATATTTACAACCAAGTGTGGTTTTTCCCAATAAGGGAATGGGTGGTGTGTCGTTAATCTTGAACCAGCATAGATTCCGGTCCCCGTATGTATGTCAAGTTATGTAAAACTGATAACATGAGATATAGTTTGTCCCAAGTTATTTATAAAACAAATGTACCAATGTGTACATAAAATGATTACGAAATGTTTTCAAAATGTGTCGGTTGAGTGCATTTACCAGTGAAAACTGACGTATTTTCAAAATAATTAAACTACAGGTACAAATACGTAAATAGGCTGGAAGCTGCTCAGTAGCAACATAGAGGATCTTGCAAATCCTTAAATGTGCCAAGTCTGTTAATCATCTTTTGGATATATTTTCGATCCGCCTGTGGATCTTCGTTACAAACCATTGTTGTTATATTTTGAACTTTGAATATTTCAGGTTTGTAATGATATTTTAATTTCCAAGACTTCCGTTATGCTATTCTGTGTTGTTTGGTTATGATGATATTAACATACGTCACAATATTCCCCACCGGACCTACCAGGTTACACGTGGAAATCGGGGTATGACAAACACGAATTTTCAACCAAAGACTTTTATGTTTTTTTTACCCTTCTAGTCTTTTAGTTTATTCAATTATAAATGCACATGTAAATTACTGATTTTCTTTCAGTTTATATATTATACTTCAATAAAAGTATTTTCGCTATATTTTCTATACGGATGGTTCCTACACCTATGAAGTTGCTATTGGCCATTTTAGAAACCAAAGAAAGTTATTACATCACCGACGTTTGAGATGTATATAAATTTGTATTTTCTTTAGTCAATGCTTTAGGTTTTTTTAGGAATAATAGATTTTAATAATTCTAACCGTTAGTTTTTGGCCTGCAACGGTCTTAACTTCAAAAATAACTAGTGGTGGTCTCACTTTTTCATATATTGTAAACCAGTAGATCTTTACTAAACGGAAAAAGATAATGAGACAAAAAGAAATTAAAGTTCTGTTAGTAAAGGTCCATTAGTTTACAATATATGTGAAAATGTGAGACCACCAGTGGTTACTTTGAAATTGAAACCGTTACTAAACAACAGCTAATAGTTTGAATTATTAAAATCTATTATTCCAATTTTTTAACATTCACACTTATGACCAACCCTTGTTTTCTAACGAGAACCTTCACTACACTTATGACCAACCCTTGTTTTCTAACAAGAACCGCGTAAACACTTCAAAATAAGAAAAAAAAGTACCGTGTTTAGTAGGCTTCCATGTGTCGGAAAGCCCCTTGACCGACGGTTTGGTCTTTTTTATGTTAGTTTAATTAATTATTTTTAAACATATGATATAAAGTTACATAGTCATTGGATATGATGGGCCATGTTTAAACGGTGGGGTGTCTGGGCCCTCAGTTTCTAGACTTGATGGGCCAAGGTTGGTGATATATTAAAAAAAAAGAACAGAAAAAAACCATCATTTCTCGTACTTTACGAAAATGTCAGCTTACTAGATTTTGCCCCCCCACCCTCGCGCGCTGATGGCAATAAGCCGAATATCTCTCTCATAATATGTACGTTTGTGTTTAAGTTATTTGTACATAATACTCATAACACGATCTAAAAAAAGTACATTGAGTCAACCACTTAAAATAAAACACTATCATACTTTTGCTTCAAAAAAGAAAAAAAAAACGATAAAAAAACTATAATTTTCAACTTGGGCAAAGTTGTAAATTTTCAGGACAAATGAGCGTGTGCCAGGCAACCGCCTGACACGAATAAAAATTACACCAAATCAACCAATTAAAACAAAACACTTACCACAATTTGTCAAAAAAAAATAAAAAATAAAACGATAGCATGATTGTAATTTTACACTCCGGGGGGGGGGGGATCGTAATGTGATTGGGAAAACAAACAAAAATGATGGCAAAAATATAAATAATAAATGAAAGTCAAAATCCGTATTTGGTTGGGAGAAAAAAAAAACAAAACTAATGACAAAACTGTAAATTTAAACAGGACAAAATCATAATTTTGAACTGAGGGCAAAATTGTAACTTTTGGCTGGGGAAAAAAATAATTTTATTTCGAACTGAAGGCAAAAACGTAACTTTGGACTAATAGCAAAATCGTAATTTTAAACGATAATAAAATATTGGATAATGGAGAATGCCAGACAGTTGCCTGACACTATTACCCCATCTTATGTTTGTAGTTATGGTAATGAAATTTCAGACATAAAAAATTCTCTTAAATGAATTATGGTATATTAATGTGACACTGTATTAAGTTTTGACCCGATTAATAATAGCAAGTTAATATTTTTTGATTGTTTTTTTTTTTGCACACAACTAAGTACATTAGAAAAGTTTACCTACTTTATTATATTAAAATTATGTTGTGTACTTTTTCGTGTAAAATAACATATATTTTGTTTAAATTGTTTATCTAATACACATGAAACTAGTTCATGTAGCACATTTTTAAAGCAAAGCGAGATTATACATTATTATATATATTTTTCGTTTTAGACTCTATATAAACGTACCATTTTATGTAAAATAATTAACTGTTTGAACATATCTCCTTTAACTAGCCTGGCTAAATATTGATCCTAAAACGAAAAGAAAAATATGAATTATGAAAAAGTAAACTGGTCAAAATATTTGTAATTGTCTTTAACAATAAAGAATTGTAATTTTTTATATTGAGATTTGCGAAACAGACAGCAATAGACGCGGTATTAGTCAAGTGGCCGGTGGTGACTAACCATTATCGTTTTTTAATGGAGTAATTAGTATTTAAAAACAAAATTAGATATAAACAAATGAATAAATCATTTTAAATTTCGACGCTTTACATGGTTCAACTAATAGTGGAAAATGTAACAAAAATATTAAATAACATTTTCAATTTATTATTTAATTTATCACTAGTAAACAAACAGGGTTTTTTTCACGATCGGGTTGAGACCGAAACAAGATGGGGGAGAAAACACATACCAGACCAATATGGTTTGTGCCACTGGCCTGAACAGTATGGCCCTAATTTTGCACAATTCTATACATAAAAATTATTGTACACGTGTCTTAGGGTTAACTAGCGTAGTGGAATAACGATTCAAAATGAACATGCAATAATAAATGAGAAAATATAAAGCACGACACACAAACACGAGAATTTTACGTCGCCTGGTTTCAATGGGGTACCTATGTCCGCATGCTGCAACTAGAGATATTTTAGCACTAACAAGTTGTACAATTACATAGACAATAGACAATGATATATATAGAGACTAATTAGAGTTTTAAGCTTGATGAACAATAAACCGTAATGGACCTTCTAAACATCCAAATAATCGAGCCCAAGGACTTCATACCCAACAAATTAGCAGTGCACATTTCATGTTTTATCAAAAACAGAGTCTCGTTCATGTTAATGAAGTCAATAACAAGGTATTAGTGGAACTGGGTTGGGTACGAAATCGGTTTTTGAAGAGAGAGGTTATCAATTTTGTTCGATTTTGTGTACAACCAAGTTGGAATTAATTTCAAAGCATAAGGTTACAACCCCATGCAAACCTAGATGATAGATCCGATTCTTCAATACCCAGTTCCGGGTTTTTTGTCGGTACACATACCAAAACTCTTTTTCTTACTTTTCTTATTTCACTCACTCCTTCAATGTTATTCCTCTGGTACTTAAAATACTTACTTATATGTAGTTTCAATTACATTTTATCTCAAAATACTGATTTCTAAATCTTCACTACTAGCTTTTAACATTTTATTTATCCAACATGTATAATACAAGTATATATTTTTGTAGGAGAAATTTATAAAATTAATGCATACAATTTTTTAAACTTTACTAGATGGAACCCCCGCAGCGAAAGACGTAATGTACACAAACGTTAGATGGAAAGCCCTCCGTGTTACGGCGCAGAGAATCTTGGATATCATTAAACATTAACCATTACAACCTATGACATTTCAAAACTTAAAAAACATCAATCAACTTGAATTACAAAAACATACAAACATGTTTCATAAGGAATCAAAAGGAAAACAACATTACGATATAAAATGTTAATAATTTATGGTGATAAATTCAAGCACATATAAATATACATAAGTTATGAAATCCACAAAACTTAAAATGACTCATATATAGCTTTCCTGGTTGTGAAACCCCCCAATGCTTGTACCATATGGTGATTATGCTGACCGAGGCTAAGTCTCCCAACTATAAACCAGATTAGCATTTTTTTTTCTTTCTAACAACAATAAAACCATCTTTAAAGGTGGAGATCAAAACAATTTTGGTCAGCCTTGTCGTGGCGGCACTTGGGATCGCTTTCAGCTCCAGTGCGTTAACTTCCAAAAGCCTCTGAACTATGTTCTCATGTTGGATTAGATTAGATTAGCAACATCCTAGAAGGATGAGGCTTCAGAAAACAATACTTCAAGCCTCATGAAAATAGTATCTCATTTATTATTACACGTAAGATTATATGTATTGTTTTATTCATCTAAACGTGGTCGTTATGACCGCTTTAATACTGTTATCTTTTGTTTGTCAAGATACTTAAATACACTTGTAAAACTTGAACAAAACTAATCTCTTCTAACCATGGTTTAACAACATTAAACATAAACCAACTCGAACATTTCCATAACTTCTAACTGGCAAAGGTCTTAAAATGAAACTTTATTTGACTAAGATCTCTGGGTTTTTAAGCGATAAAGAGCCATGTTACCTACCTGGGGATTAGCAAGTTCCGAAATCCATCAGCAAGTTCCAGCACCAAAATTCATAACCTTTCCCCATACATCTCCTGTCCATCATCAGCAAGTTCCAGCACCAAAGTTCATTACCTGTCAATCAAGCTGGTAGATGCATTTATGTAGAATAAGAGAAAACTAAATTAGGTTATAATTTGTTAAATGCACCAATGTATTTCAATTCCACAATCACTCGACAAAGACCTACAGAAAAGCCTACCTTGAAAGGTCGTGAAGTGTGCCCAAGATCCTGTAATCAATAAGCAAAGTCAGTTACTAATTATTTTCGAAGCGGATAGTATCTTTGTTATGTATGATGGCTGCACGCAGGTGCACTGTTCAGGTTTCTTATGCTATTGGTATGGCTAAACCACCAGTACTCTTTATGATTGTGTAAGAAATGGATCACCAGAAAACAGAACATAATGATAAAAATAAAGGGGGCTCAGACATGGAAACAGTCAAAGAAAGAGAATGGATTTGCTATGGATGCACAGTAACCGGTTTCCATGTGAAAGCAAAGTCGTTCACATGACCATCCCGGATGCCCTACCAAGACTAAAAAAAACATATTATGCAAATTTAAACTTGTCGTTATAGCCTCATCCAAACAGTCGCTTAAGTTAACACAAATGGATTGAAACGCATCATTATAATCCCGTCAAAAAGACGTTAATATTTTCATCGCCAAATGACAAAGTATAATAAAACTAAAGTCAACCCAGCAACCGAAACAGGCAACATCAACATGTACAATAGTATCAGCAGCAACATTTACATCAGCAACATGTGAGGTTGTAGTACACGCGAACGGGACACGAGGCTTCCGAAGGAAAGCTTACAAAGAAACAACACAGCTTACAACGTTCATAAGCTTGAAACATTCCTGAAGTTAATGTACCAGCCATATGTTCTCGAAAGGGCTCAGGCAAACATCATAGCACCTGTACCATCACAAACTTAAAAGCATCATAGCCTTTGAACCATTACAAAATTGAAAGTAGCAAATACTCACCAAAGGCACTTTCAAGGAACAACTATATGCACAGTCCATGTGCGTACTCATTCTCGCAACAGAAAGCTCATAGCCATTGAAGCATCCGGAAAATAAAAATGGCAGGGATTCATACATGTATGTCATACAATATCGAAGCCAACAATGAAAACAGATCCAAAGCTTATGATGCTCACAGTTCGAAAAAAATCCACAAATTCAAAGGTAACACCGATTGCCATGCGGAAAAAAACCCACATGACCATCACAGACACTTGGAAATCAAAGACAAACATTCCACAAATTAGGGATGTTGTTTGCGCCATTACAATTTGATCCGGTTATTATACCACTGTATGGAAATAAGCGAGCCATGGCAGCAGGTCCAACCTTAAGATAAGCTAGCTTTTCAAAGAAGGGTACGACTCTTAACGGGCTTTTGAGGTGACATTGAGAATATATAAGCACCAAAGTCGTCTGATGGCACCAAAGAGATTATATAAGCACCAAAGTTGTCTGATGCCAGTTCGGATATGACCCGAAACGTGTCTAAAACATCAGACATTTCCTCAGAGACCTCGACAACTGAAAGTAAAGCAACAACTTTAACTAAAACCCTTTTACCACCATTTCTACAACAGAACTCAAACCTAAAATTACACATCAAAAAAATTCAAAAATCATAACCTGCAGTGATGTCGACGACATCCCCCGATGACGGAAAGCAGAGCTGAGAGTGGCCCCTCTTCAAATCTACAAGCTATTATATACTCCATTAAATGAAACCATGTTCTAGAGTGTGATTTACAAGCATTATTAAAGCAGCAAGTTAAACACGAAAAAAAAACAACAGAACAGGTAACTATCACATAAACACACTAATTCTCACCAAGATTTAAGTTTTCATTATAACCAAAAGTGATAGAAAGCAAGGCTTCATTTATTCATCTCATTTTCATCAATTATGCCATTTTGTGTATCCTTTTCTAATCACGTTGTGAGTAAGTCATATTTGAACCAGATCAAGATCAAGGAAACAGGATATTAAGAAACCCTAGTCAGTATCGCATCAAAATAAAAAAGAATTACATAAAACATATAAATGATTGAAACTCCGATTCCAATTTCTTACTTGAGTTCATTACTATTTTCGTCCATATGGTTCAAAAATCACTATTTCAGTCTTTAAAAATTGCGATTTCAGTTCCTGTGGTTTCACTTCGTAACCATTTCAGTCCCTGTGGTTTCACTTTCGTAACCACTTCAATCCATTTATTCTGTAAGTACAGGGACTGAAATGGTTGCAAGGTGGACTGAAATGGTTACGAAATTGAAACCACGGAGACTGAAATCTCTTCATCTCTTTTCTTTTCTGAAGTTTTAAAACAGACACATAGAATTTCAACCTTTATAACCTAAATTTCTTAGTAGAAAACAGGTGTGTTGTGCGTTCGATAAAAAAAATCTTGAGGTATACAAAAGAATTCAAAACTAGTAATAAATCTTAGTTTGTTCTACGGTTTGTTTGTCCTCATCTCTGTTCGTCTATGATCGATCTTTTGTTAGAATCGTTCCACGTACTTCAGTTCAGTTATACATTGATATACAATTAAACACAAAAAAGCATCCTATCTGTTTTAATCATAGTAATAAACACCAGGTCCTCAAAAATACTTTGCAATATTTTAATCACGCATCTAATCTTCTCAAAACCCAAACCGATACGAATGTAACAGTCAATAACGCTAGTTAAATTAAATTTCAATGAAAAAGGGTGGTGATGAACTCTATTCGAGAATACTTATTGTTCTGAAAAGATTTTCATTAACAATTGTTATGCTTTGAATTATACCTAATACACGGTAGTGAGGCTTAGCATCCTTGTATTAACGATAGACTAAAACTCTTTAAAAAAAAACACACGCCATTGGTAAAATTGAAATTAATAGCAAAATATAGAAAAGTAACAAATAATATGTTTATATTTTCGTATCTCCAATCATTATGTATATGCTCGTGGAATTATTAAGGTTAGACATGCAAGTCTTAGACGATTGTAGACACAATATTCTTTTTAATAGGCTATAACCCTAAAATTAAAAATTTAAACCGTTTCTACACATCATAACTACTAGCAATATTAGTAATACATGTTTGCAAGTTTCTTCATCAACGCATGAGTAAAGGGTCCAAACTAAAACTTGTCCCCTATGTTTCTTCCAAGTTCACCTTGCTACTACACCATAACGAATACCATGGAAGTGATCAAAATCCAACAAACATGCTTAAAAACCAGAAGTTTGCGAATGTGTGTAGATTCGAACTCACTATCTCAAAGATACACTCATTAACTTTACCACCAAAACCGCTCCACATCTTGTTTATTTAGAAGAAACATATAAAGCGATCATAGCGTGAAGAACATTAAAAACAGAGTGTTTGTGGATGCTATGTAACATCCATTGATTGGCCCATCCCGAATATCAACCAATCAAAGGGAAAAAAAAATTTTCCTACATACACATCATATATAAAACCTACACACTTTTTTAGAAAGCAGTCGAGATGTAGGAGATAAAAATCGTTTATATAATACATGTATCAAATCATTTAAATAATAAATAGATATATACTTTCAACATATGTATTTTTGTCACTCACTCCATAATGTATAGTATGTATTAATTTGACGGGTTTTGAATGTGAAGTGACAAAACTTGTCATGGAGGAAGGTGAGTTAAACGTTATCCAATGAATTTTTTAACGATAAATATAAGGGGTCTTGGGGATCTTAGGAAAGCCAGTTGGATAAGAGGCTTAAAAATTAGTCATGGAAAGATTTAATTCTGAGTTTATCCGCTCCTCAGCTGATACATTTAATTCTTTCATTCTAAATGCCGACTTACACGAATATAATATGGGAGATGTAAAGTTTACGTACATGTCCGATAATGGTGAAAAGCTGAGTAAACTAGATCGTGTATTGGTGTGTAGTGACTTTATAAATGCTTGGCCAACCGCGAAACTATTAGCACTGGCTTGGGATTGCTCGGACCACCGGCCATTGCTATTGACCACGGTTCAAACCGACTTCGGCCACATCCCCTTTAAATTCTATAACTCTTGGCTGGAAACTCCCGGTTTCTATGATTACGTAATGAGCTTGTGTCGAAGCTTCAAATTTGTTGGGGCGGCAGACAAGGGGATAGCAACGAAGCTGAAATTTTAAAGTATAAAATAAAGGACTGGAACATTGCCGTAAAGATAAGCTCGGATGGGGTTGTTTTGGATTCAAAAAAGCAACTCCAAAAACTGGATGAGTTAACTGAAAATAGATGGCTTAACGCTGAGGGATAGAAATCAGATCGTGGTGTCGGCATGTGGTTATGGAGGCGGAGCGTTTAAAGCAGTTAGATTAAACAATAGGCAAGGATTCGGTGGGCCGTGGATGAGACGAAAACTCTAGTTTCTTCCATGGCGTTAAAAATTCAAATCTCACTAACAATCGAATCAACGGGCTTTCTATTATGGGGAATGGGTGGTTAACCCAGCACAAATTAAAGATAGCTTCTATGAGTTTTTTTCGAACCTTTTTGTGGAGCCTTTGCCGGTGCGTCCGTCCTTTTCATGACCAAACTTAACGTTGCTAACAGGTTCGGATTCTGATTTTTTGACTCGGCCTTTCACATTATTGGAAATAAAAAATGCCGTGTGGATTGTGACGGGGACAAACGCCCGGGCCAGACGTGTAACGCCCTGCTTTTTTCGTACTTTCTATAATTAGAAAACATCGCTTGCAATTCTATTTTTGGAAGCTTTGTGTTCTCGTAATCGTACTTATATTGTAATCGTTGTAAAATCCGAGACTTGGATCATAATAAAAAATTGTATTTCTTACAATTCATGCTTTACACATTCATACATGTTCATACGTTTGAAACCACTACACATATGATGCTTAATTCGTGATTCTTGAAAACGTGTAATAACCTTGCAAATACGTGACATACATGCATTATACGATACTTATCCATGATTCTTATACTTAATCATACTTGTTCATACTTATTCTTGTGACTAGATTACATACAAGCCTCTTATAATGTGCCTTTATGCGAAAAACACCTTAAAACACAACAAATGCAAAGTACAGGGACTAAAAATTGACAAAAATCAAACAATTCCCACGCGAAGCCTCTCGTGGGCCGCGAACACCCTAACCCAATTCTCTCGCCCCCCGCCAGAGGGCATAATCCGAGAATGTGTTTGGAAGCTCATGGATTGGTCAATTTTGTGTTAGGTATTTGTGTTTCTTGCAATAATACTTCACCTAACTTAACCCTAATTCATCCCTATATAACCCGCCTCATTCCCAATATTTTTCCACTTTACAAACACTCTAAACTCTCTCTCAAACTCACTAAAATCAGTTGCTAATCTCAGAATCTAAGTAGAAAATTCAAGGATTTCAAAGTGAGTTCTAGCTACTTCTACTTCATCTTTCTCATTGTTTCTTCTTCCTAAACACTTGGAACAACCTTAGGTATGTTTCCACAGGTTTTCCATGGAAAACCAAGGCTGGAACATCACCATGAAAGGCTCCAACATGCTTTAAACTTTCTGTTTTAATGTAAACTTTGTTAAACTACTTGAACTTGAGATTTCTCATACACATTCCTATGTCCTAATGCTCATAATCAATTGTACGGTTAGTTGAGCTTAAAAACAAGGGTGTGACATTCAAATCCAGAGGATTAATCCTCACAAACTTTCTGTTTTGTTTAAACTTTAACTCACAAGTAACGAACAAGCTTAAAGCTTGATGTTTATGTGACTAAGGTTAGCTTGGGCTAGCCTACTTGAAGGTCCACACATTACTTGATGTATTAGTAGATTAGTTATGTCTTATTTCATTTCTTGTATATATCCATGACCCTCCTTGTTGTCTATGACAACTTGTGTAGTGGTGAATCTTATAAAGAGGTTAAATGGATGTTCATCATCCTACCTCCATGCTTGACTTACATGAATCCCAAAAGAGGTCTTAAATGGATGGTTTATCCTCCTACATTATGCTTGACCTATATGAATTTCAATATACTATAATCTATATAATATCTAAGTACCAAGCCTTGATGATAGCCTAATGACTATTTGTCAAGTTGAACAGGGGCGGTTCTTAGAAGGGTTCTACCAGGGCCACGACCCTGGCACGTTTTTCGGCCAGAAGTGCTAATTTTTCGCGGTTCGATCGAATATTTTATACCTACTATGTTCGGAACGGGCATGTTATCAACGTTAAGGTAGTTGAAAGGAAAAGCAAGAGTAAAAATGGAAGAATCCGGTGGAGGACGGTGGTGGAACTCATTTGCAGGCGGCGGTTTTGTGACTGAAGAAGAATGATTTTTTACCGAAGAAGAAGGGTTTCTTTTGTATGAAGGGGAAAGAGAAACAATAAAACAATAAAGCATATTTAATAATAATTTTAATGTTTACCAAACTCTTAATGTTTGATTTATATTACTTTACCTTTTTTTATTGTTTTTATGAATTCAAGTCTTTAAATTTATTTGATCTTTTAATATACGTAGACTATATTATTACATATAAATGTTTCTATATAGTGGTATATTTATAATAAAAAAACTTTTTAACATTTGCTCTTGAGCGTGTTATATATAAAATTACATTGAACCTCCTATTGAAAATGCCTGCACCGGCTGCTATTGTCTGCTGAGCTGCTCGAACTCGAACCATGGAACTAAAGGTTTGTAAATTGTAATATTGCTTCAATTTGATAGAATTAGATATAATTAGAATCTGAATTGCTTCAATTTGATTTGGGTTTTTGCTTCATTGCTTCAATTTGATAGAGTTAGAATTTGAATTGCTCTAAGCTGTCAAAGAGCTTAAAGGTCGTCGAGCTGAATTGCTTCAATTTGATTTAAAGAGCTTAAAGGTCGTCGATCTGAATTGTAATTTTTGCTTTCAGGTACTCATTTTGATTTAAAGAGCTATTTGGGTTTTTGCTTCATTGCTTCAATTTGATTTAAAGAGCTTAAAGGTCGTCGAGCTGAATTGTAATTTTTTTCAGGTATCCATGTTTTCTTTTACATCTTTATAAACATTTTAGATCGTTTGTTATATAAAAAAAACCGTTGTTATGTTTGAAAATGACAATTTGAATTATTAAACGAGAAAATGACCCGACCCGACCCGCTGACCCGAGGCGAATGTCGCCTTCGACACATAGAAGCCCAAGCCATATTCGGGCCAAACTCGCGTACAAGCCTCGAAGAAGAAGAATCTAGAACAAATATGAAGACCTAAATCGCGCCAAAATTATTCTTTTAGTGCCGTGGCTTTCGGCCCTAGGACGTTCAATGAGCAAGATCCGCCACTGAGTGTGAAGTTACATCATCTATGAACATAAAGCTTGTTACAATTCTAATGGGCATGGTGACCATGAAAACATTCTGACTCTTTTTGAGTTTCATAGGTCAAGAACAGGTGTTATATGTGCTAGACGGTTACTTTCCCTATGATTATTGTCTTGTACTTTTCATTCCAAATCTTTAATCCTCCTAATCATCCAATACTCACACCTATGTTTCCTCGTGTAGAAGGACAAGGTGTTTCATCCTAATCAAACCAACAACTCTCGCGGACTCGCCAAGTGGAAAGCTTGCAAAACCGTGAGTACACATGACCCATTTTCGTTTATGTCACTTTTGGGTGCAATATGTTAACCTTAACAAAAATCACTAAACTTTATACTTTATTCAAATGCACCAAACAATCCAAATTATGATACAATACTTGATGCTTATACTTGGGTGATTCTTATGTGATACAATAGTCATTAGCTTTATACGAGCCTCCATTTGACATGTATAGCGCTATAGGAGTAACGCACCACCCGTGAACGAGAGGTCATGTTGAATTATATTCGTTATTGCATAAACAGAGGGTTGATTAGAAATATTGCATGTCATGTTATGATTCTCTTGTATAAACTTAGTTGCCATGTGGATTCGTTTTAAACCTCTACGGTTATACTATACTTATAGTTAAGCTTGTGTGCTCGCCAATTTTTGTGTTGAACTATACTTTGTTAACATGTTGCAGGTTGATGAGGATTCATATGACAAAATCTAGTAGGGACTACACTAGAAACGCACTTGAAATTACTAGATTAGTTACCTTGTTATTTAAATTATTGTATCGTTTCTCTTGTTGTACTTTGAATTTCCATGTTGTATTGACAATTTAGTTATGAAATGAAATTCGGTTTTAATTAATTATTGTCACAAATAGCGTTATGTGCTACGAGAAATCTATTTTGTCCCGCCTCGATGTTTCCGCCGTCGGTTGGGGTGTGACAAGACGGGTTTAATTTTAAGTTTATAAAGAGGTGTTGGGATGGTTTCGAAGCGGATTTTATAAAACTTTTTGCTGAATTCTATGAAACGGGTTCACTTAACACGACATGTACTCATCTTTCATAACTTTGATCCCCAAGATAAATGACCCTTTGAAACCTTCGGATTTCCGATCTATAAGCTTAATCGGGTGTATAAACAAAGTAAAAGTTTTGGTGAATTGACTAAAAGGGGTTATGGGAAAATTGATTTCGCCTGAACAAATGGCTTTCTTGTCGGGTAGAAGCATTACCGACGGGCCGTTAATTCTAAATGAAGTTGTGGCGTGGATGCGAAAGGCGAAGAAAAAAGGTATGTTTTTTAAAGTTGACATACATAAAGCGTACGATTCATTAAATTGGGCATACTTGGATTCAGTAATGAATCAAATGGGTTTCCCGTACCGTTGGAGGCGTTGGGTAATGGCGATTGTCAGTACAGCACGTGCATCGGTTTTGGTAAACGGTTCTCCCACACTTGAATTTGAGTGTCGGAGAGGACTCAGACAAGGCGACCCGCTCTCTCCTTTCGCCTTTTTGCTAGCAATGGAAGCTCTGTCGGGTTTCATGAAAAAGGCTTGTTCCATTGGGCTTTTTCGTGGTATCTAATGCTCGGATGGGGGCCCTATTCTATCACGCCTTTTATACGCCGATGATGTAGTCTTCTTGGGCGAATGGTCTCACTCAAATGGGGAGAACATATGTAGATTACTCAGATGTTTTTATTTGATTTCAGGGTTGAAAATAAATCTTGCAAAATGTAGTATCTTCGGGGTGGGTGTTGACGTAGAGGGTGAAAACCGAGTATTAAAGTGGTTAAATGATAAGTTTTATATGCAGTTTATATGTTTACATGTCTTGAATGTGATAACTACGAGTATTTGTTGCTTTTCAGGATAAGCATGTAAATCGGTGCATTTATGGTGATTAAAGTGGAAGTGGATTGCTCAAGGATGATATTTGCTGCTTGTGATTCTGAGTTGGAGTATGTTCGGTTGATGAAACGGCTTGAGAGTGCAAGATACACAAAAGAATGAAGTCTAGGGACTATTTGGCACTTAATTGAAAGTTATACTATAGTCAAATGTGCAAGAATTATGAAGAACTAAACTTCAGGGGCCTAAATGTCATTAATGGAAAGTTGAGAAAAAGAAGGAAAAAAGGGCATGATCCGCGACCGCCGGTTACGGTCCACCCAGCCGTAAGTTACGGTTGGGTGATGTTGAGAAAAAAGAATCAGAAAGTTGGAACCGTAACCGACGGTTCCCCAACCGTCAGTTACGGTTGGATTTGTTAGCGAACAGAAGTCGGGACCGTAACTTACGGTTCCTGACCGTCGGTTACGGCCCGGCCTGCGGAAAAAACGCGAGTTTTTGGGTTTCTAGGTATATTAGGGTTTCAAGAGGCCTTGATTCGGAATCTTTTTTGATTCCAAGGACGAACTAAGGCACTCCCAAGGTTCCAAGATCAAGGCTTTCTCACTCGTTTCATCACGATTGTCCGCCAAATCATTCATCCGATCATGGATTCATCATCATTCAAAGCTTTTGGCGATTTCATGTGTGAGATGAGCGGCTAAACTTTTATGGTTTCCTCCGGATGGAGGGTTTTTGTAAGTTAGGTGATACTATGTGTTTGCTATAATCGTTTTGACTCGGTGATCTAAGCATTCGATGCTTTTCACCTTTGATTTGATTTATTGATTGTAAACAATTGCATTTTATTTAAACCTTGATTTCTAAGCATTCAATTCCCGAGAGTTCTAGTAATTGGGATATATTTGTTATGGGGTTAGGGTTGGTAATTGTAATTGATAATCATTTGATAACCTCCCGTTATGTATTGACCGGAGTACTTAGTCATTGATTGTCACAATTAGTGAATTGAGTTTAACACTTATGTCTATGTAGGTGTCACGATTAAACACATAGTTGAAGCTAACTGCATAACCTGAATTCCGGAGGAACCATTCTTCCTCCATTTGATTACAATCTCATTTTAATTTGTTTTAATTCGTTAATTTAGATAATTTCCAAAATCAAACAAACAGATTTTCCATTTCAGTATTAGCTAATTCATACTTTGCATTAGAACACTTTCCACAATCCTCCTCTGGTTCGATATCTGACTTACTCTAGCTACTAGTTTATTTCGGTTTTTGCATGACACTAACGACAGTCATCAGGTGTGGAGAATAGCGAGATACACACTATGGCAAATCTACTTCATTGTAAGATAGGTATTTTTCCATTCAAATATCTAGGGTTTTTCGTTGGGGCAAACATGAATCTTATAAAGAATTGGAAGCCGGCGGTAGAGCTTTTTTAGATCTCGGTTATCAATTTGGAAAGCGCAAAATCTTTCTTATGGCGGTCGGGTCACACTATTAAAATACGTATTAAACTCTTTACCCACTTACTTTTTCTCAATCTACAAGCCGCCAGCACAAGTCATAGCAACTTTGGAGAAACTAAGAAGATTGTTTTTTTTGGGGCGGGTCGGAGGAAAAAGCAAAAAACAAACTGGATTGCTTGGGATAGTGTTATTGCACCGGTGGAATACGGGGGGTTAGGTTTTGGGTCTCTAAAAGATGCAAACTTAGCAATGCTTGATAAGTAGTGGTGGAGGTTCAAACTCGAAGACAAAGGATTATGGAGGAAAGTTGTTTGGGCGATTCATCACAGTTCGAGATCTTGGAATTATATCCCAACAAAAATGTCGATTCCAGGTCCGTGGAAGAAAGTAAAAGATATCTCGGCTGAGCTTATTCACAAAGGTGTCGATATGTCAAAATCTATAGTAGGGAGGGTGGGGTGCGGGTCTTCTATTTTATTTCTGGATTGATATTTGGATTGGGTCTGGAGTATTGGCTGAGAAGTTCCCATTGTTGTTCTGGTTGGAAGTAAACAAGTGGGCTACGGTGGCAGAAAGACTTGGGGCAGGGACTTTGGGTCAACGCTATAATTGGGCATGGAAAAGATACATTGCAACACCTCCAGAACGACAGGAATTGGGTCAACTACAGTCAATGATTGCTCAGTTGGGTTTATCTTCAAGATCTGATAGTTGGACGTGGATTTTGGAGAGTTCGGGTTGCCTCACGGTCAAAAGCATCAAGAATCAGATTTTTTTCACATGCATATCCGACATCGGTTAGAAACTTTCATTGGAATAATTGGGTTCCGAAGAAAGTTGCTATCCTTGCATGGAGGCTTTCGAGGAACAGGTTGCCTACTAAAGACCTTCTTATCCGTCGAAACATTCCGGTCAACTCGGATTTATGTTTCTTTTGCGGGGAAAATTCAGAAACAGCTGAGCATGTGTTCTTATCATGTGGCTTCTCACAGATGGTATGGCAGGCTCTTGCAACATGGTGTAAGATGTCCCCAATATATGCTTTCAGCCTTAATAATCTCTTAGATTTACACAATCGCATACCAGGTTCCAAAGGAAAAAAGAAGGCTTTTCATGGTTTGGTATTAACAACACTTTGGTGTATTTGGAGACTAAGAAACGATGTGATCTTCAGTGGTAAGACTCCAAACATTCAGATTCTAGTAGAAGAGATAAAAGCTTTGGGTTAAATACCGCTCAAAGGAATTATCGTTGACTTGGAAGGCTTTCAATGTTTTTCCATAGTTTTTGGTGTGGATAGTCTTGATGTAAGTTGGTGGATGTATATGCCTGCCTGCCTTGCGTCTTGCTGGGTTAGGTTGTATTTTATTAATAAAATTTATTGGTCGTTAAAAAAAACTGTAATAATATAGTTTTATTTATTAACAAATAAAACTTTAGAACAAAAGAAATAAATACCTTTACTATTTTGTACTTTTTTATATTATTTAAAATTGATATTTCAAAACGGGACATTGTTAAATAAACATATTAATTTTTAATATAATAGAATATAATACAATACAATATAATATAATATAAAAACTTGGTCTTTACTGTTGATTCATGAGCCGTAACATTTAATCTAATCTAAATCTATTTAAATATTAATAAAGGATTTCAACTAATGACATATGTCAATACATTCTGTCTCAACTTCTCACTCAATATTTATCATTTTAAATAATGCTTTCCATTATTTAACTAAATCTCATAACAATATACTCTAGATTATCTTATAATGTTTGACATTATTTAACTAATTATAATACTAATTACTCATTAATTCAAAGGTCCGTACTTTATCTTTGTGTCTTCTCTTCAGGATGCATATTAAAGCTATTTACATATATATTATTATTTTATAGTTTAATAAAACTAAAAATACTATGAAGTATCAATATAATTTGAAATGATGGATTTTAATAATCCTAACTATTAGTCGTTGGCCGGCAACGGTTACAACTTTAAAAATAACCATTGATGGTCCCAACTTTTCATATATTGTAAACCAATGAACCTTTACTAAACCGAAAATGATAAGAGGACAAAAAGAAATTAAGGTTCTTTAGTAAAAGTCCATTAGTTTACAATATGTGAAAATGTGGGACTAACACTAACTATCTTTAAGTTGGGACCACTACCGGCCAATGACTATTAGTTAGGATTATTAAAATCCATTATTCCATATAATTTTGAAAAGCAAGGAAATATCGATTTTACTATACAAAAACGAAATTGTTCATACAGTCGTGAATCGTTTTATATTATTTGCAAACAGGGGCGCAGGATTCAAGGGGCGGAGAGGGGCGCCCGACCCTCCGAACTTTTCGCTCGATAGTGTTAATTTGGTACGTTTCACATAGAATTTTGTAGGTATATACGTTTTCGACCCCCGGTTTTATAAAAAATAGGTATATACGTTTTCGACCCCTCGATTTATAAAATTTATTTTTTTAGGTATATACGTTTTCGATCCCCGGTTTTATAATTTTTTTATTTATATAACACACATAAAATATTAATTAGCCCAAACATCATATAGCCCAAATCATTATATTTGGAAGAATGTATATTATATAGCCCAATTTATTATATAACCTAAATAGAAAGCCCACCCTATCAAATAAAAAACCAAAATTCGCTTAATTGGGACTACGAATAATGAGGCGAATCAACACATTCAACAAGAGCACGATATTCCTTAAAATCTTATTATAATTATTCATCCAAGTGAACCGGGTACCCACCTTCCTCTTATTTTTAATGTTTTGGTGTCTTTGTTCAATTGTTTGTTAAATAATGTTTACGTTTTAATGTTTGAGAACGTTTTTTATTTGATATTAATGTTTGACCCGACCCGAACCGAATCGCCGACGTCCGACCTAAACATAGAAATTTTTTTTAGGTCCGGTACCTTCCGACTCCCCGAACTTTTTTTCAAGGTTCGCCATTGTTTGCAAAACAAATGATTTTGAAGAGTATATCTATGTATATATGATGTGTGTTTAGTTTTTCCGTTTGTGAATACTTAAAACTTTATAGTTGATGCAAATATGTAACTAACTCTTTGATGTATTTTATGAATATTATTTAATTACTTCATTGGCTAAGAATGTAAAAATAATTAAGAAACTTTCTAAAAGTTCGTAATTGCGATGAGAAATGTTAAGAACTTTAGAAGTAAGTTGTGTATTGGTTAGGATAAGCAAAAGATGGCAAACTTAGAGAATGATTATTAGGCACACCTTCTATTTTTATTCTGCTCTACAAATAAAAAGTTTATCATTATTCACCTTGTGTAACATACAAGACTATAACCTAATTTATATAGTTGAGACTTTAACTTTAGCTTTTATGTAGAGAGAAATAAGTCAATAAGTCACTCCATTCTGACTTATTTACTTTTTCAAAATCCAAAATAACAAACAGCCCCAAATTAATTCAGACAAATGTTTTGGGTGTATCCCCATTACCCCATATGTGCTACAAGTCGCAACACAAAGAGGTCACATGATGCAGTTGGATTTCAAAATTCACTAGAAGCCCACATGAGTTCATGACCCAACTTGTACAAATAAAGCTCAATCAATTATGTTAATATTTAGCAGGAACACCCCCTCCGATTTCTGCTCAGTCTAGCCGACGCCATCAGCCGCAGGTTAGGGTTTTGCAAATGTGCAAATTGATGGTGAATTTATTGTAATTTTGGTTTAGTTTGGTTTGGCACATTGGCTCATTTATGCAAGTTTTTGCTATCGTTTTAGATTTAGTAAGGTGATATGTTAAAACCCATGACCCATTACCCGTTTTGACCCGTTACCCAATCGATTTGACCCTCTCATTGTGCACCTCGTATGTTGAACTCTCATGGGTTCTTGGGTTTTTTATATGTTTGATTTGTTTTTCTTGTGGTATGTAATTTGCACGCGAATTGTTTGATAAAATGCCTCATAGAGTTGTGACTTTCGTAATCTTATTGTCAAGCTTTCGTTGATGATTAATAGATCATTACCGCTTTTAACACTTTTTGAAATGTACAAACAATCATGATCAGGGGTTTCTGATATTGGTTAAAGAACTAAAGACCCTGAAGAAACCTATCATTCCTCATTTTAAGAAGCCTCTAACACAATGACGATTAAGCGTGCGTTGTTTAACTACATATCAGTGTCGAGATACTCTTCAACATCGTTACTCAAAACCGGAGACAAGTTGAAACAAACAAGAATTTTTTCAAGTCAAGATCTCGTTGACTATTCAAAGGTGAGTTTTGATGCAAACCCTTTACATCTTGAGCCCGAATATGCACGAGATGCTGGATTTAAAGATATACTAGTTCCTGGAATGCTTGTCGCCTCTTTCTTCCCGAGGATCATTGCTAGTCATTTTGTAAGTCGTTTACTCTTTTCTTGTACATATACGTCACGAAGATTTAAACTTACCTAGATTTAAACGTGACCCATTTACACTAACGGGTATAAGTTGTGTTTTTGGTAGCCTGGAGCGGTATATGCTTCACAGACCTTGAACTTTAGATCTCCGGTTTATGTAATGGAAGAGATTGTTGGTGAAGTTGAAGCTACTAGCATTAGAGGATCAAAAAGTAAATACATGTGAGTCTAAAATTCGAACTTTTTATAATAGTTTAATTTAAATGAACGTAAGTATTTTGAATTAGGTTCTAGTTGTAACTGATTTTGTCACTTTGGCTAGTGCTAAATTTATAACCAGGTGCTATAACAATACTGGGGTTGTGGTTCTTGATGGAGAAGCTATGGCTGTTTTACCAACATTATGTCCAACTCAACCGTGAACTTGGGTCATTTACGCTGTGTTCCCGAGTTCACTTAAGGAAAGAAAAGAAAAGAAAGTAAAGGGAAGACGGGAAAAGAAGAGAAAAGAAAATGAAACGATGTCTTTCCTCTCATTTCCTTCCAAATCGGAAGGAAAGAAAAACTAAATAATTTAGCCTAGTTTGTATTTGTAGGTTTATAAATGCAAATTTTCTTATATATGACTGTCAATGAAAATTAGATAGTCAAGGCGTACTTGAGACGCAAACAGTTAGCTCTCGCCAAAGCGCAAGACGAAAAAAAGGTATACGTTTAGTTTACTAGAAATTGTAACATTGTTCTTTTTTTTAAATAACTGTTTATAAATCTGAAAATAATAAAAATAAAAGAATCCACGACATTTATTCCTTTTGGATCTTTAGTCTGGTTTTGGTTGGGTGACGAAACAAGGTGATTGCCTAACCAGGCCTATAACAAAGATGACAAGACCAGACGAGCACCTCACCTGTGCTTTATCGGGATTATTGGCGTAACTAAACCAAGTTGCTTGTAAGCTACCTAGGACCGACTCATATAAAGCTTAGAAGACTCATATAAACAAGCTACGTGCACAAGCTTCGCATACCAAGCTAGCCTAAACGAGTCTGCTATTTTATAAATAAAAAAATCAAATATCTATTACCTATATTAACAAAACACAAGTGCGGCAATGGTATCTTGCCTTCATTGGTCAAATGGGCGGCCGATGGGCCGCCGCTAAAATAATTTCTTTTTTTGATTTTTTATTGAAAATAGTGTCAGGCAGCTGCTTGGCACTCACCTATTGGTCCAATCAGTTTATAATTTTATTTTAACGTCAAAGTACGGTTTTATCCTCAGTTTAAAATTACGGTTTTGCCCCCAGTTGAAAATAAAATTACGCTTCTTCCCCCAACTAAAATTATGTTTTTGGCCCCAGTTAAAAAAAATAAAACTCGCTTATTAGTCTTGACAAATTACAGTTTTACCCTGAGTTCAAATTTACAGTTTTGTTATCATTTTAGCTTTTTTTTTCTTTTTTGCAAAACTATAGCTTTTTTAATTGGTTGAGAATTATTTCGCTATCGCTCCGCAACACAGACGGGGCATCAACTAGTTATATAACAAATGAGCCAAAGTTCGAGCTTCAAAAATTATTAAGCTAAACTCAAGCTTGAACCCTATTAAATTAAAGAAGTCGGACTCAACCCATACACCAATGATCATATCTTGCATTTTATTATTCTTGATAAGAAAAGTGGAAAACTTAACCGACGTTCATAAGAGTAGTGATCTAAGAAAACAAGTAAAGAAAAACTAGCAAGTCGGATTACATCTGGCCATAAAAAAGTTCCATCTCAAATTGGTACAAAAAATAGACCCTATTTGGTCCAATATCACCTCTGATCTTATTAATCATACAGTAAGACCTTGTGGTTCAGCAGCCCTCGGCGCCTTACGCTTAGGCTTTTCAACCACAATAGCCTGTGTGGTCAAAACCATTCCAGCAACCGAAGCCGCATTTTGCAGACCACATCTCGTCACCTTCGCTGGGTCAATCACTCCAGATTCTACCAAATTCTCATACCTATCGGTCATTGCATTGTAACCCATCTCCCATTCACTCGCTTTCACTTTCTCCACCACCACTTCACCTTCAACTCCCGCATTTTGAGCTATTAAAGATGCCGGTGCCACCAACGCCTGCAAAACACAAAGTTTATCAAGCTTCCGCTAACAGAATAGACCAAAGAAAATCAAAATCAAACTTTCAATAGCCCTAATTATGGTGCATGACTTGCCTTTTGAATGATGTCTGCACCTAACCGTTCATCAGCATCCTCGATCGTTTCTTTAATGGCAGGAACCAATGTTGATAGGTGAACAAACGCAGCACCACCGCCAGGAACAATACCTTCTTCAATAGCAGCAAAAGTTGCGTTTTTAGCATCTTCAATACGTAGCTTTCGGTCTTCTAATTCGGTTTCGGTTGCAGCACCGACTTTAATAACAGCAATTCCACCTGATAACTTTGCAATTCTTTCCGCTAGTTTCTCAGTGTCGTAAACAGAGTCGGTCTCGAATAATTCCTTTTTGATCTGGGCGATTCGAGATTGAATCTCGTCCTTTGTTGCTGCGTCAGCAATGATGGTTGTTGAGTCTTTGGTGATTGTGATCTTCCTGGCAGTACCGAGTTGCTCAACGGTGGCGTTTTGAACTAACAGACCCATATCACTTGCTAGATACTCGGATCCTATTATTGATTCATAAAACAGACTATGAATTAAAAGAATTACTTAAAAGGATATAGTCACACGTAGGGGTGCAAATGAGCCGAGTGGTCGCGAGCTACTCGAAACGGGCCGAGCCTTATCGAACTTGAGCCTAATATAAAGGTCATTTATTTATCGAGCCCGAGCTCGAGCCTGACATGTGAAGCTCGTCAGGCTAGTCGAGCCTTATCAAGCCTTAGTGTAATATTAGTTTTTATTAATATTAAATAATATTTACCCCTTATTTTAAAGTTGTCTAGTAAACGAGCTGAGCTTATTTAAACTTGTTTTGGCTCGAACCTAAAAATAAGCTTGTTTTAGTAAACAAACCCGAGCTTATTTAAACTTGTTTCGGCTCGAACCTAAAAATTAGCTTGTTTAGCAAACGAGTCCGAACCTGAGCTTCACTTATCGAGCTCGCGAGCCTAAACGAGTCTGTTATTTATATTTAATATATTAATTAATAGATAATAAACGAGCCGAGGTCGAGCTTGAGTAACTACCAACGAGTCAAGCTCGAGCTCTGCTCGGCTCGTTTGCACCCCTAGTCACACGGGTCGAAAGTCTACCTGTGACGATGGCAATATCTTGTAGCAAAGCCTTCCTTCTCTCACCAAAACCAGGTGCTTTAATGGCGGCAACATTGAGAATACCGCGAAGTTTGTTCACGACAAGTGTGGCCAAAGCCTCACCGGTAATATCTTCGGCAATAATCAACAAAGGAGCTCTCAATTGAGTGGTTTGTTCCAATATTGAAATTATATCCTTTATTGAAGATATCTTCTGGTCGGTAATAAGAACCCTAGCATTCTCGAACTCAACAAGAAGTTTCTCAGGGTTGGTAACAAATTGTGGGGAGATGTATCCTCTATCAATCTGCAAAATCCGATCAAGATATTATGAAAAACGGAAACCGATTTTATTAAATAAAGAACCAGTAATTCAGAGTTACAATTTACAAACCTCCATTCCTTCTTCAACATCGACAGTTGTCTCAAAAGAGGATGATGACTCAATAGACAAGACACCGTCTGGTCCAACTTTGTCAATAGCGTCAGCAATCATGGTTCCAATGGTATCATCGTTTCCAGCGGAGATTGAAGCAATGGCTTGAAAACAAATTCAAGAGTTGGGTCAGTTGATGAGAAAATGTATGGGAAACTTGAGCATAAAGAAGTTTCGCTACCTTTAATATCTTCACGGCCTTTCACGGGCCGTGCGTTTTTCTCTAGCTGCTCGATTAAACCCGCTACGGTCTTATCAATACCTTTCTTCAACGACACTGGGTTAGCACCAGAGGTGACACTCAGGAGACCAAGTTTAATTATCTCACGGGCAAGAACTGATGCTGTGGTTGTACCATCACCAGCTGAGTCGTTGGTTCTGCTTGCCACCTGTACAAATCAGTTCACCATTGTTAACCAAATAAGTAAGCAAGTAATCAATTAATAGTCTCCAGTTACTATTGAGAAACACATCAAACGGACCGAGCAAGATTTGTTATCTTCATTTGAGATTTATCCCTTGTAATTATCTCTTTCAATTACGTAGGAAGTTTTATCTAGTACATAGCTTATAAATTGTACCAAAAAAGTACACAAGAGTTCATTAACTCGTTATTAATCGATTGGTTACAGTTTCGATAACTGCTTTGTGTCATTGATTGATTAGATTGTTCTTGAATATTATACATGTTCTTAAACTTCTGCTGCTAATACATTAAAAAAATGATCTAAAAACAGGTATTTAACCGACCCAACGGTTACAATTACAGATATTTGATGTAAAAGTGTGAGTTTCAAACCTCTCTGATAAGAGCAGCACCAGCATTTTCCATAGGGTCAGGTAGTTCAATCGCTCTTGCGATCGTAACTCCATCATTAACCACCTTCGGTGAACCATATTCATCCAAGACAACATTCCTCCCTAAAAATTCAAACACTTAGTCAACATTCTAAGCTAAACCTGATAAATTATACTTCAAAATTCAAATAAGAACAACGCAAACAACAATATGAAACTAAACCTAAAGCAAATCCAATACATCTCACGCGTTTAATTCATCGTATTTGCCAATATCAATTCGATTTATTCAAAATTCCGTTACTGTATTACAACCAGAATAATCTATACAGCTACAGTTATCTAAATCCAGTGTTGTCAAAATCAAGATTAATCAGTAGTTTCCTGATTAAATTTCACCTTGTCAGGCCACTATCAGTAGGCGGTCAAAATCGGTCAAATTGAAGTCAAAATTGGTAAAATTTTGATCAAAATAAATGAAAAATGGTCAAAAAAGGTCAATATATGCATCCATACCGTGTATAATCCATCATATTTGCCAATATTATTGAGTTAATTCAAAATTTTGTTACTGTACTACAACATAATTAGCTAATAACAAACTCAATATAACAAACTGATAACAAACTCATAACAAACTGACAACAAACTCATAACAAACAATAACAAACTCATAACTACCTCTAGGGCCAAGAGTAAGTCCAACACAATCAGCAAGCTTATCAATCCCAGCCTGCATAGCAGCTCTGGACCGCTGATCAAATTCAATATCTTTAGCCGCAGCTCGAACCGCAAACCGCCGGTTGGACCGTCTCATCTTCTGACCGGTCTGAAACTGAACAGTTCTCTTGCTAGCATCAATAACACTCACCTGCACACACAAAACGCCCAAATTATCACCACAAAACACAATTAAGACATCAAATAGAGCATAATTGAAGTGAATTAGAACTTACTTTCTTGTGTGAAGAGAGGATTGAAGGTGTGGAGATTGCGTTTGCGGACGCCATTGGAGAGTGTGAGAGGTTTTTGGATGTTGATAAGGAGATGGTTCTGGGATGAAATGAAATGGGTTGGTGATATGGGAGGTTATATTAGGGTTTCGGGGTTTAGAGGACAAATAAGTTTGGGAATACGACGTCGTATGAGGTGTTTTTGTGAGGATAATGTTTGTGGATATTGGTTTTGTGACACAGAAGTTTGAAATTTTAATGAAACACCACCATTGTTATGTAATGATAAAATGGGTATGAAACGTGAGAAAAAGTGAAAAAACCGAACCGAAACAAAAATTGATAGTTTGGTTTTATAATTTCATATAAGTCAAACTTTCGGTTAAGTTTTAGTTTTGCATGTAATAAAAATTGAAGATACTAACCGTAGCAAACCCAACCTGAAAAACTAAAATCGAACAATTTTCAGAAACTCAAAAACTGAAATTTTAGGTTTTGGTTTGGTTTTAGCCTAAAACCAACATATGCACACCCCTAATAAAAAAATTGTTTCAAAATGTCTTTAGTTTAAGTTTCAATAAATGTTTTAATTATATTCTATTTAGTTACAAATCTTTTAGTTTCATAAATGTTTTGGTCGAGTTGATGTAATCTTAATATCGTGAGATTATTCCATGTAAGGGAGTAGGGATGGGATTGGTACTGTAACAACCTGATTTTCGCAGCTCGTTACTCTCGTTACGCTAGCACCAGAGATTCGGATCATAATGTAAACTATATCGCTTACTACGCTACATCGCTTATTTTCGCACTACATCGCACCTCACAACGCTTATAACGCACTCGCTAAATACTATAAACTTTGCGTGATGTTTCCAAGTCTATCTGCTCGCTTAGACAACGCGACTCTCTCAGGACTTGGGGAACTGAGACGCCTATGAAACGCTTAATACTCGCAACGCTCTCGCTCAAACGCTCCGCACGAAAATATCACCAAACTACCTCCATTCCTCTCGCCTATAAATACAATCCTTCACCATTCACTCCAACTTGTTGCCATTCGCCACCAAAACGCTCTCCAGCCCGATTCTCTCTGTTCCAAGTAAGAAAACTACGTTTTTCACACGAATCACAACGATTTTTACAACAATTTTGCACGAGATTATCTCTGATTTCATCTAAACTTCTCTGTTTGACGAAAACCTTCATCTTTTTCATAAAACTTTCTGATTTTCTTAAGATTTAGCACATTAACCGAGCATGTTTGAGTTAGCCTTGGCTTCTCAGACCCGAAACCTTGTTGTTTCAAACACAAGTGTTTATCCTAACAAAACGTTTTATCAAATCGATTTTCACACGAAAACGGATCAGACCGACTAATGTTTCGTTCACTAAGTAGTGGAACGAGGCGCTGTCGAAACCTTCAAGAAATAGACTCGAAAATGCATATGTTTCAGACGAAATCTTAGTCCCGAACGCACCAAGACGCAAGAACAGTCACTTCTGCGATCTGGACTGGCTCGCGTGAACCATACTTGGTTCGCACGGTCCAGTCCGAGTTCATATAAGATACTCACTTGCTCAAAAGACCTCTCTGACGCTAGGTTGATCAGTAACCTAATGTTGGAGGGATGAACACTCGATTTTCCCGTAGATAGACGCGAAAACACTCGATTTTGGACACAAAAACCGACATTTTCGCACGAAAATTCCATTTTCGTGCGAAATGAACTGTTCCAGCACGACTCTCCGTTTCGACTGTTCAACACTCTGGAAGACTGCATGCACTTCTGATTCTACGCGCAGGCTGACCCAACACTCTCCTCACTCCATCTCGCTCGTGTCTGCTGTTAACGCACTCACTGTGAGTATACTTGACCCATTTTCGCTTTAATGCACTTTTTGGGTGTAACATACGTTTATATCGAAACACACGAAACACACTAAACTAATTTATCACACGCGAATATCTGTTATACATATTTACAAGTGATGCTAGGAGCATGTAAACTAGGACACATTTTCGTTAACTCACCTTAGCTAATATGGTACTATAGTTTGGCTAACACCCGACGGGGTCTAGCTAGGAAGACCGTGTGAGCATCTCGAGAGTATAGCATGAGAAATTTGTCTTGTGAGTTTATATGTTAGGTGTATCATGTTTATGTATGTGGAAATTCGCGACACCGTTCTATCTATTGTGCTATTATATCAAAACTTGTATGCTCACCAATACATTTTTGTATTGACAATTATTTTAACGTATGTTACAGGTTAATGTTTCTACTCGCTGCAAACGGACTTAGGATTTTGCTTAGAAACTTGTAATAAATTGTAATCGACTTTGAAAATTGTTTGAGATTAATGGAATTCGTGATGATTATGTAATGATTGTATGTTAATCGTATGGGAAATTTGACACTTAAATATTGTCATTTAAAAATAGTCGTTGTGGATTCTCTCGAACAATCTGAACCACTTAGTGCCGCGCCCCGATGATTCCGCCATCGGTTGGGGTGTGACAGATTGGTATCAGAGCCATAACTATAGAGAATTAGGTAAATTGCCTAGTCTATAGTAGGAAACTATGTGCCTATCCGCTTAAAACATTGTCTTTGGACTTAAAATACTATACGAAGTCTTTCCTAAGACTTGGACACAACACACGAAGCTGCAAAGATACTCGTACACCACACACGAGTCGATTTGACGAGATTAGGTGTGGAAACCGCGAACTCTCGGCAAATCACTCACTCCGGTATTCCGATTAGCACGAAATTCTCCGTTAAGTTAGGAGTGATATCCACATCTTAATGGAAATTTCTCATTCTATCCGGTGGAAACCTCCTGATGGGTCTGGGAGGGAAACCACAATCAGGGATTCGAAGTTATTAAGTTAGGGGTGAAACCCGAACCTTGAAACTCGTCCCACTCAACTATTTTCAATCTCACCAAAGTCTTGATTGTTTCAATGATTTGGGACGCGTAGGGAAGGGTAATGCCGGTAGCCGCGAGGCGGTGAGAGCAGATACCTATTAGGCCAAAGCGCGTGCCCCAAACACAACGGACTGATCAAATCACTTTGGGTAGTCGTTGTCTCAAAACCCAGGACGCTCTATTAATTTTAAGCATGCAATCGTCGATTTTATGCATCATCGAATTTTATTATGCTTATATGTTTTTGAATTGAAGATCTTTATGCTTTATCGATTTCTCGATTTCTCGCTTTTCGCTCCATAAACGTACGCACAACTCGCACAACCATTGCAATCCAAAACAAGAGCTAATACTCACAACAAAACTAGATCATAACAACTCTTTCGAATGCGTCCTCGCGCCATATTTATTTATTATATACAAACATATATATATACATACGAATAGGATGCGATTATGTGATAACGTGAGAATCTAGGAAATATGTGTTTTTCCTATGTGATCTTCAAAATACATGTTACTATATCAACTATAACAAGTTTTTGACGTGCTAAATCGCATCGCAAATTTAAAAAAAAATCATTATGATCGAATCTCATTACAAATCTCTTTGTTTAGATGTCTTCGAACGCTTCCAACTCGCGACGTCAAGCCCGATGAAACGCCGATAAGAGGATCGCATCGCTCGTGGCCAAGGAAATGGCCAAGGTCATTCCTCAAATCATCACCAAAGTTCAAGCCCTCAGCAATTCTCAAACATCGGAAGACTCTAAGTCCGATGCACCAAAGTCTACTTTCTCCTATAAACAGTTCAAGGCCTGTGACCCAATGGTCTTCACAGGTGAAGGAAGTGTATCTCAGATGCTTTAGTGGTTTGATGCAATCTAGGTTACCCTCCGTCAGAGTGGGTGCCCTGAGCATCTTCATACCACGTGTGCTACTGGAGTATTTCAATCTCGAGCACTCGACTGGTGGACAGCCGAGCGCATCAAACGTGGGAACGACGCAGCTTACGCGCTATCGTGGGAAGAACTGAAGAGCTTATGAAGAGAGAGTATTGTCCTCCCCACGAAGTCCAAAGCTCGAAAACGAATTCTGGAAAATCAAGCAAGTCGAAGGTGACAACGCCGGCCTCACAGCAAGGTTCAAACAGCTCAGCATTATTTGCCCTGGTCAAGTCGTCACTCCTGAAAAGGCAATCAAAAAGTACATACGTGCTTTGCCGGAGTGCGTGGGCGATTTTGTCGAAGCTGCAAGATCGGCTACCATCGAAGAAACCTACCAGTTGGCCGCGAAAATCAATGACAAACGAGTCTTGGCGGGATTCTTCTCCAAGGATTCCACCAGGAAGCTGAATCAAGCGACTGTCGAACTGTCCGACGACGACGACGACGAGGCATAGCCGCAAGCTGCCGCCGAGCCTAGCCGCAAGAGAAAGAGCTCGAGTTTCATCTGCACCGCAACTGAGCCGATCAACCCGGAACCTCTTCAGACAGTTGCACCTCTACCAAGGCGTGCCTACACTGGACCTTTTCCCCAGTGTCGGATGTGTACTTATCACCACTGGGCCGAAACTAGCTACCGCTACTGCATCAACTGCGAGCGTTATGGACATTTCACCAGCAACTGCCGCACAGGACCGCGACAACCCGAGATGCTAGCACTTCCCGCACAAGAGGCACCAGCAGCCGCAACCCCAGCAGCAGAAGACGTCGACATCAACATCGACCAGGCGCATGACGACGTCCTTAATGGTACGACTTTCGACCTTAATATTTATGCTTCATAATTGTTCTATCATTCGATGTCGTTTCAACATGCGACGACCTTCCTCCTCTCCCCCTCTCAAGTCATCGCACTTAGTCTAGGCTCACACACTAAATCCATTTATTAACGCTATATAGTTTATCATGATATAATATGTTTCTATCCCCATAATGCTTCTTTAGAATAAGTTACGATAATCATGCAAACACTAATTAATCGCATGTGCACACAGGATTAACCTGGTGTCTGCATGGGGATCGTAGTGAGTTCTAATGGTGCCATAACGTTAAAAGCATGGTTAAGCGTGGTGGACAGCCGCTGGTACTTCCTATATATAGCATCTTAACCATGTCGACAAAGCGTGACACCTATTCACGGACCGATGGTGGTGTGGTTAAAGCATGGTGGATACGCCGATGGTACTTCCTATATAAGTGCTTTGCCATACTAACAAACTCCCGTGAAAACGTGCCATGTGTAGTTGAACGTTATTAGACCTTTAATATTATGATGATTATTTTCACACGCAAACTCCTTCGCAAAGGCTTACGATGAAGTCTGCATCAACGCGAACCCGCTTTCGATGAAGTCTGTATCCCATTGCTTATCGCTTTC
The DNA here is from genome assembly GCA_947069175.1 of Scalesia atractyloides. Taxonomy (NCBI): domain Eukaryota; kingdom Viridiplantae; phylum Streptophyta; class Magnoliopsida; order Asterales; family Asteraceae; genus Scalesia; species Scalesia atractyloides. The sequence goes on along the minus strand of CAMTDV010000004.1, from coordinate 79,879,242 downwards.
TCCTCTCGACGCTTAGATGCTATCGCTTATCGCTATCGTTTCGCTTATCGCTATCGCTTCGCTTATCGCTATCGCTTCGCTTATCGCATTCTCCTCCGAATGCTATCTCTTCGCTTATCGCCTTTATCTCGTGACGCTTTAACGCTTATCCATCTCTCATTCTTACCGCTTCGCTATTCCAATCGCCAAACCTTTCCCCGCGCGCTTTTATCGCTAACCAAGTATGCAATCAACTGCTCCGTGCAAGCTACTTGGCTCCCTATTCAAACTTGGTCCAACCATTCGCCGCGTGGATCAAAGTCAATCCATGTTATGGGCACACATGACATCATTCCACGGAACGGAGGCGATATGGCTAAAACATGGTGGATACGCCGCTGATACTTTCTATATATAAGTGTTTTAGCCATACTAACAAACTTCCTTGAAAAGATGCCATGTGGGTTCGACGCTATCTAAGCTTTGTGATTACTTGGTCCTATTCTTCACCGCATGGACCAAGGATATCGAAATCTATCCATATCATGTCAACACACCTCACATCGCTCCACGAGACGGAGGCGATATGGCTAAAACATGGTGGATACGCGCTGGTACATCCTATATATAAGTGTTTTAGCCATATTAACAAACTTTCATGGAAAGATGCCATGTGGAGTTCGACGCTAATTAAACTTTTGATACCGTTAAAATTGTTTTTACCGTTATGTTTTGGAAATCAATGGAAAATTTTTCTAAATATTTTGATTTTTTATTAAAACCTTAGACAAGTAAAATCCTTCTTACAATGTGAAATTGACTCAGCCTAATGTCACGTTGTGAGAAAACTTTCATAAATCGAGTTTCCCTTAAAAGCCTTTCTGTAATAAGTTAACAAAACTTAAAAAAAAAACTTTTTTGGATCGCCAACTCGTGGGTTATCAACCGCGAGACAATTAAGCCGCCTTTACTCATCAATTCCCTACACCAGCGACATGCTTTCACTCGTCAATCCTATATCGATCGCTCATTCATCCTCAACTCAAGCTAACGTCTTATTGCTTCTATCGCTATCTATTCATGTGAATTCTCAAGGTCTCCCTTTCGAATAAATTTGGGGATGAAATTTCCTAAAGCAGGGGAGACTATAACAATCCGCACTTTCACAGCTCGTTACTCTCGTTACGCCTAGCACCAGAGATTCGGATCATAATGTAAACTATATCGCTTACTACGCTACATCGCTTATTTTCGCACTACATCGCACCTCACAACGCTTATAACGCACTCGCTAAATACTATAAACTTTGCGTGATGTTTCCAAGTCTATCTGCTCGCTTAGACAACGCGACTCTCTCAGGACATGGGAACTAGACGCCTATTAAACGCTTTATACTCGCAACGCTCTCGCTCAAACAACTCACTTTACTCGCATTTTATACGCAACGCTTAAAACAATTAACTAATACGAACGAAAGCATTACAAAAGGACTTTTAATAATTTTAGGAATTTTTTAGATAGGTTCCTTTTGTAAAAAGTGCGTGTTTAATCATTATAATCCAAAAAAAATTATTTTCGTACAAAATATTTTTCTACGAAAATTGTATTTTCGAGCGAAAATGTTGCATTTTTTGCCCAAAATGAAATTTTCAGGCGAAATTTTTTCGCATGAAAACATGGATTTCCGCACGAAAAATATCACCAAACTACCTCCATTCCTCTCCGCCTATAAATACAACCCTTCACCATTCACTCCAACTTGCTGCCATTCCACACCAAAACGCTCTCCAGCCCGATTCTCTCTGTTCCAAGTAAGAAAACTACGTTTTTCACACGAATCACAACGATTTTGCACGAGATTATCTCCGATTTCATCTAAACTTCTCTGTTTTACGAAAACCTTCATCTTTTTCATAAAAATTTCTGATTTTCTTAAGGATTTAGCACTTAACCGAGCATGTTTGAGTTAGCCTTGGCTTTTCAGACCCGAAACCTTGTTGTTTCAAACTCACCAAGTGTTTATCCTAACAAAACTGTTTTATCAAATCGATTTTCACACGAAAACGAATCAGACCGACTAATGTTTCGTTCACTAAGTAGTGGAACGAGGCGCTGTCGAAACCGTCACGAAATGGACTCGAAAATGCATATGTTTCAGACGAAGTCTTAGTCCGAACGCACCAAGACGCAAGAACAGTCACTTCTGCGATCTGGACTGGCTCGCGTGAACCATACGTGGTTCGCACGGTCCAGTCCGAGTTCATACAAGAGACTCACTCGCTCAAAAGACCTCTCTGACGCTAGGTTGATCAGTAACCTAATGTTGGAAGGATGAACACTCGATTTTCACGAAGACAGACGCGAAAACACTCGATTTTGGACACAAAAACCGACATTTTCGCACGAAAATTCCATTTTCGTGCGAAATGAACTGTTCCAGCACGACTCTCCATTTCGACTGTTCAACACTCTGGAAGACTGATGCACTTTTGATTCTACGCGTAGGCTGACCCAACACTCTACTCACTCCATCTCGCTCATGTCTGCTGTTTACACACTCACTGTGAGTATACTTGACCCATTTTCTTTTAATGATTTTTTTGGGTGTAACATACGTTTATATCAAAACACACGAAACACACTAAACTAATTTATCACACGCGAATATCTGTTATACATATTTATACGTGATGCTAGGAACATGTAAACTAGGACACATTTTCGTTAACTCACCTTAGCTAGTATGGTACTATAGTTTGGCTAACACCCGACGGGGTCTAAGATTTGTCTTGTGAGTTTATATGTTAGGTGTATCATGTTTATGTATGTGGAAATTCGCGACACCGTTTTATCTATTATGCTATTATATCAAAACCTGTATGCTCGCCAATACATTTTTGTATTGACAATTATTTTAACGTATGTTGCAGGTTAATGTTTCTACTCGCTGCAAACGGACTTAGGATTTTGCTTAGAAACTTGTAATAAATTGTAATCGACTTTGAAAATTGTTTGAGATTAATGGAATTCGTGATGATTATGTAATGATTGTATGTTGATTGTATGGGAAATTGACACTTAAATATTGTCATTTAAAAATAGTCGTTGTGGATTCTCTCGAACAATCTGAACCGTTTAGTGCCGCGCCCTGATGATTCCGACATCGGTTGGGGTGTGACAGGTACCGTACCCTTACCCATACCCGTACCGGTGCCGAAAATACCGGTACCGAATTTGGACAAAACTAAGTGCCAAATACCGTACCAAATATATAGGTATGGTACAGGTACGGGTATTTTCGGTACACTACCCGCTTTAGTACCATTTTGACTTTATATAGTTTTTGAGCATTCGTAAGGGTACTAAATAGGTAAAATTGACATGAGTACCAATATAATACGAGTACCAAATATGTAAAATGGTACGAGTATCACTATAATACGGGTACCGTATAGGTAAAATCAATACAATACTATAAATACAATAATATGAAATAAAACATAATATAAAAAACTTTTAAATGGTTTATATAAAATTCGGTAACAGTACCCGTTTTTACACGTACTCGTACCGTACAAATACCAAAAGTACCAAATACTAAAATCAATAAAATCGGTACTGGTACTGGTACAGGTACGAGTACGGTATAGATACGAGTACAGGTATCTGGGAAAAAAAGCCAATCCCTATAAGGGAGTAACCAAGCGGAGCAAACTTTTGCTTGGCTTGATCTCGAAGTTAAAACGAGACAACTCGTCTCAGCTTGTTTATTTTCATAATATGAAACTTTGAGCTTGAACTCGGCTTGTAAAAAGCTCGACCAACTCGTGGCTCGTCGATACAACTCTTTATATTATTATTTAAGTTTAAATATATATAAAAAAATATATTAATTTAAATTAGGGTGGTATCAAGGGGCTAAACGGACAACATCATGTGAGATTAATTATAGATAATATTGAGTTATAACTTATGAACATGAAAACTTGAGTTTATATATAATTAGCCTAGCGAGTGAGAATCGAGCAAACTTACAAGTGAGCTTACCTTGACTCAAACTCAATCTGGCTAATTTATAAACTAGCCACAAACTTTTTTAACAACACTAAATCAATACTAATTCAATGGGACAAGGTTAAAGAAAAACTATAAGGATGGGCTTCTATAAGACAACGTGTTTCCTCAACTCAAATCGTATGAAAGATGTCACAACGAGAAAGCTGGCTTCAAATGTGATTTCTTCATTGTTTAGTGCTCGAGGAGTTTCCTTTGGCCAGGATCATTAATATCCGGCATTCACATATAAATATTGAAGTTTGATTCATCAAAAACGTATTGACAAAATCAAAATTGGTGCTTTATGATAGAGATTCGTAGTGGATCAAACTCCAAAGATAGATAACCCTTAAAGAAGTCAAACTCCAAGAGATTTAGAGACGAAGGACAAGAGTATTCTGTAATTTTTCTTCTATATTTTTTAATTCAATAAAGCTCATTAAATACATGTTTGTTTTAGACAAACAGTACGTATTTGGGTATAGTACATGTTTGTTTTATTTTAGTTTTTGAGCACTTGTACGGGTACAATATATGTAAAATCGACACAAATACCAATATGTTACAAGTACTAAATAAGTAAAATTTGTACAAGTACCAATATGATATGGTACCAAATAGATAAAATCAATACGGGTACCATAAATACCATAATATGAAATAAAACATAATATAAAAAAAAACTTTTAAAGTTCTATATAAAATTGGTACCAGTACCCCTTTTACCCGTATTCAATACCAAAAATACCGAATACCAAAATCAAAAAAGTGGTTACCAATTATACCGCGTACCTAAAATCGGTATGAGTACAAGTGCGGGTACGATACCGGTATGCGTACGAGTATTTAGTAAAAAAATGTTCATCCCTACAACTAATTAATGGGAAAGGGAATGATAATGCATTCTATTAATTCAAACGTGGGAAGATGCAAACATAAACAAAACAATGCATTAATATGTAAAGTGGGTTCGAAATAGGAAACGTGAATATGCATGTTGTCTTGAACGTGGGTTCGGCTACATGGGTGTCTTCACACCGGATCGGATCGTGTCAATACTCCCACCCTGAAAAACGTCCTTGTCCTCAAGGACAGGTTACGTGTCCACTGTGGCGGCCATTCGACTCGGCCAATAGCATTTGGTGTCATCACAACCGTGCGCCTAGGTGGCCGCCATTCATGTCTTCCGGTAGCATTCGGGTCCGTTGAAACGTAACGACTTGACGGGTGCCATGGAGGTCGCCAATGTCCTGGTGGCATTTGGTTCTATGTTGTTCGATGGCAAGACTCGAGTTTTGTGGTTGCCATGTTTGGTAGGTGTACGAGCGGTTTGGGGGTTGGTTTAAGGTGTCGATGGGTGTCGTTTGAGGTTGGTTTTGGTGACATTTGTGGTGTGGTCGAGGTGGTAGAATAGGGTCGTTTAGGTGCGGTTTTAGGGGCGGTTTTTGGTGACGATGGGTGCGTTTTTGGATGCAGGATGATTTGATTTGGTGTAGGAAGGGCTTTGGGGCAAACGGTTTGGGTGGCGGAGCAAACGGTTTGGTTGGCAGACGAGCGGCGAGTGGAGGTGGTGGAGGTAGACCGAGGCTAGCGCAGAAATTAGATGCGTTGTTGGTTTTTCTCGATAGTAACCCGCATTTCGTTGAGCAACAACGTGATTTTTGAGTCATGATGGAGGTGAATTCGGGAAAGAAAGCACCAATTGATAGAGATCGTATAGGACCGCACGAAAGAAAGGTATCAAAGAAGAGCAACTGAATTTGTTTTATCATTCAAAAGCTCATACATTTATTGAAACTATTTCATATTCATGTATTATTACAACGTGAAAGATGCAAAATGAACAAACAATGCTAAAATGTAAACGTGGTCGCCGAAACATATCATTCTTAGAATTCAATGGGTTTGGCTCTAACATCCGATGTATCATTTTTATTTTTTATTCCATTACTTCACATGTTATCCACATATCAGTGAGATAAATGGATTTTTATAACAAAATAATTGGCTGATGTTGTTTATACATTTTATATGAATATAACATATTGACTAGTTATTGATATTGTTATAATAATGTAGCTTGTGATTACGGTTTTTGGATAAACTTTTATATGAATCATTAATTTTTTTTTGAAATAAGGTTAAGCACTTTCTGTATTTAATATGTATATGTGATCTTTTTGAAGGCATTTAATTGTATCAAGGAAATGCAATCACCACAGAACTGAAGTCTATATAACATTTGCATATATCTTGAACATTATGGTAATTAATCACCACAGCGTTTTCGTCAATGCAAGTTCCAGATCACAAATGGTATGGACTTTTTTTAAAGGTTAAACAAGTTAAAGTGGGGTTATGAAATTAAATAAAAAAACCTATAAAAAATCCTATTGGCAAGAATACAATCACATGTTTTTTTACCGCCTTGTGCATTTTTTTGGCAAACACGCGGTAGAGGTTGGGATTTTACGGGGAAAAACCAATAAACCCCATTGGATTTTAAATAAGGATTTATTTCCATTTTATAGATATTGATAAATTTTTATTTGTGAGTTAAACGCTTTGTCTTCCAACTTAAATAATGGTTGCTTTAGTAAAATTTTTAATAATTTGAAATAAAATAAATTAAACATAAATAAATATTAAAAAAATGTTTTATGATTTTTTATGGAAACAACCGTATAGCCTCATTTGCTATTTTTAATTGTTAACGATCAACTTTAATAGTCAGGCTATACTTTCGAAACCTAGACGTCCCTAAAGTGCAAGCACAACCTACCACTGATACTTCATACACCAAGTAAAACTATTGGTTTATTAGTATTATCAAATACTAAATGAATATATATACTTCAATTTATTCATTTTTTATCAAACACGTTATTAAATCACCTGAAGGTGAACGGGTTTTAGATCATTCACCAATGGTGCACACCTTGCCATAGTTGGGAATTATGGGGTTATAACGGCTATCTGTATTCTCTATAAGCTTTCCTAAACCCTGCTGTTATCATCAACAAAGTTTTTTGTGTGCGATTAAAATGCCCTAAACAAAATTTAAACATCAAAAACTCAATTATTATCAAATGTTTTGTTTGTGAAAATTCTGTAAAAATGAGCAAAATTAAATGTTTTTAAGACTAGATGCGGGTTTTATGTAACATCGGGTTCTACCAAATGAGGTCAAACCAAAGACTTATCTCTCAGCCGACAAACCACTCCGCCACTTTGATTTTCTGGTAATAACAGAAAACAATTAATTCAAATATTCAATTTCAGAAGCTAAATTATTGCGCCCAAAATAACAGTCGTCGGAAATCCCGACGACTTCGCCGTTTATTTACGTTATCGCTCAAAATAACCGAAGACTTAACTCCTGCGACGGTTATAACCGACGTCTGAACCCGCGACATCAGCTGTAACCGCCGGAGAACGGATGACTCCGAATTAAGACCAAATTCAGACCCCATTCATCTCAATACTATCCTATAAATTCAACCACAACTCGCCAGAAGTCATTCACATTCAAATCGCACCTTTTCTCGGCGAAAAATCAATCGCCGGAAATACTTGATATACCGCCGGAAAACCGTAACAGTAATTTCTAAGCTTACTGGAACCCCTAAACCTTCACCGAAGTCACCCACAACCTTTAACCTTTCGGAAGACTCTCTGCTGCAAGAGACTTGTCGCCGGAAAAAGGGTTCTGTCGCCGGAGTTCTGCCGGAAAACAGAGTAAAATCAATCGTACTTTTCACGCCTAATTCCTTTCCTTTTTACTTTTATCTCGTTTGTAAATGATCATTAAACGCTAAAGAAACATGAATCAATATTTTGAACCAGTCAGTCACCACTTCCGGTTAAAACCGGTGAAGATGACGAAGTTTCATTAATGGTTAAGTGTAATTAAAATCAAGATAATTACCGGGTTAGACACACAGTCCAGCGGTGGACTGTGTGCACTTTTAAAGCTAAGGTCACGAGTTCGAGATTGTCCCTCACACCGCCGCCTTGATAAAAATCCTTTTTTTCACAAAACTGAACCGGGGTGTTTCGGTATATGTTAAGTATATTGATATCTGAGTTTATAATCAAGTGTGACACACAGTCCAGCGGTGGAGTGTGTGTCCGCTAACCCACAGGTCCCGGGTTCGAGACCTGTGGAGCACACCGGTTCTGAGATTTAATTCGTTTTTAATAATAAAGGATTTCTGTTAATTCTAATTAATATATATATGTAATTAAAATCGGATATATAACGGGTTAGACACGTAGCTCAGTTGGTAGAGCTGCGTGCACGCGTACGGGAGGTCTCGGGTTCGAGCCTCACCCGGGGCACAACAATATGCCTATGAACCGGTCAATGATAGTCAAAGTCAACTAGTCAATGTCACTGTAGCAGAAAAAAAAATAAAATATTTTTTTATTATTTTTATTTAATTATTTTAATTAAAAATCAATTATAAATACTTAAAAATAACATTTTTAAGGTTAGAAAATAGCCTCAAACTCACAAAAATACACCCAACAATCCTACTAAAATAGATTCATAAAACCCGTTTACTTACCGAACCATTATGCGATTTATCTAGGATTAATTTCACTCGTGGTTAACACCTTTTCGCGTGCATTCAACCTCATCAACCGAACGCACCCAATGTGAGTGAATTCTTACAAACTCCCCTTTTTATTCATGTTTTGGGGTGTATCATGTGTCGCTTAAATTAATTCTCTTATGCAAATTCGTGCCATACCATTATATGAACTAAATTAGAATGTAACTATTGTTTGGTTGTGATGTGTTACATATTGTCAAAGTCGTATGCAAATTATTTAGGCCCATCAGTTCCTCGTGGAGACGAGAACAACGCGTGCCTCAAAACTCATACATTAGGCCCATCAGTTCCTCGTGGGAGACGAGAACAACGCGTGCCTCAAAACTCATACATTAGGCCCATCAGTTCCTCGTGGGAGACGAGAACAACGCGTGCCTCAAAACTCATTCATTAAGGCCCATCAGTTCGTAAGAACAACGCGTGCCTCAAAACTCATTCATTAGGCCCATCAGTTCGTAAGAACAACGCGTGCCTCAAAACTCATTCATTAGGCCCATCAGTTCGTGGAACAACGCGTGCCTCAAAACTCATTCATTAGGCCCATCAGTTCCTCGTGGGAGACGAGTCGAACATCGCGTGCCTCAAAACAATCATTTGGTGTATGTGAGTTTAATATTCAATATTATGTGTTGTGTGAATAAATTTACATCTACATTTACTCATATGTGGTATGCACAGTATTTATAATCAATTGGATAAACTTGTTCAAATGTTTTTCCATAGGATTCACTCGCCAACATTATGTTGATCCAAAACCTTTTTACACATGATACAGGTGAACAGGTTGAAGCAAGGAAAACATAGGATATGCCTTAGAAGAGAACCAAGAAGCTTAGACAGATAGTTAGAATATGGTGTATCATTTATTTCCATTAAATTGTATTAATGAATATGAAACATATAATAAATGTCATGACTTTGATGATAACCCAATTATGCCCCGATCACCTTTTCCGCTGCGGGTCGGGGTGTGACAGATTGGTATCAGAGCCATGACTATAGGGATATAGGATAGGTTATTAGACCCTTAGAGCCTATACTATAGTCTGCCTAATTTTAAAATTGATTAGGTGGTTACATACAAACTTGTGATATTTATTTGTTTCATATTTGTTTACATTTCAGTCAAACATACATGCTCATCATTATACATATATACATATATCGATGTTCATGTATTCAATTTATTTTCATACTCTCAGTATCCAAAGATTTTATGCAATTTTCAAATCCCATCAAAGTAAGTTCTGCGACGGGCATGTAGTAACTGGAAGGGTACAAGTACCGGTAGTCGGAACGTCCTGTCTAGGTTGGCATTCGTATAAATCCAAAATAACGGACCAGTTTGCCTACCTGGGGACTAACGATGAGAGTACGACGGACCTATTAGGCCAAAGCATGCCACACCAAACGTCGTTCGAACTAACCTCACTTTGAGATGTCACCGTGTCTACACCTGGACACATTCCGAATATCACATGTTGTATACATATTTCTCGATTTTCTCCGGGTTTTTGTGTACGCAACCAGGCAGAAACCATGCGAACCATATGAAAAAACCGGTATTCATGGGGGCCCACATGATTACACAGGTAAAGTATGGCGGCATGACGGGCCTAACAGCGAGCAAAGCCCAAGACATCCTATGGATGTAGTAGATTTATTTTTCTATATTTATTTTATGAACGTTCAATCCCAAACACGACCCACGATCCCAAAGGCATCCAACTCATACTCTTGGCATGTATTCCTTGTAGATGTCTTCTAACCTCGCCCGTAGAAAGTTGAGAGCAGAAAAAGCCCGTGAACGCATGGCTACCCAAATCGCTCAGCAAATGGCGACCGTAATACCCAACATCGTAGTTCAAGTTCAACAAGCCCTTACCGCTAATTCCGTTAACCCAACCCAACAAGAGGATCAAAACACTATCAACCTTTCAGTCACTAAATGCACCTACAAACATTTCAAATCCTGCGATCCTCCAAAATACGAAGGAACTGAAGGTGTCACCGCTCTCCTCCATTGGTTCGAAGAAATGGAGAACACTTTTCTAAATTGCGATTGCCCTGATGATCGCAAAGTGCGTTATGCTACCGGTCGTTTACTTGGAACAGCACTCACATGGTGGAATACAGAGAAGACCAAACGAGGTGTTGAAGAAACTATGACCTTGACTTGGGAAGAATTGAAGGGAATCATGACAAGACGGTTTTGCCCAAGAAGTGAAATCAAGAAATTGGAGGATGAGTTCCATGCTTTGAAACAAAAGGAAGGCGACCACACCACATACAACAAGAGATTCCTTGAGTTAAATCAAATGGTTCCCAACTTGTTCACTCCCCTCTACCGTTTGATCGAGCACTACATTCGTGGTCTTCCATCAAAGATTCAAGACCCTGTAATAAGCACCTCGCCTGCAACTTTGGAAGCAGCAATGGAGCTAGCAACCGCGCTCACCGAGAACCGAATCCGGAACAAAGATTTCAAAGAGGAGAAGAAGAAGGATAAAGCATCAACGGAAACCTCAAACCCCACCCGAATCGAATCCTCTACACCATCTACATCTAAGAGAAAGCGTGATGGGCAAGTCTTCGCCGTCACCCAACGCAAACAACCAGCTTCACAAGTTGTACCTCCTCAAACTATCCCAAACGCTCAAGTAGCACCCAACTCAACTTACCCAAATAAGAAACCTTACATTGGACCTCACCCTCAATGCAACACCTGTTTCTATCACCATCCAACTACTTCACCCTGTCGACTATGTGCGAATTGTGGACGCTACGGTCATTTGAGCAAAGTTTGCCGCACCGCTCAAAACCAAACCTCAACCCCTACTCAACCCATGACCCAAACATACAACAACCTCAATACCCCATGAACCCATATGTTCGAGCTTGTTTCAATTATGGCGACCCTACCCATTTTAGAAACACGTGTCCTCGTTTGGTTAATATCATAAACGCCCAAGCTCAAGCAAACCCAGTTAACCAAGCAAACCAAGCAAACCCAGCTCCACCACCAGCAAGAGGAAGAGTTTATAAACATCAACGCCAATCCTGTTGAAGATGTTAACGGTCCAAACCAACCACTTAACTAGCCTTCTCTCACTAAGAATCAAGATTCAACTCTAATCACTTAGTTTTTATGTTTTTCTTTATGTTATCTCAATTTTCACGTATCTCAATTGGAATTTTATCTAAGAATTTTAATGCAAATTACTAGTTCAGTTGGTTTTATACTCATTGATTTAATATTCATATCATCATAATTCACGACATATCTCAGAAGTTGAGTTGTGTCTCACATGCAATACATTTCATTTTTACATTTCAATACATGCAATACGCTCGGCTCCGTTTGATTGAGCCTTGAGCACACAGATCAATTTACATTTCCAGTTCATGCAATACGTTCGGCTCCGTTTGATTGAGCCTTGAACGCACATACATTTTCATTATCAGTATCTTGTGGTTGTGGTGTTTGTTGTAGAGTCGCATAGAACTAATCATAACTGGCGGATGAAGTCAATGAAAATTTTGACAAGAATATGGTGGATACGCCGCTGGTACTATCCTATATATAAGTATTCTTGTCAAATGATCGGAGGCATTATCAGGCAGTTATGAGAGGTTCCATGCATAGGCTGTTTGTTGTGATTAAGTTATTCATTTTCAATACATGCAATAAGCTCGCTCCGTTTGATTGAGCCTTGAGCACACAGACAATTCCATTCTCAATACATGCAATAAGCTCGGCTCCGTTTGATTGTGCCTTGAGCACACAGACAATTTCATTCTCAATACATGCAATACGATCGGCTCCGTTTGATTGAGCCTTGATCGCACAGATATATATCATTTCAGTATTTTTATGTTTGTTGTATTGGTTGTAGAGTTATAGGACTAATCATAATTCACTGATAAAACCAATGAAAATTTGACAAGAATATGGTGGATACGCCGCTGGTACTTCCTATATATAAGTATTCTTGCCAAAGGATCAGAGGCGTTATCAGGCGGTTATGAGAAGTTCCATGTAGGATTTAGTATTGCCTTGGTTGAAATTGTGTTACATTTATATCATCTCACTATTTAAATTGGATTGTGATCCATTTCCACATAGACTAACCTCTCCATCATAACAAACGAGAGAGGAACCATCACCATTCAAACATATATGCTATCAGAATGTGGATACAATTGTTAGTTGTTGTGTTTATTTGTGTAGATTGTAGAATTTCTGCCTTAGGATATAACCCTAAGCATATTCAAACTTTTATGCGTATATCATTTTAGCGAACCATTCCTGCTTAACAATACTTATACAGTAGGCAACAAAAAGCGATTCCTGTATTAGGATACTTAACCTTTACAAGGAACGTTACCCGCCTCAAACAAAAACTTAAACCCTTATTTCTTCTAAGTATGTAACTGTCAAAACTAAACACCATCATTCTTTTAGTCAATTATATCCCTGTTTAAATTTCGGGACGAAATTTCTAAAAGCAGGGGATACTGTAACATCCGTCAAAAACGGATTTACCAAACCCGCTCCGTTTATCAACCGAACAGTCAGTCAAATTTTTCGTTGCGAATTAAATGCCCAAAATAATTTTAAACGATCCGTAATCAATTATTATGCGGGAATATGTATTTAGTTTTTGAAAATCTGTCAAAAATAGCAAAATAAAAATGTTTTAACCATGCCGGGTTTCGAACTCGGGTCTGTACCGGGTCAAACCAAAGACTTATCTCTCAGCCGACAAACCACTCCGCCACTTTGATTTTCTGGTAATAACAGAAAACAATTAATTCAAATATTCAATTTCAGAAGCTAAATTATTGCGCCCAAAATAACAGTCGTCGGAAATCCCGACGACTTCGCCGTTTATTTACGTTATCGCTCAAAATAACCGAAGACTTAACTCCTGCGACGGTTATAACCGACGTCTGAACCCGCGACATCAGCTGTAACCCGCCGAGAACGGATGACTCCGAATTAAGACCAAATTCAGACCCCATTCATCTCAATACTATCCTATAAATTCAACCACAACTCGCCAGAAGTCATTCACATTCAAATCGCACCTTTTCTCGGCGAAAAATCAATCGCCGGAAATACTTGATATACCGCCGGAAAACCGTAACAGTAATTTCTAAGCTTACTGGAACCCCCTAAACCTTCACCGAAGTCACCCACAACCTTTGTAACCTTTCGGAAGACTCTCTGCTGCAAGAGACTTGTCGCCGGAAAAAGGGTTCTGTCGCCGGAGTTCTGCCGGAAAACAGAGTAAAATCAATCGGTACTTTTCACGCCTAATTCCTTTCCTTTTTACTTTTATCTCGTTTGTAAATGATCATTAAACGCTAAAGAAACATGAATCAATATTTTGAACCAGTCAGTCACCACTTCCGGTTAAAACCGGTGAAGATGACGAAGTTTCATTAATGGTTAAGTGTAATTAAAATCAAGATAATTACCGGTTAGACACACAGTCCAGCGGTGGACTGTGTGCACTTTTAAAGCTAAGGTCACGAGTTCGAGTATTGTCCCTCACACGCCGCCTTGATAAAAATCCTTTTTTTCACAAAACTGAACCGGGGTGTTTCGGTATATGTTAAGTATATTGATATCTGAGTTTATAATCAAGTGTGACACACAGTCCAGCGGTGGAGTGTGTGTCCGCTAACCCACAGGTCCCGGGTTCGAGACCTGTGGAGCACACCGTTCTGAGATTTAATTCGTTTTAATAATAAAGGATTTCTGTTAATTCTAATTAATATATATATGTAATTAAAATCGATATATAACGGGTTAGACACGTAGCTCAGTTGGTAGAGCTGCGTGCACGCGTACGGGAGGTCTCGGGTTCGAGCCTCACCCGGCGCACAACAATATGCCTATGAACCGGTCAATGATAGTCAAAGTCAACTAGTCAATGTCACTGTAGCAGAAAAAAAAATAAAATATTTTTTTATTATTTTTATTTAATTATTTTAATTAAAAATCAATTATAAATACTTAAAAATAACATTTTTAAGGTTAGAAAATAGCCTCAAACTCACAAAAATACACCCAACAATCCTACTAAAATAGATTCATAAAACCCGTTTACTTACCGAACCATTATGCGATTTATCTAGGATTAATTTCACTCGTGGTTAACACCTTTTCGCGTGCATTCAACCTCATCAACCGAACGCACCCAATGTGAGTGAATTCTTACAAACTCCCCTTTTTATTCATGTTTTGGGGTGTATCATGTGTCGCTTAAATTAATTCTCTTATGCAAATTCGTGCCATACCATTATATGAACTAAATTAGAATGTAACTATTGTTTTGTTGTGATGTGTTACATATTGTCAAAGTCGTATGCAAATTATTTAGGCCCATCAGTTCCTCGTGGGAGACGAGAACAACGCGTGCCTCAAAACTCATACATTAGGCCCATCAGTTCCTCGTGGAGACGAGAACAACGCGTGCCTCAAAACTCATACATTAGGCCCATCAGTTCCTCGTGGGAGACGAGAACAACGCGTGCCTCAAAACTCATTCATTAAGGCCCATCAGTTCGTAAGAACAACGCGTGCCTCAAAACTCATTCATTAGGCCCATCAGTTCGTAAGAACAACGCGTGCCTCAAAACTCATTCATTAGGCCCATCAGTTCGTGAACAACGCGTGCCTCAAAACTCATTCATTAGGCCCATCAGTTCCTCGTGGGAGACGAGTCGAACATCGCGTGCCTCAAAACAATCATTTGGTGTATGTGAGTTTAATATTCAATATTATGTGTTGTGTGAATAAATTTACATCTACATTTACTCATATGTGGTATGCACAGTATTTATAATCAATTGGATAAACTTGTTCAAATGTTTTTCCATAGGATTCACTCGCCAACATTATGTTGATCCAAAACCTTTTTACACATGATACAGGTGAACAGGTTGAAGCAAGGAAAACATAGGATATGCCTTAGAAGAGAACCAAGAAGCTTAGACAGATAGTTAGAATATGGTGTATCATTTATTTCCATTAAATTGTATTAATGAATATGAAACATATAATAAATGTCATGAGCTTTGATGATAACCCAATTATGCCCCGATCACCTTTTCCGCTGCGGGTCGGGTGTGACACAGTCCACCGCTGAACTGTGTGTCTAACTTGTTATATAATCTGATTTTTATTATACTTATATACAAACTACATTATTTCATTTCTGTTTATATAAAAAGTTTGATAATTGCCCAAACCGGTGCGGTAGTCCGGACTCGAACTCGTGACGTGTGATTAAACGTTCACACAGTCCACCACTGGACTGTGTGTCTATATTATTCCGGTTTTTATTAAACTTAACATCTATTGTAGTGAATCCGGTTCGATTAAAAAAAAGAACATTTTTATTAAGGCGAGTGTGCGTGGGACAAGAATCGAACTCGGGACGTAAGCGTGTTTATGTGCACACAGTCCACCGCTGGACTGTGTGTCTAACCCGAGATATATCTTGATTTAAATTAAACTTATATACCACTGAAACTTCATCTTCTCGTTGGACTCAACCAGAAACGGAGTCCGACTGGTTCGTCGATTTAATCATGTTCTTTTAGTGTGTTGCGGTTAATTACAGGTGAGATAAATAAAAAGAATGAGAGGTTAAGTGTAAGATATATCGAACAGTGGCTCATCTGTTTCGCCGGCGGAACTCCGGTGCTAGCTAGTTATTCCGGCGACGTGTGTCCTGCGGCAGAGGGTCTTCAGGGAGCTTGAGATGAGTGTGGGTGGCTTTGGTATGAGCTCAGGGTGTTCAGTAAGGCACAGAGGTGAAAGGCTCGGTTTTTCGGCGAGTTGCAGCAGTTCTCCGGCGAGTGGAATTACGTCGGGAAAGAGTGTGATTGTGAGCGAAAAAGCTAACAAAGGTTAGAGGGGTATTTATAAGGGCAGGACATCGACGAATTTAGTCCGTTTTCCGACTTGATTCGTCGGTTAGAAATTTTCCGGCGGTTATGACTTGTATCGCGGACTGGACATCAATTATAACCGACGTCGTTGTTAATATTTACGTTGCGTCAAAGGTAACCGACGCCGTTTAACGAAATCGTCGGATCTTCCGGCGTCAACGGATTTGGGCGCGTCAGTTTTGAATTCGAGACTTATGATATGTATTAATTGTTTCCATTAATGAACAAGAACACAAGTGGCGCAGTGGTTGGATGGTTGGAAGTTAAGTCTTTGCTGAAACGCTGGGTGACCCGGGTTCGAAACCCGGCAGCATTAATTTATTTTTATTTCATTATTTTAATACATTTTCAAATATAAATTATATATTCCAATATATTTATTAATTATGTATCGTTTAAAATTAATTTGGGCATTAAATACGCAACGTAATTTTTAACTGATTGTTCGGTTAATAAACGGAGCGGGTTTGGTAAATCGGGTTTTTGACGGTTGTTACAAGATACGTATAGTGGATCAAGCTACAAATATAGATAATCCGGGGTTAAGCTCAAAGAAATTTAGAGACAAAGACAAGAGTTTACTGTAATTTTCTTATATATTTTTTCATTCAATAAAGCTCTTTAACTACATTCATATGCAAACTAATGTAATAGGAAACGTGGAATGATAATGCATGGTATTAATTCAAACGTGAGAAGATGCACACATGAACAAAACAATGCTTTAAAATGTAAACGTGGGTTCGACACAGGGAAACCTGAATATGCATGTTGTCTTGAATTTAACGTGGGTTAGGCTACATCACACCCGGATCGTATCACTTTATTTCTTAAATATTTATATTAATTCATGCATTTCTTCCACACGAGTGTTGATCCTTACAAATCAGGAAGGATACGGGACTGTGACTACTTTATAACGAAGATATAAATGAGCTTATGTTGTTTAATACATATTTTTATATGAGATATAATATATATGACTAGTTTTGATTGTTCTATTATGTAGCTTTGTGTTACGGTTTTTTGGCATAAAACTTTGTTGGATATGATATTATTATAATATTTTTTTTTTGAAATAAGGGTTTAAAGTCTACCTTTTCTGTTATTCTAATTATGTGATTATGTAGTATCCTTTTAATATAGGTTCATTTAATTGTATCAAGGATAATGCAATCACAAGATAAGGAAGTTCATATAAAACCAGTTTGTTTATTCTTAGACCATGCGTCATGCGTAATGTAATGCACCCACCATTAGGCGTTTTTCGCCATAATAGTCCAATCAGCAAGGGGCGTCATTTGACTTTTTTTAAATGGGTGTAATGGGGATGTGGGCATTATGTTACGGTGGGTGTTAATAGAATTAAATAAAAAAACCCTAAAAAATCCTATTGGCCAAAGAAAACAAGAACCAATGTTTTTTTAAGGCACGCCTTGTGCATTTTTTTTTGGCAAAAAACGCCCTGGGGGCGGTAAGGGGGCATGGTTGGGCGATTTTTTGTGGAAAAAACGCCAATAAACCCCCACTTCGGATGGTCTTACAACCTTGGCTTGTATTTTCAAAGTTTTTAGAATGATAAATTTCTTCATTTCTGGCTCTAAACGCTTTGTCTTTGCCAACTTTACTCAATCGGCTTGCTTAAGCTAAACAATCTCATGCTCAGATAATTATGAACGATGCATATAAATTAAAACATAAATGAAATATTCATATAAATATATTGTTTTATGTATGTTAATATCCTAACTTTAGAGTAAATCATACAACGAAGTATAGGCCTCATTTCTCTTATTTATTAATATGTTACAACGATCAACCATTTAAATAGTACAAGGTTCTTATCACTATGTTCGCCACAACATAACGTTCACCATTAAAGTAGAAAGCACAACCTCATTGTATCTTACATACACACAAAGTTACAAACTAGGGTTATTAGATTATCAAAGTACTAAATAAGTGAATATATATACTTTCAAGGGTTTATATCATTGTTGTTGGCATCACCTGTGTAACCACCGTTATTGAAGTCACCCCTTGAAAGGTGATGGTGGTTTTCTAGATCACTTGCACCAATGGATGAGCCACCACCTTTGCCATAGTCCTCCCGGGGAATGTAATGGTGGTTATTAACCGTGCTATCTGTATTCTCTTTTAGCTTTCGTTGGTAAATCTTCTGTCTTGTTTCATCTAACAAAGTTTTCTGGTGGTGTTCGATGGCCAAACAAGAGGTGCCTGCCATCGCTAACACCACCAGGAGAGCAAACACAAAAAACCTCATTTCTTACAAAGCGTTGGTGATGAGTGAAGAAGTGTCTTGTAGAGAGTTGGTAATGAGTGAAGAAGTGTAAGTTGATGTTGCTTTTATAGGGAGCTAGGATAAGAGGGTTTTGTGAGTTGTTGACATGGGTACTCTACCAAAATGAGGCAACTTTAAGTGGAAAAACTGTATTTCACCAATAATACAAGATTTTAATGATGCTCAAAAATAGAAACTTTCCACCAAATGGCCATTTATGTTGAGAAAATTTTCAAATATAGAAAAATATTTTCATTTCAAAGTTGAGTGTTAGAAAGTTTAAGAAATTTGTTTCGATGGCCTTTATGCCTAGACCATGTTACACCCTCGATTCAATTGATTAATTTAGTTGCTTGTGGTGGTAAGAGAGAGACTTGG
Organism: Scalesia atractyloides; assembly: GCA_947069175.1. Taxonomy (NCBI): domain Eukaryota; kingdom Viridiplantae; phylum Streptophyta; class Magnoliopsida; order Asterales; family Asteraceae; genus Scalesia; species Scalesia atractyloides. The sequence continues at coordinate 79,859,939 of CAMTDV010000004.1, read as the reverse complement.
GTTTCCAAGAGACCCAGGTTCAATTCCTGCTTCCCCCGGCGGCACCGGGTGATTAAGGGGGACTAGGCGAGCATGTGGCGATCGCTAGTTCAATCCTTGAATTGAAAGGGTTTTACCTCACCACACTGTCGTGCCTTCGGGCGAGTGTTTACGGGCTTTAGCCCTAGGTGAGAGTTTTTTTTACCCAGGTTCAATTCCTTCTTCCCCACATTAGTTTCGCGGCACCGGGTGAAGATGGAGATTAGGCGAGTAGTGTGGAAATCACTAGTTCGATCCTTGAATTGAACTGTTTTACCTTACCGCACTGTCGTGCCTTCGGGCGAGTGTTCACGGGCTTCAGCCCTAGGTGAGGGTTTTCTCCGGTTCGAAGACGAAGTATCCTGATGTGATAAATTCTCAGCCCATTTAGAAGATTCGTTGTCCGTTAAAAAACATCACCAATGTAGTAGTTACTTTGTGGTTAGCAACACATCATAGTTATGGTTCGCATGCAACACTGCCTGTGTTTTTGAAAGATTGCAATCAAGATTGTTAGCCGTTAGGACATGTGTTGCAAAAATGTAACGGATATTTCTTTAAAGCGACATAGTGACTAATTTGAACCATTATATATATGCCACGATGAAATTTGTTTTTTTTTTTTTCCTTTTAAACCCCAAAGTATTATTAAACACCGAAACTTTGTTTCTCTTATACTATATAATTAGAAGATAATTAATTTTTGAAACCAAACATTATTTCTAGTACTTGAAAACTCAGTAAGTTTAGTTTAAATGAAAAGAATACTTATCTTGAAGCAACACATTATAGTTCCGACAATTGTTTTCTTTTCACTTTAACTATTATAGAAACGCCAAAACAACAAAATAAATAGAAGTTTTCCATTATCTAAGTGGGAGATGAGAAAATATCAACAAAAGTGACTAGCATTTGAAACGCAATAGATCTTCATGATTGCATGATTTAGTGAGCTCAATTTGTTGTAATAGGAAGAGTCGTCGTCTCATTATGTTAATATATAAGTGCAATATCAATTTGTTATATTATAATAGCAAATTAACATATTCTCTAACAAATAGATTAAACAAATATTCATACTTCAATAAAATCGGGAGGCTTAGATGGTGTGCGGGAAGGACTTCCGCACAGGGCCCTGATTTCACGGGCATATGTTTTTTAAAAAATTCGTATGCATATGTTAATTTTTTAAAATAGTAAACTCATACCAATTTCAAATGGTTTATACATTTAGAATTTAGATTTACTAGGTTAAAAGCCCATTACTAATTGAAAACAAGTCTTATATAATATAAATTGTGAAGAGCTGATCCACCAATTTGCCATGAAGAATGCAAGGAGGGCTGCAAGAATCATTTAGCTATTAGCTTATTGGTTATTAGGTATGTAACTCATTTGAATACTATAATCTTCTCATTTTTCGTAATTGCATTGTTTATCGAATACTACAATTTTGTCATTTTCGTAATTGCATTGTTTTTCCTTAAGGCATAAGGGCACATTTTTTTTGAGCTTAGCATGGTACATGAATTCTAAGAGACCTCGCTGAATACAATAGCTAAGAACATGCATTTCAAATATGATATTTACTTTTAATAACCAAAGATTTTGCAAGTAAAACCATCTTTATAGACTTATAGTTAGCAATATCCACCATCTTCAAACTCTCTATATTCATGTGAATTATGTGCATGTGACACAGGAGTCCCCAGCCGACGTTTTTCGACACTACCTTAAACGATAGATTTAAGATAGTAAAAAATCCGTTGCAGATCACCGACGGATGAATTTTTAGGATGAATTGCAGAGGCTTTGAAGCTTTAGAAAAAATGAAAAAAATATTATATATGTTTCTCCTTAATCCTTTGGAATATTTTAAAATGGATAGCAGAAGAGTATTTATTTATGCTTTAAAAATAAAATTAGTTTACATATGTACCACCACAAATCAGTTGTAAAATCATTTTAGTTATAGTGGCTAATCTGTTTGCAAGATCTCATAGTAAACTCTAAACAACGTGAAAAATAGTAATCCTGATAACTGGTCAAAAACTAGCAGCAAAATCACCAGAAGAATTATAGATTAGGAAGGTTGTTGTAAAACATATGCAATTAGCTAAGTTAATTTAATCGTCCCATGGGATATGGTGTGGCTTTCGCTCTATTAATGAGGTGGAGGGTTCAAATCATGTAAGGCGGAGATATTTAGGATTATGTTACTTTGTTGTTAAAACAAAAGCTAAGTTAATAATTGAGATAAGGCCAAGGGGTGTGGGAAGGGAAAGACATCAGGGAAGCCTATGTGGCACTCATGTGGCATTGGCCCCCAAGGGAAACACCGTCCGCCCCAATCATATTTCGGGGTATTCGGGAGATTTTCCCGCTCTCCCCGAGCTTTGTTTGGCCTTATGCTTGATGATGATTGGTTGAGGAGAAGGGGAACACCAACCCATTTGATGGGGATGGAAGGGAAGGTGATGAGGTAGAGGTTATGTGAAGATGATGTGGAGATCAGGGAAGGGGATCCACAACCCATGGCCTAAACGAGAGAAGTTCACTACAATTAAGACATCTTATTTCTTTTCAAAAACTATGTTGTTTGGTCCTTTTCATTATCAAACGTCAAAATTTATGTCATTTTTATATGAATAATTGAACAACAAAAAAAAAAAAAACATAGATTATGGCTCTTCTCAGTGGTGTCCTTAGTATTAATGCAAAACATGCTCTTTTCAGTGGTGTCCTTAGTATTAATGCAACATGTATACAACAATGTCTCTAATCCTTACATTGGTGTTACTTAGGGTATCCGGGGCATAGTCGGTAACCCTTGCCCGGGTACCACTACCCGATCGGGTACGCCGCTGTCACCTCCAATCGGGTACCTAGTTCCGGGTTATAGTCACCGATTTCACAAGTTGATGTAGCCGTTGGGTTTCAGTCAAATACGACCGTTAGAAGATTTAAAAGAAAAAAAATAAGTTTTTACCCCCTATAAATACATATAACTCAATTTTATTTTTTACACAAACTCTACCACTATTCATATCTATATAAACTCGTATATTTAATTATTTGTATGCTACAAGATGGATAGTGTCGTTCTTGGTTATTCATTTCACCTGATGATAATGACTATTATATATTCTTAAGCGATAGTAACCTACAGTAAAGATACGTTTAAATGGTCACCAAGTTCTAATGGAAAATTGTTTCGTTGACAATCCCATATACTACGAAGATACGTGCAAGGTATCGTATGCCGAGACGTTTATTTTTAAAAATTGTACGTGACATAGAAACAAAATATGAATGGTTTTAAGAGGGCCTAGACGAGAAGATAAAATAAGTTTTTTTTAATGAAAGTTTAGTGTTATTTGTGTGTTTAGATGTATTATTTATTTTTAATTAAAAAAGAAAAAAAAAGCTCTAAGGTACTTGAAATGAGTGTTGTAGTAATTAATGTGTTTTAGGGTAGTTATTTTTTTTAAAGCAGCTTTGCATTAAAACAAACAGAAGCAAATTACAAACAAACCCAAACTAGCTAGTAGCTAGTTCTGGGCCAAAGAAAAACAAAGTACAGGATATTAGAAATCAAAAGATAGCCATTGCTTCCAATCCAGATCTTGTAACTTTGATCTGCTACTCATCCAAAAGAAACCCGAGGTTTAACCTCTTCGATTATGGCTAGGGTTGATAAATTTGCTCCAGAGACAATTACTTTGTTATGTATCCTCCATATAATTCAACAAGATATAAGAATGAAAGATTGTATTAATTTCTGCTTTGTTTGGTTGCCTTATACATGATGAGTGATGATGATGCATCAGTAGATCATTGGTATCAAAGACGAAAACCGACGGAATATTACACTAGCTCGATACGTGTTGCCGAACTATTGTTGCGACATAACATGCTGAGAACAGATGATCGGATGTCTCATCCTCCTCATTGCATAATGGACATACAGTAGTGTTGATAAAACGTTCCTTCTTCTTAGGGCAGTCCGCGTTGGTAGCCTAGCAACACCAAGTCTCCATCACCAAAGTCGGCTGCCTTCATGCTTGTGGCGCCACCACTTTTTTCTCTTAATGAGCGCAAGCCAACCACCCAATTTTTTTGAGGCTGTAACGCTTTTCCATCTCACTGAATTTTTTTGAGGCTGTAACGCTTTTCCATCTCACTGAATTTTTTTGAGGCTGTAACGCTTGGCTTGTATTTTCACTTAATCGTGTACTATTTTGTTTTCAACACAACTCTTGCTGAAGCCAAATTAATAACCTCATGCTCAAACAATTATGAAACAAAGATTATTATTTATACATACTCCTTATATTTTTTGTATTATTTATGCATAATTCCTTGTATTTTTTTTTGTATGTAAGAATTGCTAAGGTTTGTTGCAATAATATCCTTTTATAGAAAGTCATACAACCTTAGTATATTAGACCTCATTTCTCTTATTTATAGTATGTTACAATGATCAACCGTCTAAATAAATAGTACAAGGTTCCTATCACTATGTCTGCCACAACATAACGTACAACCATTATAAGTACAAAGTACAACCTCATTGCATGTAACATAGACATACAAACTAGGGTCTACCAAACTATATACTTTCAAGGGTGGAATATCATTGTTGGCGGCATCGCCAGTGTAACCACCATTATTATTGAAGTCTTGCCTTGGAATGTAATGGTGTTCTCTATGCTTGCATCATCGGATGAGCCACCGCCGTTGCCATAGTTTTGTCGGGGGATATAATGGTGGTTACTAACCGTGTTATCTGTACTACTCTCTGTTAGCTTTCGCTGGTAAATCTCTTGACTTGTTTCATCCTTCAAAGCTTTCCGGTGGTGTTCAATGGCCAAACTAGAGGTGGTCAACGCTAACACCACCAGGAGAGCAACCCCGAAAAATCTCATTTCTTATAAGAAGTTGGTGATGAATGAAGAAGTGTGAGTTGAAGTTGCCTTTTATAGGGAGCTCATGATAAAGAGGGTTTTGCACTTTTGGGCATTTGTGACATGGGCTCACTATACCTAAATGAGGCAACATTGAGTGGGGAAACTGTAGTCACCAATAATACGACTTTTTAATGATGCTGAATTTTCCACCAATGGCCACAAATGGTGAGAAAATATAAAAATAAATCATTATAGGTTGAAATATTAAGAAGTTTGAGAAATTAGTTTTGATAAACTTTATACTCCCGAGTTTAGAATGAGTGGCCCAAGGGTTGAACCGACGCAATGTTTACCTTGTGGTTAGCAACAAACCATAGCGATGGCTGGAATGTGACACATGTTATAGACAAATATTTCAGAAGCATCGCTGCAAACCATAGTATGGTTTTGAAGGATTGCAAGCAAAGACAATAATAGATGTGTTGTAAAACTATATTATATCCTACTTCTTACGAGAATCTCAGAGACCCACTGTTCGAGATGTATAGTGACTGTTTCCTCCAACTGTTATTATTTTCTTAGATAGATTTGCTACCTGACACACCTTTTAAACCTACTTCTAAATCTATATTAATGTTCACCGTGGGACTAGAACTCCAATCAGATAGGGGAAACACCTTTATTGCATACCTTGATACTGCTAGGTAGACTACAAGCCTGCTGGTGATTTACTTACTAATGGAACTAGGAAACCGACAGTAAATAGAAGTTTTCCATTATCAAAGTGGACATGGATCATCATGATTACACGATGTAGTGAGTTAAATTTGTTGTAAGAGGAGTCGTCGTCGTTTCATTATGTTGATATAGTGCAATAAAACTTTATTGTATGATAATGGTAAATTAAAGAGAAAGCAGAACGTTATCTATAAGATTTTTAAGTTAATAAATTCACTAAGAAATAGATAAAAAAAATCATCCTTCAAATATTGTATTCCTTTTGATGCCAAATGCTTCGGTTAAACAATACAATTACGTGTTAGTAATTATTGCGCGTAACATGTTTACTCCTGTTCACTAATTGGCCTTAAAAATATTCTTAAGTTTATACTAATTAACCATCTTACTCATTTCCATACTTTAAATATAAATAAGCAACATTTTGTTGCTTTATAATGTTGTATCATGAGATAGGTTATTCTACAAGAGGAAAAAAATGTACGAAAGTGTATGAGAGAAGTTTGACCCTTGATTTGCAAGATTAATGATTGAGATTAAGTGGTCTTTAAATATAGAATTCACATAACTAAAAACAAGATAACAAGTGGGGAAAAAAGGTAAAATAGGAAAATCTAATATTGTTGACTCATAAACCATTTTCCCTTGATATTCAAACGGCTATAACATTTTCATAAGTTAATATTTTTTTTTTAAAAATTACACCATATTAACGAGCATTTCATTCTCTTTAATTTGAGCAGCATATTGTTATATTTTTCTTAAATTCTTTTTGAACGGATTTGAAAACCAATTACGTGATTATGTGATTTTGAATACTCATTACGTGATTACTTGATTTCATTATAGTATTTTATGTGAAACCCCACTAAGTGATTACTAATTACGTAAGTTGACTATGCATTATTACATGACTACATGATTTTAAATACCCATTTCGTGATTACGTGATTTCATTATAGTATTTATGTGAAACCCTACTGAGTGATTACGTAATTACGTATAAACAAAACATGCAATACATAATATTTCATATGGAATACCTAATATTTCAGGTATAATCACGTATTAAGAATAAATTACATACACAACATTAGCCAAACCAACCCATAATAGCAACACAATGTCGTATATTAGAGATTTAACCACGTAATAAAGCATAAACAATCAAGTTCATATTATTGAATGTGTAATCACGTAATAAGCATAATTATATTAACATTAGTTATAACAAATCATATTGAATTTGTTATCACGTAATGAATTTAAATTGAATGCGTAATGATTTATTTTAATTGTGTTATCACGTAATGAGTAGTCAAAAATCACGTAATCATGTAATGAGTACTCAAAGTCTTGTAAATTATTTTTAAGAACACTATAGCAATAGGCTAGCTCGAATTAAAGAGAATAAAATATTTGTTAATACGGTGTAATTTTTATAAAAAAAATATTAACGTACGAAAAGTTATAGCCGCTTGGAAATTAAGGAATAAACTAGTTAAAGGGAGAAAAGACCATAATACATTTCCCTTCTTAAACTTTAGAAAAACAAATGTGTGGTCATAATTGTCTTCTACACTTCGTAAAAATTTATCTCTTTTACATGATCTTTTATCGTTGTATCATATACATGTAGTCTTTAAAAAAATAATTTTTTATTTTTATCTATATTTTATCTTTTCATTTTAACCTCTTTGGTTTTTTTTACTTCTAACACAAAGTTTTCATCTTTTGCAATTTAACTACAATTCTTTTTTTATTTTCAACTTTGTTCCCCTGTACTTTTCATCTTTCAAAGTTTTTCGTTTTAATTTATGTTCAAAATTTTGCGAGTTAACACACTGCAACGTGTATGTGTGGTTCAACGTTTTTTTGTCTATTTTTACAATTTGACAGGTCCGTCGCAACACGTCTATTTTTCTCCGTTTGACAAGTTCGTTCCAATACGCGGGTCTTAAATTGACTTAGTATTTTCTTTCTACGTTTTACGTTTCGGTCTAATTTCTTAGCATTAATACGCCGCAACAGGTGTGAGTGATTCGACGATTTTACGTCTATTTTTTCGTTCGGTGTTATTTTTTTCTTTATTTATTTATTTTATTTTATGAGCTCTTCCCTTGTTGGTGGTGTGGCATTGGGGTTACTTGATAAGATATTACAAACGTATCTAACCTATTAATTTTTTTACTAATAAATAATTTGTTTTGAGTTTACCCCTACTCCTTAACTTAAAAAAAACTACTTTTTTACGTGTATTTTTTATGTACGTGTCGGTATAAATTCGATTTGCTCAACTTTTTTTTTTCTGGAAACGAGTCAGATCAAATGTAATACGTTTTTATATAAAATAAACATTTTTACGTGTATATTTTTATGTACGTTTCGATATAAATTCGAGTTTGCGTATGTTTCAATGTAAACTTTTTTGAGAAATAAGTGCGGTCAAATATAATTTGTTTCCGTGCTTATTTTATGAGTATTTCATTAATTTTGTTCCGAGCTGAATGGAGTCAAATTGTGGTTTCTTTTTTTTTTTCGATTTTTTCAAAAGTTCTAATTAATCTCTTTTGATTATATGTGTCAACTTTTACGTTCGGGTCCCATGTGACACCCGTAACTTTGAGGTAAGAACTCGTTTGTTTCGCTTGTATAAATCAAATTACATACTTATTTTGTTTGATTAAATTAATTATATGTCTATAAAATCTTTATTATATAAACGAGTATTCGAATCAAATCCTTATTGTGCTGAACCAGCTCGAACCATTTAAACCAAAACACCTGTCTCGCTTGTCGATCTAACCAACTCACGTAACTCAAAACACATGAAGTCCGAAACACCTAAGACGATTTATTTTTAGGCATGGGTATAATATATAAAGAAAGGAAAAAAAACAAGTTAATGGAAATTAGGGACATGTGTACACACACATGAAAGTCTCGAGATGTGCACACCAACATTCTTTATCCATATTGGGGGGATGGTGCAAATTGAAATCCCAAACCGACACCCTTACCCATTATTTGCGGCCCAACACACTTTAAATTATTTCTTTATAATCGGCCCACTTTCCACAAATCCTAACCAGCGCACTATTGCTATTGTTATCCCATCTATATCTATATATCTATAATAAAAGAAACTTTAATGAGGATATATGGCATTTTCTTAGCCAGTCTCTTGATTATATTTCCTGGCTAAATGATAATTAGTTTTTGTTATTCTTTTTCCTTAAAATATGCTAAATATATCTCTTTGATAAATGTGATTTATTTCATTAGAGTAAACTTTCGTTTTTCTCCTTGTGGTTTGGTCATTTTAATGGTTTTGTTCAAATCCTTTAAAAATAGCCAGTTTACTCCCTGATCTATAAAGCTTATCTCTATTTCACTCACCGCCTCTAACGACATCCAATTCAACTGTTAAATCCTGGTCACATGCCCCTCACATGAGGAGCATTTTCGTCTTTCCCCATCTTCCTTTGTTATTATTATTAATTAATTAATTAATTAATATGTATACATATTTACATTTAACAAAAGATATTAGCTTTCACTTCCATGTTTCATCTTTGCATCTTTGCTCTCTGTCTATACTCTGTAATAACTCCTACCCCCACCATCAAACACCATCTCCAAGACTCCAAGACTCCAACCCACCGAACAATCACCACCCCCTCTCACCATCTCCACCCGACAACTACCACCACCACGTTGCACCATATCCACCGACCACCACTACCATCAGGTTGCACCAGCCCCACCCGACAACCACCTTGTAACAGCCCACCCGACCACCCCCACCACCTATACCTGAACGCCACCATCACTGCCCCCACACACTCCGGCGGCCCCCCTAACTGCTCGAATTTTTTTAAAAGCAGATTTCAACGAAGTCCACCGTCAACATCATCATCTGAGTCTGTAAAACACCATCATTCATCTGATTCTGTAAAGTCCCAAGCTTAGAAACAAGAGTTTAAATTTGGGGATTTTGCAATTTGGGGGTTTTGATCTTAGAAACGGGGTTTGATTCAAGGGTTTGTGGAGGGGTTATCGTTTTTCCGACGTTCGCCGGCCGGTCTCATCTCAACCACCACTGGCACATCTCCGGTCGGTTCCTGTGTTTTCAGAGGTGGTGATGGTAGGGTTGACGATGGTGGTTATGATTTGTGAATGTGGTGGTTTGTAGTGGTGTGGTGATGCTTTGTCAAGATGGAGGTGGTGATGGTTGAAGGTGGAGGTGATGGTGGTGGTGGGTTTGAGAGAGAGGGAGAAAGAAGATTAGGAGGTGGTGTCTGATGGTGTGGGGAGATGCAGGGGGAATGGTGTAGAGAAAGTGTGTGGAAATTAAATTAGGATATTAATAAGTTTGAGTGGGAAAAGACTAAAATGCCCTTATGTGAGAGGCATGTGACCAGGATTTAAAGTTGAGTTGGATGACGTTAGGGGCGGGAAGTAAAATAGAGATAAGCTTTACAGATCAGAGAGTAAGCTGGCTATTTTTAAAGGATTAGAGCAAAACCATTAAAACGACCAAAACACAGGAAGCAAAACGAAAGTTTACTCATTTTATTAATTTCTTTTACATAAAATATTAAATTTAATATTAAAGTCACCTTTATAATCCTTTTTACAACAAACCATTACGATTTTTTTAATATAAAATATTAAATTTATTTGATATTAATGGATTGCATATGAAACAAAGCATAATTAATTTTAGATTTTTATTTATTGTTTGTTAGTTTAATTTAAGAAATTGTATACATAGTTAGGTTTTTAAATTAATTTTAGATTTTTTACTTATTGTTTGTTAGTTTAATTTAAGAAATTGTATACATAATTAGGTTTTTAACTTTTTTTTTTGGTCATTTTCTTAAATAATAGGTTATAGTCTTGTGTATTATATGGACAAATTCAGTAATAAAAAACTATTTGTGTACATTTTTTAAAAACCACAGATAATCATGTTTAAATTGGTAAAGTAATTTAAAGATATAATCATCATTATAAATCTAAAAAACCAATTTCGCAAAATCTATTTCTGGTAAGGTTTAAATAAAAAGTATCATTAGTTATAAATTAAAAGTATGTTTGAGATAAAAGTTTATTTTGTAGGAAGGTTTGGTTTAGCAGACCTAATCTAACAAAAAATATTGGTTAGTTTAACATATATTTAGAGGTCAAAAATTAAGGTAAATATTTTAAACTAAGAAATGTTGATGGTAACTAAATGAAATTTCTTCCTTTATTCTATTTTATTTTGAGTAGCTAAGGCTTAAAGTTATGTCTCAAGTGAAGTCCTCTGATTTCGATCCCCGCCTCATAACGAGTAATGTTGGAAGTATCGATCGAAGGACATGGATGTTCTAGAAGTAGTCTTAAGAAAAGTTAGCCTATTTATGCCCAGGAAGGGAAAAAACTGGTTGGCAATGAGTATGAGAATGAATTCCCGCCAAGTCAGTTGACAATAGAATTTCTTAACTATTTATTATTTTTCTTTATAATATTTCTTTTCTTTAGTATTTATTTTCTTAATGTTTCTATTTTTTTTGCTTATTTAATAATTTAATATTTTATTGACTTAACCCCGTGTAATACACGGGATTCTAACATAGTTTATATGATACGTAGAGTGCATGTCTTATTTACATTACTTTTCAAACCCTAACTAACACACAATCAAACCTGCAATTTCTCCTGCCTCTCTTCCTGTTGACGCAAGCAAGAGCTCCAAGGGATCCTTTCACAACCTTCGGTTCACGTCCTTTTGGCTCACACCATCTCCTAGATCTCGTAACTTTATATTTTTGTTCCATGTCGTTAACCTTTTTCTTAATTATTTGTTTCTTGGCTGTGTTTTAAGGCTTGACAATAATAATTAGCGTTTTAATGGTTACTAGTAGTATAAGTGATTAGATATGATTGTTGTTGATGTTATAATGCGACTATAAGTACGGTTAAGCCACTAGGGTTTTAATTGTGGGTTGTATATTGTGTTGTGATGATTATAAATATTCAGGGAAGATTTTAGTATGTTAACTAGGCTGCATTTTCTGGTTAGTTAATGAATCTTGAGGCTTGATGATTATTTGGGTTGTTAAAATCATATTTTTTGGCTTTATGGTCGATCATGGGTTCGGGTGTGTCTCTCGGGTGTTGTCTATGGGTTTAACCATGTAGCTAGTGATAAGTTAGTTGCTACATAATTTATTGTATGATACAACCTGCTGTCATGGATGGGTATAAGTTTTTGGGTTCGTTAGATGATGGTTGATGGGATCGGGTAATGAAACGAATTCTGTCCGGAATTCTGCAGCCAACTTCCGTTGGCTGTAACCGATCTTAATGTAACGAAAAATATGTTTTCAGAAGTCTAATACGTATCATTTCGAAATACAATTCCAATGGCGCTGGAATCATAAATTTTGGACGCCGTTTACTATTTTAAAAGATTTATTCTGTTTCAGTGCGCAAAGCTGCAGAATTCTGCAGAAAATGCAGCTTATGTTTTCTATCATATCTGAACGAATATTCTGAACTGAGTTGTGAGATTTATGCAGCAAATGGCCTTATGTGTTAGCATAAATCTCCAACTGGAATTTCGTCAATCAGATAAATGAGGAATTTTGAATGAATTTTTCCGTAAGCTGCAGTCAGAAGTGACGAATCTGATTTGTAGCTTAGTAAGTGATTTTTTATGAATTATTGGTAAAGAGTTAGACCTTTAAATTTTAGCACAAGGCCTATCCCTCTGAGAAGTGCGTCACATAAAAAAATTATAATTTTTGAAGACTTGTAAACAGGTTAAATGGGTCACTTAAAACAGCCTATTTTCAGTGATTTTACTATGCAATAAAGCATGAACGCATAATGACCAAACTTGCTACTTTTAGTATCCATGCTTGTTTGATAATTGTATAGATAGCATATTAATATCGTAGAAAGGTTGTGAACATGATTATGGAACCATATGATAGACGTGCCCTGTGATTGCTTGTTTGTGTGCTAGTTGCTAGACATGTGTAGGACTTGCGTGCAATGTCTAAATAAAGTCTAATATACCATGGTAACTATTATAGGGCGTGGTTGGTCGCTCTAGACTTCATACACTTAACCTAATCTGCCGAGCTAATCTAAGGTGATTTCACACTTTTCATAGGAGCATGTAATTCCCGGTGGTTTGGGAATGGAACAAACAACAACTATCCCCTTTGGGTGGGATGCAACCTACGTATTCTCCTTGGGTAGGATGCGGGCAACCTTGTCTCCTTGCGTGGGAGGGAACATTAATTTACTATTTATTTAACATGTCTTAAGCGGACTAGACAGAAATCTATCTGAAAGTCCCCACACATTTTATACTGATTAATCGCCGGGCCAATGGCGAGCGGGATATTAGTTGAATAGCGCTATTAGGTTTGACAAGCCTCACACCGTGCCACAGAGGCGGGCGTGGACTAATATACTTGGGCACTTAGTCAATGATGATAGACATTGACTCGGGGCACTAAAATAACTACATTCAGTAGTCGATATGGTACGGGTCTATTAGTTTAAAACAATGGGGTAACCCCCCATGACATGTTTTATAAGAACAAAGTAATTTAACAAACTTATGTTTTTGGAACAACACTAAACAACTGTGAACTCGCCAACATTTTTGTTGATACATTACTACATGCTTTGCAGGTCGTTAGATATATCTTACATGGGAACTTGCAGTCTGAGAAGTTGGAGTGTCATGGGGCGTGATATTGGATTGCAAACATTAATACTTTACGATTTTAAAACCTTTTGATTTTAATTGTTGAAATGTTTACATTGCTTCCGCTGAACACCTACTGTGTTTGAAAGGATTAATTTGAAATTCACTATTCATGTTGGACATGATGACTTGTTTTTGATTATTTACTATTAGCTCGACATGGTTAGTGGCTTGATCCTGGTACGTCACACGCCTCACGGTAAAACTCCGCGGGTGGAAATTTGGGAGTGTGACATCCCATATAATACGTTATGATTGTATGGTATAAATTTGATTTACTTTATGTTTTGATATAATTGCAATGCTTATATAGGTTACATTGAGTTCAATCAGATATGTCGAAAGACATGTCTTCATATGGTTAATGCATCACATAATGTATGGATCAATCCATTCGATGTTTGTGATGTACTCGTGCCCATGGGCGTAGCATATTGGGGGCGGGAGGGGGCGACCGAGTCCCGAACTTTTCGCTCAGTAGTGGAAAGTATGTAGTTTTCGTATAGAAATTTTTTGTATATACATTTTCGACTTCCCGGTTTTATAGAAATTTTTGGGTATATACGTTTTCGACCCCTCGATCAGAAATCTCAAACTTCGCCACTACTCATGTCGCAACACACACGAATCTTATCGCTAGTTTCTATAAAAGAACAAAAAGTATAAACACTACCATCAACCATATTCAACAATTTATCTACCATCTCTTATCTCTTATTAAATAAAACAAAAAATGGGAAGCAGTACCAATTTCGAATGGGGTGTTTAAAATTGAAGAAAAATGAGTCATCGAACCAAAACCAACTTGACCACTAGTCTAATGCCACCACCACTTGAAACGAAAATTAAAGTTGCCTTGTAAATTCTATTGGGTCATTAATAAGCCCAATAAGAATTGTAGTAGGGCATTGTTGCCTATTTGTTTAGGGCCCGTTTAAGTGGATATTATTTGGTGGCTTGTTCTAACTCCCAAGTCCTGAGTATATCTGTTCTACCTCCTAATTATATCTGATATCCTTTTATAGTAAATATTTTCATTAAGTCTCTAAATTTACCAGGTACCGTCACCTTTATCCAAAAAGAAATCAACAATTGCGCCTACAATGATTTCAACACTAGTCAAGAAAACCTAAATCAAAAAGTGGTGGAACTTGAACATTTAAATTGGAGAGGCGGGAAATATTACACATAAAAAAACCAAATAAATATCAAATATTCAAATGGTTCAAACCTGCGATTGTGCAAACGGGATTCACAAGAACCGAGAAGAATATATGATTTTGGTCGTTCTTGATGTTAGATTATTTGAATTCCCTTCGCGATGTAAGCAACATATCATCTAAACCTACAATTTTTCAAATTTACGATGATATGTATGTGTATTGCTTATGTATGCCACGAGAAACAAATGGTTGTTGCAGAATCCTTTTCTCTTTTATTCTTTTTGGGCTTTGTAAAACACATGTTAAATTTGGACTTTTGGATTAGGAGGGACCTAACCACATAGAACTTATATTATCTAAACCTATTGGGCTAATATTAACATTTCTAAGCAAAAAATTATGTGGGGGGGGGGGGGGGTGGCCTCTTATATGTTCCGCCCATGAAATCAACACAAATATACATATAAATCTAAAATCTTGTACAAACCTTGATTAACAGTTAAACAATACGTGGAATGTAGTTGCTCTTATTCAATTATTTGAAAAGGGTAAGATTATTAGTAGAAGTGAACATCCTTCCTTAATTGAAGTTACTCTTATCCAATCATTTGAAGAAAAAAAAACATGAGGTTTGATCTCCACCAATGAAGTAGCGGCAAATCACAAGTTGTGGATGTTTCTAATGGATTACCAAAACAACACGACAATATTAGGAGGTCCAATGTTCGTAAACAATTAAAGTTGCATATCTCCTCGATGGATCACCAGAAGCAATGTTGAAAACAATTTAATCAAACAGAAAATTAGTATTAATTTTATTAATTACCAAGTTGTTGGCCAAACCAGTTTATTCCAACGTGAACAAACTGATTGAAGAAAGGTAGAAGGAGACTGTCCCGTTATCGGACGAATTTAAATAACACGCAAAATTAAAACCAACCTGGTGATTATGAAACGAGATCCCTTGAACTGCACGGATGATTCCTGTCCTTAAAGGATTTTACGCGCTCGTATTGCTGTGAGCTGCAGCGTAAACTCCCAGGATTTAATGCATAACTGATCTGGTATTCCAACAGCAATGGAAACCAGAAAACGCAGAAGCTGAGAAGAAACAGGAACAGGATGGCAGGCTGTGAAAATTATTGTATATGAATGGGTACAGAGAGGCCTTTATTTATAGGTTGGGATTTCAACAGAGAATGAGAAAACGGGGAATGGGATAACCATTATCACAAACAGATTCAATTCCTGGGTATATCCCATACGAATTCGAATTTCCTAAGATAACCCCCACTGGTTTCGAATTCATCTATATCCCTCTATCCCAGTTTTATCGCATTCGATCTCGATCCACAGTACTGAACCGGACCCCAGCTAAAAATAAAAGCTCCTCAGCTCCTAGCGACGATGCGTAGTGCAAAGTGCACCTCAAACGCGCCCATTCGCGAGCTCGCGGCTCGGCTCGGCTCGACGCGCGTGTGGGCTTGACCCACTTCTCAACTCATTTAACACTTTGGAGCTCATAAGGGGTAATCCCTTATAAGGCACTTAATTTTCACCTCCCCCACCAATGTGGGATGGAGGAAACATACCAACTTGTATGTTCCCACCATTAATATTTCCAACAATCTCCCACCAAGTTGGAATGTTTCCTCTCACTTAGACAGATGATGTCACTAGGTGTCACGAAGATTAAACCCAGTTTATGTTGATAAACAAGAAGAGACAGATTCGATGGTGTCCTATGGAATCAAACCATTAACCTGATAGCCCCCTTCGGTTTACCCCCACACCTCACCGGCCGACTTTGCGTTCTCACTGAGCGCGAATAAGGTCGTGCGCTAATAAATCCTTTTCATGACCCTTTAGAAGACAAACCACTTATCTTCATTCAAGGCGGCACCACCCCTAGATCGTATAGGCAAAGTTTTACATCATCCACGTTGCTTGGATGCCTCCAAAACTTTGTTAAGAGCATTAGCTCACCCTTGTTCTCGGCAACGACGTACTATCATACCTCACATGGATCTATAAAAAAATTGATAGTACCTTCTATCGTTAAGTGACTTCGTTTTTACCCATTAAACTTGAGAAATAGGAGCACTAAGTTTAAGTTGGGTTTCCATCACTAACGATTCTATTGTGGTTTTAGATCCATGTCTCTCGCGGTATTCACTACCAAATCTCTCGTCAGAGGTTTAGTAAACGGATCAACCAATTCTTACTCGTCTTGACATAGACAACCTTGATGGTACCATTTTCAAGAAGTTGTCTCACATAATTGTGTCGTAGACCTATGTGTCTTGACCTCCCATTATACACTGCGTTGTATAATTTAGATAGTGTGGCCTCACTATCACAATACATGGAATATACGCATTGGAACATCCCACAAACGGATGTCCGTAATTAGATCTCTAATCCACTCTGCTTCCTTACCAGCCGTAGCTAGTGCTATGAACTCAGCTTCCATAGTTGAGTGGGCAATACACGTCTGTTTCTTGCTCGCCCAAGAAATTGCTCCTCCTGCTAGAGTGTAAATCCACCCACTTGTAGATTTTGAATCATTGGTGTGATCAATCCAGCTCGCATCAGAATAACCTTCGAGTATTTTGGAATTAGACGTGTATGTCAGTTCTAAGTTACTGGTACTTTTCAGGTATCCAAGTACTCTACCCACTGCTTTCCAGTGTTCTGTCCCTGGATTGACAGTATACTGACTCAGTTTGCTTACAGCAAAAGCAATATCAGGACAAGTGCAACGTGTTGCATACATCATACTTCCAATAGCACTCGCATACTCCAGTTGAGCCACTGCTCTCCCTGAGTTCACATTAAGTTTCACACTTGGATCAAATGGGGTATTAAACTCTTTAATGTTCAAGTGTTGAAACTTAGTCAGAATTTTCTCTATGTAATGAGATTGACTTAGAGAAATCTGACTTTCAGTTCTTTTCACCTTGATCCCAAGAGTGGTATCAACTTCTCCTAGATCTTTCATCTTAAAGTTCGAGGACATATATTTCTTAGTTCCAGAAATACCTTCAAGGTGAGTGCCAATGATCAACATATCATCAACATAGAGACAAATCACGACTGTATAACTGGGTTCGCATTTAGTATAGATACACCTATCAGCACTATTGTGTTCAAACCCGAAAGCAGTCACAATGGTGTCAAACCTCTCATGCCACTGTTTAGGAGATTGCTTCAAACCATAAAAAGATTTAATAAGTCTACACACTTTGTTCTCTTGTCCAGTATCACAAACCCTTTGGTTGCTCCAAATATATCTCCTCATTTAGATACCCATTTAGAAACGCAGTCTTTACATCCATTTGATGGATGTACAGCCCTTTCAAAGCAGACACCGCTATTAGAGTTCTAATAGAGCTAATTCTAGCCACAGGTGCATAGGTATCAAAATAGTCGATCCCTTCTCTCTACCTATACCCTTTAGCAACTAATCTCGCTTTATAGGCAGAGATGGATCCATCTGGATGATACTTCCTTTTGAAAATCCATTTGGATCCAATAGGTTTCTTTCCCTTGGGTAGATCAGCTAACTCCCAAGTTCATTTCCATATGGAAACTTTCATCATTGACTGCTTCCTTCCACAAAGGAGCTTCTCTTGATGACATTGCTTCGCTGAAAGTTTTAGGATCATCATCCAAATTAACAGCGAAAATGACATCTCTTGTCACTTTCTTTTGAGTTCCTCAACCAGGTAAGAAAAGAAATCATCTCCATAACTTTTCTCTTTTCTAACTCTGGTACTTTTCCTCGGTTCTTCAACTATTGGTGAAGGTTGAACTCGTTTTTCAGAATTACTAGAAGATGTGGTGTAATTTGAGTTTTCATCATCTCTAGAAAACTTGTTCTCAAAGAATTCCACATCTCTGGATTCTACAACTATACCTGATTCGTCATCCAACAACTGGTAAGACTTACTATGCGGAGCATATCCAATGAATACACTCTTGTAAGCTCGTTCTCCCAGTTTGAGTGTCTTTGGATCAGGTACGCGATAATAGGCAAGACACCCCCAAACCCTCAAATACTCTAGGTTTGGTTTTCTTCCTTTCCACAACTCATATGGGCTCGTAGGTATCACACGATTAGTGATCCTATTGTGAACATAACAAGCGGTTAACACAGCTTCCCCCACATATTACGAGATAGACCCGATTGATTTAACATACATTAGCCATCTCTACCAAGGTTCGGTTCTTTCTCTCAGCCAAACCATTTTGTTGGGGAGTATATGGTGCAGTTCTCTCATGTATGATGCCTTCCTCTTCGCAGAATGCATCAAATCTTCGGTTAAAGTATTCTCCGCCTCTGTCCGAGCGAAGAATTTTAACGCGTTTCTCTTTTTTTCAACCTCAGCCTTATATATTTAAGGCCTCAAAAGTTTCGTCTTTTGAATGCAATAAATAAACATATAAGTATCGGCTGAAGTCATCGCAGAAAGTGATAAAGTATCTCTTACCCCACGAGTAAGGACTCCATTCAGTTCACAAATATCTGAATGAATTAGTTTAGTAGTGATGTATTACATTTATGGACACTTGGAAAAGGTTTCTTTGTGAATTTTGATTTCACACAAGTTTCGCATTTTTCAAATTCTTTATCTTTTAATTTTAATAAACCTTTAGTTTGCATTTTTTCAATGTTTTTAATATTTGTATGAGCTAAATGTTTATGCCATAAAGAAATTGAACAAGCGATATAATCAGAAGACATAATTTCATTCAAATCAAAACCAATTGCATTACATTGAAAACTCATACAATCACCACTATCACTATCACTTTCATTCCCAAACCCATCAATCACTGAAACGCCACCTTCATCCGAGTCTTCTTCTTCTTCATCAATTCCATCTTCAGTTAGGTCAAGGCGATACATTCCACCCGTGTTCTTTGTTTGACCCACATAGATGTCATTTAGAGAAAACTTCACACGGAGATTCTTGAGAACCAGCTTGTACCCATTTCGATCAAACTTATCAGCATAAACAAGACCCTTGGTGATACCAGGAACATGCAACACGTCCTGAAGGGTAACCGTTTGACCATCTTTAAAGTTTAGTCGGACTGTGCCTTTACCACGAACTTCCACTCGATGTCCATCAGCACATACCACCACTGTTCCTTGAGGAACAGGACCATAAGTAAGAAATGAGCCACGATTCCCACAAACATGAACAGTTGCTCCAGAATCCAAAAACCATCCTCTACATGCCACAACGCGTGTATATTGAGAAAGCATGTTAACATCTCCAATGACCACATTAGCCACTAGATTGGTGACTTTCTCAATATCACCAGCACTTGCAGAACCAACCGTAGATCCAGATTTCCTTTGAGAGCACTCTCGTGCAAATGCCCGGTTTCTTCACAAACATGACATTTACCCGATCTCTTTGGTTGATGGTTGGTCGTTTGATGTGACTTTTTGAATTCCTTTTTCTTTGGTGCTGTAAAATTTCTATTCTTTGATGCCCCTTTTCCCTTTTGACCAGATTTCCTCCAACAATATGATTCACACTCGATCCGCTTTACCTCTTTTGTCCCTGTTGCGCGTTTCCTCCTTAATTCGAAGGTGCTTCAACAGTTCATCCAAAGAGTAGTCCTCAGACTTGTGCATCATTCTCTTTGAGAAATCTTTCCAAGTAGGAGGAAGTTTTGCAATAATGACCCCTACTTGAAAATTTTCTGGCAGCGGAATAGAAAGCGCGGTCAATATGTTAACAAGAACTTGGAGTTCATGCACTTGCTCCAAGATTGACTTGTCATCAACCATTTGAAAGTCTAAGTACTTGGAAATAAGGTATTTGTTAGTACCTTCTTAATGAGCCTTGTACTTATCTTCCAAAGCTTTCCACAATTCTCTAGCACTTGTTACCGACGCGTATAAGTCATAGAGACGATCCGAAAGAGAATTCTTGATGGGCCAATGCAAAGATCTTCAGCTTCCTTACGGACAAGTCTTTGCTTAGCAAAATCTTGATTCGGGACCTCTCAACCTCAAGAGGAGGGTCATCAGGGATTGCGGGCAAGCTTGGATCAAGGATATAGTAGAGTTTTCAGCACAACGAGCATGAACTTAACCTTGTCCGCCCAACGGGTATAGTTCTGGCCATCGAATCTGTCCAACTTGACAAACTCTTGATTCATGAATCTCAGATTAGCTGTTGGTAGTTCACCGTCCATTAGTTCTGGTGATTAAACCAAAATAAAATCCTTTAAGATTGTTGAAAACAATTTAATCAAACAGAAAATTAGTATTAATTTTATTAATTACCAAGTTGTTGGCCAAACCAGTTTATTCCAACGTGAACAAACTGATTGAAGAAAGGTAGAAGGAGACTGTCCTATCGGACGAATTTAAATAACACGCAAAATTAAAACCAACCTGGTGATTATGAAACGAGATCCCTTGAACTGCACGGATGATTCCTGTCCTTAAAGGATTTTACGCGCTCGTATTGCTGTGAGCTGCAACGTAAACTCCGAGGATTTAATAAGAACTGATATGGTATTCCAACAGCAATGGAAACCAAGAAAAAGCAGAAGCTGGAGAAGAAACATGAACACATAGAAGACAGGCTGCGAATAGTGTATATGAATGGGTAGCAGGAGGCCTTTATTTATAGGTTGGGAATTCAACAGAGAATGAGAAAAACGAGGAATGGGATAACCATTATCACAAACAGATTCGAATTCCTGGGTATATCCCATACGAATTCGAATTTCCTAGAGATAACCCCCACTGGTTTCGAATTCATCTCTATCCCTCTATCCCAGTTTTATCGCATTCGATCTCAATCCACAGCACTGAACCGGACCCCAGCTAAAAATAAAAGCTCCTCAGCTCCTAGCGACGATGAGTAGTGCAAAGTGCACCTCAAACGCGCCCATTCGCGAGCTCGCGGCTCGGCTCGGCTCGGCTCGGCTCGACGCGCGTGTGGGCTTGACCCACTTCTCAACCCACATAACACTTTGGAGGCCCATAAGGGGTAATCCCTTATAAGGCACTTAATTTTCACCTCCCCCACCAATGTGGGATGGAGGAAACATACCAACTTGTATGTTCCCACCATTAATATTTCCAACAAGCAATAGTGCCAATGTAACATAACAAATGAATGATCGACAAGGACGATGCAAATCTGTTTAGTTTGGCGGAAGTACGTTTCAACACTATATTGAAGTATTATATTGAACATAAGATGGACATGATGGCTTGAAATGATTAAGGACTATGCTTGTGATATTCAACATCACCATGGGAAGGTTAACATTGTAGCTGACGCCTTGAACCGTAAGGAAAAAACAAGAGCCAATTCGAGTGAAGGCTAATCAGTTGATTGTGACTCCAGGTATATTGATGCAAATAAGCGACGCTCAAGAGGAAAGACTTAAGTCAGATAAAATCAAAAAAAGGAAATAATGGTATGACAAGAAGCAAAAGTGAAGGAAAAAAATCATGGTGTAAAGACCTAGTTTGGTCGAATGTTAATTCCTCAATATGCAGAGCTTCGTGAAGAATATTGGACGAGGCACACCAGACGCAATATTCAATCCATCCCGGTTCCAGGAAGGGACTATTGGTGCATGGGAATGAACAAGAAATTGTGGGTTACGTGAACAAGTGCTTGACATGTTTACAAGTTAAGGCTAACACTGGAGACCACATAGATGTACCAGAATGGAAACAGGAACACATTATTTTGGACTTCATAACCAACTTACCTAGGACAACTAAGCGTCATGACACCATTCGGGTAATTGTGGACCGCTTGACAAAAATTGCTTACTTCTTGCCAATCCGTGAAACTTATATGCTTGAAAGGTTAGTTGTGGTTTATTAGGAATATTGTTGCACGACATGGGGTACCAATGTCCATCATATCAGATGTAGATAGGCAGTTTACCTCTAAGTTTTGAAGGAAGTGTCATGAAGAAATGGGAACGAGGTTGCATATTAGCTAAGCTTATCATCTTTAAATAGATAGTTAGTATGAAAGAACCATTCAGAACTTCGAGGATATGCTTCATGCATGCATTATTTATTTTGGAAAAAGATAGGATAGTCATCTACCACTAGTTGAATTTCTCCTATAACAACAGTTATCACAAATTATTGGTACGTCCCCTTACAAAATGTTATATAGAAGACGATGCAAAACACCGATTGTTGGAATATCATCTACCGCTAGCTTGAAAATCGTTATAGCCACGATTGAAAGCATGCCAAGTTAGAATGCACATGAAAGCAACAAAGGATAGAAAACGTCCAATGTGAACAAAAGATGGCCTGTTGAACGGCTCCGAAGCATATGTTTTGATGCAGCAGTAGCAGTCTTGCAGAACAAAAAATAACGCGTGCTTAGAAGTCGTGCCTGGTTCATTTGAGATTGAAAGGAGATAG
This sequence comes from Scalesia atractyloides, assembly GCA_947069175.1. Taxonomy (NCBI): domain Eukaryota; kingdom Viridiplantae; phylum Streptophyta; class Magnoliopsida; order Asterales; family Asteraceae; genus Scalesia; species Scalesia atractyloides. The sequence continues at coordinate 79,836,896 of CAMTDV010000004.1, read as the reverse complement.
ATTACAGCAGACTTGCTTTTTAAAACGATTGAAACTTCGGTTTCTTTTTTTAATGCAAAATGTATGACATACAGACCACAAAAAGCTTGAGATTAACACGAAGTGAGCTAGACCCTGAATATGAAATAAACACAAAATCAATTTCAACTTCAAAACACAATATATGAAATAATACATATAAAATGGGAAGCAATTGATCAGACACTGGTACGCTGCCACTTTCGGAAACAAGTGTGACCCGTTTAAGAGGTAACTTAGACCCTGAATCTGAAATAAACACAAAATCAACTTCAACTTCAACTTCAAAACACAATATATGAAATAATACATATAAAATGTGAACAATTGATCAAACACCTGGTAGGCAGCCATTTTCAGAGAAAATTCTGACTCGTTTACAAAAATGGTGTTTAAAAAATTGGGCATCTGACTCGATCACAAAAAATGATAATTTGAGAACAATCATACAAATAAAAAATCTCCCAGAAAAAAACATAATTTTGTACCTGATTATGCAGAGAGGGTTCAGCCACTTATTACTTGTTCATCAATAAGGTAAAATTACAGTAGATAATGAAGATTAGCAGGGTACTAACAATCCAAGAAATCTCTGCTACTTCACAACTTTTCAAACAAAGAATTCAAGTCTTTATCATAAACCTTTAGAGAAAACATAAATTAAGAAACCTAGTCGAAAGAGAACGCTACCTTCATGTTGCGATTGTTGATCTTTTCACTAATTGACAGTGGAATCAAAAGTAGTGGGGAGAAGAGAGATCGAGAGGGGAGTTAGGGGTGCATCGATCAACACCCGATTATTGATTTGGGTTTCCTGGAGAGAAAATTTGAGAAGATAGGGTGTGTAATGGAGAGGATGTTGTTCAATTAGACGGTGATATGTTTATACGGGGGGAAATAGAGAAGCGCATGATAGAGAAATGTCTGTAAACTAAACGAACGTGGTGGGAAAGTTGCGAGAAAAGGACGGAACTTGCTAAACTACAGCACCCAAAAAAACTGTCAATTTTTTGGGGTTATTCCGGTCAGGATTAAACCTCACAAATAACTGCCTTAAATGGACGATCAATATCATCTAAAAACAATTTTCTTTGTCCAAATTGACAGTTTTTGAGCGGCAAACAATATATTAATAATTTGGGTATGGGGCGAGATAAAATAATTGCCCCTTCCACACTCCTTTTTTTTGAAAAGTAAAAAACTTATTAGAAACCAACAACCCACAAAACGGGGCGTCCAAATGAACACACTACATAATTACAAATTTACACTACTCGGTCAAGACACGGGCCAAGCTTTCAATTTACTTCTAACCCAAAGAAACCTAACCGATTTAATTTCACTAATAACGTCTTCCTCCCGAACTTGAATTCTGTTCTAACATGCCAAATACTCCAGCAGCTAGTTATAACAATCCCGTAGAAAATCTCTTTAGCCAATCCTCTTAAGCCGACATGATTGTGTAGATCCAATATCTCCCTAAAGGTATAAACAATAAAAGGCGTCACTTTATACCACGCTGAAATGTGATGCCAGATCCTACACGCTACCATACACGAAGCAAATAGGTGTTTACTTGTCTCATCACTGGATCCGCATAATGGGCATGTCACATCTTCGATCTCAATATTCTTGCCTCTAAGCGTTATTCCTGTTGGGATTTTCGTCACTTCAACTCTCCAAGTGAAAATGTTGCACTTCATTCGAATCCATTTGCACCAATTCATCACATAATTATTGCTATCTTTTTCAAAAACTCTTCTCATCGTCCCAACCGAGAGATCCTCTGAATCCACTCTGATCCACGTCTATTTATCATCCCGGTCTTCTAGTTTGAAAGTGTCCAAGTCTCTACAGAGCCAATTTAACTCCAAAATCTCCAAAAAGCTTCCAGTTCTATTTCTTGAGTTCCAATTTTCCCTGAACGATCGTTATTTATTTAAATGAGTTTGAATTTCATTGTTACATTTAATATAAAACTTGATGTGTCTTTTTTATTTGGGTCTAAAATCTTAAATTGGTTAATTTAGACTTTTGGGCTTTTTTTAGTTTGGGTTTAAGTTAAACTAGTTGGGTTTTGATTAGTAAATGAAGTTCAACTGTTTAAATATATAGATTTTTAATATATATGTATATATATATATGTATGTGATATAAAATAATATAACATATAAAAAAAAAGAAAAAAACCCCTCCCATGGAGACTGGGCCCGGGCGGTTACCCATCTTGACCACCCCAATGCCGGCCCTAACTAGAGGGTTCATATAAAAATAAGAAAATTGTTATAAACTAATCGGAAGATTGTATGTTTAAATCAACTGAAAGTTCAATAAACCGTTCATGAATTGATGACCGAAATTCCAATCATGTTTCTTTAATAAACGAAAGAACATAAACAAGGAATATATATTTATTTGACTATATGAACGAACATATGTCCTATTCATTCATTTAAATTCTTGAAAGTTCGTTCATAACGTCCTCTTATGATCATTCACTTAGGCCATACGTAATAGGCATTATAGCGGCGTGAAAGGGTTTGATAACGCCCCCCACACAAATCCCCATAGGCATCATGTGGGCATGGAGAGGGAGGGTCATTTGCAAAATAATGCTCAATGAAAAGAAAAAAACATGGAAAATAATGAATGAAAGGACATTAAGTGGCCTTAACCATTACGTGAAACGTTATGATGCTGATATGACGAAAAATGCCCTTTGAAGGGCATTTACCATTACAGATGGTCTTACATATGTTTGATTATTTCATTCATTCACGTTCATTTGTTAATGTTTATTACTGCTACTACTGCTGCTACTACTACTACTAGTACTACTACCACCACTACCACCACGACTTTTACCACCACGACCACCACTACCACTACTACTATTACTATTATTATTGTTACAATTGGTCTGCCGCCACTCAGGCTTTGGTCTAATGGTCAAGATGAATTACTTTTTGTAGGAAGACCAATGTTTAATTATTGAGAGGTATAACTTAACATAGAATTTAAGAAGAGAAAATTTAGCTGTTAAAAAAAGTAATACAATTGATCCATATTGTTAAGCTTGTTCGTCTTGTAAGTTCAATCTAGGTATCGTTGCTTCTAAAGATTTTCTATATTGTTAAAGTTTTGTGATGATAACAGTAAGACTTTAATTTGTAAATGTTCTTTACTTTTAGTTGATTTGTTATTTATTTTTATATGTGTTTCTTTATGTTAATTTATATATATTCGTTAGTTTGTTGGTGATTTTTTTTTAATATTAACGAATGAACACTAACAAACAAGAACACATTTATTTTCATAACAAACTATGAAAAGTATCCGTTCATTTAATTGGTCGTGATCATAGTGTTTTTTCGGCTAAAGCTAAAAGAATATCTTCGTGTTTGTTTGATTCATTAAGAGGTTGTATGCCATCACCACTTTGGTGGGGTGGTAGAGGCTTTGTGCCTCTTGGGAGAGACCAGGGTTCAATTCCTGGCATCGGGTAAAATTGGTGTAATTTAAGAGTAGTGATTATTTAACCTTTGCCGTTCAAAAAAAATCAAGAGGTTGTATGGTTTTATAGTAGAATAAATGTGAGTTAATAAGTTCGAAATGTTTCTAGAAAACAATTTTAAGTGTTTTTACACCATTTGATACGATTCTAGAAGTTAACAAACTTATATATATATATATATATACACACACATAATTACAGATATTGTATTTGATGTGGTCGTGAATTGAAAAGTCTCTTGGTGTTTCCTCAAGAACAAATTTCTCGCAATTCGCCGGGAACAAAGAAATTTTTTAACCTTAATATGTTAAATAAAACATAGTCTATAGGCAAGTTGAAACTTCCATTCTCTCATTCATAAAACCTTTTTGATCTAGAAAGCCACTCTACCCTTCCCTCTATATTTATTTACACGTCCTATATACGGATTGACAAAATCAATAATTTGTAGAAACCCTAAAAACATTTGGTATATGCACAAAGCCTAACAAAAGCTTAGTGTTCATTGCTCTTATCAGTTTTCATCATCTTTTGTGCACCTAAAGTTTTCCCGAAAATTTCTACAATAAATTGGGGTAGGTCACTAATGGAGTTTCCTATCCACGATTCTGTATCTCAAGAAGTCGGAAAATTCCTATAACAATTTACTTTAACATTGTAATTGTATGTTATACTATTTGATAAGCCCCCCCCCCCCCCCCTCTCTCTCTCTCTCTCTTCTCTCTCTCTCTATATATATATATATATATATATATATATATATATTAAAAACCATTATGAATTGTGAGAACCATGAGAATACATACTTTTCGTGCGAGTTGGGCCACCATCTTTATACAAACGTAGATGATAATGTTATAAACACATCTGTAAAAGAAAAAAAAAATTGTCGAGTCAGTAGTTATGCATGATGTAAAAAAATTTGATGGCGATGTAAAATTTTTACATTATCAATAAAATATTTTTATACCCAATGCAAAGTTTTTTTTTTTTGAAAAAAAACATTTTGAAAGACCTAGTTCTCATGATTCTCACAACTCAAAGTGGTTCTCATTTTACCATTTTCCTATATATATTTATATGGGTGGTTCAAGTGAGAGTGAAATAAAACAAGAGTATTGGGATCCCATTTTCATGTGGCCTATAAAAAAAGTTATGTGCAGGTAAAATGGGCTTTGAAATTGCTAATGATGAGCTTTGTAATCCATAATTATGCATAAAAAGATGATATAGAAATAATTTGATTGAAAGCATAACTTTTTATACAAGAAGCCCTCAATAGTATAATCCCATATGACGTGAACATTCCAATAGGCCCGAACCATCGGAGATAAACTCAACCTGATTGGAGTATGTGTAATCATAGGGGCATGCAATCACTAACTAATCTCACTTATAAAAGAGTTTAGACGACATATGAACTGGAATCCCTTGATAGATATTATAAACCCGCCAATACAACATTGACTAATCGGGGGCCATGATATGTTGGCAGGCGAGCAAGCACCACATAAACTTTCATCGTCATATGATAATAGTTTTAATATATACTGTCGTCAAAACCAAATCAATTAATAATCGAACTGACGAACAACCTAGCTAATAGTTTCAAACAAAAACAAAAAAAACTAGTTGCATACTTACCCAAGTTGGTGTCCATCGACAACACATTATTCCTCTGGTTATTGCATTACTCGGTAATTTTATCAATGAATTGCTAATATGGATAGTTTTTTTTTAATGTATTTCATTGTGAGACATTATGATGTATATCATTGAATACAAGCTTTCCTTTTGTTCTTAAAAATGAACTTAAAGTACACACAAATTTTATTTTCTTTCTTCATGATAATATTGGGTTCTTGTATACATTGTTTATAAGTTAAATACATCTAAAGGATTCGTAACCACCATCACTGATTCGTCAACATTATGTAAAACAAATTAGTATAGAAAAAAGTTGTATGTCACATTTGCATGGAGATAAAAAGAGAAAAAAAAATTAAAGAGAGAGCTCAATGACATCTTATTCCAATTCAGTCGGCTTTCGATCACATCTTGTCAAGAAAATTAAGGTGTTTTCGACTCGGTTATGTTTATAGAGCATGTGCTTTGAAAGTTTCTATTTTGATTGCTTACATGTTACCTAAATAACTTTGCTTACAAGAACGTACGAAAAATCAAAAGAAAATTTTCAATCAGTTAAATAGTTCCAAAATGAATAAAATAATGGATTTGTTTTTCAATTAGTAAATAGTTCCAAAATAATGGATTTGTATGGTAGCACTTTTAAACGATTCAAAAAGTTGGTAAATGCTTTGAATTTTATCTATGATTTTACCATTCCACTTTCCAATGTTTGTGTTGTCATATTGATTTCTCGATTATCAGGTCTTAGGGTGTACTATAATACATAAGACGTTAGACATGACATATTAATAAGTGTTGTATATTAACTAGATTTTAAGAAATTAAATTAATTTTTTTTTCCTTTTTTAAACCAAAAATCACTAAAAAAATAAGGTTAAATGGAGTTAACGTGATTAGATCATTTCTTCAGAGGTGAGGTGAAGTAAAACGAGGAAAAGTGAGTAATGTGACACCAAGATAGAGTTAAAGAAAGTTAAAGTATATCCCAAGACGTTATTTGATGTGATAACCCAACATTAATATTTATGAGAAATCATATATGTTTAAAGCATGATTAACTATTATCCTTATAAAACATATTTTATATTTTCTTTTATTATCTAACTAACTATTTAACTGATTATAAACAAATTCAAACCCAGCATTGATATTTATGAGAAATCATATATATATTGAAAACTAACAAATTTTTAACTTATAATGATAATAAACAATAATAAAGCAAATAGTTGTTTAGTTTGAAAGATTAGAATGATATTAGCTTCTTTGGATAAGGATTCGGAGATGGAAATTGATGTGGGGGTGGTGGAGAACACCATATCACCGCTACTGTTAAACGGGAAGCCCCAACACACATACAGTTTGGCCTTAAAATAATCGGTTAAAGTTTATAAGTTATTAATCATGCCACTACAACAAATATGTTAATTATATATGGTTTTTGCAAACATATGCGCAATATAAATATTGAATTAATGTTACACGTAAACATGCATACGGAACTTTTAGTGATGGTATGAACAAAAAAGATTATTATTATAGTATCTTTCTTATATTTTCGTGATTTTTTAAAGATGTTATTTAATAGTCTAGCTTCTTTCATAATTATCTTTCGCTATGCTAGATATTACATCTACTAGATGTAAAACCCGTGCAAAAACACGAGTACTTTTTAGAAATTTACATACTACATTTTATTAAACAAAGATTTTTTTCCAACTACAATACAAATAAGAACCTATTTACAAATAATTATCATTCGCTATGCTAGATATTACATCTATTAGTGGATAATATATATATATATATATATATGTATATATCATTACAAGGTTTTACATAAAATTATTATTATTATATACATATATATATATATATATATATATATATCATTACAAGGTTTTACATAAAATTATTATTATTATTTTTTAAACTGTGGCACACATGCACACTCTCCAATTCTGAAATAGACCTAAATTTATACACACGAGTTTTTGTGACCCGCACGTTGTGGCGGAATTGTTAAACCGAATAAAAAACTAAACATTGAAACGTTTAACTACGTATATACATTACGGAGTGTTACGTTAGACATTATTGTAAAAAATAACAACTAAGTCCATAGAAAAAAGAAACTCACGTACAAAAAAGCTAATAGAAAAACAAAAAATCTTTAGTGAATACAATCAATAATCTAGTAATAATAATGATCGGTAGTAATAGTATTTGATTTGAATTTATATATCAAGTGTAAAAGAAAAGATGCTCCCACTCACTCTCAAACTGATCTTACATCTCATTATTTTAACACTAATCTTATGTATACGGTTTTAATATATGAATCCCAGTCACACTTCTTTTATGAATATAAAATTAACGTATATATAAGAGTAAAAAAATAAGTTGAGGAAAGTTAAAAACTTTTATAAGAGGTTTAAAGAAATGAAGGATAGGATTGAAGCACTCCTTTTATATATTTTTTGAACGTCATAATTTATTTAACAACCTATTTTTATATATATTTTCTGGTTTAGATTTTTATTTTCTTTTGATTTCTGTTATGTGCCTCTATCTATGAGTGCGTACACTTCTAGAGCTCTTGTTTTTCTCAAGGTGGACTTTGAAATATTTTTCTTAACTAAATTAATATATTACATTTTAATCTCTACCATATTTTAAAGTGTTCATAACAATCACACCGCCCTTCTAATATTTATGTGCTCATCCCAACCACCGTGTACATCACGCCCTTTTTTTGGGTGATTCGTGCTACAAACCTTTGAAAAACAATTAGTCAATTACATACACAAACACCACCACAACAGCGTCAGTATTGAGAGACAACACCGTCGTCACCACCACCTTCCGCCTCCACCACCGACCGACTGTCAACACCGTCAGCACCAAAAACCCTACACAACCACAACAGTGCAACACCACCTAGCCGTCGGCGAGCCGTGGAGCACGTAGGTGACCTCCAGCCGACGAACTTCCACGTTTCATAACCGACCCAACTCGCCTCTCCTGTGAACTTACCGCAGTTGTAGTCTCGTGAAACGGGAAACACTTCAGGAGTACCGGTGGTGTACATTGGTTTGGGAGAAAACAAAAGTTTGTGTTTGGTTGTGGTGCGATGGTGTTTAGGAGGGAAGAGGGAAAGAAAGGAAAAGGAATGTGGATAGTGGGGAAGAAGAAAGAGAGTGAGAGAGCTGGACCAATAATATGAAACAAAATTGAACCCTAATTTTGGTGTATGAGAACTTTTGATAAATAATAGAGGGTAAAATATATACCATGATAAGGTTTGAATCGTCATTGTCTGAGAGGAATTCATCAATGCAATTAGACTAAAAAAAGCTCTTGACAAAAAAATTATATTATATTAAAGCGTAACATAAGGTTTCTTTTTGCTACATAACCTAATCTTACGTGTGCTTTCAATTAAGAATACAATTATGAAATATGTTTTTATATAATCAAGAAGGAGAGTTTAGTTAAATGAATTATGTTTGTGTCAACATGTAATATATCTTTTATTTTCTTATGTGTTTTTTTTTCCTTACATATTTGTGGGTTGACCTTAATTCTATCAAAAATGAGTACGGGTCAGTTTCGTATAGTGTATTGATTATATGTCGCAAACAACTTTTGAATTCATTTTGTGTTTGAATTCGTGTCAAATTTTAGGTTCATACCGGGTAGATCCATCAACCCACAAACACGGCTATTAAAACAACACTAAATTCTCATTCTAAATTTTATAGTTACAATTATATAAATAAATAAATAATACAATAAAAGTTTCAGCTTCAACTAGTGAATAAAACAATTGAATATTTCAATAATAGTTCCTGCTAATTTTCTCAAATATACACGTGATAATATTATATTTTTCAATTACAATATTCTAAATTAGTATTAACAAATTTCTAAGCATAAAATGCAACTCGTTTCGCTATCAATATTAAAATAAGTTCTAAACATAATACATAAATATATCGGTTATAATGAATGAATTTTTCTGAAAAAAAAGTTTATATGTTATTCCAGATAATCCGTTTCACAAGTAAAATGTTTCCTTCCCCCACCATTTTTTTAATACAAAGCTCGAGAAGAAGACACAGGTGAAATTTGTTCGTAGAGCACGAGTGTGTTTTCTACGAAGAGATACGGAGTATAATATTTGTCGTGTTTGATTATATGTTTTGAGAAACCTGAATATTTGATGTTGATTTATACGGTCCCAATTCATTTGAAACCGAAAGCCAATTTCGACAATGATATATGTTCCAATTACTTAAACAATATTTTTCTTCTTGCAGATATAATTACACGGTTTACTAAAATTTTTATATATATATATATATATATATATATATATATATATATATATATATATATATATTCATACTTCAACAAACTACTTTTTCATAAGGGTAGTGGGGGCGCAGCGTGATGGCACGTTATTGGTTGGTGACCACGCGTGGAACACCACCGCCACCCAAGGTGACCATATGTGGTGGTGATAATGAGTGGTGGTGACGATCCGTGATGATAATGATGTTGAGAGTGGAGTGGTGAGTGATGGCTAGTGGAGCACCCTCATTCCCTAATGTTAAAAGGGCGCCTCCAATGGGAGGACGTGACACCCATCCTAAATTTTGTACAAAACATGAATTGGTTCGCAGCGACGGAATCGTCGTGCCAAGTGTGTGCGGACCACACACAAACATTAATTTTTAAATGTATTTTTATATAAAGCTGGAGTGTGAGGTGGAAGTTTGTGTAGATTTAGAGTGAGAGAAAATAAGGCTTTTGGATGTTTGTTTGTAATCTGACGTGACACATAAGATGACCGATTTTTAAGTCTGAAACTTTAGTAACTGAAAATGCTCTAACTAAATATGATCTTGTTGATCAGAAGAACTTAACTAAATTCATTTATGTGTTTATTAATAGTTACAAGTATTATATTTGAGGTGGTCGAAGCTAAAAGTATTTTGGTGTATCCACACTTCAAACAATCCCTACCAAAACAATAAGAAAATTCTCGCCACTTGTTGGAAACAAAGACTTTATTTACCTTAATATGTGAAGGGCATCTAAATTGCTAAGATGGGTCTGATTATCATGCTCGCCATTTTAGCACGTCATATCATTCTAGACCTCTACCTTAAAAAAGCTATTTTTTTCCTTCAACGTTAAATTAAATTAATCGAAACCTCTTACCATTCACCTTGTCACCTGCTTTTCCTCTTTATATCTAATTCAATTATTTCATAATATAGTATTTCTAAATTTTGCTCATAATTAAATCATTTTAAATAAAATAATCTAAAATTGGATGATAAAAACACAAAATTAAAATACAAAACAACTATTAAAATTACATAAAATACTTGCAACATTTAAATTGAACATCATTGAACATGGTACCGGAGTAAAGTTTCCATAGACGGATGTCTCCTTCCACTTGACCCCTATTTATTTCTTTGCGCTTTCCCTTTCTTTTTTGTCTAGTAGACTTGAGCCTCCTTTGGTACGTGACAGATGATAAAGTACAAGGTACATGTTTTCGATGTCGATGTCGTTGCACACCAATTTCTCGTACTGCTTTACGACGAATTGCATGAACTAATTATTAACAACTCTGGTATCAAAAATAGGAACTGCTAGTGGGTGTGGAGATTGTGTGGTTTGTTTGTCACTTGAGCTCTATGTCTAAAAGTCCACGTGAAGGTGGATGTTGCGTTGTTTCTTCGTCACTCGAGCTCTTGGTGTTGGTGTTTGAAAAGGAACGTGAAATTTGTAAATATGAAGTGAAGGTTTTATTTGTGTGAGATATGCATGTTAAAGCATGTTATGTATATAGTGGGTTGATTAAAGGGTTAAATTAATTGTTTCATTATTTTAAAAATTTAGTCGTTTGAATTTTTTTTAAATCCTCGACGGTCGAATGGGACCCACCAACCTCTGCCGATAGTCCGCTGTACCGGACAGGACCAGACCACAACCCACCTTTCCCTCCAACGCGCACTGGCCACCGGTGGTGAAATCCGGATTCTGGACCTGGTCTGTGATTAAACGATAGGATGCTCTAAATAAAAAAAATGGTCTATGGTCAAAAACTCAAAATGAAACTTCCATTTCTCTATTCTCATAACCAGCTTTTTGACCATGACTCCCCCCTCTCCCTCTATATATATGTGCATGCTCCTATACATAACATCGATAACTTATACAAATTTCTAATAAGATTTGCTCTATGCACAAAATAATGGATAACAAAAGCTTTTTATTCTTTGCTCTTTTCATCATCTTTTGCGTACCTCTGGCTCTATCTCAAGAAGTTGGTTAGTCCATACTAATTAAGATTTCGTTTCAATATTACAGTTACCTTTTTGTACGTTTGGTTGTATATATTTTTTTTGTTCTTGAAATATGTTGTTAATGGTGGGGCAGATGATGAACCTGAATTCTCATATGATGTGAATAGTTCGAATGGTCCAAACTATTGGGAGAACTCAAACCAGAGTGGAGTACATGTAATAATGGAGACATGCAATCACCAATTGATCTCACTCATAAAAGAGTCCAGACAACATCCAAACTCGGAAGACTTGATAGAGATTATAAGCCCGCTGATACAACACTTGTTAATCAGGGCCATGATATGCTGGTAGGAAAGCATGCAACACAATTGATTTAGCTTTCATCATCTTAAGATAATTGTTATTTTTTAATAATTGTAAATAATTATGTTAGTAATTACTAACTTATTATGATAAAAACAAACACAGTTGACATGGATCGGGGGAGCCGGGCATATTCATATAAATGGAACCGAGTATCATCTTAATCAAGCCCACTGGCACACCCCTGCTGAACACACCATCAATGGCCGAAGGTATAAAGTTTTATTTAGAAAAGACTAAAGAATCATCTCCAAAATTCATTTTAATTAGCAGGAAACTAGCATTTTATCTTTTTATCTAACCACAATATGATTTCCTAAATGCATAGATTTAATCTCGAGCTACACTTAGTTCATCGTAGTATAGACCAAAAGGTTGCAGTGGTTGGAATCATATACAAAATTGGTCGCCCAGATTCTTTTTTAGCAAAGGTATGTTAGTAAACATTTTCTTTACTAATACTGCAACGTAAAAAACATAGATGGAGCAATATTTAAAAGTACTTTGAGGTACGTTAATTAGTAACCTTTTTTGACTAATATCTTTCGTTTCTTCAAACGATGTTATTAGATGGAGTCATATTTGAAAGCACTGTCATCTACAAGAGAAGTAGAAAAAAAATTGGTAACAATAGACCCCGGCAAATAATAGTTGGGAGTAGAAAATATTATTGATATATTGGCTCACTTACTACTCCACCATGTAATCAAAGTGTTATTTTGACAATCGTTCAAAAGGTAAAATAATTATATATATATATATATATATATATATATATATTACTATATTCAGCTAACTTTACTAGGTGTAAGGAATTTAATAACTAAAAGACGTTTTTGCTTCATTATTTATCAGGTGAGAACAGTTTTACCAGAACAAGTGCGTATAATCCGTGAAGCAATCCACGATGTGAGCTCTATATATATGCCCTATTGCCATTAGTTTTCACTTTTGATCTGGAACTTTTTTGTTAATTTTAGCTTGTTGTGTAACGGAGTTAAAAGCTAACGCAAGACCTGTTCAAGCCTTGAATAATCATTGGTTGAAGATTTACCGACCAGACGACTATGATGAAACAAATTAGAGTTCCGGCCAGATTGGTTTTTAACTCAGCATCCACACGTTATTTATACTTTATAATATTGATCACAAATTTTTGTTTCTTTTTTTTTCATTCTGGATTGTATTATTTTGTATACATGTTGTCACTTATTTTGTATGATAAATAAATAAATAAATCAAGTATGATGCTAAGCAATCCACGATGTGAGCTCTATATATATGCCTATTGCCATTAGTTTTCACTTTTGATATGGAATTTTTTGTTAATTTTAGCTTGTTGTGTAACAGGAGTTAAAAAGCTAAGTAAGACTGTTCAAGCCTTGAATAATCGTTGGTTGAAGCTTTACCGACCAGACGACTATGATGAAACAAATTAGAGTTCCGGCCAGATTGGTTTTCAACTCACATCCACACGTTATTTATACTTTTTAATATTGATCATAAATTTTTGTTTCTTTTTTTTTCATCTGGATTGTATTATTTTGTATACATGTTGCCACTTATTTTGTATGATAAATAAATAAATAAATCAAGTATGATGCTAATTCTTAAATGAGTTTTATTTTCTTGCAACACATATACAAGTTGTCACTTATTTTGTATGATAATAAATAATATATAAAATGATGATGCTTATTCTTAATATGGTTTTAGTTTCTTGCAACACAATTATATTGGTTGAAGCTAAACCACATACTTAAAAGAATTAAAAAAATACATGTCCGATTCTAACTCGGCCGGTTTAATTCATCTAAGTTTAGCGTTTCTCCAAATTGTAACTAGTAGTTGTTTGAAAACTTTTACCAAAACCAGCCGAACAAGGCTGTGAAAACATCCGGAAGAGTGTTTTGAGAAAAAAAAACGGAGCAGAGTGAAATTTAAAACCATACGAATAATTATAAGCATAAAAATGTGATGGAGCATAAAAAGTAAGGACATCTAGGAATTTAAGATGGGGATAGTGAAACTTAACATAAAAATTAATCGTGTGGGTGAATGCGAAAATAAAGAAAATGTTGTGAAACTAGTCTAATAACAAAATAATACAAGAATAATAATAGGGAGAAAAGAACTCATATGCATTTTATTCAATGAGATACAATAGTGAAATTAAACAGATTGAAACCTAATCTATTAATAGTATAGGCGAAAGAAAACTTATTGAATAAGTCTAATCTATTTATGTAATCATAATCACATAATATAATAATGAATAAGCCTAATCTATTTTCAGTAAGTTTATAAATTTACCGGGTATCGTCACCTTTATCCAAAAAGAAAATCAAACAATTGAAACCCTACATCGTTTTCGACACTAGTCATGAAAACCTAAATCAAAAAGTGGTGAAACTAGAACTTAAAAATGGTGGAACTTAATCATTTAAATTGGGGAGGCTGAAAATATTACACATAAAAACCAATCAAATATCAAACATTCAAAAAATAAAATATTCAAATGGTTCAAACATGCGATTGTGCAACCGAAATTCACAAGAATCGAGAAGAATATATGATTTTGGTCGTTCTCAATGTCAGATTATTTGAATTCTCATAGCAAGTAAGCAACATATCCTCTAAACCTACAAGTTTCAAATGTGCGATGGTATGTAAGTGTATTGTGTACGTCGTATGTATGCCATGAAAAACAAATGGTTGCTCCAGAGTCCATCCCTCTTCTCTTTGGACTTTTGGCTTCGGAGGGACCCCAACCATATAGAACTAATATTACCTAAACCTAATGGGCTAATAGTAATATTTCTAAGAAAAAATGGGGGGGGGGGTCTTATATTCCCCCCATGAAACAACAGTGGCCATAATCGATGAATGATCAACAAGGATGATGCAAATCTGTTTAATTTGGCGGAAGTACGTTTCGACAAGATATTGAATATAAGACGGAAATGATGGCTTGAATTGACTATGCTTGTGATATACAACATTACAATGGGAAGGTTAAAGTTGTAGCTCATACGCCGTAAGGAAAGACAAGAGCCAATTTAAGTGAAGGCTAATAAGTTAATTGTGACTCCAGATATATATTTATATATTGAAGCAAATGAGCACTGCTCTAGAGGAAAGATTTAAGTCAGATGAAATAAAAAAAAGAAATAATGGTAGGACAAGAAGCAAAAATTATGGAAAACAATCATGGTGTAAAGACCCGGTTTGGTCGAATGTTAATTCCTCAATATGGGGAGCTTCATGAAAGAATATTGGATGAGGCACACAAGACACAATATTAAGCTATCTCGGTGTCACCAAAGGATCATTGGTGGCTATGAATGAAACAAGAAATTGTGGGTTACGTGAACAAGTACTTGACATGTTTGCAAGTTAAGGTTAAACACTAGAGGCCATATAAGTTTCAGCCATTTGATGTGACGAAATGGAAATTAGAACACATTACCATGGACTTCATAACTAAGCTACCTAGGACAACTAAGCGTCATGACACCATTTGGGTAATTGTGGACCGCTTGACTAAAAATGCTCACTTCTTGCCAATCTGTGAAACTTATATGTTTGAAAGGTTAGTTGTGCAATTGATTAAGAAGATTGTTGCACGGCATAGGGTACAGGAGTCCATTGTATCAAATGTAGATAGGCGGTTTACCTCTAAGTTTTGAAGTAAGTTTCATGAAGAAACGGGAACAAGGTTGCATATTAGCTAAGCTTATCATCTTCAAACGGATAGTTAGTCTAAAAGGACCATTCAGACCTTCGAGGATGTGCTTCATGAATGCATTATTGATTATGGAAGAAGATGGGATAATCATCTACCACTAGTTGAATTCTTCTATAACAACATATATAACAAATTATTAGTATGCTTCCTTGCGAAATGTTATATGGAAGACGATGCAGAACACCGAATTGTTGGGATAGTTATCTACCACTAGCTTGAAAATCATTATAGCCACGACTGAAAGCTTGACAAGTTAGAATGTACATGAAAGCAACAAATGATAGAAAAATGTCTTGTGTTAACAAAAGACGATGACCACCCGAGTTTGAGGTCGAGGTAAAGTGATGTTGAAGGTTCTACCATGGATAGCGATCAGTAGATTCCACAAGAGAGAATAACTAAGGCCTAGGTATATCGGGACACTCAGAATTGTGGCACATGTTGAAGCGTTGGCTTATAGATTGGAATTGTCTGACGAGTTGACTAGAATCCACCAAACTCTCTAATTTCTATGTGTTGCATTTGAGAAAATGTTTAGTTGGTGATGGAGCACATGTACCGCTCGATGATGTTGAAGTTGATGAAAAGCTTAATTATATTGCAGAACCAAAAGCAATATTGGATAGATAGGTGAAACGATTGAGGAGAAACAAACGTATACCATAAGTCAAAGTTCAATGGAAGCATAGGAAAGGCTTGGTGGCCACTTGCCAATCCGAGAATGAAATGAAAGAGTTTTACCCATAGTTATTTTATAAATGACGTGTTTCGGGGCTTAAACTTAATGTAAGGGGTAGACTTGTAACACCCCAAATTTTAATAAATTGTTAGGATGGCGCAGGCTTTAAAAATTGGAAGAAATGAAAGCCCAAGTTATGGAATACAAAAGGAAATTATTGAAAGGCCCATTATGGAGTGTTCTACTTGAAGGTTCAAGCATTGTGGTGCAAGCTTGAGGCTATTGGAGGGTTTTTCATCAAGGGTTCACACTCGGTTTAGGCTTTTTTTTCTTCAAAAAATGTATGAAAACCATATAAAAGTTTACCTGTATTCTATTATTGATGTATTAGATGAAGTTACGAATCAATTATGATGCATTTCTAGTGATAAAGTTAGGATCTTGACATCAAACAAAGCTAGATCCAATCTAAACCACTGTTGTTAATGTTAGGGTTTTGTAGGTACATTTCGCCAACCTTCGCGAGATGTTTGTTTCAGTGAAATGATATTGATTCCTACCGAATAATATGTTCTTGGTGAAATGCAAGAATCAATGAAACGATCATTCTAGCGAAATGTTGGGACCCAACAAAACGTATGTTTGTAGCAAAAAGTATGTCTTGAGTAGTAAAATGTATTGATGGGAGAATTTTTATGGTTAACGTAGTGTTAACGACGGAAAGTAAGTTGGTGGAGAATTGTTGTCCACTTAGGAAGATACATTTCGCTCGCATGGAAAAGTCTTACATTTCACTAGACTTTATAAGTAAAGGTTAATGTGAATCGTATGGATCTTTGATTCGTTGACTACCATTCAAGGGCCCAATAGCCGGCCCTGATCAGCATAGACAAGATCATGTGTGATGTTAAGTCGAGGTCAACCTTTTGGGTCAGCTGCAGGTGTAAGTGTTAACTTCCATTTGGCTCCCTGTGGTTTGGTTGTTTTAACAGATTTGCCCTAATGGTTTAAAAAGTGTAATTTTCCTCCCTGATCTTTCTAACTTATAACCACTTTGCTCCTTGCCTCTAACGATATCCATTTCCACTGTTAACTAGATGGGTATTTTGTTAATTTTACTGATAAGAATTTAATTATTTATTAGTAATGTATGAAATCCTTTCTTTGTCTTTTTATTTATATTAACAGTAAAAAATAAACATCTAATACATATAAGAAAAATCACTTCTCTTTCAACCCTCCTCTACTTTCTCTGCCACCGAGCACCACCATCAGCAACCGACCAAAACTACATGTCGACCACCACCACCCTTTTCCTTACAAATCATCAAAACTTGTAACATTGGCCACCAAAACATGTCCAAAACCACGAACCGTCACACCACCGCTATTGTTGCCTGAATACTGTGTCTAGATCTGTTTAAAAACGACATCATTCTCGGATATGATTTCACGGTTTTCTTGTTCAGATCTGCAAATGATTGGAGGGTTTCACTACATCTGGGTTTCGATTAAGGGTTGTGTTTGTCTATTTTTTTTATCTAGGTTTGGGTTTCAATTTGGGGTTGGGTTCGATTTGGTGTTGGGTTCATGCAGTCGGTGGTTGGCAAATAGTTGTGGATGGCTATGGATGGTGATCGCCAAGTGTTGAGGTTCGATTTGGTGGTGAGTTCATGTAGGTGGAAGTTGGTAGATGGTTATGGATGGTTGTCGACAGATAGTGGTTTTCATTTAGGGGTGGGTTCACGCAGGTGATGGTCGGCAGATGGTTGTGGAAGGTGGCGGGTTCACGTAGGTGGTAGTGGCAAATGGTGGAAGCCGGAGGAAAGACTCATTGGAGAGATGGGGATAAAAGAAAGAGATATACGAATACTTATATATTAGGTGAAAAGACTTAAACGCCCTTACTTTTATCTACGAAAAAAAATACCAAACTACCCTTCTAGTTAACACTAGAAATGGATGTCCTTTGAGGCGGGGAACAAAGTGATGATAAGTTAAAAGATCAAGGAGGAAAATAACACTTTTTTAACCATTGGGGAAAACCGTTAAAATGAACAAACAATAGGGAGTAAAACAAAAGTTCACTCTATGTAGATTCTTGATATACATATATATATATATATATATATATATATGATGTAAAATAATATAACATATTTAAAAAATAAAAAGACAATCCCCCTCCCTTGGAGACCGCCATCTAGACCACCCTTAGGGCCGACCCTAACTAGAGGGCTCTTATAAAAATAAGAAACGTATTATAAACTAATGAGAAGTTTGTAGGTTTTAATTAGCTGCAAGTTCAATAAACCGTTCATGAATTGTTCATCAATAAACGAACATGAGTAAAGATCTTTATTTATTTAACTAAATGAATCAACATATGTACTATTCATTCATTTATATTCTTGAAAGTTCGTTCATAATGTCCTCTTATCATCATTCACTTATATATGTTCGATTATTTCATTCATGTTCGTCCATTTCTTAATGTTCATTTATTACCATTGTTATTATTTTATTATTCCTATTATAATTGGTCTACGACTTAGGCTTTGGCCCAAAATATTTACCTTTTGGAGGAAGATCAAGGTTCAATTATTAAGAGATATAACTTAGTATAGAATTGAAGAAGAGAAAACTTCGCTAATAAAAAAAAGTAATACAATTGATCCATATTGTAAAGCTTGTTCGGTCTTCTTTAATCTAGATACATATGGTTGCTTCTAAAAATTTTCTATATTGTTAAGTTTTATGATGATTGAAGGTCCATGATCAGAAAGGAGTAGAAAAAGAATGCGACGGAAGTCTTCATTCATACCGAAAGAGTATACATCTTTATAGCTGCTGGAGTTCCTGGAGAGAATCCGGCAGCACCTCCCCGTAGGGATGCTAAAAACTTAAATAACAAATGAACAACACACCTATATATAGGGAGACAAGTTCGCTAGAGTGTATGGAAGTTCGGGCGAACTTGACCTAGTCAAGTTCGGCCGAACTTGACTTCCTAAGACCATTCTCGAGCGAACTTGGCATGCACTTGACTAAAGGCACATCAAGTTCGGGCGAACTTGTTCCCTTTTACACTGTAATCTCCGTATTTCGGTCGTGTGTTCGATTCTAACCTATACAATATTCAACACAAGCTCAATCTAGCCTATTCGACAAGTGACGAACACAAAGTGCACCAACAGATTCCCCCTTGTTCGTTACTGTCGAATCTTGGTCTTCAAACGTGAGCCGTGTTTGAATATTCTGCAACTTCAATCAAGGTATCTGCCGATGTCGTCGAAACGCGTCAACAAATTCCCCCTTAATTGATGATCCGGGTTTGCATTATCAACATCTAATTCCCCCTGAAATATCCAGTTCAGATATTTGTTGCAAAGTTTCCAACCTCCTTTGATTTGCTTGACCGACAGATTATTGAATAGACACCAATTTGAAGCTCATCAATGTAGCTTCTCCATTTCAACTTTAACCACATCCGCGTTCAGTTTAGCGCATATCTCCTATGCTCGATCTTCCGATCTTCAAGACTCAACCGGCAATTGATAGAAACTTCGAATTACCACGCTGGTAAACTTCAAATCATTGTTTACCCGCAAAAATCTGAAATCCCGATTCCCGTAATCACTCCTGATCAGCAAATCAGTAATCTTTTTCAATCATCAAATCATCGTCGGAACCAAATCATCTGGTAACACTTCAAATCTGAGAAACATTCGTCCGCGATCAAAATCACATTCTTCTTCTTCATTCACAATGTCAGATATATAGCTATCTCCGGTAGACCAGCGCCACTTAATCACCAAACATCATCATCCAACGACGGTTAGTCCAAAGAGAAGAATGATTCATATGCTTGAAGACTAAAAATAATAGTCACTATCATCAGATTTCCTTGGTAATTTTGAAACCATCCGTCTTCGGAGCTAGTCACTAATTCCTAAGATCATCACCGAACGTTTTGAACGTCCTCAGTTCCTCACTGGTATTAACAACTGCTAATCCAGCTAACTGTTCCTTCACCGGAGATAAGGACTCTAAACCTTAAGCATCAATCTGAATCATGAACTGAAAACTCGGAACTTCCTGTGATCACAGAATCCCAATTGGATAATCTCTTTCGTCAGCAACTGGTACACTTCTTTTTCTGGAATATCCGATCCCATAAATCATCTTCCTTAATCATGGTACCGCGTACAACCCGGGGCAACTGAAACTACAAAGCATCCTTATCTCCTGGCGGTTAGTCCATTCAATAATTCATGTGCAAAGCAGAGTTAAAGATAGGCAGTTGTGTGTGCTTCCAAACCATACGCGCGACTCAGGTGTCAATCCACAACCATGACCGCAGAATCTGATAAACAACTGCTCCAAGACTCAGTTATGTAACCACCGGCTTTCAAATTAGACATCAACTTGATCAATTTACAAATGAATCTCAAATCTCTGTATTTCCCGGTTAATCTGTAGTCGGAAACTGTAACATCCGTCAAAAACGGATTTACCAAACCCGCTCCGTTTATCAAACGAACAGTCAGTTAAAATTTTCGTTGCGAATTAAATGCCCAAAATAATTTTAATCGATACATAATCAATTATTATATTGGAATATATAAGTTGTTTTTGAAAAACTGTTGAAAATCGCAAAATAAAAATAAAATGTCACTGCCGGGTTTCGAACCCGGGTCAGTCGCCGAGTCAGTACCGGTCATCAAACAACTTAGCACTCAACACACAAACCACTGCGCCACTTGTATTATCTGTTAACTATTAAGATCATTTAATTCATAAAGTGTCTTTCCGAATTCAAAACCGGCGCCCAAAAGTTCAGTCGTCGGAAATCCCGACAATCTCGCGAGTTTTAACGACATTTTCAGTTATAACGTAAAACTTTAAACCTATATCGGTTATAACTGACGTCTGAGTCCGCGACACCTTCTATAACCGCCGGAGAAATTCAAACCGACGAATCCAGTCGGAAATCAGACCAAGTTCATCGACGACTTGCCCTATAAATACCCCCTCGAACCTCTGCAAACCTTTTCGCTCAAAACCGCACCTTTTCTCGACGAAAACTCACTCGCCGGAAATATTCTGTTCGTCGCCGGAAAACCGGGTTCTTCATTTCTGAGCCTTACTAAACCCTCTGAACTTATACCGAAGTCACCCACATCCTTTGTAAGCTTTCTGGAGACTCGCTGCTGCAAGACACCCGACGCCGGAGCCTGTTGCTGTCGCCGGAGTTCTGCCGGAAAACAGAGGAAGCTAGTCGGTATACCTCACGCCTAATTTCTTCATTTTTTTTTACTTAATCTCGTCTGAAATTAACTAAAAAACGTTTAAGAATCCTGATTAAAACTTCGAACCAGATCGTCATCGTTCCTGGTTAAAATCTAACGAAAAAGACGATGTTGCGGTAACTCAAAAGTATAATTTAAATCAAGAAATAACTCGGGTTAGACACACAGTCCAGCGGTGGACTGTGTGCACATTAAACACAAAGGTCTCGAGTTCGAATCCTGTTCCACACACGCTGCCTTAATAAAAAACGCCTTTTTTTGTTAACCGAACCGGATGTCACACTGTTATATGTTAAGTATATTAATAACCGGAAAAACAACCAAGTTAGACACACAGTCCAGTGGTGGACTGTGTGTATGTTTAAATCACAGGTCACGAGTTCGAGTCCGGGCTGCTGCACCGACTCGGACAATTATCTAGTTTTTTTAAAATAAGACAGAAAAGGAAATGATCAGTTTGTGTTTAAGTATAATAAAAACCAGTTAAGTTAACAAGTTGGACACACAGTCCAGCGGTGGACTGTGTGTTAGTATAAGCCACAGGTCCCGGGTTCGAGACCTGTGGAGCGCACAGTCCGATTCAATTAAATCGTTTTTTAAAATAAAAGGATCTTCTGTTTAAATTAATTAATATATAAATATAATTAAAAACAGATATATGACGGGTTAGACACGTAGCTCAGTTGGTAGAGCTGCGTGCACGCGTACGGGAGGTCTCGGGTTCGAGCCTCACCCAGCGCACTTATATTCGCATTCGAACCGGTCAACGGTCAAGTCAACGGTCAAAGTCAAAGTCAACTGTAGCAAAAAAATCAAATTTTTTTATTATTTTTATTTATTTATTTTAATTAAAAATCAATTAAAAATACTTAAAAATAACATTTTTAAGGTTAGAAAATAGCCTTAAACTCGCAAAAATACACCCAACAGTCCTACTAAAATAGATTAATAAAATCCGTTTACTTACCGAACCATAATGATATTTATCTAGGTTAATTTCACTCGTGGTTAAAACCACTTCGCGTGCATTCAACATCGTCAACCGAACGCACCCACTGTGAGTGAATCTTACAACTCCCCTTTTTAATTACGCGTTTTGGGTGTGTCATGTGTCTCAAATAATTAACTCGTTTATTTAAATTTGTGCCATACCATATCGTGACCTAAACTTAGATTGTTTATATTGATGTGATTAAATATGTCAGTTTGTCAAATTATATGAAATTCATTCATTAAGCCCATCAGTTCCTCGCGGGAGACGAGTTGAACAACGCGTGCCTCAAAACCAATTCATTATTGTTCATGTGTGTATCATTGAGTTTATATTGTTTGTAGTTGTGTCATTCATATTATCATGTTTATGCAATTCATTCATTAGGCCCATCAGTTCCTCGTGAGAGACGAGTTGAGCAACGCGTGCCTCTAAATGTTCCATTATTGTTCATGTGTGCTTTATTTAATATCTTATGATTGTTGAATAAGTTTACATCTATTTTTACTCATGAGTGGTTGTGCATATATTTCATAATCAATTTAAATAAACTTGTTCAAATGTTTTTCATAGGATTCACTCGCCAACATTATGTTGATCCAAAAACCCTTTTACACATGATACAGGTGAAAAGGTTGAAGCAAGGAAAACATAGGAAATGCCTTAGAAGAGAACAAAGAAGCTTAGATTGATAGTTAGAACATGTTGTAATATTTATTGTAAATTTCCATTAAATTGTATTAATGAATATGAAACGCATAATAAATGTCATGAGCTTTGATGATAACCCAATCATGCCCCGATCACCTTTTCCGCTGCGTGTCGGGGTGTGACAGATTGGTATCAGAGCCATGACTATAGGGATATAGGATAGGTTATTAGACCCTTAGAGCCTATACTATAGTCTGCCTAAATTTTAATTGATTAGGTGGTTATATACAAACTTGTGATATTTATTTGTTTCATATTTGTTTACATTTACAGTCAAAAATACATGCTTATATGCATATTCATTATACATATATCGATGTTCATGTATTCAATTTATTTTCATACTCTCATTATCCAAAGATTTTGTTGCAATTTTCAAATCTCATCAGAGTAAGTTCTGCGACGGGCATGTAGTAACTGGAAGGGTACAAGTACCGGTAGTCGGAACGTCCTGTCTAGGTTGGCATTCGTATAAATCCAATATAACGGACCAGTTTGCCTACCTGGGGACCAACGATGAGAGTACGAAGGACCTATTAGGCCAAAGCATGCCACACCAAACGTCGTTCGAACTAACCCACTTTGAGGTGTCACCGTGTCTACACCTGGACACAGAATATCACACGTTGTATACATATTTCTCGATTTTCTCCGGGTTTTGTGTACGCAACCTGGCAAACCCGTGCGAACCATATGAAAAATCGGTATTCATGGGGGCCCACATGATTACACAGGTAAAGTATGGCGGCATGTAGGGCCTAATGGCGAGCAAAACCCAAGACATCCTACGGATGTAGTAGATTTATTTTTCTATAATTATTTTATGAATGTTCATTCCTAGTGCGACCCATGAACCCAAAAACATCCAACTCATACTCTTGTCGTGTATCACTTGTAGATGTCTTCTAACCTCGCCCGTAGGAAGACGAGAGCAAGAAAAGCCCGCGAACGCATGGCTGCCTTAATCGCTCAACAAATGGCTGCCGTAATACCCAACATTGTAATCCAAGTACAACAAGCACTCACCGATAATCCTGTCAATCAAGCAAACCAAAACGTTATCAACTTTTCCCCAAATACCACTAAATGCACCTACAAGCATTTCAAATCATGCGACCCTCCGAAATACAAAGGGACTGAAGACGTCACCGCTCTCCTCCATTGGTTTGAAGAGATGGAGAACACTTTTCTAAATTGCGATTGCCCTGACGATCGCAAAGTGCGTTATGCTACCGGTCGATTATATGGGATAGCACTTACTTGGTGGAATACAGAGAAGGCCAAACGAGGTGTTGAAGATACTATGTCCTTAACTTGGAACGAATTGAAGGAAATCATGACCAGACGATTTTGCCCAAGGAGCGAAATCAAGAAATTAGAAGATGAATTTTACTCATTGAAGCAAAAGGAAGGAGACCACACCACATACAACAAAAGATTCCTCGAATTACATCAAATGGTTCCCAACATGTTCACTCCTCTCTACCGTTTGATCGAGCACTACATTCGTGGTCTTCCGTCAAAGATTCAAGACCCTGTAATAAGTACCAAGCCTGCAACTTTGGAAGCAGCAATGGAGCTAGCAACAGAGCTCACCGAGAATCGAATCCGAAACAAAGACTTCAAGGAGGAGAAGAAGAAGGACAAAGAATCGACTGAAACCTCCGACTCCACCCAAACCGAATCCCCTTCTCAACCCAATTCTAAGAGAAAAAGAGACGGGCAACTTTTCGCTGCTATCCAACGAAACCAACCTATTTCACACGCCATACCCATCCAAGCTATCCCAATCACTCAAGTGGCACCCAACTCAATCTACCCAAATAAGAAACCATATCTTGGACCTCACCCTCGATGCAACAACTGTTTTTATCACCATCCCCATACCTTACCATGTCGTCTATGTGCAACTTGTGGACGCTATGGTCATTTGAGCAAGGTTTGCCGCACCTTTCAAAACCAAACCTCTTCCCCTACTCAAAACATGGCCCAAACTTATCATCAACCCCAATACCCCATGTACCCATATACTAGAGCTTGTTTCAATTGTGGCGACCCTACCCACTTTAGAAACACATGCCCTCAATTGGTTAACGTCATCAACGCCCAAGCCCAATCACCCAGTTAACCAAGTAAACCAAGAAAACCCAACCGCTAGGCCATCAGCAAGAGGAAGAGTCTTCAATATCAACGCCAATCCTGTCGAAAATAATGACGGCCCAAGCGAAGATACTCAACTAGTCCTTTCACCGAAGATCCAGATTCAACTCCTATCGTTTAGTTTTATGTTTTTCTTTATCACATCAAACCAATCATAACTTAAGGATAAAGCCAATGAAACTTTGACAAGAATACGGTGGATACGCCGCTGGTACTTCCTATATATAAGTATTCTTGTCAAAGGATCAGAAGCATTATCTGGCGGTTATGAGAGGTTCCATGTGTAGACTATTAGAGTAATTATTGTTTATTGTTTTCAGTATATGCATTTGCCGAGGCCGCAGCTCCCCCTTTATGAGGTTTTGAGCTTGTTCCCCATTTTATTATGCGGTTGAACTTGGCGTGCCCGCAACGATCGGCTCCGTTTGATTGAGCCTTGATCGATCAGTTCATTTTACATTTTCATTACATGCAATACGCTCGGCTCCGTTTGATTGAGCCTTGAGCGCACAGACAATTTCATTTTCAGTACATGCAATACGTTCGGCTCCGTTTGATTGAGCCTTGAGCGCACAGACATTTTCATTATCAGTATCTTGTGGTTGTGGTGTTTGTAGTAGAGTCGCATAGAACTAACCATAACTTGCGGATAAAGTCAATGAAAATTTGACAAGAATATGGTGGATACGCCGCTGGTACTTCCTATATATAAGTATTCTTGTCAAATGATCGGAGGCATTATCAGGCGGTTATGAGAGGTTCCATGCATAGGCTGTTTGTGTGATTGTTGTTTAGATTAAGTTGTTCATTTTCAGTACATGCAATACGTTCGGCTCCGTTTGATTGAGCGCACAGACAATTTCATTTTCAGTACATGCAATACGTTCGTCTCCGTTTGATTGAACCTTGAGCGCACACACATTTTCATTATCAGTATCTTGTGGTTGTGGTGTTTGTAGTAGAGTCGCATAGAACTAACCATAACTTGCGGATAAAGTCAATGAAAATTTGACAAGAATATGGTGGATACGCCGCTGGTACTTCCTATATATAAGTATTCTTGTCAAATGATCGGAGGCATTATCAGGCGGTTATGAGGGGTTCCATGCATAGGCTGTTTGTGTGATTGTTGTTTAGATTAAGTTGTTCATTTTCAGTACATGCAATACGTTCGGCTCCGTTTGATTGAGCGCACAGACAATTTCATTTTCAGTACATGCAATACGTTCGGCTCCGTTTGATTGAGCCTTGAGCGCACAGACAATTTCATTATCAGTATCTTATGGTTGTTGTGTTTGTTGTAGAGTCGCATAGAACTAATCATAACTTGCGGATAAAGTCAATGAGAATTTGACAAGAATATGGTGGATACGCCGCTGGTACTTCCTATATATAAGTATTCTTGTCAAATGATCGGAGGCATTATCAGGCAGTTATGAGAGGTTCCATGCATAGGATGTTTGTGTGATAGTTGTTTAGATTAAGTTATTCATTTTCAGTACATGCAATACGCTCGGCTCCGTTTGATTAAGCCTTGAGCACACAGACAATTTCATTTTCAGTACATACAATACGATCGGCTCCGTTTGATTAAGCCTTGATCGCACAGATATTTTTCATTTCAGTATTTTATGTTTGTTGTATTGGTTGTAGAGTTATATAGGACTAATCATAATTCACTGATAAAACCAATGAAAATTTGATAAGAATATGGTGGATACGCCGCTGGTACTTCCTATATATAAGTATTCTTGTCAAAGGATCAGAGGCATTGTCAGACGGTTATGAGAAGTTCTATGTAGGATTTATTAGTTCTTGGTAACTAATCATAATTTGTGGATAAAACCAATGAAAATTTGGCAAGAATATGGTGGATACGCCGCTGGTACTTCCTATATATAAGTATTCTTGCCAAAGGATCAGAGGCATTATCAGACGGTTATGAGAAGTTCCATGTAGGATATAGTATTGCCTTGGTTGAACTTGTGTTACATTTATATCATCTTGCTAATTAGAGAAATTGGATTTGTGTTCCATTTCTACATAAACTAACCTCTCTATCATAAAAAACGAGAGAGGAACTTCCACCATTCAAACATATATGCTATCAGAATGTGGATTCAAATATCAGCTGTTGTGTTTATTTATGTTCAAATATTAGCTGTTGTGTTTATTTATGTTCAAATATTAGCTGTTGTGTTTATTTATGTTCCATGTAGGTTGTAGTATTGGAAGTTTTGCCTTAGGATATAACCATACCCTTCCAAACATATCCAAACTCTTATGCATGACATCGTAGTTAGCGAATAAATTTTGTTTATCAATACTTTTACAGTAGGCAACAAAAAGCGATTCCTGTAATAGGGTACATAAACTTGATTCAATAACAGTAGCAACAAAAAGCGATCGTAAAGGTACTTAACCTTACAAGAACTTACCGCCTTGAACAAACTTAACCCTTACTTTTCCTAAGCATGTAACTGCCAAAACTAAACACCATCATTCTTTTAGTCAAATATATCACTATTTAAAATTTCGGGACGAAATTTCTAAAAAGCAGGGGATACTGTAACATCCGTCAAAAACGGATTTACCAAACCCGCTCCGTTTATCAACCGAACAGTCAGTTAAAATTTTCGTTGCGAATTAAATGCCCAAAATAATTTTAATCGATACATAATCAATTATTATATTGGAATATATAAGTTGTTTTTGAAAAACTGTTGAAAATCGCAAAATAAAAATAAAATGTCCCTGCCGGGTTTCGAACCCGGGTCAGTCGCCGAGTCAGTACCGGTCATCAAACAACTTAGCACTCAACACACAAACCACTGCGCCACTTGTATTATCTGTTAACTATTAAGATCATTTAATTCATAAAGTGTCTTTCCGAATTCAAAACCGGCGCCCAAAAGTTCAGTCGTCGGAAATCCCGGCAATCTCGCGAGTTTTAACGACATTTTCAGTTATAACGTAAAACTTTAAACCTATATCGGTTATAACTGACGTCTGAGTCCGCGACACCTTCTATAACCGCCGGAGAAATTCAAACCGACGAATCCAGTCGGAAATCAGACCAAGTTCATCGACGACTTGCCCTATAAATACCCCCTCGAACCTCTGCAAACCTTTTCGCTCAAAACCGCACCTTTTCTCGGCGAAAACTCACTCGCCGGAAATATTCTGTTCGTCGCCGGAAAACCGGGTTCTTCATTTCTGAGCCTTACTAAACCCTCTGAACTTATACCGAAGTCACCCACATCCTTTGTAAGCTTTCTGGAGACTCGCTGCTGCAAGACACCCGACGCCGGAGCCTGTTGCTGTCGCCGGAGTTCTGCCGGAAAACAGAGGAAGCTAGTCGGTATACCTCACGCCTAATTTCTTCATTCTTTTTTCTTAATCTCGTCTGAAATTAACTAAAAAACGTTTAAGAATCCTGATTAAAACTTCGAACCAGATCGTCATCGTTCCTGGTTAAAATCTAACGAAGAAGACGATGTTGCGGTAACTCATAAGTATAATTTAAATCAAGAAATAACTCGGGTTAGACACACAGTCCAGCGGTGGACTGTGTGCACATTAAACACAAAGGTCTCGAGTTCGAATTCTGTTCCACACACGCTGCCTTAATAAAAAACGCCTTTTTTTGTTAACCGAACCGGATGTCACACTGTTATATGTTAAGTATATTAATAACCAGAAAAACAACCAAGTTAGACACACAGTCCAGTGGTGGACTGTGTGTATGTTTAAATCACAGGTCACGAGTTCGAGTCCTGGCTGCTGCATCGACTCGGACAATTATCTAGTTTTTTTAAAATAAGACAGAAAAGGAAATGATCAGTTTGTGTTTAAGTATAATAAAAATCAGTTAAGTTAACAAGTTGGACACACAGTCCAGCGGTGGACTGTGTGTTAGTATAAGCCACAGGTCCCGGGTTCGAGACCTGTGGAGCGCACCGTCCGATTCAATTAAATCGTTTTTTTAAAATAAAAGGATCTTCTGTTTAAATTAATTAATATATAAATATAATTAAAAACAGATATATGACGGGTTAGACACGTAGCTCAGTTGGTAGAGCTGCGTGCACGCGTACGGGAGGTCTCGGGTTCGAGCCTCACCCAGCGCACTTATATTCGCATTCGAACCGGTCAACGGTCAAGTCAACGGTCAAAGTCAAAGTCAACTGTAGCAAAAAAATCAAATTTTTTTATTATTTTTATTTATTTATTTTAATTAAAAATACTTAAAAATAACATTTTAAGGTTAGAAAATAGCCTTAAACTCGCAAAAATACACCCAACAGTCCTACTAAAATAGATTAATAAAATCCGTTTACTTACCGAACCATAATGATATTTATCTAGGTTAATTTCACTCGTGGTTAAAACTACTTCGCGTGCATTCAACATCATCAACCGAACGCACCCACTGTGAGTGAATCTTACAACTCCCCTTTTTAATTACGCGTTTTGGGGTGTATCATGTGTCTCAAATAATTAACTCGTTTATTTAAATTTGTGCCATACCATATCGTGACCTAAACTTAGATTGTTTATATTGATGTGATTACTTATGTCAGTTTGTCAAATTATATGAAATTCATTCATTAAGCCCATCAGTTCCTCGCGGGAGACGAGTTGAACAACGCGTGCCTCAAAACCAATTCATTATTGTTCATGTGTGTATTATTGAGTTTATATTGTTTGTAGTTGTGTCATTCATATTATCATGTTTATGCAATTCATTCATTAGGCCCATCAGTTCCTCGTGAGAGACGAGTTGAGCAACGCGTGCCTCTAAATGTTCCATTATTGTTCATGTGTGCTTTATTTAATATCTTATGATTGTTGAATAAGTTTACATCTATTTTTACTCATGAGTGGTTGTGCACATATTTCATAATCAATTTAAATAAACTTGTTCAAATGTTTTCCATAGGATTCACTCGCCAACATTATGTTGATCCAAAAACCCTTTTACACATGATACAGGTGAACAGGTTGAAGCAAGGAAAACATAGGAAATGCCTTAAAAGGGAACAAAGAAGCTTAGATTGATAGTTAGAACATGTTGTAATATTTATTGTAAATTTCCATTAAATTGTATTAATGAATATGAAACGCATAATAAATGTCATGAGCTTTGATGATAACCCAATCATGCCCCGATCACCTTTTCCGCTGCGGGTCGGGGTGTGACAGAAACCACCCGAATACTGTTGCAGTGTCACGTGTCACACCCCGACCCGCAGCGGATAAGGTGATCGGGGCATGATTGGGTTATCATCAAAGCTCATGACATTTATTATGCGTTTCATATTCTTTAATACAAATTAAATGGAAATTTACAATAAAGGTTACAACTGTTCTAACTAACAATCTGAACTTCTTTGTTCTCTTCTAAGGCATATCCTATGTTTTCCTTGCTTCAACCTGTTCACCTGTATCATGTGTAAAAAGGTTTTTGGATCAACATAATGTTGGCGAGTGAATCCTATGGAAAACATTTGAAAAAATTTATTTAAATTGATTATGAAATATGTGCACAACCAAACATGAGTAAAAATAGATGTAATCTTAATCAACAATCATAAGATATTAAATGACACACACATGAACAATATTGGAACAATTAGAGGCACGCGATGCTCAACTCGTCTCTCACGAGGAACTGAGGGGCCTAATGAATGAATTGCATAATCATGATAATATGAATGACACAACTACAAATAATATAAACTCAATGATACACACATGAACGAAAATGGAACATTTAGAGGCACGCGATGCTCAACTCGTCCTTCACGAGGAACTGAGGGGCCTAATGATTGAGTTGCATATAATTTGACAAAAAGGAATTTAGTAATCACAATAATATAAACAATCTAAGTTTAAGTCATGATGTGGTATGGCACAAGTTTAAATAAATAAGTTAATTATTTTCATAACACATGACACACCCCAAAACGTGTAATTTAAAAGGGGGAGTTGTAAGATTCACTCACAGTGGGTGCGTTCGGTTGATGATGTTGAATGCACGCGAAGTGGTTTTAACCACGAGTGAGTTTAACCTAGAATAATCGCATTATGGATTTGGTAAGTAAACGGATTTTATTAATCTATTTTAGTAGGATTGTTGGGTGTATTTTTGTGAGTTTGAGGCTATTTTCTAACCTTAAAAATGTTATTTTTAAGTATTTTTAATTGATTTTTAATTAAAATAATTAATATAAAAATAATAAAAAAAATTGATTTTTTTCTGACCGTTGACCTGACCGTTGACCTGACCG
The DNA here is from genome assembly GCA_947069175.1 of Scalesia atractyloides. Taxonomy (NCBI): domain Eukaryota; kingdom Viridiplantae; phylum Streptophyta; class Magnoliopsida; order Asterales; family Asteraceae; genus Scalesia; species Scalesia atractyloides. The sequence continues at coordinate 79,805,125 of CAMTDV010000004.1, read as the reverse complement.
TTGACCGGTTCGAATGCGGAACACAAGTGCGCTGAGTGAGGCTCGAACCCGAGACCTCCCGTACGCGTGCACGCAGCTCTACCAACTGAGCTACGTGTCTAACCCGTTATATATCTGATTTTAATTATATATATATATTAATTAGTTTAAACCGAAAATCATTTTATTTTAAAAACAGTTTTAAGCGAACCGGACGTGCACTCCACAGGTCTCGAACCCGGGACCTGTGGTTTAATCTAACACACAGTCCACCGCTGGACTGTGTGTTTAACATGTTATATAATTTGATTTTTATTATACTTAAATACAATTTAGTTATTTCCTTTTCTGCCTTATTAAAAAGAATAGATAATTGTTCGAGTCGGTGCAGTAGACCGGACTCGAACTCGTGACCTGTGATATAAACAAACACACAGTCCACCGCTGGACTGTGTGTCTAACTTGGTTATTATTCCGATTATTAATATACTTAACATATAACTGTGGCGACCCGGTTCGGTTTAAAAAAAATGATTTTTATTAAGGCAGCGTGTGTGAAACGGGATTCGAACTCGAGACCTTTGCGTTTTATGTGCACACAGTCCACCGCTGGACTGTGTGTCTAACCCGAGTAATATCCTGATTTATATTATACTTATATGATACAGCGGTGACATCGTCTTCTTCATCCAGTTATAATCAGATATAATGTCTGACTGGTTCGAGTTTTTATTCAAGTTTCATTAACGTTTTACAGTTTATTGAGGTGAGATAAGGGTGAAAAGATAAAGAAAATAAGCGAAGAGGTATACCGACTGGACCCTCTGTTTTCCGGCAGAACTCCGGCGACAGCAATCAACTCCGGCGTCAGGTGTCTTGCAGCAGCAAGTCTTCGGAAAGCTTGGAAAAAGTATGGGTATCTCCGGTATAAGCTTCAGGGGCTCAGGGAGGTTCAGAAATAAGGAAATCGGTTTTCCGGCGACGAACAGAAAAGTTCCGGCGAGGGAGTTTTCGCCGAGAAAGAGTGTGGTTTTAAGCGAAAAGGTTTTCAATGGGTTGAGGGTGAATTTATAGGGGAAAATCGAGATGCACTTGGTCTGATTTCCGACTGTATTCGTAAATCATAAAAACTCCGGCGGTTATGGTTTGGTCGCGGACTTCAAACATCGGTTATAACCGATGTCTTGTTAATGGTTTACGTTATAACTGAAAATGGTGTTAAAAACTCGCGAGGTTTCCGGGATTCCGACGACTGAACTAATGGGCGCCGATTTTGAATTCGTAACGTCACTTTATCAATTAAATGATTTCAATATTTACCAAACAGAACAAGTGGCGCAGTGGTTTGTGTGTGTGAGATAAGTCGCTGAGTGACTCGGCGAGTGACCCGGGTTCGAAACCCGGCTGGATCATTTCATTTTTATTTTGCGATTTTCAACAGTTTTTCAAAAACTAAATATATAGTCCCGTATAATAATTGATTACGTATCGTTTAAAAATATTTTGGGCATTTAATTCGCAACGGAATTTTTGACTGACTGTTCGGTTGATAAACGGAGCGGGTTTGGTAAATCCGTTTTTGACGGATGTTACATCACGAATTTCAAAAATGCCGAAATCTTCAAATGCTGAAAATTTTTTTATTCCACCTCATTTTTGCAAATTCTGACCATACCAATTTTTTCACTGAAATTCCCCCTCAAATCCGGAATTTTCAGTATTTAACAAATGCGGAATTTACTTTAAGGCCCATCGGTAGTCTTCAACCATAATGATCACCAAATTGCTTTGCTATCAATGACTACCCTCTCATCTTCAACCATCTCTAACCTCATCATCTCAGCCTCTCTCTAAGGCCTCCGACGGTGTCCCCGAATAGTCAGTATCGGACGTTAAAATTTCGAAAAAAATTCTATCACCAAATTTTTTCTGGACACCGTCTCATCAAACCGAGCAATAAATTTTTTTCAATGCCTTGACAAGTTCGGGCTCCTTGACAAATTTTTTTTCTTTTTTAGGCTCATTAAAAAGTTCGGGCGAACTTGTGAGACAAGTTCGGACGAACTTGGTCACTATGTGACAAGTTCGGTCGAACATAGTCGGTTTCAGACAAGTTCGGGCGAACTGTTGGCTACTTCCAACTTCGGGCGAACTTGCATGGAATAGACAAGTTCGGGCGAATTTATGCTTAATTTCAATGAAAATCAGTCAAGTTCGGGCGAACTTGATGAAAATTCATGAAAAACTTTGTCAATTTCGGGCGAACTTGATGAAAGTCTTGAAAAACCATTTTAAGTCCGGGCGAACTTGACCTCGACAGGTCAAGTTCGGGCGAACTTGGTCTCCCAAATCAGCCATTTTTTCACATTTTTCGATCCAAAATCCTTATTTCTTTGAATTTCGAGATGATTTCACCATAGATCTGGTCGAAATTGGTTTTCTAACAATCCTATCCGTTCAATTTTGGATTTTTTCCGTGGATTGTAGGTTTATTTCATGATTTACGTCCAAAACCCCTCCTAATGTCCATAAATGTCCAAATTCATGAGCGTATGTGATAATCGTAGCTCTGATACCAATTGAAGGTCCGTGATCAGGCGATTCTAGAGGAAGTTAGTGGATAAACGTAAACCGATTCGGTAGAATGTTATTATAGAAAGGAGTAGAAACAGAATGTAGCGAAAGTCTTCATTCATACCGAAAGGGTATACATCTTTATAAGTCCAGCTGCCGGAGTTCCTGGAGAGAATCCGGCAGCACCTCCCCGTAGGGATGCCAAAAACTTAAATGACAAATGAATAACACACCTATATATAGGGAGACAAGTTCGCTGGAGTGTATGGAAGTTCGGGCGAACTTGACCTAGTCAAGTTCGGCCGAACTTGACTTCCTAAGAGCATTCTCGAGCGAACTTGGCCTGCACTTGACTAAAGGAACATCAAGTTCGGGCGAACTTGACCAATACAGGTCAAGTTCGGGCGAACTTGTTCCCTTTTACATTGTAATCTCCGTATTTCGGTCGTGTGTTCGATTCTAACCTATACAATATTCAACACACGCTCAATCTAGCCTATTCGACAAGTGATGAACACAAAGTGCACCAACAATGATGATATTAAGAGGTATATTGTTATTTACTTTTAGTTGATTTGTAATTTATTTTTATATGTATTTCTTTATGTTAATTTATATATATTCATTTGTTGTAAATTTTTTTTAAATATCAACTAATGAACATTAATAAACAAGAACACATTCATTTTCATAACAAACCAACATGAAAAAGAGTATCCATTCATTTAATTGTTCTTCGTGATTGTATGTTCGTTTGTTCGACTAAAGTTAAAACATTGAACACCAACAAGCTTCTTAGTGTTTGTTTGGTTCATTTACAGGCTGGATGTTTTTAAGTAGAATAAATATGAGTTAATATGTACGAAATATTTCTAGAAAACAATTTTTAAGTATTTTTACAACATTTGATACAATTCAAGAAGTTAATAAAAGCTCTACATAAATAATTACGGATATTATATTTGATGTGGTCGTGAATTGAAAAGTCTCTTGGTGTTTCCACACTTCAAACCTTGAATACAAATTGACATGAACAAATTTCTCGCAACTCGCAGGAAGCAAAGAAAATTTTAACTTATATATGTTAAATATAACATAGTCTATGGGCAAATTAGAACTTTCATTCTCTCATACTATAGAACCTTTTTGAACTAGAAAGCCACTCCACCCCGGCTACCCCTCTGTATTTATTTACATGTCCCATATATAGATTGCCAAATCAATAATTTGTAGAAACCCTAAAAACATTTGGTATATGCGCAAAGCCTAAGAAAAGCTTAGTGTTCATTGCTCTTTTCATCATCTTTTGTGCACCTAAAGTTATATTTCAAGAAGTTTGGAAAATTTCTCAAACAATTTCCTTGAACATTGCAACTGTATCTTCTATCGTTTGATAAGACCCTCTATCTCTATATAAATATACACACACTTCAACATTACAATTGTATTTTCTATTGTTTGATAAGTCTCTCTCTCTATATATATGTGTGTGTGAGGTTCAAGTAAGAGTGAAATAAAACAAGATCTTTGGGATCCTATTTCCATGTGGCCTATAAAAAAGTTATGTATAGGCAAGTTGGGCTTTGAGAATGATGATGGTGTGGTTTGTAATATACAATTATGCATAAACAGATGATATAGAAATAATATGATTAAAATAAAAAAAACTATACAAGAAGCCCTCAATAGTGTAATCCCATATGACGTGAACATTCCAAAAGGCCCAAACCATCGGAGATAAATACATCCTGATTGGAGTACGTGTAATCATGGGGACATGTAATCACTAACTAATCTCACTTATAAAAGAGTTTAGATGACATCTGAACTGCGCCTATACAACACTTACATTTGGGGCCATGATATGATGGTAAGCAAGCATGCACCAAATAAACTTAGTCTTAAGATAATAGTTTTATTATATATTGTCGTCAAAACCAATTAATAATCGAACTGGCACATAGCTTCCAAAAAAAACGACTTCCAGACTTACCCAAGTCGGTGTCCATCGACGAGACATTATTCCCTAGTTATCATATTGGTATATGGATAGTTATTTTTTAAATATTCCTTTTTCATTTTTTTTTTTTTTGGGGGGGGGGGGGGGGGGGTTGGATGGGTTACTGTATTTTGTGACTGATCGATTGGTGATAACCGAAGAATAATTCCATCGTTTATAAGTAGATTGTGATACTCATACGTGTAGCAATGTTGTGTCATTGTGTGAGACATAATGATGTATTTCATTGAATACAAGCTTTCCTTTTTTTTTTCCTTAAAAAATGAAATTAAAGTACACACAAATATTATTTTCTTTCTTCATGATAATATTGGATTCTTGTATACATTGTTTTGTTTTATAAGTTCAATACATTTAAAGGAATCGTAAGCGTGGTCACTGATTCGTCAAGATTATGTAAAACAAATTTATAGAAAAAAGTTGGAAGTCACATTTGATCATGGTGATAAAAAGGAAAAAATAAAAATAAAGAGAGAGAGCTCAATGACATCTTATTCCAATTCAGTCGGCTTTCGATCACATCTTGTCAAGAAAATTAAGGATATGTTTATAGAACATGTGCTTTGAAAGTTTCTATTTTGATTGCTTAAATGTTACCTAAATAAGTTTGCTTACAAGAACGTAGGAAAAAGCAAAAGAAAATTTTCAATCAGTAAATAGTTCCAAAAAGAAGAAAATAATTTTCAATCAGTAAATAGTTCCAAAATGATGGATTTGTATGGTAGCACTTCTAATCAATTCAAAAAGTTGGTAAACACTTTGAATTTTATCTACGATTTTACCATTGCACTTTCCATTGTTTGCGTTGTCATGTTAATTTCTTGAGTGTTAGGTCGTGTACCCTAAGATATGAGACGTTAAAGTGACATGAAGATATCTATGAGCGTTGCATACAACTCTCTTCTTGTATTAAGGAGTATTAAAGATGTTACTTGTTAACATATTAACTATATGTTAAAAGAATGAATTAATTTTCTTTCCTTTTTTAAACAAAAAATCACTAAAAAAAAAGATTAAGTGAAGTTAATGAGATTAGACCATTTCTTTGAGGGAAGATGAAGAAAAATGAGTGATGTGATATCTAGGTGAAGTTAAGAAAAGTTAAAGTATGTCACAAGGCCTTATACGATATGGTAACCCAATATTGACATTAGAAGTCAAATGTATTTAAAACGTAATTAACTATTATTTTTATAAAACATATTTTTTTAATCTTTTATTATCTAACTAATTTCTTTAACTATTTAACTGACGAACTTTTGAAATGGTAAAAAAATATATATTTTAAAAGATTTTATCTACGTAACGATGTTTTTCTACGTTTTATTGTGTGAAACCAATCTGAACTACGACATACATTTTTTATATTTACGTATCTTTGTGTTGTATGAAACCGAGCCGAACTTACGGCGTATTTTTTTACCTACGTTTCATTCTGTGAAATCGAGACGAACTCACGACATAATTTTTTATCTACGTTTCGTTAAGTAAAATGTTATATATTCTAAAATATTTTATCCCCGCCACCACATATTTTATCATCTACGTTTTGTTGGGTGAAACCGAGCCGCACTCATGATGTATTTTTTTACCTACGTTTAATTATGTGAAAGTTATGTATTCTAAAAGATTTCACATACGTCATGACGAATTTAATATATGCGTTTCGTTGTGTGAAATCGAGCCTAATCCACGATGTAGTTTTTAAATCTACGTTTCATTGTGTAAAATGTTATATGTTCTAAAAGATTATATTTACGAGCCGAACTAACGACGTATTTTTCTGTCTACATTTCGTTGTGTGAAAGTTATAGATTTTGAAAGATTTTATCTACGTCACAATGTATTTTTTATCCATGTTTCTTTGTGTGAAACCGAGCTGAATTCATTACGTATTTTCTTATCTGCCTTTCGTTGTGTGAAAAGCCATATACTCTAAAATATTTTATCAACATCACTACATATTTTATTATCTAAGTTAGTTTCGTGTGTGAAACCGAGCCGATATCTTTTTATCTATGTTTCGCTGAAAAGTTATATATGCGAAAAGATGTTGTCTACGTCACAACGTATTTTCAATCTACGTTTTGTTGTGTAAAACTAATCGGGCCGAACTCACGGCGTATTTTTTATGTGATATTAAAGCGAAACATAAGGTTTCTTTTGCTACATCACCTAATCTTACGTATGTTTTCAATTAAGAAACAATTATGTAATAAGTTTTTATATAATCAAGAATGAGAGTTTAGTTAAATGAATTATGTTTGCGTCAACTTGACATGTAATCTTTGTATATATAAATATGTTTTTTTACATATTTGTGGATTTACAGGGTAGTTTCGTATAGAGTATTGGTTATATGTCACAAACAACTTTTGAATTCATTTTGTGTTTGAATTTGTGTCAAATTTTAGGTTAGTATCGGGTTAGATCCATCAACCCACAAACACGGCTATTAAACAACACTAAATTCTCATTCTAAATTTTCCAGTCACGGTTATTTAAATAAATAATACAATAAAAGTTTCAGCTTCTACTAATGAATAAAAACAATTGAATATTTCAACAATAGTTCCTGCTAATTTTCTCAAATATATACGTGATAATATTATATTTTTCAATTACAACATTCTAAATTAGTATTAACAAATTTCTAAGCAATATTTTAGTATTAACAAATTTCTAAGCAATATTATATTTTTCAATTACAACATTCTAAATTACCAATTTCTAAGAAATATTTTAGTATTAACAAATTTCTAAGCAATATTATATTTTTCAATTACAACATTCTAAATTACAATTAACAAATTTCTAAGCATAAAATGCAAATACATAGATATTTAGTTTACTCGTTTCGCTATCAATATTAAATTAAAATAAATACAAACATGATATATAAATACATAGGTTGGAATGATACGAACCTCTAGAAGAAGTAACAGGTGAAATTTGTTTCTATCTCATATTCCTTCATCACTAACGTAGATGACGACCACAAAGAGATTCGGAGTATAATATTTGTCGTATTTGATTATATGTTTTGAAAATTTGAATATTTGATGTTGATTTTTACGGTCACAATTCATTTGGAGCTGAAAGGCAATTTCGACAATGATATATATGTTCCATGACCTTTTTCTTCTTGTAGATATTATTGGAAATTAATGGAAAAGTAATATTATATTAATGATTAATATAATAATTAGTTAGTGATTAAAGCAAATGAATGAGAGATCATAGTTTTAATTATGTGTTGAAACTTTAATATGTGGGAAGTTGTGCTTGTCCCACATTGGTGGACAGATAAATCTTTTGTAGATTTATAATTAGAATTCTCTACATGAGTGTATTCTTGTATGACAACTCACACCCAGTGGCAGCCAGTAGGGTGCGAAGCACCCGACACGCGCACGTGCCTGGGACCGGTGGGCGCAATGTGTCGCTTTGATGGCGCACTTTGCACACATCCGCCATTACTATCTTTAGAAGTGGCTTGAGCCAGTGGACTGGTGACTGTTTACATTCTTACTGGTCAAGTGAATTAAGTTCTCAGAATTCATTATGTCATTCAATTTGAGACTTAATTTTTTTATTGAATTCTGCATTCAAGAATGACCTTTCACTTCAAATTATGTTCAGTTATTATATACAAAGCTTGGTGCTTTGTTTTAGATACTAGAACTCAGAAATCGTATGGTTGATACAAGACACACAAAAGAATTCCCTAACTTCGATTCTCTGCGCACTCTTGTTTCAGGTATACTTCCGGGTGCTAGGCTAATCCCGGCAGTACAATCTGCTTAGGCTGTTGTACCCTGGGAAGCAGACGGGTTCACCTGGGTGGCCCGAAATCTGTTTTAAGGGAAGCGTGATCTTCACGTGCCTTAGTCACCGTTTGTTTACGTGTTTATTTATTCTTTGTAATCTGTTTTACTATAGTTTACATTTCTTTGTATTTCCTTCATTCTGGCTCTAGCCATTTTGTGTATTGTAATCAGAATCATGATTAATAAAATTGTTATTTTATTTATTTTGTGAATGGATTTCCTACAAGCTTAAAACAGATTTTAAAAAACCCGTTCACTATTTTGGTTTTTAAAAGTTTTTATAAACTGTTATTTTTTTATTAGCAAACTTTTGTAGTTTGCATTGGTTTTATGTAAACCAATTTATTTCTGCCTTACACTAATGTTTTGTATCTTGTTTCAGAAATGGCTGTTGTTCAAGCAACCACATCAACCACTGTTGGATCCACATTCACCACCATGGGACCATTAGTTGGTACCCAAGCAGCCCAAGCTGTGGCTAATCATGCTGAGAAGCCAGAAAGTTCACTGTCTTGAACTTTAAGAGGTGGCAACAGAAAATATTGTTTTATCTGACCACCTTGAACCTTGCGAGGTTCTTAACAGAGACCCCTCCTGTTCTTGCAGAAGGGACTAGTGATGCCCAATCTATGAGTGCAGTTGATGCATGGAAACATTCTGAGTACCTATGCCACAACTATATGTTGAATGGCCTCTCAGATGCATTATATAATGTGTATTTCAAGGTTCCAATTGCCAAAGAATTATGGGAGTCATTGGAACGCAAATACAAGACTGAGGATGCGGGTACTAAGAAGTTTGTTGTGGCAAGATTTTTGGACTATAAAAAGATTGACTCAAAAACTGTTATGAGTCAAGTTCAAGAATTGCAGATTATTCTTAGTGACATTTTGTCTGAAGGAATGAATCTTAGTGAAGCATTCCAAGTGGCAGCAATTGTTGAAAAGTTGCCTCCTAGTTGGGTGGACTTCAAGAATTACCTTAAGCATAAGCGAAAGGAAATGACAATTGAAGACCTTGTGGTTGTCTTCGTATTGAGGAAGACAATAGGTTGTCACATAAAGGAAGTCAAGTTGAAGCTTGAGCAAAAGCAAACCTTGTGGAACATGGTCAATCCTCAAGGGGTCACAAGGGTAACAAAGGCCATAAGTTCAATGGCAAGGGAAAGAACAAAGGTGTTGACCATGGGCCAAAGAAAGGTGGTGTGAAGAAGAAGGTTGGTCCCTTTAAAGGGAAGTGTTACAATTGTGGACAAACTGGTCACCGTGCTTACCAATGCAAAGAGCCTAAACGTGACAAGGCTCTTATGGTTGATGATGATATGCCATTAGTGGCCATGATTTCAGACCTCACTGCCATGATGGAGGAGATAAACTTGGTGGGTAATGAGCCAAAAGGGTGGTGGGTTGATACTGGGGCAACCCGTCATGTGTGCCCAGACAAGAGCCTCTTTAATGTGTTTAAAGAGGTGGTGGGAGAAGAGAAGATGTACATGGGAAATGCTGCTACAGCTGATATCAAGGGAGAAGGAGATGTGATTTTAAAGTGGACTTCTAGGAAAGAGCTCACTTTGAAGAATGTGCTTTATGTTCCAGACCTGCGCAAGAGTCTTGTGTCGGGTTGGATGCTTAACAAGTTTGGTTTTCGTTTGGTTTTTGAGAGTGACCAGTTTGTTTTAAGTAAGCGTGGTATGTTTGTTGGAAAGGGATATGCCCAAAATGGCATGTTTAAACTTAATGTAATGGCTGTTAAGAAAAACATGAATAAAAATGCTAATACTTCTGCTTACTTGGTTGAGTCTTCTAATGTTTGGCATGGACGTCTTGGTCATGTAAATTTTAATTCGATGCGTCGTTTAATTAAATTAGATTACATACCAAAATTTGCCATTGACTCTAAAACAAAATGTAAAACATGTGTTGAAGCCAAACAAACAAGATCATCCTTCAAATCAGTTGAAAGAATAACTGAACCCCTTGATCTGATTCACACTGATGTGTGTGACTTAAAATCAATTCCCACAAGAGGCGGTAATAAATATTTTATTACTTTTATCGATGACAATACAAGATATTGTTATGTTTACTTACTTAATAGTAAGGATGAAGCAATTGACAAGTTTAACTTGTATAAAGCTGAAGTTGAGAATCAACTCAACAAGAAAATAAAGCGTGTGAGAAGTGATAGAGGAAGTGAATATGTTTCACCATTTGGGGAAGTATGTGCACAAAGTGGCATCATACACAAATGTACCCTCTTTATACACCCCAATCAAATGGTATTGCGGAACGAAAGAATCGTACATTAAAAGAAATGACGAATGCCATGTTGATAAGTTCTGGGATGAGCCAGGACATGTGGGGGAGGCCATTTTATCGGCCAATTTTTTGTTGAATAAAATACCTTTCAAGAATAAGGATGTAACACCTCATTAGTTGTGGTGGAGACATAAATCATCCCATAAATACTTGAAGTGTGGGGGTGCCTGGCCAAGGTGATTGTTACACCCCCTAAGGCACTTAGAATAGGGCCCAAAACTGTTGATTGCATTTTCATTGGATATGCCAAAAACGGTAGTTCACATCATTTTCTTGTATATGAATCTAAGAATCCTGATGTGCACAAGAACTCTATCATAGAGACAAGGCCAGGAAATGTGACTTACTTTGAAGAAGAGTTTCCTATGTAAGTACAAACTCATACGAGTTCTTCAATTCATGCAAGTTCATCAACAATGGTTGATGAGATTGTTCTAGAGGAAACTCAAGTACGATCAGAGGTTAAAAAGGGTGAGCAAAGAAGAAGTAAAAGGCAAAGGATTGAGAAATCCTTTGACCTGACTTTCTTACACACATGGTTGAGAGTGAGCCTCAAACCTATAGAGAAGCAGTCACCTCTTCAGATGGACCTCAATGGAAAGAAGCCATCAAGAGTGAAATTGATTCTATCTTGCAGAATCATACTTGGGAGTTAGTAGATCTTCCACCAGGGTGCAAGCCACTTGGATATCGATGGATATTTAAGAAAAAAATGATAGCGGATGGCTATGTTGACAAGTATAAGGCAAGGCTTATGATCAAAGGGTTTAGACATAAGGAAGGTCTTGACTATTTTGACACATACTCGCCTGTGACTAGAATAACCTCTATTAGGTTGGTGCTTGCAATAGCAGCTTTGAGAAACTTGGAAATACATCAAATGGATGTAAAAACTGCATTTCTCAATGGGGAATTAGAGGAAGAGATTTACATGGAGCAACCAGAGGGTTTCTCTACTCCTGACCAAGAGGGCAAAGTGTGTAAACTCGTCAAGTCAGGCTTGAAGCAAGCTCCAAAACAGTGGCATAAAAAATTTGACCAAGTTATGCTTAACAATGGTTTCAAAATAAATGAATGCGATTAATGTGTCTATGTGAAAGACACCTCTAAAGGTTATGTGATTTTATGCCTTTATGTAAATGATGATAAGATGATCAAGTTTACTAAAGACATGTTGAAAGCGAGATTTGACATGAAGGATATGAGTCTAGCTGATGTGATTCTTGGAGTAAAGATCATTAGAACCCAAACTGGTTTGGTACTAAGTCAATCTCATTATGTTGATAAGATCCTTCAGAAATTCAATCCAGAGGACACGAGTGTAGCTCAAACTCCAATTGATACCTCTCAACATTTGTCTAAAAATAGAGGCGAGAGTGTTGTTCAATTGGAATACTCAAGGATCATCGACAGTCTTATGTATGTCATGTCATGTACTCGACCAGACTTAGCATATGCTGTGAGTAGGCTAAGTAGATATACTAGTAATCCTAGTTTAGAGCACTGGAAGAGTATGACAAGATTATTAAGGTATGTGAGATACATGAGAAACTATGGACTGCATTATGGCCAAAATCCAGCTGTTTTGGATGGATTCAGTGATGGCAACTGGATATCCGATATGAAAGATTCTAGATCCACAAGTGGTTACGTGTTTACCCTTGGAGGAGCAGCTATATCTTGGAAGTCCTCCAAACAAACTCTTATAGCAAGATCCACAACGGAATCTGAATTTATCGCGTTAGATAAAGCTGGAGAAGAGGCAGAATGGTTACGTCAATTCTTGGAATATGTTCCAAGATGGCCTAAGCCTGTGTCGGCCATTTGCATACATTGTGATTGCCAATCGGCTATTGGTAGAGCTCAAAATGCAATGTATAATGGCACAACAAGGCACATACGACGTCGGCATAACACGATACGACAACTACTCTCAACTGGAGTTATCACGATTGACTATGTCAGGTCAAAGGATAACTTTGCGGATCCGCTTACAAAAGGCTTAAGCAGAGAGGTATTACATAAGTCGTCGATGAGAATGGGACTAAAGCCCTTGGAGTAAGTTTGTACAACGGAAAACCTATCCTAGAAGATTAGAGATCCCATGATCTAGGCTCAATAGGACCACCTAACTGTACGAGCTGAGGTCACTGTGGGGGAGTACCTCAACATACAAAGGGAGTTACAAACTTCCTAATCCATTCCTACGTAAATCAGTGATATCAAGAGAGGTTAAGCATATGGATTTTAATGATTTGTAAATCACCTATGTTAGAGAAAAGTGGAGTCGCTTCAAATGGAATTGGGGGCACAATTCATAGAGCTCTCGCAGAACCAGGATGGTGTTCATGACCATAACGGACACAACTATGAGGGGTTATCCAGACCAGGAAAAGTAATGTGTGATGTGTAATAACGTCTACGTAAAAAGGGGTTGGTTCAAGGACATCGCGTCTATTAATGAGGGTTCAAAGGGAAACCTACCTATCCTGATTTGCTTGACCGCTGAAATTTTATCGCGACACTTGAGTGTGTGGGATGATTTCCATTCATGTGGGGGATTGTTGAAAATTAATGGAATTAAAGCAAATGAATGAGAGATCATAAGCTTTAATTGTGTGTTGGAACTTTAATGTGTGGGAAGTTGTGCTTGTCCCACATTGGTGGAGAGATAAATCTTTTGTAGATTTATAATTAAAATTCTCTACACGAATGTATTCTTGTGTGACAACTCACACCTAGTGGCAGCCAAGAGGCGAAGCACCCGACACGCGCCCGCACCCGCGCCTGGGCACGGGCACAGGCACGGGAACAGGACGAGGGCGATGGGGCAATGTGGCGCTTTGATGGCGCACTTTGCACGCTCGCATCGCCGCTTGGAGCCGCCTTTACTATTTTTAGAAGTGATTTGAGCCAGTGGACTGGTGACTGTTTACATTCCTACTGGTCAAGTGAATTAAATTCTCAGAATTCATTATATCATTGAATTTGAGACTTAATTTTTATTGAATTCTGCATTCAAGAATGACCTTTCACTTCAAATTCTGTTCAGTTATTAAATACAAAGCTTGGTGCTTTGTTTTAGATACTAGAACTCAGAAATCGTATGGTTGATACAAGACACACAAAAGAATTCCCTAACTTCGATTCTCTGCGCACTCTTGTTTCAGGTATACTTCCGGGTGCTAGGCTAATCCCGGCAATACAATCTGCTTAGGCTGTTGTACCCTGGGAAGCAGACGGGTTCACCTGGGTGGCCCGAAATCTGTTTTAAGGGAAGCGTGATCTTCACGTGCCTTAGTCACCGTTTGTTTACGTGTTTCTTTATTCTTTGTAATCTGTTTTACTATAGTTTACATTTCTTTGTATTTCCGTCATTCTGGCTCTAGCCATTTTGTGTATTGTAATCAGAATCATGATTAATAAAATTGTTATTTTATTTATTTTGTGAATGGACTTCCTACAGATATAATTAAAGGGTTTATCTGAAAACTAGATTTTCTTTTTCATACTTCAACAAACTATGTTTTCATATGTTGAAAGCAATGTTTTAAAACCGATTTTTAAATCATACCAGATTGGGTTCTGAAAAAGGTTCAACCGATTAAACCGGGCGGTTGAACTGGGTTACTAGTTAACCCTATAATTCCATAAAATACAAACTCATCTCAAAAAACAATCTAATCTCAATTAAGATTTATGTAACTGATCATAGTTTTATAAAAAAACAACTATTTTATTGTAAAATATTAAGCATTTTAAATTTTTTTTGTTACTTATAAACAATATTGCATTGTACAATATGGAAACCGTTTCAACAATGATGGAATATTGAAATGGAAGACAATAGGTTAATTACCGTAAATATGAAAGGTCAAAATTACCTTAATTTCGGATTTTATTAAAATTTAAAAATCAAATTTTAAGATAACCGGTTCAATGGTTTGAACCGGTAGAACCGGATTTACCGCCGGTACATATGACATGCCGTATTTGGGTTTTACCGGCCCTTATCGTACCGGACCTGTATCCGGTATCCGGTTTAACCGGTATAACCGGCCGGTATGAACCGGTATTTAAAACATTGGTTGAAAGGGCACCTCCCATTGGAGGACGTGACACACATCCTAGATTTTGTACCAAACATTAAAGTTCGACATGCATTGGAGCCTTGCATTCCGTATCAATTGGTCCGCAACGACGGACACGTCATGCCAAGTGTGTGGGGACCACACACAAACATTAATTTTTTCATATATATTTTTATATAAAAGTGGAGTGTGTAGGTTTAGAGTTGGAGAATGATGAAGACTTTTCGATGTTCATTTAAAATCTGATGTGACATATTGGGATGACGGTTTTTTAGTCTGAAACTTTAACAACTGGAGATGCTATATAACTATATATGATCTTGGTGATCAGAAGAACTTAACTAAAATCATATATGTTTTCATAAATAGTTACAAATATTATATTTGAGGTGGTCGAATCTAAAAGTATTATGGTGTATCCACACTTCAAACAATGCCTAGCAAAACAAGAAGAAACTTCTCGCCACTAGTTGGAAACAATTAACTTATTTACCTGTATATGTTAAGGGCATCTCCAATGTTAAGATGGGTCTGATTTTCAGGTCCTTCGTTTTAGCATGCCACATCATCTCCAATGTTAAGGGCATCTCCAATGTTAAGATGGGTTTGATTTTCATGTCCGTCATTTCATAATATAAAATTTTGAATATTTCCCTCATAATTAAATCATTTTAAATTATTAAATAAATTAAAAATTGGAAGATAAAAAACTAAAAGATAAAACAACCATTAAAATTACATAAAAAACTTGCAACATTTAAATTGGACATCATTGAACACGATACCAGAGTAAAGTTTCTATAGACGCGTCTCTCCTTTCACTTGACCCCTATTTATTTATTTGTGCTTTTCCTTTCTTTTTCGTCTTGAGCCTACTTCGGTACATGACGGATGATAAAGTGCAAGGTACATGTTTTCGATGTCTTCGCATACCAATTCCTCGTACTGTTGTACGGCGATTTGAATGAACTGATAATTAGTATCAAAAATAGGAACTGCCAGTGGAGGTGGAGATTACGTGGTTTGTTTGTCACTTGAGCTCTCTTTATCAAAAAGCCCACGTGAAGGTGGATGTTGTGTTGTTTCTTCTTCACTCTAGCTTGTGGTGTTTGAAAAGAAATGTGAAATTTGTAAATATAAAGTGAAGGTTTTGTTTCTAAAAGTTTTCTCTATTATTAAGTTTTGTGATGATGATATTAAGACTTTAATTTGTATATTAGGTTTGCTGACATCGCGCGTTATGACGAAACAAAGAAAATGATAAGGTATAACAAACCTTATTTAATTTGAAAAAAAAGCATATTGTTTATCATCGCACAATTTTGTGATACTAAATATAAATACTATTTTGAATACGTGTTTTTTAACAAAGTTTATACGGGAATGTCGAGGGAAAAAATAACAAACGTAAGTTATTAAAAATATCAAATTAACTGAAAAAAATAAATATTTAAAAAGGAAAAAAAAAGAATTATTAAAAAATGAAATAAATGATAGAGCAAATATGGTTTTAAAAAGAAAATGAAAGTATGAAAATATGTTAAAATCTAAAAGCAAATATAATAATTACATATTATAATATTAAAATAATAAAATATTAAAAAACGAAATGTTATTATAAATTTAAAGTCACTATTCATGGTTATTCGTCAACACAAACACACACACACACACACACACACACATATATATATATATATATATATATATAGGATCAAGATCAAGGGAAAACTCTCCGAGTTGTGAGAACTTAGAGAACTCGACCTTCTCATGCGAGTTTTGCCACTATTTTTTCACACCCTTAGATTAAAATGTTAGAAAACACTGAATAAATTTTCAAAAAAATTTCGAAGTGGTGTTTTTCGGCCCCCTGTAAAATGGTGATGACGTAAGTATGACACCACTTTTTACAGCATTTACGGCTATCGTAAATGAAAAAAACAAGTTTTTTTATTTTTTTTTAAGTTGACTTTTTTAGGATTTTTGGTAAATTTTTTTTTGAAAAAACCTTTCGTAAGGCCAAGTTCTCTAAGTTCTCATAACTCGTATAGATTTTTATTTTACCCTACCCCTCTCTCTCTCTCTCTATATATATATATATATATATATATATATAATTGTTCTTTAATTTTAGTGGTTTCTTATTTATTTTTATATGTGTTTCTTTATGTTAATTTATATATATTTGTTTGCTTGCTCATCCATGTGTTTTTTAATTAAATATTATTGAACAAACATTTACACAAAGACACATTCATTTTTATAACAAACAAACGAACATGAAAATGAGTATCTATTCATTTAATTGTTCGTGATCATATGTTTGTTCGGCTAAAGTTAAAAGATTAAACACAAACAAGCTTTTTCGTGTGTGTTTGATTCATTTATGCTTTTTAATAGAAGAAATGTGAGTTAATATGTCAAATTTCTAGAAAACAGTTTTTAAGTGTGTTTACAACATTTGATACAATTGAAGAAGTTAATAGAGGTTGTATATAAATGATTACAAATAATATATTTGATGTGGTCGTAAATGGAAAAGTCTCTTGGTGTTTCACTGTTTCCATACTTCAAACCTAGGATACAAATTGACAAGAATAAATCATCATCGCAACTGGTTGGAAACAAAGAATTTTTTAACATTTATATGTCAAATAAAACATAGTCTTTGGGTAAATTGAAACTTCCATTTCTCCCACTCAAAACCATTTTGAACTAGAAAGTAACTTCACCCGGCCACCCTCTTTATATTTATTTGCATGTCCCGTATATAGATAGACAAAATCAATAATCTGTAGAAAACCCTAAAAACTTTTGGTATATGCACACAAACCTAAAAACATTTGGTATCTCAAGAAGTCGGAAAATTCCTATAACAATTTACTTCAACGGTTTAATTGTATTATTTTCTATCGTTTGATAAGTCTCCTTATCTCTCTCTCTCTCTCTCTCTCTCTATATATATATATATATATATAGGGTTAGTTCATTTGTGATCAACCCTTTTATTGTTAACATTAGTGAATAAAAAGTTATATGTAGGCAAGTTCGGCTCTGAGATTGTTGATGGTGAGGTTTGTGACCTACAATTATGCATAAACAGATGACATAGGAATAATATGATTGAAAGCAAAACGTTTTATACAAAAAGCCCTCAATAGTAGACGTGAACATTCCAAAAGGCCCGAACCATCGGAGATGAATTCAACCTGATTGGAATATGGGTAATCATGGGGACATGCAATCACTAAGTAATCTCACTTATTAAAGAGTTTTTGAATTGGAATCCTTTGATAGATATTATAAAACCGCCAGTACAACACTTACTAATCGGGGCATGATATGATGGTGGGCAAGTATGCACCACATAAACTTTCATGGTCTTAAGATAATACATGTAACATATACTTTCGTCAAAACCAAATCAACCAATAATCAAACTGATAAACAACCCTAGCAAATAGTGATAATTGCTGATATAGATAGTTTTTTTCAATATTCTTTTTTTAATCTTCTAATTTTTTTTGGGGGGTGGGGGTGGGTTGGGGGTTACTATATTTCAAGACTGATAGATCGATGATAACCGAAAGATAAGCCCGTTATTTATAACAGTCGTTTATAACATTCGAATAGCAATGTTGTGTCATTGTGTGAGACATTATGATGTATTTCATTGAATACAAGCTTTCATTTTGTTCTTAAAAATTAAATTAAAGTACACACAAATATTATTTTCTTTCTTCATGATAATATTGGGTTCTTGTATACATTGTTTTATAAGTTAAATACATTTAAAGGAAAGAATAATAGATTTTAATAATCTCAACTATTAATCATTGGTCAACAACAGTCTCAAATTAAAAAATAACCAGTGGTGGTTTCACATTTTCATATATTGTAAACAAATAAACCTTTACTTATAAAACTTTTATTTCTTTTTGTTGCCTTTTCATTTTCTGTCAGTAAAAGTCCACTAGTTTACAACATGTGAAAAGGCGGGACCACCACTGGTTATTTTTAAGTTGGGACAGTTGCCAGTCAACGGCTAATAGTTGAGATTATTGAAATCCATTATTTATTAAAGGAATCGTAACACGCGTCACTGATTCGTCAAGATTATGTAATACAAATAGTATAGAAAAAAGTTGTATGTCACATTTGATCATGGTGATAAAAAGGAAAACACAAGAAAATCAAAGAGAGCATAATGATATCATGTTCCAATTCAGTCGGCTTTAGATCATATCTTGTCAAGAAAATTAAGGTGTTTTCGACTCGGTTATGTTTATAGAGCATGTGCTTTGAAAGTTTGTATTTTGATTGCTTAAATGTTACCTAAATAACTTTGCTTACCAGAACGTACGAAAAATCAAAAGAAAATTTCAATCAGTAAATAGTTCCAACAAGACTAAATAATGGATTTGTGTTTTCAATCAGTAAATACTTCCAAAATAATGGATTTGTATGGTAGCACTTTAAATCAATTCAAAAAAGTTGGTAAATATTTTGAATTTTATCTACGATTTTACCATTCCACTTCCATTGTTTGAGCTGTCATATTAATTTCTTGAGTTAATTTTCGTTATTTTTTAAACCAAAAATCACTAAAAATAAGGTTAAGTGGGGTTAACGGGGGTTAAACCATTTATATGAGGCGAGGTGACGTAAATGAGAAAAAAAAAGTGATTTGATACATAGGTGGAGTTAAAGAAAGTTAAAGTATATCCCAAGTCATTATATAAAGTGTAATTAACTATTATCAGTATAAAACATATTTTTTTACCTATTATTATCTAACTAAATTTTAACTATTTAACTGAATAATTTTGAAATGGTAATATATTTTAAAAAATTTATCTACGACATTTTTTTTATGTTTTATCATGTGAAATCGATCTGAACTACGACATACATTTTTTATTTGCGTCTCGTTATGTGAAACCGAGCCGCAGTCACCACATATTTTTTAACCTACGTCTCTTGTGTGAAATCGAGATGAACTCACGACGTAATTTTTTTATCTACGTCTCATTGTATGAAATGTTATATATTCTACGCCACCACATATTTTATCATCTATGTTTTGTTGGGTGAAACCGAGCCACACTCATGTTGTATTTTTTATCTATGTTTGATTGTGTGAAAGTTATGTATTCTAAAAGATTTTATATACGTCATGACGGATTTAATATATGTGTTTCGTTGTGTGAAACCAAGCCCAATCCACGACGTAGTTTTTTTTACCTACGTTTCCTTGTGTAAAAACCGAGCCAAACTCACAATGTATTTTCTGTCTACATTGCTTTGTGTGAAATGTTATATATTTTGAAATATTTTATCTACGTCACAATGTATTTTTTATCCATGTTTCTTTGTGTGAAACCGAGCCGGATTCATTACGTATATTTTTCTACGTTGCGTTATGTGAAAAGCCATATTTTATCAACATCACTACATAGTTTTGTTTTCTATGTTAGTTCGTTTGTGAAACTGAGCCGAACTCACAATGTATTTTTCTATCTATGTTTCGTTGTCTGAAAAGTTATATATTCGAAAAGATTTTATCTACGTCACGACGTATTTTTAATCTATGTTTTGTTGTGTAAAAGCGAGATGAACTCCCAACGTATTTTTTTTATCTACGTTTCATTGTGTAAAATTGATCGAGCTAAACTCACGACATATTTTTTATCCATGTTTCCTTGTGTGAAATCGAGTGAACTTACCATTGCAAAAAATATTTAGTTAAACAATTAAGAAAGTGTAGTTAAATAATGAAAGAAAACAGAAAAATTGTGTGTCTAGATGTTAAGAGTTAATTGTGTGATAAGTCTATGTGGTTTTTTAAAAGTAGCAAGGTTGGATATTGAGATGTGAAATTATAATATTACACTCAGTTATTAGTTTGGTTTAACTGATGTTAGCCTTAATACCCTACGATGTTACAAAATCAAAAGTTAATACTCTAAATTGTTACTTTAAACTCTTAATACCCACCCTTGTTACTTTTCACAAACCATAAGAATTAATCTTATGATTAACTCTACTGAGAACTAACAAGTTTTTGAGTTATAATGATAATAAACAAAGATAAAGCAAATAATTGTTTAGTTTGAAAGATTAGAATGATAGTAGTTTCTTCGGTGATACATTATACTCAAAGGATAAGGATTCGGAGATGGAAATTGATACATTATATACATTATACTCCGCTACTGTTAAACGGAAACCCCAATGAAAATAACGCTTGGCCTTAAGTCCTTAACATAACCCGTTAAAAGTTTATAAGTTATTCATCATCCCACCTTAAAATAACCCGTTAAAGTTTGTAAGTTATTAATCATCCCACCACAACAAATATGTTAATTATACAAGATTTTTGCAAACATATGCGCAATATAAGTAATGAAATAATGTTACAGTTATTAACTTTTTAAAACAACTTTTTCCTCTTATAAATGGCTTTTGGAAAAGTTAATAAGTTAATAGGAGGTTATAAATGGAATCCCAAACATATACGTAAACATGCATAGGGAACTTTTAGTGATGGTATGAACAAAAAAAATTATTGTTATAGTATCTTTCCTTGGTTTTCATGTTTTTTAAGATGTTATGTAATAGTTTAGCTTCTTTTATATTTATCATTAGCTATGCTAAATATTGCATCTATTAGTGGATCTGTTTTTCGTGTTTTTTAAAGATGTTATGTAATAGTTTAGCTTCGTTTATAATTATCATTCACTATGCTAGATATTACATCTATCAGTGGATAATATATATATCATTACAAGGTTTTACATAAAATTGTATATTTTTAAAACTGCCGCAAACATACACACTCCAATTCTACAATAATACCTAAAATGTATACACACATACACCACGATAACGTTTGAATCCTCACAACTTGAAAGGGATTCATCAATGCAATTAGACGAAAAACCTCTTGACAAAAAAATTATATGATTTTCATGTCCGTCATTTAGCACGCCATATCATTCTAGATCCACCTCTATCTCAAAAAAAAAAAACTATTTTTTTTCAACGCTAAATCAATCCAAACCTCCACTTTACCATTCACCTCATCACCTACTTTTTCTCTTTATATCTAATTAGGTTATTTTTAATATAATATCGTAAAATATTTCACTCATAATGAAATCATTTTAAATAAAATAAATTAAAAATTGGATGATAAAAACACAAAATTGAAAGACAAAACAACTATTAAAATTACATAAAATACTTGCAACGTTTAAATTAGACATCATTGAACACGGTACCGGAGTAAAGTTTTCATAGGTGTGTGTCTCCTTACATTTGATCCTTCTTTATTTCTTTGTGCTTCCCTTTTCTTTTTCGTCTAGTTGACTTGAGCCTGCTTCGGTACCTAACAGGTGACAAAGTGCAAGGTACACGTTTTCGATGTCGTCGCGCACCAATTCCTCTGTACCCTTTAGGATGATTTGCATGAACTGATTATTAACAACATTGGTATCAAAACAGGAACTGCTAGTGGAGGTGGAGATTGCGTGGTTTGTTTTTCACTTGAGCTCTCTGTCTAAAAGCCCACGTGAAGGTGGATGTTGCGTTGTTTCTTCGTTACTCGAGCTCATGGTGTTTGGAAAAGTATGTGAAATTTGTAAATATGAAGTGAAGGTTTTATTTGTGTGAAATATGTATGTTAAAGCGCGTTATGTATATATAGTGGGTTGGTTATATTTTCAATTAATTGTTTCATTATTTTAAAAATTTAGCCGTTTGAATTTTAGTTTTTTTAAATCCTCGAAGGTCGAATGGGGCCCACCAACCTCTCCGGATAGAGTCCGCTGCACTGGATGGACCACAACCCACCTTCCCCTCTAACGCGCACATGCCATCCGGTGGTGAAATCCGGATTCTGGACCTCGTCTGTAATTAAAAGATGGGATGTTCTAAATAAAAAAATAGTCTATGGTCAAAAACTCAAAATGAAACTTCCATTTCTCCATTCACATAACCAGCTTTTTGACCATGACTTCCCCATCTCTCTATATATACATGCATGCCCCTGTACATAACATCAATAACTTATATACCAAAATCTAATAAGATTTGCTATATGCACAGAATAATGGATAACAAAAGCTTTTTGTTCTTTGCTCTTTTCATCATCTTTTGTGTACCTCTGGCTCTATCTCAAGAAGTTGGTTAGTCATATTAATTAAGAACTAGTTTCAATATTACAGTTGCCTTTTTGTACGTTTGGTTGTATATACATTTTTTTTTGTTCTTGAAATATGTTGTTAATGGTGGGGCAGATGATGAACATGAATTCTCTTATGATGTGAATAGTCCGAATGGCCCGAACCACTGGGGAGAACTCAATCCATTGTGGAGTACGTGTAATAATGCAACACTTATTATCAGGGCCATAATATGAGGGTAGGAAAGCTTGCAACACAATTGATTATGCTTTCATCATCTTAAGATAATTGTTATTGTTTAATGAGTGTAAATATTTATGTTTGTAATTACTAACTTATTATTATGATTAAAACAAACACAGATGACATGGAAAATAGGAGCCGGGCATATTCATATAAATGGAATCGAGTATCAGCTTAATCAAGCCCACTGGCACACTCCTACTGAACACACCATCAATGGCCGAAGGTATAAAATTTATTTTGATTTTTACCATGGCTCAACTTAAATAAATCATCTCGAAAATTCATTTTCATATATGTACAGATTTGATATCGAGCTACACTTGGTTCATCAAAGTATAGATGAAAAGTATGCAGTGGTGGGAATTTTATACAAAATTGGTCACCCAGATTCTTTTCTAACAAAGGCATGTTCATAAACATTACCATTAAAAAATACTATAAATTTAACCAACAAGATTTTCTTGATATAAGTTTCCATGTTTTTCTTTTCTTCAAAATATGTGATCAGATGGAATCATTTAAAAGCATTGTCATCTACAAGAAATGTTAGTAAAAACGTGGGATTAACAGACCCCAGACAAATAAAATTTGGGAGTAGAAAATATTATCGATATATTGGTTCACTTACTACGCCACCATGTAATCAAAGTGTTATTTGGACCATTGTTCAAAAGGTAAAATGTATTTATATTTTTTTCAGAATATTCAAGCTAACTTTACTACATGTAAGGAATTTAATAACTAAAAGACGTTTTGCTTCATTATTTATCAGGTGAGAACAGTTTCACCCGAACAACTGCGTATAATCCGTGAAGCAATCCACGATGTGAGCTCTATATTTATGCTCTATTGCCATTAGTTTTCACTTTTGATATGAAACTTTTTTTGTTAATTTTAGCTTGTTGCGTAACAGGAGTTAAAAGCTAATGCAAGACTTGTTCAAGCCTTAAATAATCGTTGATTAAAGCTTTACCGACCAGATGACTACGATGAAACAAATTAGAGTTCCGACCAGATTGGTTTTCAACTCAGCATCCACACGTTATTTATACTTTTTAGTATTGATCATAAATTTTTGTTTCTTTTTTTTTCATTCTGGATTGTATTATTTTGTATACAAGTTGCCACTTATTTTGTATGATAAATAAATCAATAAATAAAGTATGATGCTTATTCTTAATTAAGGTTTTATTTTCTTGCAACACAATATACAACTTGCCACTTATTTTGTATGATAAATAAATAAATAAATATAAAATGATGATGCTTATTCTTAAATAAGCTAGGTTTTATTTTCTTCCAAAACAATTTATTAGTGTAAGAGTCAACTACATCCTTCAAAAGAATAAAAAACACATGTCTGATTCATAACCATGTTTAAGAAAAAGAGGACTAACTCGACCGGTTTAGTTCATTTAAGTTTACCACAACCAGACGAACAAGGCTGTTAAAACCTCCGGAAGAGTGTTTTGTATAACCAAGTGATTAGACATAATACCAATGATAACACAATTTTGAAAAAAAACCCGGAGCAGAGTGAAATTCAAAACCATACGAATAATGATAAGCTATGATGGAGCATAAAAATTAAGGACATCTAGGAATTTAAGATGGGGAGAGTGAAACTTACCATAAAAATTAATCGTGGGTGAACTGCGAAATAAATAAAGAAAAGGTTGTGAAACTAGCCTAATAACAAGATAATACAAGAACAATAATAGGAAGAAAAGAACCCATATTTCATTGATAGGCATTTTATTCAATGAGATACAATAGTGAAATTTAAACAGATTGAAACTTAATCTAATAATATTATAGGCGAAAGAAAACTTATTAAATAAGCCTAATCTATTTTATGTAATGATAACCACATAATATAATATTGAATAAGCCTAATATATTTTCATTAAGTTTATAAATTTACCGGGCATCGTCACCTTTATCCAAAAAGAAAATCAAACAATTGAAACCCTACATCGTTTTCGACACTAGTCATGAAAACCTAAATCAAAAGGTGGTGAAACTTGAACTTAAAAAATGGTGGAACTTAAACATTTAAATTGGGGCACATAAAAACCAAACAAAGATCAAACATTCAAAAAATCAAATATTCAAATGGTTCAACCCTGCGATTGTGCAACCGAAATTCACAAGAATCGAGAAGAATATATGATTTTGGTCGTTCTCAATGTCAGATAATTTGAATTCCCATCGCAAGTAATCAACATATCCTCTAAACCTACAAGTTTCAAATGTGTAATGGTATGCAAGTGTATTGTGTACGTCGTATGTATGTCATGAAAAACAAATGGTCGCTCGAGAGTCCATCCCTTTTCTCTTTGGACTTTTGGATTAGGAGGGACCCCAACTATATAGAACTAATATTATCTAAACCTAATGGGCTAATATTAACATTTCTAAGAAAATATGGGGGGGGGGGGGGGTCTTATATTTTTCGCCCATGAAACAACAGTGGCAATGTATCATAATTCATAATCGATGAATGATCAACAAGGACGATGCAAATTTGTTTAATTTGGCGGAAGTACGTTTCGACAAGATATTGAACATAAGACGGAAATGATGGCTTGAATTGATTAAGGAATGTGCTTGTGATATACAACATTACAATGGGAAGGTTAAAGTTGTAGCTGACACCTTGAGCCGTAAGGAAAGACAAGAGCAGAGCCAATTTAAGTGAAGGCTAATCAGTTAATTGTGACTCCAGATATATATTGAAGCAAATAAGCAATGCTCAAGAGGAAAGATTTAGGTCAGATAAAATAAAAGAAGGAAATAATGGTAGGACAAGAAGCAAAAAATATGGAAAGCAATGATGGTGTAAAGACCTGGTTTGGTCGAATGTTAATTCCTCAATATGGGGAGCTTCATGAAAGAATATTGGACGAGGCACACAAGACACAATATTAATCTATCTCGGTGTCACAAAAGGATTATTGGTGGCTAGAAATGAAACAAGAAATTGTGGGTTACATGAACATGTACTTGACATTACAAGTTAAGGCTAAATACTGGAGGCCATATGGAAAGTTTCAGCCATTAGATGTGACGAAATGGAAATTAGAACACATTACCATGGACTTCATAACTAAGCTACCTAGGACAACTAAGTCTCATGACACCATTTGGGTAATTGTGGACCGCTTGACTAAAAATGCTCACTTCTTGCCAATCTGTGAAACTTATATGTTTGAAAGGTTTGTTGTGTTATTTATTAAGAAGATTGTTGCACGGCATGGGATACTGGTGTAACATCCGTCAAAAACCGGATTTATCAAACCCGCTCCGTTTATTAACCGAACAATCCGTTAAAAATTTCGTTGCGTATTTAATGACCAAATTAATTTTAAACGATACATAATTAATAACTATATTGGAATATATAATTTATATTTGAAAAAGTATTTAAAATAAGGAAATAAAAATAAAAGGCTTCTGCCGGGTTTCGAACCCGGGTCAGCCAGAATCAACAAACGCCTTAACTTCCAACCATTCAACCACTGCGCCACTTGTATTTTTTAGTAATATATCCAGACAATTAATTCAAATAATGAAACAGAAATCAAAGCCCAGTCAACTGACGCGCCCAAATCCGCTGACGCCGGAAAATCCGACGATTTGGTCAAACGTCGTCGGTTATCTATGACTTAACGTAAACATTAACCTCAACATCGGTTATAACTGATGTCCAGTCCGCGATACAAGTTATAACCGCCGGAAAATCATTAACCGACGAATCAAGACGGAAAACGGACCAAATTCGTCGATGTTCTGCCCTATAAATACCCCCTCTAACCTCTGTTAGCTCTTTCGCTCATAATCACACTCTTTCCCAACGTAATTTCACTCGCCGGAGAATTTCTGCAACTCGCCGGAAAACCGAACCTTTTCACCTCTGTGCATCACTCTAAAAACTGAACCCCAGAGCTCATACAAAGCCACCTACACTCATCTCAAGCTCCCTGAAGACCCTCTGCCGTAAGACACCCGTCGCCAGAATAACCTGCTGACATCGGAGCTTCGCCGGCGAAACAGAGGAGCCATTGTTCGGTATATCTTACACTTAATCTCCCACTATTTTTATTTATCTCACATGTAATTAATCACAACACACTAAAGAACTGGATTAAATCATCAAACGAGTCGGATTTTTGTTCTGGATGAAGATTAACGAAGAAGATGAAGATTTCAGTATTATATAAGTTTAATTTAAATCAAGATATATCTCGGGTTAGACACACAGTCCAGCGGTGGACTGTGTGCACATAAACACGCATACGTCCCGAGTTCGATTCTTGTTCCACGCACACTCGCCTTAATAAAAATGTTCCTTTTTTTAACCGAACCGGATTCACTACAATAGATGTTAAGTTTAATAAAAACCGGAATAATAACCAAGATAGAACGTTTAATCACACGTCACGAGTTCGAGTACGGACTACCGCACCGGTCCTGATAATTATCAAACTTTTTATATAAGACAGAAATGAAATTATTTAGTTTGTATATAAGTATAATAAAAATCAGATTACTTAACAAGATAGACACACAGTCCAGCGGTGGACTGTGTGTTAACCTAAACCACAGGTCCCGGGTTTGAGACCTGTGGAGAACACCAAGCGAGTCATTTAAATCGTTTTTGAAATAAATGATTTTCGGATTAATTTAATTAAGGTATAAATATAATTAAAAACAGAAATATTTCGGGTTAGACACGTAGCTCAGTTGGTAGAGCTGCGTGCACGCGTACGGGTGGTCTCGGGTTCGAGCCTCACCCAGCGCATACATACACACGTACGAACCGGTCAACAGTCAACAGTCAAAGTCAATGGTCAACAAGTCAACGGTCAAAAAGTCAACATTTTTATTATTATTTTTATTTATTTATTTTATTTAAAAATCAATTAAAAATACTTAAAAATAACATTTTTAAAGTTAGAAAATAGCTTTAAACTCACAAAAATATATCCAATAATCCTACTAAAATTGATTAATAAAATCCGCTTACTTACCGAACCATTATGCCATTATCTAGGTTAGTTTCACTCGTGGTTAAAACCAACTTCGTCCGCATTCAACATCATCAACCGAACGCACCCAATGTGAGTGAATCTTACAACTCCCCTTTTTAATTACACGTTTTGGGGTGTGTCATGTGTCACTAAAATTAACTCGTTTATTTAAACTTGTGTCATACCATATTGTGATCTAAACTTAGATTGTATATATTGTTTGTAGTTATGTATTTCATATTGTCAAGTTATATGCAATTCATTCATTAGGCCCATCAGTTCCTCGTGGGAGACGAGTTGAGCAACGCGTGCCTCAAAACAAATCCATTATTGGTCGTGTGTGCATTATTTAATATTAAATGATTGGTGAATAAGTTTACATCTATTTTTACTCATGTGTGGTTGTGCACTTTATTTTATAATCAATTAAATAAACTTGTTCAAATGCTTTTCATAGGATTCACTCGCCAACTTTTTGTTGATCCAAAAACCATTTTTACACATGATACAGGTGAACAGGATGAAGCAAGGAAAACATAGGAAATGCCTTAGAAGAAAACAATGAAGCCTAGAATGATGTTTAGGACATGATGTAATTATGATTGTATATTTTCCAATAAAATGTATTAATGAATATGAAACATTATAATAAATGACATGAGCTTTGATGATAACCCAATCATGCCTCGATCACCTTTTCCGCTGCGGGTCGGGGTGTGACAACTGGAGTCCATTGTATCAAATGTAGATAGGCGGTTTACCTCTAAGTTTTGAAGTAAGTTTCATGAAGAAATGGGAACAAGGTTGCACATTAGCTAAGCTTATCATCTTCAAATGGATAGTTAGTCTGAAAGAACCATTTAAATCTTCGAGGATATGATTCATGCATGCATTATTGATTTTGGAAGAAGATGGGATAATCATCTACCACTAGTTGAATTCTCCTATAACAACATATATCACATTATTAGTATGCCGCCTTACGAAATGTTATATGGAAGACGATGCAGAACACCGAATTGTTGGGATAGTTATCTACCACTAGCTTGAAAATCATTATAGAAACGACTAAAAGCTTGACAAGTTAGAATGTACATGAAAGCAACAAAGGATAGAAAAAGTCTCGTGTTAATAAAAGATGACGACTACCCGAGTTTGAGGTCGTGATAAAGTGATGCTGAAGGTTCCACCATGGATAGCGATCAGTAGAGATTCCACAAGAGAGAAAAACTAAGGCCGAGGTATATCAGAACATTCAGAATTGTGGCACATGTTAAGTGTTGGCTTATAGTGGAATTGTCTAACGAGTTGACTAGAATCCACCAAACTCTCTAATTTCTATGTATTGCATTTGAGAAAACGTTTAGTTGGTGATGGAGCGCATGTACCGCTCGATGATGTTGAAGTTGATGAAAAGCTTAATTATATTGCAGAACCAAAAGCAATATTGGATAGATAGGTGAAACGATTGAGGAACAAAGGTATACCACAAGTCAAAGTTCAATGGAAGCATAAGAAAGGCTTGGTGGCCACTTGCCAATCCGAGGATGAAATGAAAGAGTTTTACCCATAGTTATTTTATAAATGACGTGTTTCGGGGCTTAAACTTAATGTAAGGGGTAGGTTTGTAACACCCCAAATTTTAATAAATGGTAAGGATGGCGCAGGCTTTAAACCCAAGTTGTGGAATACAAAAGGAAATTATTGAAAGGCCCATTATGGAGTGTTCTACTTGAAGGTTCAAGCATTGTGGTGCAAGCGTGAGGCTATTGGAGGGTTGTTCATCAAGGGTTCACACTCGGTTTAGTTTTTTTTTTTCAAAAAAAAGTATGAAAACCACATAAAAGTTTACCTGTATTTTATGTTTGATGCATTAGATGAAGTTACAAATCAATTATGATGCATTTCAGTGATAAAGTTAGGATCTTGACGTCGAATAAAGCTAGATCCAATATAAACCGTTGTTGTTAATGTTAGGGTGGTACATTTCGCCAACCTTTGCGAGATACCGAATAATATGTTCTTGGTGAAATGCAAGAATCAATGAAACGATCATTCTAGTGAAATGTTGGGACCTAACGAAAAGTATGTTTGCAGCAAAAAGTATGTCTTGAGTAGCAAATGTATTGATGGGAGAATTTTTATGGTCAACGTAATGTTAACCGACGGAAAGTAAGTTGGTTGCGAATTGTTGTCCACTTAGGAAGATACATTTCGCTCGCATGGAAAAGTCTTACATTTCACTAGACTTTATAAGTAAAGGTTAATGTGAATCGTATGGATCTTTGATTCGTTGACTACCATTCAGGGGCCCAATAGCCGGCCCTGATTAGCATAGACAAAATTACGTGCGATGTTAAGTCAAGGTCAACTTTTTGGGTCAGCTGCAGGTGTAAGCGTTAACTTCCATTTTGCTCTATGTGGTCTGGTTGTTTTAACGGTTTTGCCCTAATGGTTTAAAAAGTGTCATTTTTCTCCATGATCTTTCTAGGTTATAACCACTTTGCTCCTCGCCTCTAACGATATCCATTTCCAATGTTAACTAGAAGGGTATTTTGGTAATTTTACTGAAAAGAATTTAATTATTTATTATTAATTTATGAAATACCAAACTACCCTTTTAGTTAACACTAGAAATGGATGTCGTTTAGGCAGGGAGCAAGTGATGATAAGTTTAAAAGATCAAGGATGAAAATAACACTTTTTAAACCATTGGGAAAAACCGTTGAAACGAACAAACAATAGGGAGTAAACCAAAAGTTCACTCTATATAGATTTTTTGATATATATATATATATATATATATATATATATATGGGATGGATAATAAGAAAACTAGTTTAAATGAGAAAACCAAAAAACTAACTATAAAAGCCAAAAAAAACATATCAAAATTTTTTTTTTTGATTTTTTTATAAAAATCGCTATATATATTATATAAAAAAAACTTTTTTTTAAATAAAAAAACATATAATGCACATGTGCAACATATACATATAATGCACATGTGTAGTACAAATATAGTGCACATGTGCAGTACAAGTTTTTTTTTTTGAAAATATTTTTTTATACATAAAAACAGTGATTTTTTATAAAAAAAATTGTAAACAAATTGTATTTTTTATGCTTTTTTTTTTGCTTTTTTAGTTAGTTTTCTAGTTTTCTCATTTTTATCTAATTTTCTCATGATCCTCTCCTTTTATATATATATATATATATATATATATATGTATATATATATGATATGATGTAAAATAATATAACATATTTAAAAAAGAAAAAGACAATCCTCCTCCCCTGGAGACCGCTATCTAGACGACCCTTAGGACCGACCCTAACTAGAGGGTTCTTATGAGAAACATGTTATAAACAAATGAGAAGTTTGTAGGTTTTACTTAGCTGCAAGTTCAATAAACCGTTCGTGAGTTGTTCGATGAAAATTTTGTTCTTATTTGTTTAATAAAATAAACGAACATGAGTAAAGACCTTTATTTATTTAACTAAATGACTTAACATATGTACTATTCATTCATTTATATTCTTGAAAGTTCGTTCATAACGTCCTCTTATCATCGTTCACTTATATATGTTCGATTATTTCATTCATGTTTGTTCATTTGTTAATGTTCATTTATTACCTTTGTTATTAATTTATTATTCTTGTTATAATTGGTCTACGACTTAGGCTCCCAAGATGAATTACATTTTGTAGGGAGATCAAGGTTCGATTATTAAGAGGTATAATTTAGTATAGAATTCGAGAAAACTTAGCTAATAAAAAAAGGAATACAATTGGTCCATATTGTTAAGCTTGTTCGGTCTTCTAACTTTAATCTAGATAGATATGGTTGCTTCTAAAATTTTTCTATAATTGTTATGTTTTGTGATGATGATATTAAGTGGTATGTTGTTCTTTACTTTTAGTTGATTTGTTATTTATTTTTATATGCATTTCTTTATGTTAATTTATATATATTCATTTGTTATCCATTTTTTTAAATATCAACCAATGAACATTAATAAACAAGAACACATTCATTTTCATAACAAACCAACATGAAAAAGAGTATCTGTTCATTTAGTTGTTCTTCATGATTCTATGTTCGTTCGTTCGACTAAAGTTAAAACATTGAACACCAACAAGCTTCTTAGTGTTTGTTTGGTTCATTTACAGGCTGGATATTTTTTTAGTTAGTTTTCTAGTTTTCTCATTTATATCTAGTTTTCTCATAATCCTCTCCCTATATATATATATATATATATATATATATAAGAGGTAAAATAATATAACATATTTAAAAAAGAAAAAGACAATCCTCCTCCCCTGGAGACCGCTATCTAGACCACCCTTAGGACCGACCCTAACTAGAGGGTTCTTATGAGAAACATGTTATAAACTAATGAGAAGTTTGTAGGTTTTAATTAGCTGCAAGTTCAATAAACCGTTCGTGAATTGTTCGATGAAAATTTCATTCTTATTTGTTTAATAAATTAAACGGACATGAGTAAAGATCTTTATTTATTTAACTAAATGACTCAACATATGTACTGTTCATTCATTTATATTCTTGAAAGTTCGTTCATAACGTCCTCTTATCATCATTCACTTATATATGTTCGATTATTTCATTCATGTTTGTTCATTTGTTAATGTTCATTTATTACCTTTGTTATTGTTTTATTATTCTTGTTATAATTGGTCTACGACTTAGGCTTTGGCCCAAGATGAATTACGTTTTGTAGGAAGATCAAGGTTCGATTATTAAAAGGTATAATTTAGTATAGAATTCAAGAAGAGAAAACTTAGCTAATAAAAAAAGTAATACAATTGGTCCGTATTGTTAAGCTTGTTCGGTCTTCTAACTTTAATCTAGATAGATATGGTTGCTTCTAAATTTTTCTATATTGTTATGTTTTGTGATGATGATATTAAGTGGTATGTTGTTCTTTACTTTTAGCTGATTTGTTATTTATTTTTATATGCATTTCTTTATGTTAATTTATATATATTCATTTGTTATCCATTTTTTTAAATATCAACCAATGAACATTAATAAACAAGAACACATTCTTTTCATAACAAAACCAACATGAAAAAGAGTATCTGTTCATTTAGTTGTTCTTCATGATTCTATGTTCGTTCGTTCGACTAAAGTTAAAACATTGAACACCAACAAGCTTCTTAGTGTTTGTTTGGTTCATTTACAGGCTGGATATTTTTTAGTAGAATACATGTGAGTTGATAGGTACAAAATATTTCTAGAAACAATTTTTAAGTGTTTTTACAACATTTGATACAATTCAAGAAGTTAACAAAAGCTCTACATAAATTTTTACGGATATTTTGATGTGGTCGTGAATTGCAAAGTCTCTTGGTGTTTCCACACTTCAAACCTTGAATGCAAATTGACATGAACAAATTTCTTGCAACTCGCAGGAAACAAAGAAAATTTTAACTTTTATATGTTAAATATAACATAGTCTATGGGCAAATTGGAACTTTCATTCTCTCATTCATAGAACCTTTTTGAACTAGAAAGCCACTCCACCCCGGCTACCCTCTGTATTTATTTACATGTCCCATATATAGATTGCCAAAATCAATAATTTGTAGAAACCCTTAAAACATTTGGTATATGCACAAAGCCTCTTGCTCTTTTCATCATCTTTTGTGCACCTAAAGTTATATTTCAAGAATTTTGGAAAATTTCTCAAACAATTTCCTTAACATTGCAATTGTATCTTCTATCGTTTGATAAGACCATCTATCTCTATATAAATACACACACACTTCAACATTGTAATTGATTTTCTATTGTTTGATAAGTCTCTCTCTCTCTCTCTATATATATGTGTGTGCGTGTGAGGGGGGGGGGGGGGGGGGGTTCAAGTAAGAGTGAAATAAAACAAGAGCTTTGGGATCCTATTTCCATTTTCCCTATAAAAAAAGTTATGTGTAGGCAAGTTGGGCTTTGAGATTGTTGATGGTGTGGTTTGTAATATACAATTATACATAAACAAATGACATAGAAATAATATGATTAAAATAAAAAAAATATACAAGAAGCCCTCAATAGTATAATCCCATATGACGTGAACATTCCAAAAGGCCAAAACCATCGGAGATAAATTCATCCTGATTGGAGTACGTGTAATCATGGGGACATGCAATCACTAACTAATCTCATTTATAAAAGATTTAGACGACATCTGAACTGTGCCTATACAACACTTACATTAGGGGCCATGATATGATGGATAGCAAGCATGCACCACATAAACTTTCATCGTCTTAAGATAATAGTTTAATACATAATGTCGTTGAAACCAATTAATAATGGAACTTGCAAATAGCTTCCACAAAAAAAATACTTCCAAACTTACCCAAGTCGGTGTCCATTGACGAGACATTATTCCCCTGGTTATCGTTTTGGTATATGGATAGTTGTTTTTTAAATATTCTTTTTTCATTTTTTTTTTTGAGGGGGGGGGGGGGGGGTTTGGGATGGGTTACTATATTTTGTGACTTATCGATTGGTGATAACCGAAGAATAAGTCCATCGTTCATAATAGGTTGTCATACTCATTCATACTCATTCGTGTAGCAATGTTGTGTCATTGTGTGAGACATTATGATGTATTTCATTGAATACAAGCTTTCCTTTTTTTTCTTAAAAAATGAAATTAAAGTACACACAAATATTATTTTCTTTCTTCATGATAATGTTGGATTCTTGTATACATTGTTTTGTTTTATAAGTTAAATACATTTAAAGGAATCTTAAGCGCGGTCACTGATTCGTGAAGATTATGTAAAACAAATTAGTATAGGAAAAAGTTGGAAGTCACATTTGATCATGGTGATAAAAAGGAAAAAAAATTAAATAAAAATAAAGAGAGAGCTCAATGACAACTTATTCCTATTCAGTCGGCTTTCGATCACATCTTGTCAAGAAAATTAAGGTTATGTTTATAGAACATGTGCTTTGAAAGTTTCTATTTTGATTGCTTAAATGTTACCTAAATAACTTTGCTTACAAGAACGTACGAAAAATCAAAAGAAAATTTTCAATCAGGAAATAGTTCCAAAAAGAATAAAGCAATGGATTTGTGTTTTCAATAAGTAAATAGTTCCAAAATAATGGGTTTGTATGTAGCACTTCTAATCAATTGAAAAAGTTGGTAATACTTTGAATTTTATCTACGATTTTACCATTCCACTTTCCATTGTTTGCGTTGTCATGTTATTTTCTTGAGTGTTAGGTCGTGTACCCTAACATATGAGACGTTAAAGTGACATGATATATTAACGAGCGTTGCATGAAGCTCTCTTCTTGTGTTAAGGGGTATTAAATAGATTACTTATTAACATATTAGCTATATGTCAAAAGATTGAATTAGTTTTCTTACCTATTTTAAACCAAAAATCACTAAAAATAAGGTTAAGTGAAGTTAACGGGATTAGACCATTTCTTTCTTTGAGAAGAGATGAAGTAAAATGAGTGATGTAAGACCTAGATGAAATTAAGAAAAGTTAAAGTATATCCTAAGGCCTTATATGATGTGGTAACCCAACATTGAAATCACATGTATTTAAAGGGTAATTAACTATTCATGATAAAACATACTTTTTTTAATCTTTTATTATCTAACTAAAACTTTTAACTATTTAACTGAATAATTTTTGAAATGGTAAAAAATTATATATTTTAAAATATTTTATCTATGTAACAATGTTTTTTACGTTTTATTGTGTGAAATCGATCCGAACTACGACGTACATTTTTTATTTATGTATCGATGTTTTGTGTGAAACCAAGCCGAGTATTTTTTTATCTACGTTGCATTGTGTGAAATCGAAACGAACTCATGAAGTAATTTTTTTATCTACGTTTCGTGTGAAATATTATATATTCAAAAATATTTTATCTATGCTACCACATATTTTATCATCTACATTTTGTTGGGTGAAACCGAGACGCACTTATGGGTATTTTTTTTACCTACGTTTCATTATGTGAAAGTTATGTATTCTACAAGATTTTATATACGTCATGACGAATTTAAGATATGCGTTTCGTTGTGTAAAACCGAGGCCAATCCACGATGTAGTTTTTAAATCTACGTTTCATTGTGTAAAAAGTTGTATGTTCTAAAAGATTATATTTACGAGCCAAACTCACGATGTATTTTTTTGTCTACATTTCGGTGTGTGAAAAGTTATATATTTTGAAAGATTTTATCTACGTCATAATGTATTTTTTATCCATGTTTGTTTGTGTGAAACCAAGCCGAATTCATTACGTATTTTTTATCTACGCTTCGTTGTGTGAAAAGCCATATACTCTAAAAGATTTTATCAACATCAGTACATATTTTTTTATCTACGTTAGTTCGTGTGTCAAACCGAGCCGAACTCACGATGTATTTTTCATCTATGTTTTGTTCGAAAAGATTTTATCTACGTCACGACATATTTTCAATCTACGTTTTGTTGTATAAAACCGAAATGTATTCACAACATTTTTTATCTACGTTTCGTTGTGTAAAACCGATCGAGCGAGCTCACAACGTATTTTTTACTATGTTTCGTTGTGTGAAATCGAGGTGAACTTACCATTGAAAAAAATATTTAGTTAAATAATTAAGAAAATTGTAGTTAAATAATGAAAGAAAATAGAAAAATTGTGTGTTTAAATGATATGATATAATTATGTGATAAGTCCATGTAGTTTCTCAAAAATAGCAAAGTTGAGTATTAAAATGTGAATTTACAAAATTACACTCAGTTATCAGTTTGTTTTATTAACTGATGTTATTCTTAATATCCTAGAATGTTACAAAATCAAAAGTTAGATTATTACTTTAACCTCTTAATACCCAACTTGTTACTTCCTATAACCCGAAGAATCCTTCGTGTAATTAACTCTATTGAGAACTAACAAGTTTTTGAGTTATAATGATAATAAACAATGATAAAGCAAATAATTTTTACTTTGAAAGATCAGAATGATATTAGTTAATTCTTCGGTGATGCATTATAAGGATATAAGAATCCGGAGATGGAAATTGATGTGGGCGTGGTGGAGACACCATACCACCAATGAACAAAATGCTTGGCTTTAAAATAATCCGTTAAAGTTTACAAGCTATTAATCATCCCACCACAACAAACATGTTAATTATACATGGTTTTTGCAAACATGCATAGGGAACTTGTAGTGACGGAATGAACACTAAAGGTTATTGTTATAGTATCTTTCTTTGGTTTTCGTATTTTTTTAAAGATGTTATGTAATACTTTAGCTTTTTTTATAATCATCATTCGCTATGCTAAATGTTACATCTATTAGTGGATTTGATTTTCGTGTTTTTTTAAAGATCTTATGTAATGTAATAGTTTAGCTTCTTTTATAATTATCATTCGCTATGCTAGTATTACATCTGTCAGTGGATAATATATATATATATATATATATATCATTACAAGGTTTTACTTAAATATATATATTTTTTTAAACTGCTATACACATACACACTCTCCAATTCTACAGTAATACCTAAAATGTATAAACACCAGGATGAGGTTTGAATCCTCATAACTTGAAAGGGATTCATCAACGCAATTAGACCAAAAATGTCTTGAAAAAAATAATAATATGATATTAAAGTGAAACATAATGTTTCTTTTGCTACATCACACTAACCTTACGTATGCTTTCAATTAAGAATACAATCATGAAATAAGTTTTTTATATAATCAAGAAGGGAAGTTTACTTAAATGAGCTATGTTTGTGTCAACCTGACATGTAAACTTTATATATTTTTTCTATTTATTTAAATGTAATTTTTTTTATTTTACATATTTGTGGGTTGACCTGAAATTTATGAGGTTTGACCCCAATGCATAGGTCAGTTTTGAATAGCGTATTTGTTATATGTCTCAAACAACTTTTGAATTCATTTTGTGTTTGAATTCAAGTCAAATTTTAGGTTAGTATCGGGTTAGATCCATCAACCCACCTACAAAATAACACTAAATTCTCATTCTACATTTTATAGTTACAATTATTTAAATGAATAACACAATAAAAGTTTCAGCTTATACTAATGTATAAAAACAATTGAATATTTCAACAATAGTTTCTGCTAATTTTCTCAAATATACACGTGATAATTCTATATTTTTCGATTACAACAGTCTAAATTAGTAATAACTAATAACAAATTTTTAAGCATAAAATGCAAATACATACATCTTATAATTTACTTGTTTCGCTATCAATATTAAATAAGTTCTACACATAAATTATAATACATAGGTTATATAACGAATGACTCTTTCTGAAAAAAAAATGTTTATATGTTATTCCAGATAATCCGTTTTCACAAATAAAATGTTAGTGAAAGTTGTTTCAATCTCATATTCATTCATCACTAATGTAGATCACGAGTGTGTTTTCCTCAAAGAGATACGGAGTATAATAATTTTCATATTTGATTATATGTTTTGAAAAACCTAAATATTTGATGTTGATTTTTACGGTCACAATTCATTTGGAATTGAAAGGCAATTTCGACAATGATATATGCTCCAAGTACTTAAACAACATTTTCTTTTTGCAGATAATTAAAGGGTTTATAATATTGAAACAACATTTTCTTTTTGCAGATATAATTAAAGGGTTTTATAATATTGAAAGGGCACCTCCAATGGGAGGACGTAAGACCCATACTAAATTTTGTACCAAACATGATTTGGTCCGCAGCGACAGACTTGTCATGCCAAGTGTGTAGGACCACACACAAACATTAATTTTTAAATATGTTTTTATATAAAACTGAAGTGTAAGGTGAAGATTTGTGTAGGTTTAGTGTGGGAGAAAAAATAAGACTTTTGGATGTTCGTTTGAAACCTGATGTGATATATTGAGGTGACAGTTTTTTAATCTGAAACTTTAACCACTGAAGATGCTCTAACTACACATGATCTTGTTGATCAGAAGAAGTTAACTAAATCATTTATGTGTTTATAAATAGTTATGTGTAGGCAAGTTCGACTTTGAGATTGTTGATGGTGAGGTTTGTAACCTACAATTATGCATAAACATATGAAATAGAAATAATATGATTGAAATCAAAACGTTTTATACAAAAAGCCCTCAATAGTGTAACATCCGTCAAAAACCGGATTTACCAAACCCGCTTCGTTTATTAACCGAACAACCAGTTAAAAATTTCGTTGCATATTTAATGCTCAAATTAATTTTAAACGATACATAATTAATAAGTATATTAGAATATAAAATTTATATTTGAAAATGTGTTAAAAATAGTAAAATAAAAATAAAATGCTGAAGCCGGGTTTCGAACCCGGGTCAGCCAGAAGCAAAGCCTTAACTGTCACACCCGACCCGCAGCGGAAAAGGTGATCGGGGCATGATTGAGTTATCATCAAAGCTCATGACATTTATTATGCGTTTCATATTCATTTAATACAATTTAATGGAAATTTACAATAAATATTACAACATGTTCTAACTATCAATCTAAGCTTCTTTATTCTCTTCTAAGGCATTTCCTATGTTTTCTTTGCTTCAACCTGTTCACCTGTATCATGTGTAAAAAGGTTTTGGATCAACATAAAGTTGGCGAGTGAATCCTATGGAAAAACATTTGAACAAGTTTATTAAATTGATTATGAAATATGTGCACAACCACTCATGAGTAAAAATAGATGTAACTTATTCAACAATCATAAGATATTAAATAAAGCACACATGAACAATAATGGAACATTTAGAGGCACGCGTTGCTCAACTCGTCTCTCACGAGGAACTGATGGGCCTAATGAATGAATTGCATAAACATGATAATCTGAATGACACAACTACAAACAATATAAACTCAATGATACACACATGAACAATAATGAATTGGTTTTGAGGCACGCGTTGTTCAACTCGTCTCCGCGAGGAACTGATGGGCTTAATGAATGAATTTCATATAATTTGACAAACTGACATAAGTAATCACATCAATATAAACAATCTAAGTTTAGGTCACGATATGGTATGGCACAAATTTAAATAAACGAG
The DNA here is from genome assembly GCA_947069175.1 of Scalesia atractyloides. NCBI lineage: Eukaryota > Viridiplantae > Streptophyta > Magnoliopsida > Asterales > Asteraceae > Scalesia > Scalesia atractyloides. Next base: position 79,764,749 of record CAMTDV010000004.1, on the reverse strand, counting down.
TTAATTATTTGAGACACATGACACACCCCAAAACGTGTAATTAAAAAGGGGAGTTGTAAGATTCACTCACAGTGGGTGCATTCGGTTGATGATGTTGAATGCACGCGAAGTGGTTTTAACCACGAGTGAGATTAACCTAGATAAATCGCATTATGGTTTGGTAAGTAAACGGATTTTATTAATCCATTTTAGTAGAATTGTTGGGTGTATTTTTGTGAGTTTAAGGCTATTTTCTAACCTTAAAAATGTTATTTTTAAGTATTTTTAATTGATTTTTAATTAAAATAAATAAATAAAAATAATAAAAAAATTTGATTTTTTTTTGCTACAGTTGACTTTGACTTTGACCGTTGACCGGTTCGAATGCGAATATAAGTGCGCTGGGTGAGGCTCGAACCCGAGACCTCCTGTACGCGTGCACGCAGCTCTATCAACTGAGCTACATGTCTAACCCGTCATATATCTGTTTTTAATTATATTTATATATTAATTAATTTAAACAGAAAATCCTTTTATTTAAAAACGATTTAATTTGAATCGGACCGGTGCGCTCCACAGGTCTCGAACCCGGGACCTGTGGGTTGCGTAACACACAGTCCACCGCTGGACTGTGTGTTTAACATGTTATATAATCCAATTTTTATTATACTTAAATACAAACTATTTGTTTTCATTTCTGACTTAATTAAAAAGGTAAAATAATTTTCCGGGTCGATGCAGACGACCGGACTCGAACTCGTGACGTGCGATTTAAACATACACACAGTCCACCGCTGGACTGTGTGTCTAACTTGGTTATTATTCCGGTTATTAATATACTTAACATATAACAGTGTGACTTCCGGTTCGGTTAACAAAAAAAGGCGTTTTTTTTATTAAGGCGGCGTGTGTGGAACAAGATTCGAACTCGAGACCTTTGTGTGTTTATTGTGCACACAGTCCACCGCTGGACTGTGTGTCTAACCCGAGTTATTTCTTGATTTATATTATACTTATATGTTACCGATAGTTCATCTTCTTCGCCAGATTTTAACCAGGAACAATGACGATCTGGTTCGAAGTTTTAATCAGGATTCTTTAGCGTTTTAGGTTAACTACAGATGAGATGTTAGTAAAAAGAAAGGAAATTAGGCGTGAGGTATACCCATTCGCTTCCTCTGTTTTTCCGGCAAAACTCCGGCGACAGCAACAGGCTCCGGCGTCGGGTGTCTTGCAGCAGCGAGTCTCCAGAAAGCTTACAAAGGATGTGGGTAACTTCGGTATAAGCTTAGGGGGTTTAGTAAGGCTTAGAAGTGAAGAACCCGGTTTTCCGGTGATGAGAAGAAATATTCCGGCGAGTGATTTTTCGCCGAGAAAGGGTGTGGTTTGAGCGAAAATGTTTGCAGAGGTTCGATGGGGTATTTATAGGGCAAGTCGTCGATGGATTTGGTCCGATTTCCGACTTGGTTCGTCGGTTATAAAAACTCCGGCGGTTATAACTTTGGTCGCGGACTCAGACATCGGTTATAACCGATGTCCTAGTAATAGTTTACGTTATAACTGAAGATGTCTTTAAAAACTCGTGAGATTGCCGGGATTTCCGACGACTGAACTTTGGGCGCCGGTTTTGAATTCGGAAAGACACTTTATGATTTAAATGATCTTATTAATTAACAGATAATACAAGTGGCGCAGTGGTTTAAGTGTTGAATGTTAAATCTTTGCTGAACCGTGACTGACTCAGCGACTGACCCGGGTTCGAAACCCGGCAGGGACATTTTATTTTTATTTTGCGATTTTCAACAGTTTTTCAAAAATAACTTATATATTCCAATATAATAATTGATTATGTAACGTTTAAAATTATTTTGGGCATTTAATTTGCAAAGAAAATTTTAACTGATTGTTCGGTTAATAAACGGAGCGGGTTTGGTAAAATCCGTTTTTTTACGGATGTTACATTAACTCCCATCCTTCCAACCGCTCCGCCACTTGTGATTTTTGTTTACTTATTGAAACAATTAATACATAAAATAAATCTGAAAATCAAACCCAGTTATACAGCGCGCCCAAATCCGCTGACGCCGGAAAATCCGACGATTTCGCCAATCATCGTCGGTTACCTTTGACTTAACGTAAGTATTAACAACGACATCGGTTATAACCGATGTCCAGTCCGCGACATTAGTCATAACCGCCGGAAAATTTTGACCAACGAATCAAGACGGTAATCAGACCAAATTCGTCGATGTTCTTCCCTATAAATACACCCTCTAACCTCTGACAACCTTTTCGCTCACAATCACACCAATTCACGACGTAATTTCACTCGCCGGAAAATCTCTGCAAGTCGCCGGAAAACCGAGATTTCATCTACACGGTAAATACCTCGACTTTTTCTGTTTCAATCCGTTGTTAGAATGTTACTAACTTCAATCCAACCATCAGAATCTATTTCAGATGACGTTGCCGGATTTTCTGTTTTCGCCGGAAAACTTCTGAAAGTTTCAGAATCTCGCTGTTAACCGGTATGATCATGTAACCTACTGATAATCGTTACTCAGTAGTTCAATTTCACATCTAATTCATCCAAACTGATTATTGAATCCTAACAGCCGAAGGTCACCAAAACAGAGCCGACGAATCGTTGCCGGATTTCTGAAGAAGACAATCTGTTCGGTACTTTCTTTCCCCAAACCCTTCTGTTCAATACTTTTCACTTGTTCATATTATTCGTTAACCGAATTAAACAAATAACAGTTAGTTAACCGTTGTCTGTGTTTTGGACGAAGAAGACGAAGTCGTGAATGTTATAAGATTAATTAAAATCGGTATTATAAACGGGTTAGACACACAGTCCAGCGGTGGACTGTGTGCAAACAATATGCATATGTCCCGAGTTCGATCCTTGACACACACACATTCGCTGTAATAAAATGTTTTTTTTTAAACTGAACCGGATCCACAACAGTAAGATGTTAAGTATAATAAAAACTAGAATATTTACCAAGTTAGACACACAGTCCAGCGGTGGACTGTGTGCCAAACTAAACCACAGGTCCCGGGTTCGAGACTTGTGGAGAGCACCGAGTCGATACATTAAATCTTTATTTTAAAATAAATGATTTTCGGATTAACTTAATTAGTGTATAAATATAATTAAAAACAGAAATATTTCGGGTTAGACACGTAGCTCAGTTGGTAGAGCTGCGTGCACGCGTACGGGAGGTCTCGGGTTCGAGTCCTGCCCGGCGCATACATACACACAATAGAACCGGTCAAACAGTCAACAGCCACAGTCAAACAGTCAACGCTTATGGTCAACGGTCAAAAGTCAATATTTTTTTGTTGTTTTTATTTATTTATTTAAATTAAAAATCAATTAAAAATACTTAAAAATAACATTTCTAAAGTTAGAAAATAGCCTTAAACTCACAAAAACATATCCAAATCCTACAAAAATATTAATAAAATTTATTATACCTTTATTACCTTACTTTTTCGTTATTAATTAGGTTAGTTTTTTTCTCGTCGATCAATCCTCTAAACACGTGCGCATTCAACATCATCAACCGAACGCACCCAATGTGAGTGAATCTTACAACTCCCCTTTTTAATTACACGTTTTGGGGTGTATCATGTGTCTCTTAAACTAATTCGTTTAATTCAAACTCGTGCTATACCATATTATGATCTAAACTTAGAATGTAAATATTGTTTGTAGTTATGTATTACATATTGTCAAGTTGTATGCAAATTATTTGTTAGGCCCATCAGTTCCTCGTGGGAGACGAGTTGAACAACGCGTGCCTTAAAACTCATTCATTAGGCCCATCAGTTCGTAGAACAACGCGTGCCTCAAAACTCATTCATTAGGCCCATCAGTTCCTCGTGGGAGACGAGTTGAACAACGCGTGCCTCAAAACAATCTATTATTGTATGTGTGTGCATTATTTAATGTTAAGTGTTTTGTGAATAAGTTTACATCTACGTTTACTCATATGTGGTTATGCACTTTATTTTATAATCAATTCAATAAACTTGTTTAAATGTTTTTCATAGGATTCACTCGCCAACTTTTTGTTGATCCAAAAACCATTTTTACGCATGATACAGGTGAACATGTGAAACAAGGAAAACATAGGAAATGCTTTAGAAGAAAATAATGAAGTCTAGAAAGATGTGTTGAACATGTTGTAATTATGATTGTATGATTCCCTTTAAATTGTAATAATAAATATGAAACGTTATAATAAATGTCATGAGCTTTGATGAAAACCCAATCATGCCCCGATCACCTTTTCCGCTGCGGGTCGGGGTGTGACAGATTGGTATCAGAGCTTTTGACTATAGGGATATAGGATAGGTTATTAGACCCTTAGAGCCTATACTATAGTTGATTAGATTTTAATTATTTATGTGGTTATATGCAAAGTCATGATGTTTATTTCTTTCATATTTATTTCATAAACAAATGCATGCAAATACTTCCGATACTACATTTTGTGATACATAGCGAATTATACTTATAGACAAACATACATGATTACATACACATTCATTATACATATTTCAATGCTCACATATTCAAATCATCTTCATACTTCCGTTATTCAAGATTTTGTCGCATTTTTTTATTTTTCAAATCTCATCAAAGTGAGTTCTGCGACGGGCATGTAGTAACTGTAAGGGTACAAGTACCGGTAATCGGAACGTCCTGTCTAGGTTGGCATTCGTATAAATCCAATATAACGGACCAGTTTGCCTACCTGGGGACTAACGATGAGAGTACGAAGGACCTATTAGGCCAAAGCATGCCACACCAAACGTCGTTCGAACTAACCCCACTTTGAGGTGTCACCGTGTCCACACCTGGATACATTCCGAATATCATACGTTACATACATATTTCTCGATTTTCTCCGGGTTTTAGTGTACGTAACCAGGCTAACACATGCGAACCATATGAAAAACCCGGTAATCATGGGGGCCCACATGATTACGAAGGTGAAGTATGGCGGCATGCAAGGCCCAATTACGAGCAAAGCCCAAGACATCCTATGGATGTAGTAGATTTATTATTTTATATTTATTTTATAAATGTTCATTCCTAAATACGACACATGATCCCTAAAACATCCAACTCACACTCTTGATATGTATTCCTTGTAGATGTCTTCTAGTCTCGCTCGTAGGAAGATGAGATCAGGAAAAGCCCGCGAGCGCATGGCTGCCCAAATCGCTCAACAAATGGCTGCCGTAATACCCAACATTGTAGTTCAAGTTTAACAAGCCCTTACCGCTAATCCCGTCAACCAAGAAGATCAAAATGTTATCAACCCTCCCCAAATACCACTAAATGCACCTACAAGCATTTCAAATCCTGCGACCCTCCAAAATACGAAGGGACTGAAGGTGTCACCGCTCTCCTCCATTGGTTTGAAGAAATGGAGAACACCTTTCTAAATTGCGATTGCCCCGATGATCGCAAAGTGCGATATGCTACTGGTCGTTTACTTGGAATAGCACTTACTTGGTGGAATACAGAGAAGGCCAAACGAGGTGTTGAAGATGCTATGACTTTGACTTGGGAAGAGTTGAAGGAAATCATGACAAGACGGTTTTGCCCAAGGAGTGAAATCAAGAAATTAGAGGATGAGTTCTATTCGTTGAAGCAAAAGGAAGGCGACCACACCACATACAACAAAAGATTCCTCGAGTTAAATCAAATGGTTCCCAACTTGTTCACTCCCCTCTACCGTTTGATCGAGCACTACATTCGAGGTCTTCCTTCAAAAATTCAAGACTCTGTAATAAGTACCACACCTGCAACTTTGGAAGCAGCAATGGAGTTAGCTACAGAGCTCACCGAGAACCGCATCCGGAACAAAGACTTCAAGGAGGAGAAGAAGAAGGATAAAGCATCGACTGAAACCTCAAACTCCACCCAAACCGAATCCCCTCCTCAATCCATTTTTAAGAGAAAACGAGATGGGCAACTTTTCGCTGTCACCCAACGTAATCAACCAGCCTCACAAGCCGTACCCCTCCAAGCTATCCCAATCACTCAAGTAGCATCCAACTCTACTTACCCAAATAAGAAACCTTACCTTGGACCTCACCCTCAATGTAACACCTGTTTTTATCACCATCCATCTACCTTACCTGGTCGACTATGTGTGAATTGTGGACGCTATGGTCATTTGAGCAAGGTTTGCCGCACCCCTCAAAACCAAACCTCACCCCCTACTCAAAACATGATCCAAACATATCAACAACCCCAATACCCCATGTTACCTTATGTTCGAGCTTGTTTTAATTGTGGCGACCCTACCCATTTTAAAAACACGTGCCCTCGATTGGTTAACATCATAAACGCCCAAGCTCAAGCAAACCCAGTTAACCAAGCAAATCAAGGAAACCCAACCACTAGGCCACCAGCAAGAGGAAGAGTTTTCAACATCAACGCCAATCCTGTTGAAGATAATGACGGCCCAAACGAACCACCCAACTAGTCTCCTTCACCAAAAATCAAGATTCAACTCCAACCGCTTCGTTTTTATGTTTTTCTTTATGTTATCTCAACTTTCATGTATCTCAATTATAAATTGGAAATTTATCCAAGAATCTTAATGCGAATTACTATTTCAGTTTTGTTTTATACTCATTGATTTAACATTCATACCATCATACATCTCAACGTATTTCAATCTCATTATTTAAAGAAGTTGGGCTGTGTCTCACTTCTACATAGACTAACCTCTCCATCATAGCAAACGAGAGAGGAACTGTCATCATTCAAACATGTATACTATCAGAATTAAGACTCAAGCTTTGGTTGGTTGTGTTTGTTTATGTTTTAGAGTCACATAGGACTAATCATAACTTACTGATAAAACCAATGAAAATTTGACGAGAATATGGTGGATACGCCGCTGGTACTTCCTATATATAAGTATTCTTGTCAAAGGATCAGAGGCATTATCAGGCGGTTATGAGAAGTTCCATGTAGGATTTAGTAATGTCTTGGTTGAAATTTGTTTTACACTCACTGATTTAACATTCATATCATCTCAACATTTAAAGAAATTGGATTGTGTTCCATTTCTACATAGACTAACCTCTCCATCATAACAAACGAGAGAGGTACTGTCATCATTCAAACATGTATACTATCAGAATTAGGACTCAGATATTGGTTGTTGTGTTTATTTATGTTCTAGAGTCACATAGGACTAATCATAACTTACTGATAAAACCAATGAAAATTTGACGAGAATATGGTGGATACACCGCTGGTACTTCCTATATATAAGTATTCTTGTCAAAGGATCAGAGACATTATCAGGCGGTTATGAGAAGTTCCATGTAGGATTTAGTATTGTCTTGGTTGAAGTTTGTGTTATAGTCACTGATTTAGTATTCATATCATCTCATCATTTAAAGAAATTGAATTGTGTTCTATTTTTACATAAACTAACCTCTCCATCATAACAAACGAGAGAGGAAATGTCACCATTCAAACATGTATGCTATCAGAATTAGGACTCAGATATTGGTTGTTGTGTTTATTTATGTTCTAGAGTCACATCATAGAACCAATCATAACTTACTGATAAAACCAATGAAAATTTGACAAGAATATGGTGGATACGCCGCTGGTACTTCCTATATATAAGTATTCTTGTCAAAGGATCAGAGGCATTGTCAGGCAGTTATGAGAAGTTCCATGTAGGTTTTAGTAGTAGAAGTTTTGTTTAAGGATATAACCTTATCTTTCCAAACATATCAAAACTCTTGCGCATGAAATCATATTTAGTCAATCAACTCTGTTTATCAATATTCATTAGCATAGGCATCAAAAAGCGATTCCTGAAGCAGGGTACTCAACTCTTACAAGAAACGTTACCGCCTCAAACAAAAATTTAAACTTTTACTCCTTTCTAAGTATGTAACTGTCAAATTAAACACCATCCTTTTTAGACAAATATGCCACTACGTAAATTTCGGGACGAAATTTCTAAAAAGTAGGGGATACTGTAACATCCGTCAAAAACCGGATTTACCAAACCCGCTTCGTTTATTAACCGAACAACCAGTTAAAAATTTCGTTGCATATTTAATACTCAAATTAATTTTAAACGATACATAATTAATAAGTATATTAGAATATAAAATTTATATTTGAAAATGTGTTAAAAATAGTGAAATAAAAATAAATTCTGAAGCCGGGTTTCGAACCCGGGTCAGCCAGAAGCAAAGCCTTAACTCCCATCCTTCCAACCGCTCCGCCACTTGTGATTTTTGTTTACTTATTGAAACAATTAATACATAAAATAAATCTGAAAATCAAACCCAGTTACACAGCGCGCCCAAATCCGCTGACGCCGGAAAATCCGACGATTTCGCCAATCATCGTCGGTTACCTTTGACTTAACGTAAGTATTAGCAACGACATCGGTTATAACCGGTGTCCCGTCCGCGACATTAGTAATAACCGCCGGAAAATTTTGACCAACGAATCAAGACGGTAATCAGACCAAATTCGTCGATGTTCTTCCCTATAAATACACCCTCTAACCTCTGATAACCTTTTCGCTCACAATCACACCAATTCTCGACGTAATTTCACTCGCCGGAAAATCTCTGCAAGTTGCCGGAAAACCGAGATTTCATCTACACGGTAAATACCTCGACTTTTTCTGTTTCAATCCGTTGTTAGAATGTTACTAACTTCAATCCAACCATCAGAATCTATTTCAGACGACGTTGCCGGATTTTCTGTTTTCGCCGAAAACTTCTGAAAGTTTCAGAATCTCGCTGTTAACCGGTATGATCATGTAACCTACTGATAATCGTTACTCAGTAGTTCAATTTCACATCTAATTCATCCAAACTGATTATTGAATCCTAAAGCCGAAGGTCACCAAAACAGAGCCGACGAATCGTTGCCGGATTTCTGAAGAAGACAATCTATTCGGTACTTTCTTTCCCCAAACCCTTCTGTTCAATACTTTTCACTTGTTCATATTATTCGTTAACCGAATTAAACAAATAACAGTTAGTTAACCGCTGTCTGTGTTTTGGACGAAGAAGACGAAGTCGTGAATGTTATAAGATTAATTAAAATCGGTATTATAAACGGGTTAGACACACAGTCCAGCGGTGGACTGTGTGCAAACAATATGCATACGTCCCGAGTTCGATCCTTTACACACACACATTCGCTGTAATAAAATGTTTTTTTTTAAACTGAACCGGATCCACAACAGTAAGATGTTAAGTATAATAAAAACTAGAATATTTACCAAGTTAGACACACAGTCCAGCGGTGGACTGTGTGCCAAACTAAACCACAGGTCCCGGGTTCGAGACTTGTGGAGAGCACCGAGTCGATACATTAAATCTTTATTTTAAAATAAATGATTTTCGGATTAACTTAATTAGTGTATAAATATAATTAAAAACAGAAATATTTCGAGTTAGACACGTAGCTCAGTTGGTAGAGCTGCGTGCACGCGTACGGGAGGTCTCGGGTTCGAGTCCTGCCCGGCGCATACATACACACAATAGAACCGGTCAAACAGTCAACAGTCACAGTCAAACAGTCAACGCTTATGGTCAACGGACAAAAGTCAATATTTTTTTGTTGTTTTTATTTATTTATTTAAATTAAAAATCAATTAAAAATACTTAAAAATAACATTTCTAAAGTTAGAAAATAGCCTTAAACTCACAAAAACATATCCAAAAATCCTACAAAAATTTATTAATAAAATCCATTTATTTATCTTACTTTTTCGTTATTAATTAGGTTAGTTTTTTTCTCGTCGATCAATCCTCTAAACTCGTGCGCATTCAACATCATCAACCGAACGCACCCAATGTGAGTGAATCTTACAACTCCCCTTTTTAATTACACGTTTTGGGGTGTATCATGTGTCTCTTAAACTAATTCGTTTAATTCAAACTCGTGCTATACCATATTATGATCTAAACTTAGAATGTAAATATTGTTTGTAGTTATGTATTACATATCGTCAAGTTGTATGCAAATTATTTGTTAGGCCCATCAGTTCCTCGTGGGAGACGAGTTGAACAACGCGTGCCTTAAAACTCATTCATTAGGCCCATCTGTTACTCGTGGGAGACGAGTTGAACAACGCGTGCCTCAAAACAATCTATTATTGTATGTGTGTGCATTATTTAATGTTAAGTGTTTTGTGAATAAGTTTACATCTACGTTTACTCATATGTGGTTATGCACTTTATTTTATAATCAATTCAATAAACTTGTTTAAATGTTTTTCTTAGGATTCACTCGCCAACTTTTTGTTGATCCAAAAACCATTTTTACACATGATACAGGTGAACAGGATTAAGCAAGGAAAATATAGGAAATGCCTTAGAAGAAAATAATGAAGTCTAGAAAGATGTGTAGAACATGTTGTAATTATGATTGTATGATTCCCTTTAAATTGTAATAATAAATATGAAACGTTATAATAAATGTCATGAGCTTTGATGAAAACCCAATCATGTCCCGATCACCTTTTCCGCTACGAGTCGGGGTGTGACAAATAGTAGACGTGAACATTCCAAAAGGCCCAAACCATCGTAGATAAATTCAACCTGATTCCTTGATAGATATTGTAAAACCGCCAATACAACACTTACTAATCGGGGCCATGGTATGATGGTGGGCAAGCATGCACCACATAAACTTTCATGGTCTTAAGATAATACTTATAATATATATTGTCATCAAAACCAAATCAACCAATAATCAAACCGATAAACAACCCTAGAAAATAGTTTCCAAAAAAATCAACTAGTTCCAGACTTACCCAAGTCGATGTCCATCGGCGAGACATTATTCCCCTGGTTATTGTATTGCATTTTATCAGTAAGAATTGCCGGATAGTTTTTTCAATATTCCCTTTTCTAATTATTATTATTATTATTATTATTATTATTATTATTATTATTTTTTTTTTTTTTTTTTTTGAGGGGGGGGGGGATAGGGGTTACTGTATTTCATGACTGATAGATTGGTGACCGAAAGATAAGTCCGTCGTTGATAACATTCATATAGCAATGTTGTGTCATTATGTGACATTATGATGTATTTCATTGAATACATTTGTTCTTAAAATTGAAATTAAAGTACACACAAATATTATTTTCTTTCTTCATGATAAATAATGGGTTCTTGTATACATTGTTTTATAAGTTAAATACATTTAAAGAATCGTAACCGCCGTCACTGATTCGTCAAGATTATGTATAACAAATTAGTATAGAATAAAGTTGTATGTCACATTTGATCATGGTGATAAAAAGGAAAACAAAAGAAAAAAAAAATCAAAGAGAGCATAATGACATCATATTCCAATTCAGTCGGCTTTATATCATATCTTGTCAAGAAAATTAAGGTGATTCCGACTCGGTTATCTTTATAGAGCATGTGCTTTGAAAGTTTGTATTTTGATTGCTTAAATGTTGCCTAAATAACTTTGCTTACGAGAACGTACGAAAATTCAAAAGAAAATTTTCAATCAGTAAATAGTTACAAAAGAACAAAATAATGGATTTTTTTTGAATCAGTAAATGGTTCCAAAATAGTAGACTTGTATGGTAACAGTTTAAATCAATTCAAATAGTTGGTAAATGCTTTGAATTTTATCTACGATTTTACCATTCCACTGTCCAATGTTTGTGTTGTCATATTAATTTCTGGAGTGTTATATGATGTGGTAACCCAACAATGATATTATGAGAAATCATATGTATTTAAAGCGTAATTAACTATTATCCTTATAAATCATAATATTTTTATTTTATTATCTAACTAAATTTTTAACTATTTACCTAAATAATTTTGAATTGGTATGATTCTAAAAGATTTTATCTACCTAACGACGTATTTTTTATGTTACGATGTTTGAAACCGAGCCGAACTCACAAACGTATTTTGATCTACGATTCATTGTGTGAAATAGAGACGAACTCACAACGTATCTTTTATCTACGTTTCGTTATTTGAGAAGTTATATATTCTAAAATATTTTATCTACGCCACCACATATTTTATCATCTACATTTTGTTGGATGAAACCGAGCCGAACTCGTATTTTTTATCTACATTTGAGTGTGTGTGAAAAGTTATGCAATCTAAAAGATTTTATTTACGTCATGACGAATTTCATATATGTGTTTGCTTGTGTGAAACCGAGCCCAGTACACACGACGTAATTTTTCAATCTATGTTTCGTTGTGTGAAAAGTTATATAATTTAAATGATTTTATTTACATCACATTATTCTAAACCTCTACCTTAAAAACTACTTTTTTTTTCTTTCAGCGCTAAATCAATCCAAACCTCCATTTCACCATTCAGCTCATCACGTATTTTTCCTCTTTATATCTAATTCAGTTATTTCATAATATAATATTTTAAATATTTTGCTCATAATTAAATCATTTTAAATAAAATAAATCAAAAATTGGATGATAAAAAAACAAAATTAAAAGATAAAACAACTATAAAAATTACATAAAATATTTGCAACGTTTAAATTTAAATCGACATCATTGAATACGACACCGGAGTAAACTTTTCATAAACGCGTGTCTCATTCCGCTTGACTCCTATTTATTTCTTTGTGCTTTCCCTTTCTTTTTCGTCTAGTAGACTTGTGTCTGCTTCGGTACCTAACATGATAAAGTGCAAGGTACATATTTTCGATGGCGTCGCACACCAATTCCTCGTACTCCTTTACCACAATTTTCATGAACTAATTATTAACATCATTGGTATAAAAAATAGGAACTCCTAGTGGAGGTGGTGATTGTCTGCTTTGTTTGTCACTTCTGTATCTAAAACCCCACGTGAATGTGGATGTTGTGTTGTTTCTTCGTTACTCGAGCTCATGGGGTTTAAAAAGAAATGTGAAATATGAAAATACGAAGTTAAGGTTTTATTTGTGTGACATATGCATGTTAAAGTGTGTTACGTGTATATAATGCGTAGGTTAAAGTTTAAATTAATTGTTTTATTATTTTAAAAGTTTTGCTATTTGAACTTCTCTAAATCCTCAACGGTCGAATGGGACCCACCAGCCTCTTCGGATAGAGTCCGCTGCACCGGGCCGCAACCCACCTTCCCCTCAAACGTGCACATGCTACCCGATGGGGAAATTCGGATTTTGGACCTGGTTTGTAATTAAACGATAGGATGCTCTAAAGAAAAAAAATAGTCTATGGTCAAAACTTAAAATGAAACTTCCATTTCTCCATTCACATAACGACCTTTTTGACCATGACGCCCCCCCTCTCTATATATATACATGCATGCCCCAATACATAACATCAATAACTTATACAAAATTCTAATAAGATTAGCTAATAATGGATAACAAAAGCTTTTTATTCTTTGCTCTTTTCATCATCTTTTGCGTACCTCGGGCTCTATCTCAAGAAGTTGGTTAGTCCATATTAACTAATATTTAGTTTCAATATTACAGTTGCCTTTTGGTACATTTGGTTGTATATCTTTTTTGTTCTTGAAATATGTTGTTAATGGTGGTGCAGAGGATGAACCTGAATTCTCATATGATGTGAATAGTCCAAATGGCCCGAACCATTGGGGAGAACTCAAACCAGAGTGGAGTACGTGTAATAATGGAGACATGCAGTCACCAATTGATCTCACTCATAAAAGAGTCCAGACAACATTCAAACTCGGAAGACTTGATAGAGATTATAAACCCGCTGATGCAACACTTATTAATCAGGGCCATGATATGAGGGTAGGAAAGCATGCAACACAATTCATTAAGCTTTCATCATCTTAAGATAATTGTTATTGTTTAATGAAGATAAATATTACGTCAGTAATTACTAACTTATTATGATGAAAACAAACACAGATGACATGGATCGAGGAAGCCGGGCATATTCATATAAATGGAATCGAGTATCAGCTTAATCAATCCCACTGGCACACGCCTAGTGAACACACCATCAATGGCCGAAGATTTGATCTCGAGCTACACCTGGTTCATCAAAGTATAGATGGAAAGTATGCAGTGGTTGCAATTTTATACAAAATTGGTCACCCAGATTCTTTTCTAACAAAGGTATGTTCATAAACAATACCATTAAAAAATACTACAAATTTAACCAACAATATTTTCTTGATATAAGTTTCCATGTTTTTCTTTTCTTCAAAATATGTGATCAGATGGAACCATATTTAAAAGCACTGTCATCTACAAGAAATGTTAGCAAAAGCGTGGGATTAATAGACCCCCAACAAATAAAATTTGGGAGTAGAAAATATTATCGATATATTGGCTCACTTACAACGCCACCATGTTATCAAAGTGTTATTTGGACCATTGTTCAAAAGGTAAAATATATTTATATTTTTATTTATAATATTCAAGCTAACTTTACTACATGTAAGGAATTTAATAACTATATGACGTTTTTGCTTTATCAGGCGAGAACAATTTCACCAGAACAATTGCGTATAATCCGTGATGCAATCCACGATGTGAGCTCTATACATATGATCTATTGCCATTAGTTTTCACTTTTCATAAGGAACTTTTTTTTTGTTAATTTTAGCTTGTTGTGTAACAGGATTTAAAAGCTAACGCAAGACCTGTTCAAGCCTTGAATAATCGTTGGTTGAAGCTTTACCGACCAGATGACGACGATGAAACAAGGGTTCCGATCGGATTGGTTTTCAACTCAGCATCGACACATTATTTATACTTTTTAATATTGATCTTGAATTTTATTTCTTTTTACTTTTTTTTTCATTCTGTATTGTATGATTTTATTTACAAGTTCTTACTTTTTTATAATAAATAAATAAATAAATGATGATGCTTATTCTTAAAAAAAGGTTATATTTTTTTTTGCAACACAATTAATTAGTGTAAGAGTCAACACCATCCAGGAAAAAAAAACATGTCTGATTCATAACCATGTCTAAGAAAAGAGGCCTAACTAAGGGGTGTTTGGGATTGAGTTTTCAACCTGATTTTTTGATTATTGGGTTTTGAAATCGCAAAAAATCTATTTTGAGTGTTTGGTAAAAATTAATAAAAAGTGATTTTTTAAGTTTTGTGGAGATCAAAACGTGATAATCCAAAATTAGGTCACCCCTTACTGCAGAAAAACGGGATTCCACAAAATCTGATTTTTTACGTTTTGTAGATATCAATGTTTATTTATTTTTTTAAAATATATATATTTGCCGAACACTCAAATAGTTGATTATCTGATTATTATGACATCAAACAACATAATCAAATCCAAACACTATTTTTCTGCAGCACTTTTTGTTACAACTAATTATCTGATTCTGATTATTCAAAACGCATAATCTATTTTGAAAAAGCAATCCTGAACACCCCCTAAGCCGGTTTAGTTCGTTTATCATTTCGCCAAACCGTAACTAGTAGTTCATTTGAAAACTTTTATCAAAATCAGCCGAACAAGGCCGTAAAAACCTCTAGAAGAGTGTTTTGTATAAATAAGTGATTAGATATACCAACATCACAATTTTGAAAAAAGAAAATAAAACAAAGCAGAGTGAAATTTAAAATCACAACAATAATAGTAATTGATAAATTAATTCTTCCATTGTTACACCCATCTTGTTACCCACGTACCATGCAAGATGAGAAAATAACCTAAGGACATCTAGGAATTTAAGATGGGGAGAATTTAAGATGTGAAACTCAACATAAAAATTAATTATGGGTGAACTGCGAAAGTTTTAAAAAGATATTGTAAAACTAGCGTAATAGCAAAACAATACGAAAACAGAAATGTATCAAACTTAATTACATCGAGATAGAAGGTAAACGGACAACAAGCTGCGCCGCTACCCCTTTTTAAATAGCAAAACTAAGTCTCTTATAAACTACATCCATAGATCTCGGGGTCATGACATTACTATGCATGACCCTTTGAACTCGGCTAAGTAGGTCCACAGCCTTTGGCACAAGGAACCCAAAAGTGTTAAAGGCAAAGAGGATAAATACATGTTGGTTGTCAAGACATGCTTTCTCGTGTTTGGTCACTTTGTCCGAAGCAGCTTTTAAAGCAGCCTGACCCACCGTGAAAACACTACCCCCTAAGCTCACAAGGGGGGAGACCCCTGTTAGATCCACACATCCGTGTTTTCCTCCTATCCATCCGAAGACCGAAATGTCGGCTGGTTTAAGCGTTGATCTTCCTTCAAGTGGATTAGTTAAGAAATTCACGGTTGCCTCTTTCTTAGCAGAAATCCCAGCACATCTGAATATGTCAAAAAGGACATCCCTAACCAAATCAATAATAGAGAGAACACAACTCATTTTTATTAATAGGTTTTTTTCTAAAATGAGATACAATAGTTAAATTTCAATATATATATTGAAATCGGTATATATTGGAGAAAGAAAATTTGTATAATATAATATAATATAATATATTAAAGAAAACCACTCTAATCTAATATAATTTATACCTTATTTAACATTATATATTGATCTAAATATAGTAACTTAAATTAAGTAATTCATATATAACTTTAATCGTATCTTACCTTAAAATATTATTTTATAATTTATAAATCTTTATTACTAATTATTTAATATTTTTCTTATACAATCCGTATAATACACGAGTTTTTAGCTTATAAAATACCTATTTTAAGTAACCATGATCTACACGGGTTATACAAATTAAAAGACATTATTTATAAGAGTTCATATAGAACTTTGAAATAAAAAAAAAACACTTTCCCTTAATTGTGTAAAGATAAAATTAAAATGAACCGAAAAAATGAATACGAAAAGAGTACAAGTTATTATAATTTTTTACGCATTACATTCATTGTTTTATTTGTAGGTTTGTTGTCTTTGCTAATATTAGTAATTTGACTCCATCCCTGGTTTTTACTTTTGATAAAGATACATAAAACTGCCCAGGGGTGAAAACCGATTGTTTCGAGTACAAACCAACCCCCTGACTAGTGATTGTCTTAGGCTTTTGTTGATTGTCATTGCTAAACATACACCTAATGGAAATTGCCATCTTTGAAACTTGAAAGGAATCTTTTTATCCAAAGGTATCAAATTAATTCTAGGAGTATAGGTGTTGGTACCGACATTTCCTCGTGATATTATCTTTGCTTCTATCACACGGTTACATAATCTTTTTACGTGTAGCGTTGTTCCATTACACAAACCATTTTGTTGGTTAATGGTTACTGTTACGTAATAGTATTACTGGCACACCAACTTTTATTACTAACGTGTGTTTGGGCAAAACCTGATATTTTAAGCCAGTTGAGAACATCCGGTAAGTATAAAACTTGTTATAACAAATTATTAAGATGTCATGTCTGACAAAGACTATTGGAGCTATTAGACACTTATCGGAGCTATAAGACACTGTCTTTCTTCACCTTTGAAGAGTGACAGCAACCGGTCATTAATCTCGTGCACAACCTCGTTCTTAGATGCAAGTATAGCCCTCTCTAGAGTAATTTTCATTGTTGAAGTTTTGAAGAATTAAGGGATAAACAAAATCAATCAAATGGGGTTAGACGTGTCTTTAGTTAGAAAATCCTGTGGCATTTCCATTGTTGCCACTCCATCATTGGTACCACCAACATTTCCTTTACCCAATTCCAATAACCATTCTGCAAAATTGATTATTTCACTTATATCGGGGGCGTAGGACTTCCAATGGTAAACCTATTTTTTTGTTTTTTTTAAACAAAATTTATTTTTTGTACTCTTTGTGGGATTTGAAACCATAACCTCCTTATAACAACCCAACTGATGGTGAAGAATGTCGGGACGCCACGTAACAACATTGTTCAATAGCACATGAAACTAAATATAGTTTGAGTATTCCATTAAGCCAAATTACATTGTTTCAAATAACAAATATTTCAACATTCGAACAAGACAAATCAACTACAATAATTTTTTTTAGATTTAAAGCTAAGGCAAAAGGCTCGAGAATCCTAGGTGACAACAAATCTTGAAGTCATCAAACTTTCCCTAGAAACATGTGTAAAATCAAGTGTCAACTAAAAATAGTTGGTGAGCACATATTAGTTTGCAAATTATAGTAATAAAATTATTTTGTACAATTCACATTTCAAAAAATATCTAAAGCTAATATGTGATAACTAATACAAATAAACAAATACGTACGAATGTGTCCAAAACATAAAGATAACCAACCAATGACATATAGCGAATTGTCTAGGTTGCATGAATAGGTTGCATGCATGTCTAATCCAAAAAGTTTAAAAGTAAAAGGAAATACGTCCTCACTGGTTGCGTTGCTTCATTCCACAAAATAAGTTGCTAAGATTGATGAGAGGTCTTACATGAAAGCCACAAAGTGTATAACGCATATAAGGATTAAGTTGGATGAATCGATAAGCATTGTGCTTAAAATTAATGATTTATATAATAAATGGTAAGCTTTATATTGAGTACTAGTATTAAGGTTTTCTAATAGTGACTTAAGGTTTTAACATCAATTAGGGTGAAGGGAGTGGGCAGCAAACCCACTCGGCAAAGCGGATTACCATGCGGTAACACCGCCGCCGGTGTGTTTTGCCGATTGGCAAAATCATGTAGGCGGTAAACGTTTGCCGCTCGAGAAACTACAAAAAAACGGCTATATAGCCGTTGAAAATTAAAAAAAGAATTTCAACTTTTTACACCATATATTCAAACCAACCCCAATTTATTTCATTTTACACTATAAATTCATCCTCAAATCAAACCAAAAAAGTACAAAACACTAACCCAAGTATTGCAAAATAAAATGGCGGATGAAATCCCGTTTTTTTTCAACCAGATAGTAGCGACGAGTCGTCCGATAGTAGCATTCTTTTTTTCAAAATCTACTCAAAGAAGCCGAACTACAAGACACAGGTACATCAAAACCGAATGAGATATATTGAACGTCAACGGGAGGATGGGCACGAGACACTCATGGCGGATTATTTTGTCGAAGGCCCAAAATACGACAATATTTTTTGGCACAGGTTCCGTATGTCGAAATGTTTGTTTTTAAAATTTTGACCGACGTGGAAGCGAATGACGAGTGGTTTCAAGAGTCCTACCATGCGTGAGTTCGGAAGGGCTTTACGCCATTGCAAAAGGTTACATCGGCTATTAAACAGCTCGCAACCGGTAACCCTCCAGACGAAGGAGACGAGTACTTGCATATGGCCGCACGAACTTCCCGCGAGTGCCTAGAATATTTTTGCGGAACGGTTTACATAATATACGCTTCAGAGTTCTTACGTAAACCGACAAGCCACGACATGGCACTATTATACGACATACATGAAGAAAAACATCACCTTCCTGGTATGATCGGTAGCCTTGATTGCACCCATTTCGTCTGGCGAATGTGTCCCACCGAGCTTCGAGGTTAGTATATGAGAGGAGATCTCCGATACCCGACTGTGGCGGAGTGGTCTAGGGAGTGGGAAAATATAACCATGGATTTCATTACCGGGTTACCTCGCACTTCTGGTGGGTATGACACTATATGGGTGATTATAGACCGACTTACAAAATCAGCTCACTTTATTCCTATCCGCGAAGATTTCAAGAACGAAAAACTTGCACGTATTTATATCAATGAAATCGTGAGCCGGCATGGGGTACCATTAAGTATTATTTCTGATCGTGATGGTCGTTTCACCTCACGAACATGGCAAACAGTACAATTCGCTATGGGCACACGATTAGATCTCAGTACCGGCTATCATCCTCAAACTGATGGACAGTCTGAGCGCACCATTCAAACTCTTGAGGATATGCTTAGAGCATGTGTCATAGACTTCAAGGGAAATTGGGACGCCCACCTACCAATAGTTGAATTTTCGTACAACAACAGCTATCATTCGAGCATTGGCATGGCACCTTTTGAAGCCTTATATGGTCGTAAGTGCCGATCTCCTGTATGTTGGCACGAAATTGGGGAAGCACAAATTACTGGTCCAGAATTGATTCAAGAAACCACAGACAAGATTCATCAAATTCGAAACAATCTTCTAGCAGCTCAAAGTCGTCAAAAGAGTTACGCAGATAAAACGACGGAAGCCCTTAGAGTTTAACATTGGTGATCATGTGCTTTTAAAAGTATCACCGTGGAAGGGAGTAGTTCGTTTTGGTCAAAATGGGAAGCTAGCACCACGTTACGTAGGACCTTTCAAGATACTCGAAAGAGTAGGTCCTGTAGCATACAAGCTTGACCTACCAGAAGAACTCAACAGGATTCATCCCACATTCCACGTGTCGAACTTGAAGAAGTGCCTCGCTGATGAGAATCTCCATATTCCGCTGGAAGATATTCAGATTGATGAATCTATGCATTTTATTGAAAGACCAGTGGAGATCATGGACTACGAGGAGAAGCGTCTTCGTCGAAGTCGCATTCCAATTGTTAGGGTACGCTGGGAGTCGAAACGGGGACCTGAGTTTACTTGGGAACGTGAAGACTCAATGCGTGAAAAATACCCGCATCTTTTTCCTACTACTTCAATTACTTAAATTTCGGGACGAAATTCCTAAAAGTAGGGGATACTGTAACATTTGTAAAAATCGGGTCTTCAAAACCCGCTCCGTTTTGTAATCAAGTACCAAGTTATAAAAGTTACATTAAATATTTATGATTATTTTGAGTTAAAACGAAACATAATTAATAAATAAACTAAACTATAAAAATTATATTTGATAAAAAGTTAAAATAAGATAAATAAAAAAATAATGAAACTGCCGGGATTCGAACCCGGGTCAGCCAAGACACTTCAACAACTTAACACTCACTCCCTAGACCACTCCGCCACATTGTGCTTTCTGCTAACTCTAGGAACACAAATGAATTTTATACACAAACTCAGTTAAAACCGATGGCGCCATCTGAGAAACGGTAATCGGCAAACCAAGCGTCAAATCGTTGTTTATCTCACACATTCAGTTTATAACCGATGCACGACGGTTTTTAATCAATCAGAAATTGATTAAACTTCAAGACTCATCATTGTTGGTTTTTAAAACCGAAAAACCATCAAGTTCAGAATTACACAAACTCCAGACCACTCTTGCGATTCAGAGAGATCATACCAATACTCCATTTCCTTTTCGTCGCATTTTCAGACCATCAGAGCGCCTAAAACAGCTCGCCGGAATTCTCTGCAAAAGTCGCCGGAAAACCGTATTCAACTCAAACCGGTAAAATACTTCTACTTTACGGTTTCAATCTATTGTTAGAACCTTACTAACATTAACCCATCGCTCATAATCAACCACAGACGACATTGCTGGACTTTCTGCGATCTCCGGAAAACTTCTGGAATTGTCGGAAACTCGTTGATTACCGGTATGCACATTCCAACGTACTGATAATCAATACTCATTAGTTCAATTTCACATCTAATCCCTTAAACCTGTTAATAGATTCTCTCAGCCGAAGGTTTCAAAAACAGAGCCGACAAGTTTCGCCGGACTCTCTGAAGAAGACAATCTGTTTCGGTATCTTCTTTCCCCAAACTTTTCGGTTCAATACATTCAAACTGGATATCATGTTTATTAACTAAATTAATCATGAATCGGTTGTTTGATTGATGTCTGCGTTTGTAATGAAGAAGACGAGTTCAGTGATGACATAAGAGTAATTAAAATCGGAATTATAAACGGGTTAGACACACAGTCCAGCGGTGGACTGTGTGCAAACAAAAACTATACACCTCCCGAGTTCGATCTCTGCTACACGCACACCTTGTGTAATAAAATGCCTTTTTGATCAAGAACTAAACCGGGTTACCTCAAATAGTTGTTAAGTATAATAAAAACCGAGATAATAACCGGGTTAGACACACAGTCCAGCGGTGGACTGTGTGCAACATGAACTACACGTCGCGCGTTCGAAACTCGTCACGAGCACCTGTCCGATTGAATTAAAATGTTTTTGCAAATAAAGGAAATTCGGTTAAATCGAATAAGTGTATAAATATAATTAAAAACAAGATTATTTCGGGTTAGACACGTAGCTCAGTTGGTAGAGCTGCGTGCACGCGAACGGGAGGTCTCGGGTTCGAGCCTCACCCGGTGCAGATTAATTCGCTGACCGAACCCGGGCAACGGTCAACGGTCAACGCTAAAAAGATAATATTTTTTTTTTATATTTTTATTTATTTAATTTAATTTAAAAATCAATTAAAAATAATTAAAAATAACATTTTAAAAGATAGGAAATAGCCATAAACTCACAAAAATATATCTAAAAATTTCATTAAAATTCTTAATAAAATCCATCCATTTAATATATTTTCCCATTATTATTTAGGTTAGTATTCCTCGTTGATCCGCTCATCTAATTCGTGCGCATCTCACCATCTCCAAATCCAACGCACCCAATGTGAGTGAATCTTACAAATTCCCCGTTTTAATCACGTTTTGGGGTGTATCATGTGTCTTTGTATATATATATTATTACTAAACCATTGTGCATACATCATATCATGAACTTGTGTATTCAGTTTGTTGTTGTTAAGTAGTTATCATTGGATGCAATTCATTATTCAGTACATGCAATTTCATAGGCCGCCGCTCCCCATTACATTATGAGCGTTGAGCATGTTCCCCATTTTATTATGCGGTTGAACCTGGCGTGCCCACATACGATCGGCTCCGTTTGATTGAGCCTTGATCGCACAGACATTTTCATTTTCAGTACATGCAATACGATCGGCTCCGTTTGATTGAGCCTTGATCGCACAGTTTCATTTATGTTATTTACGGTATGATGTTGGTATGTTCATGTATGATGCCATGTGTTATTGTATGTTATAGTTGTGACTGCTATTTGCCATTACTTGATTATTTACATTTGCTCATCTATGATAATGCACAAATTTTCATTGATAAACTAACAATTAATTATTTAATAAATGTTTATCTAATAAGGTTCACTCGCCAACATATGTTGACCCAAAAACTCTCATTTTACACATGATACAGGTGAAGCAGCTGCAGCTAGGAACACATAGGATTTGGACTAGAAGAATAAAACGATATAGTGTTGGGTTATGTTTGCTTTATTTTCTTTGTATTGAATGAACATGTTTGGATATTTGAGAATGTAACTTTGACTTTATTAAATATGAAACATAATAGTAAATGTCATGAGCTTTGGTGATAACCCAATTATGCCCCGACTCTTATTCCGCTGCGGGTCGGGGTGTGACAGTCCGCTGCGCTGGACGGACCACAACCCACCTTCCCCTCCAACGCGCACATGCCATCCGGTGGTGAATCCGGATTCTGGACCTCGTCTGTAATTAAACGATGGGATGTTCTAAATAAAAAAATAGTCTATGGTCAAAAACTCAAAATGAAACTTCCATTTCTCCATTCACATAACCAGCTTTTTGACCATGACTTCCCCATCTCTCTATATATACATGCATGCCCCTATACATAACATCAATAACTTATATACCAAAATCTAATAAGATTTGCTATATGCACAGAGTAATGGATAACAAAAGCTTTTTGTTCTTTGCTCTTTTCATCATCTTTTGTGTACCTCTGGCTCTATCTCAATAAGTTGGGTAGTCATATTAATTAAGAATTAGTTTCAATATTACAGTTGCCTTTTTGTACGTTTGGTTGTATATACATTTTTTTTGTTCTTGAAATATGTTGTTAATGGTGGGGCAGATGATGAACATGAATTCTCATATGATGTGAATAGTCCGAATGGCCCGAACCACTGGGGAGAACTCAATCCATTGTGGAGTACGTGTAATAATGCAACACTTATTATCAGGGCCATAATATGAGGGTAGGAAAGCTTGCAACACAATTGATTATGCTTTCATCATCTTAAGATAATTGTTATTGTTTAATGAGTGTAAATATTTATGTTTGTAATTACTAACTTATTATTATGATTAAAACAAACACAGATGACATGGAAAATAGGAGCCGGGCATATTCATATAAATGGAATCGAGTATCAGCTTAATCAAGCCCACTGGCACACTCCTACTGAACACACCATCAATGGCCGAAGGTATAAAATTTATTTTGATTTTTACCATGGCTCAACTTAAATAAATCATCTCGAAAATTCATTTTCATATATGTACAGATTTGATCTCGAGCTATACTTGGTTCATCAAAGTATAGATGAAAAGTATGCAGTGGTTGCAATTTTATACAAAATTGGTCACCCAGATTCTTTTCTAACAAAGGCATGTTCATAAACATTACCATTAAAAAATACTATAAATTTAACCAACAAGATTTTCTTGATATAAGTTTCCATGTTTTTCTTTTCTTCAAAATATGTGATCAGATGGAATCATATTTAAAAGCATTGTCATCTACAAGAAATGTTAGTAAAAACGTGGGATTAACAGACCCCAGACAAATAAAATTTGGGAGTAGAAAATATTATCGATATATTGGTTCACTTACTACGCCACCATGTAATCAAAGTGTTATTTGGACCATTGTTCAAAAGGTAAAATGTATTTATATTTTTTTCAGAATATTCAAGCTAACTTTACTACATGTAAGGAATTTAATAACTAAAAGACGTTTTGCTTCATTATTTATCAGGTGAGAACAGTTTCACCCGAACAACTGCGTATAATCCGTGAAGCAATCCACGATGTGAGCTCTATATATATGCTCTATTGCCATTAGTTTTCACTTTTGATATGAAACTTTTTTTTGTTAATTTTAGCTTGTTGTGTAACAGGAGTTAAAAGCTAATGCAAGACCTGTTCAAGCCTTAAATAATCGTTGGTTGAAGCTTTACCGACCATTTGACTACGATGAAACAAATTAGAGTTCCGACCAGATTGGTTTTCAACTCAGCATCCACACATTATTTATACTTTTTAATATTGATCATAAATTTTTGTTTCTTTTTTTTTCATTCTGGATTGTATTATTTTGTATACAAGTTGCCACTTATTTTGTATGATAAATAAATCAATAAATAAAGTATGATGTTATTCCTAAATAAGGTTTTATTTTCTTGCAACACAATATACAACTTGTCACTTATTTTGTATGATAAATAAATAAATAAATATATAAATAAATAAAATGATGATGCTTATTCTTAAATAAGCTAGGTTTTATTTTCTTCCAAAACAATTTATTAGTGTAAGAGTCAACTACATCCTTCAAAAGAATAAAAAACACATGTCTGATTCATAACCATGTTTAAGAAAAAGAGGACTAACTCGACCGGTTTAGTTCATTTAAGTTTACCACAACCAGACGAACAAGGCTGTTAAAACCTCCGGAAGAGTGTTTTGTATAACCAAGTGATTAGACATAATACCAATGATAACACAATTTTGAAAAAAAAACCCGGAGCAGAGTGAAATTCAAAACCATACGAATAATGATAAGCTATGATGGAGCATAAAAATTAAGGACATCTAGGAATTTAAGATGGGGAGAGTGAAACTTACCATAAAAATTAATCGTGAGTGAACTGCGAAATAAATAAAGAAAAGGTTGTGAAACTAGCCTAATAACAAGATAATACAAGAACAATAATAGGAAGAAAAGAACCCATATTTCATTGATAGGCATTTTATTCAATGAGATACAATAGTGAAATTTAAACAGATTGAAACTTAATCTAATAATAGTATAGGCAAAAGAAAACTTATTAAATAAGCCTAATCTATTTTATGTAATGATAACCACATAATATAATATTGAATAAGCCTAATATATTTTCATTAAGTTTATAAATTTACCGGGCATCGTCACCTTTATCCAAAAAGAAAATCAAACAATTGAAACCCTACATCGTTTCCGACACTAGTCATGAAAACCTAAATCAAAAGGTGGTGAAACTTGAACTTAAAAAATGGTGGAACTTAAACATTTAAATTGGGGAGACTGAAAATATTACACATAAAAACCAAACAAAGATCAAACATTCAAAAAATCAAATATTCAAATGGTTCAAACCTGCGATTGTGCAACCAAAATTCACAAGAATCGAGAAGAATGTATGATTTTGGTCGTTCTCAATGTCAGATTATTTGAATTCCCATCGCAAGTAAGCAACATATCCTCTAAACCTACAAGTTTAAAATGTGTAATGGTATGCAAGTGTATTGTGTACGTCGTATGTATGTCATGAAAAACAAATGGTCGCTCGAGAGTCCATCCCTTTTCTCTTTGGACTTTTGGATTAGGAGGGACCCCAACTATATAGAACTAATATTATCTAAACCTAATGGGCTAATATTAACATTTCTAAGAGAAAATATGGGGGGGGGGGTCTTATATTTTTCGCCCATGAAACAACAGTGGCAATGTATCATAATTCATAATCGATGAATGATCAACAAGGACGATGCAAATTTGTTTAATTTGGCGGAAGTACGTTTCGACAAGATATTGAACATAAGACGGAAATGATGGCTTGAATTGATTAAGGAATGTGCTTGTGATATACAACATTACAATGGGAAGGTTAAAGTTGTAGCTGACACCTTGAGCCGTAAGGAAAGACAAGAGCCAATTTAAGTGAAGGCTAATCAGTTAATTGTGACTCCAGATATTTATTGAAGCAAATAAGCGATGCTCAAGAGGAAAGATTTAAGTCAGATAAAATAAAAGAAGGAAATAATGGTAGGACAAGAAGCAAAAAATATGGAAAGCAATGATGGTGTAAAGACCTGGTTTGGTCGAATGTTAATTCCTCAATATGGGGAGCTTCATGAAAGAATATTGGACGATGCACACAAGACACAATATTACTATATCTTGGTGTCACAAAAGGTTTATTGGTGGCTAGGAATGAAACAAGAAATTGTGGGTTACGTGAACATGTAATTGACATGTTTACAAGTTAAGGCTAAACACTGGAGGCCATATGGAAAGTTTCAGCCATTAGATGTGACGAAATGGAAATTAGAACACATTACCATGGACTTCATAACTAAGCTACCTAGGACAACTAAGTCTCATGACACCATTTGGGTAATTGTGGACCGCTTGACTAAAAATGCTCACTTCTTGCCAATCTGTGAAACTTATATGTTTGAAAGGTTTGTTGTGTTATTTATTAAGAAGATTGTTGCACGGCAGGGGGTACTGGAGTCCATTGAATCAAATGTAGATAGGCGGTTTACCTCTAAGTTTTGAAGTAAGTTTCATGAAGAAATGGGAACAAGGTTGCACATTAGCTAAGCTTATCATCTTCAAACGGATAGTTAGTCTAAAAGAACCATTTAAACCTTCGAGGATATGATTCATGCATGCATTATTGATTTTGGAAGAAGATGGGATAATCATCTACCACTAGTTGAATTCTCCTATAACAACATATATCACATTATTAGTATGCCGCCTTACGAAATGTTATATGGAAGACGATGCAGAACACCGAATTGTTGGGATAGTTATCTACCACTAGCTTGAAAATCATTATAGCCACGACTAAAAGCTTGACAAGTTAGAATGTACATGAAAGCAACAAAGGATAGAAAAATGTCTCGTGTTAATAAAAGATGACGACCACCCGAGTTTGAGGTCGTGATAAAGTGATGCTGAAGGTTCCACCATGGATAGCGATCAGTAGAGATTCCACAAGAGAGAAAAACTAAGGCCGAGGTATATCAGAACATTCAGAATTGTGGCACATGTTAAGTGTTGGCTTATAGATTGGAATTATCTAACGAGTTGACTAGAATCCACCAAACTCTTTAATTTCTATGTATTGCATTTGAGAAAACGTTTAGTTGGTGATGGAGCGCATGTACCGCTCGATGATGTTGAAGTTGATGAAAAGCTTAATTATATTGCGAAACCAAAAGCAATATTGGATAGATAGGTGAAACGATTGAGGAACAAAGGTATACCACAAGTCAAAGTTCAATGGAAGCATAAGAAAGGCTTGGTGGCCACTTGCCAATCCGAGGATGAAATGAAAGAGTTTTACCCATAGTTATTTTATAAATGACGTGTTTCGGGGCTTAAACTTAATGTAAGGGGTGGGTTTGTAACACCCCAAATTTTAATAAATGGTAAGGATGGCGTAGGCTTTAAAATTGGAAGGAATGAAAGCCCAAGTTATGGAATACAAAAGGAAATAATTGAAAGACCCATTATGGAGTGTTCTACTTGAAGGTTCAAGCATTGTGGTGCAAGCCTGAGACTATTGGAGGGTTGTTCATTAAGGGTTCACACTCGGTTTAGGTTTTTTTTCAAAAAAAGTATGAAAACCACATAAAAGTTTACCTGTATTTTATGTTTGATGCATTAGATGAAGTTACGAATCAATTATGATGCATTTCCAGTGATAAAGTTAGGATCTTGACGTCGAATAAAGCTAGATCCAATCTAAACCATTGTTGTTAATGTTAGGGTGGTACATTTCGCCAACCTTTGCGAGATACCGAATAATATGTTCTTGGTGAAATGCAAGAATCAATGAAACTATCATTCTAGTGAAATGTTGGGACCCAACGAAAAGTATGTTTGCAGCAAAAAGTATGTCTTGAGTAGCAAAATGTATTGATGGGAGAATTTTTATGGTCAACGTAATGTTAACCGCCGGAAAGTAAGTTGGTGGCGAATTGTTGTCCAATTAGGAAGATACATTTCGCTCGCATAGAAAAGTCTTACATTTCACTAGACTTTATAAGTAAAGGTTAATGTGAGTCGTATGGATCTTTGATTCGTTGACTACCATTCAGGGGCCCAATAGCCGGCCATGATTAGCATAGACAAGATCACGTGCGATGTTAAGTCGAGGTCAACTTTTTGGGTCAGCTGCAGGTGTAAGCGTTAACTTCCATTTTGCTCTCTGTGGTCTGGTTGTTTTAACGGTTTTGCCCTAATGGTTTAAAAAGTGTCATTTTTCTCCATGATCTTTCTAGGTTATAACCACTTTGCTCCTCGCCTCTAACGATATCCATTTACAATGTTAACTAGAAGGGTATTTTGGTAATTTTACTGATAAGAATTTAATTATTTATTATTAATTTATGAAATACCAAACTACCCTTTTAGTTAACACTAGAAATGGATGTCGTTTAGGCATGGAGCAAGTGATGATAAGTTAAAAAGATCAAGGAGGAAAATAACACTTTTTAAACCATTGGGAAAAACCGTTGAAACGAACAAACAACAGGGAGTAAACCAAAAGTTCACTCTATATAGATTTTTTGACATATATATAATATATATATATATATATATATATATATATATATATATATATATATATATATATAGGGGATGGATAATGAGAAAACTCGTTTAAATGAGAAAACAAAAAAACTAACTATAAAAGCAAAAAAAAACATATCAAATTTTTTTTTTGATTTTTTTATAAAAATCGCTATATATATTATATAAAAAAACTTTTTTTAAATAAAAAACATATAATGTACATGTGCAACATATACATATAATGCACATGTGTAGTACAAATATAGTGCACATGTGCAGTACAAGTTTTTTTTTTTAAAGATTTTTTTAAACATAAAAACAGTGATTTTTTATAAAAAGAATTGTAAACAAATTGTATTCTTTTATGCTTTTTTTTTCTTTTTAGTTAGTTTTCTCATTTATATCTAGTTTTCTCATGATCCTCTCCCTATAATATATATATATATGATATTATGTAAAATAATATAACATATTTAAAAAAGAAAAAGACAATCCTCCTCCCCTGGAGACCGCTATCTAGACGACCCTTAGGACCGACCCTAACTAGAGGGTTCTTATGAGAAACATGTTATAAACTAATGAGAATTTTGTAGGTTTTAATTAGCTGCAAGTTCAATAAACCGTTCGTGAATTGTTCGATGAAAATTTTGTTCTTATTTGTTTAATAAAATAAACGAACATGAGTAAAGATCTTTATTTATTTAACTAAATGACTCAACATGTGTACTATTCATTCATTTATATTCTTGAAAGTTCGTTTATAACGTCCTCTTATCATCATTCACTTATATATGTTCGATTATTTCATTCATGTTTGTTCATTTGTTAATGTTCATTTATTACCTTTGTTATTATTTTATTATTCTTGTTATAATTGGTCTACGACTTAGGCTCCCAAGATGAATTACGTTTTGTAGGGAGATCAAGGTTCGATTATTAAGAGGTATAATTTAGTATAGAATTCAATAAGAGAAAACTTAGCTAATAAAAAAGTAATACAATTGGTCCATATTGTTAAGCTTGTTCGGTCTTCTAACTTTAATCTAGATAGATATGGTTGCTTCTAAAATTTTTCTATAATTGTTATGTTTTGTGATGATGATATTAAGTGGTATGTTGTTCTTTACTTTTAGCTGATTTGTTATTTATTTTTATATGCATTTCTTTATGTTAATTTATATATATTCATTTGTTATCCATTTTTTTAAATATCAACCAACGAACATTAATAAACAAGAACACATTCATTTTCATAACAAAACCAACATGAAAAAGAGTATCTGTTCATTTAGTTGTTCTTCATGATTCTATGTTCGTTCGTTCGACTAAAGTTAAAACATTGAACACCAACAAGCTTCTTATTGTTTGTTTGGTTCATTTACAGGCTGGATATTTTTTAGTAGAATACATGTGAGTTGATAGGTACGAAATATTTCTAGAAACAATTTTTAAGTGTTTTTACAACATTAGATACAATTCAAGAAGTTAACAAAAGCTCTACATAAATATTTACGGATATTTTGATGTGGTCGTGAATTGCAAAGTCTCTTGGTGTTTCCACACTTCAAACCTTGAATACAAATTGACATGAACAAATTTCTTGCAACTCGCAGGAAACAAAGAAAATTTTAACTTTGATATGTTATATATAACATAGTCTATGGGCAAATTGGAACTTTCATTCTCTCATTCATAGAACCTTTTTGAACTAGAAAGCCACTCCACCCCGGCTACCCCTCTGTATTTATTTACATGTCCCATATATAGATTGCCAAAATCAATAATTTGTAGAAACCCTTAAAACATTTGGTATATGCACAAAGCCTCTTGCTCTTTTCATCATCTTTTGTGCACCTAAAGTTATATTTCAAGAATTTTGGAAAATTTCTCAAACAATTTCCTTAACATTGCAATTGTATCTTCTATCGTTTGATAAGACCCTCTATCTCTATATAAATACACACACACTTCAACATTGTAATTGATTTTCTATTGTTTGATAAGTCTCTCTCTCTCTCTCTATATATATATATATATGTGTGTGTGTGTGTGGGGGGGGGGGGGGGGGGGGTGGTTTCAAGTAAGAGTGAAATAAAACAAGAGCTTTGGGATCCTATTTCCATTTGCCCTATAAAACAAGTTATGTGTAGGCAAGTTGGGCTTTGAGATTGTTGATGATGTGGTTTGTAATATACAATTATACATAAACAGATGATATAGAAATAATATGATTAAAATAAAAAAAAATTATACAAGAAGCCCTCAATAGTATAATCCCGTGAACATTCCAAAAAGCCGAAACCATCGGAGATAAATTCATCCTGATTGGAGTACGTGTAATCATGGGGACATGCAATCACTAACTAATCTCACTTATAAAAGAGTTTAGACGACATATGAACTGTGCCTATACAACACTTACATTAGGGGCCATGATATGATGGGCAGCAAGCATGCACCACATAAACTTTCATCGTCTTAAGATAATAGTTTTAATACATAATGTCGTTGAAACCAATTAATAATGGAACTTGCAATTAGCTTCCACAAAAAAAAAAAAATACTTCCAGACTTACCCAAGTCGGTGTCCATCGACGAGACATTATTCCCCTGGTTATCGTTTTGGTATATGGATAGTTGTTTTTTAAATATTCTTTTTTCATTTTTTTTTTTTTTTTGAGGGGGTGAGGTTTGGGATGGGTTACTGTATTTTGTGACTTATCGATTGGTGATAACCGAAGAATAAGTCCATCGTTTATAATAGGTTGTCATACTCATTCATACTCATTCGTGTAGCAATGTTGTGTCATTGTGTGAGACATTATGATGTATTTCATTGAATACAAGCTTTCCTTTTTTTTTTCTTAAAAAATGAAATTAAAGTACACACAAATATTATTTTCTTTCTTCATGATAATGTTGGATTCTTGTATACATTGTTTTGTTTTATAAGTTAAATACATTTAAAGGAATCTTAAGCGCGGTCACTGATTCGTGAAGATTATGTAAAACAAATTAGTATAGGAAAAAGTTGGAAGTCACATTTGATCATGGTGATAAAAAGGAAAAAAAATTAAATAAAAATAAAGAGAGAGCTCAATGACATCTTATTCCTATTCAGTCGGCTTTCGATCACATCTTGTCAAGAAAATTAAGGTTATGTTTATAGAACATGTGCTTTGAAAGTTTCTATTTTGATTGCTTAACTGTTACCTAAATAACTTTGCTTACAAGAACGTACGAAAAATCAAAAGAAAATTTTCAATCAGGAAATAGTTCCAAAAAGAATAAAGCAATGGATTTGTGTTTTCAATCAGTAAATAGTTCCAAAATAATGGGTTTGTATGTAGCACTTCTAATCAATTGAAAAAGTTGGTAAATACTTTGAATTTTATCTACGATTTTACCATTCCACTTTCCATTGTTTGCGTTGTCATGTTATTTTCTTGAGTGTTAGGTCGTGTACCCTAACATATGAGACGTTAAAGTGACATGATATATTAACGAGCGTTGCATGAAGCTCTCTTCTTGTGTTAAGGGGTATAAAATAGATTACTTATTAACATATTAGCTAATGTCAAAAGATTGAATTAGTTTTCTTTCCTTTTTTAAACCAAAAATCACTAAAAATAAGGTTTGTGGAGTTAACGGGATTAGACCATTTCTTTCTTTGAAAAGAGATGAAGTAAAATGAGTGATGTAAGACCTAGGTGAAATTAAGAAAAGTTAAAGTATATCCTAAGGCCTTATATGATGTGGTAACCCAACATTGAAATCACATGTATTTAAAGGGTAATTAACTATTATCATGATAAAACATACTTTTTTTAATCTTTTATTCTCTAACTAAAACTTTTAACTATTTAACTGAATAATTTTTGAAATGGTAAAAAATTAAATATTTTAAAATATTTTATCTATGTAACAATGTTTTTTTACGTTTTATTGTGTGAAACCGATCCGAACTACGACGTACATTTTTTATTTATGTATCGATGTTTTGTGTGAAACCGAGCCGAGTATTTTTTTATCTATGTTTCATTGTGTGAAATCGAAACGAACTCATGAAGTAATTTTTTTATCTACGTTTCGTGTGAAATGTTATATATTCAAAAATATTTTATCTATGCTACCACATATTTTATCATCTTCATTTTGTTGGGTTAAACCGAGACGCACTTATGGGTATTTTTTTTACCTACGTTTCATTATGTGAAAGTTATGTATTCTACAAGATTTTATATACGTCATGACGAATTTAAGATATGCGTTTCGTTGTGTAAAACCGAGGCCAATCCACGATGTAGTTTTTAAATCTACGTTTCATTGTGTAAAAAGTTGTATGTTCTCAAAAATTATATTTACGAGCCGAACTCACGACGTATTTTTCTGTCTACATTTTGGTGTGTGAAAAGTTATATATTTTGAAAGATTTTATCTACGTCATAATGTATTTTTTATCCATGTTTGTTTGTGTGAAACCAAGCCGAATTCATTACGTATTTTTTATTTACGCTTCGTTGTGTGAAAAGCCATATACTCTAAAAGATTTTATCAACATCAGTACATATTTTTTTATCTACGTTAGTTCGTGTGTCAAACCAAGCCGAACTCACGATGTATATTTTATCTATGTTTTGTTCGAAAGAGTTTATCTACGTCACGACGTATTTTCAATCTACGTTTTGTTGTATAAAACCGAAATGTATTCACAACATTTTTTTATCTAAGTTTCGTTGTGTAAAACTGATCGAGCCGAACTCACAACGTATTTTTTACTATGTTTCGTTGTGTGAAATCGAGGTGAACTTACCATTGAAAAAAATATTTAGTTGAATAATTAAGAAAACTGTAGTTAAATAATGAAAGAAAATAGAAAAAAATGTGTGTTTAAATGATATGATATAATTATGTGATAAGTCCATGTAGTTTCTCAAAAATAGCAAAGTTGAGTATTAAAATGTGAATTTACAAAATTACACTCAGTTATCAGTTTGTTTTATTAACTGATGTTATTCTTAATATCCTAGAATGTTACAAAATCAAAAGTTAGATTGTTACTTTAACCTCTTAATACCCAACTTGTTACTTCCTATAACCCCGAAGAATCATTCGTGTAATTAACTCTATTGAGAACTAACAAGTTTTTGAGTTATAATGATAATAAACAATGATAAAGCAAATAATTTTTACTTTGAAAGATCAGAATGATATTAGTTAATTCTTCGGTGATACATTATAAGGATATAAGAATCCGGAGATGGAAATTGATGTGGGCGTGGTGGAGACACCATACCACCAATGAACAAAACGCATGGCCTTAAAATAATCCGTTAAAGTTTACAAGCTATTAATCATCCCACCACAACAAATATGTTAATTATACATGGTTTTTGCAAACATGCATAGGGATCTTGTAGTGACGGAATGAACACGAAAGGTTATTGTTATAGTATCTTTCTTTGGTTTTCGTGTTTTTTTAAAGATGATATGTAATACTTTAGCTTTTTTTTAATCATCATTCGCTATGCTAAATGTTACATCTATTAGTGTATTTGGTTTTCGTGTTTTTTTAAAGATCTTATGTAATGTAATAGTTTAGCTTCTTTTATAATTATCATTCACTATGCTAGATATTACATCTGTCAATGGATAATATATATATATATATATATATCATTACAAGGTTTTACTTAAATATATATATTTTTTAAACTGCTATACACATGCACACTCTCCAATTCTACAATAATACCTAAAATGTATACACACCAGGATGAGGTTTGAATCTCATAACTTGAAAGGGATTCATCAATGCAATTAGACCAAAAACGTCTTGAAAAAAATAATAATATGATATTAAAGTGAAACATAATGTTTCTTTTGCTACATCACACTAACCTTACGTATGCTTTCAATTAAGAATACAATCATGAAATAAGTTTTTTATATAATCAAGAAGGGAAGTTTACTTAAATGAGCTATGTTTGTGTCAACCTGACATGTAAACTCTATATATTTTTTTCTATTTATTTAAATATAATTTTTTTTTTATTTTACATATTTGTGGGTTGACTTGAAATTTATGAGGTTTGACCCCAATGCATAGGTTAGTTTTGAATAGCGTATTTGTTATATGTCTCAAACAACTTTTGAATTCATTTTGTGTTTGAATTCAAGTCAAATTTTAGGTTAGTATCGGGTTAGATCCATCAACCCACCTACAAAATAACACTAAATTCTCATTCTACATTTTATAGTTACAATTATTTAAATGAATAACACAATAAAAGTTTCAGCTTATACTAATGTATAAAAACAATTGAATATTACAACAATACTGCTAATTTTCTCAAATATACACGTGATAATTCTATATTTTTCGATTACAACAGTCTAAATTAGTAATAACTAATAACAAATTTTTAAGCATAAAATGCAAATACATAGATCTTATAGTTTACTTGTTTCGCTATCAATATTAAATAAGTTCTACACATAAATTATAAATACATAGGTTATATAACAAATGATTTTTTTCTAAAAAAAATGTTTATATGTTATTCCAGATAATCCGTTTTCACAAATAAAATGTTAGTGAAAGTTGTTTCAATCTCATATTCATTCATCACTAATGTAGATCACGAGTGTGTTTTCCTCAAAGAGATACGGAGTATAATAATTTTCATATTTGATTATATGTTTTGAAAAACCTGAATATTTGATGTTGATTTTTACGGTCACGATTCATTTGGAATTGAAAGGCAATTTCGACAATGATATATGTTCCAAGTACTTAAACAACATTTTCTTTTTGCAGATAATTAAAGGGTTTATAATATTGAAACAACATTTTCCTTTTGCAGATATAATGAAAGGGTTTATAATATTGAAAGGGCACCTCCAATGGGAGGACGTGAGACCCATACTAAATTTTGTACCAAACATGATTTGGTCCGCAGCGACAGACTCGTCATGCCAAGTGTGTGGGACCACACACAAACATTAATTTTTAAATATGTTTTTATATAAAATTGAAGTGTAAGGTGAAGATTTGTGTAGGTTTAGAGTGGGAGAAAAAATAAGGCTTTTGGATGTTCGTTTGAAACCTGATGTGATATATTGAGGTGACGGTTTTTTAATCTGAAACTTTAACCACTGAAGATGCTCTAACTACACATGATCTTGTTGATCAGAAGAAGTTAACTAAAATCATTTTGTGTTTATAAATATTTATGTGTAGGCAAGTTCGACTTTGAGATTGTTGATGGTGAGGTTTGTAACCTACAATTATGCATAAACATATGAAATAGAAATAATATGATTGAAATCAAAGCGTTTTATACAAAAAGCCCTCAATAGTAGACGTGAACATTCCAAAAGGCCCAAACCATCGTAGATAAATTCAACCTGATTGGAGTATGGTAATCCCTTGATAGATATTGTAAAACCGCCAATACAACACTTACTAATCGGGGCCATGGTATGATGGTGGGCAAGCATGCACCACATAAACTTTCATGGTCTTAAGATAATACTTATAATATATATTGTCATCAAAACCAAATCAACCAATAATCAAACTGATAAACAACCCTAGCAAATAGTTTCCAAAAAAATCAACTAGTTCCAGACTTACCCAAGTCGATGCATCGCGAGACATTATTCCCCTGGTTATTGTATTGCATTTTATCAGTAAGAATTGCAAGATAGTTTTTTCAGTATTCCCTTTTCTATTTATTATTATATTATTATTTATTTTTTATTTATTTTTTTGGTGGGGGGGGGATAGGGGTTACTGTATTTCATGACTGATAGATTGGTGACCGAAAGATAAGTCCGTCGTTGATAACATTCGTATAGCAATGTTGTGTCATTATGTGACATTATGATGTATTTCATTGAATACATTTGTTCTTAAAATTGAAATTAAAGTACACACAAATATTATTTTCTTTCTTCATGATAAATAATGGGTTCTTGTATACATTGTTTTATAAGTTAAATACATTTAAAGGATCGTAACCGCCGTCACTGATTCGTCAAGATTATGTATAACAAATTAGTACAGAATAAAGTTGTATGTCACATTTGATATGGTGATAAAAAGGAAAACAAAAGAAAATAAAAAAAAATCAAAGAGAGCATATGACATCATATTCCAATTCAGTCGGCTTTATATTATATCTTGTCAAGAAAATTAAGGTGATTCCGACTCGGTTATCTTTATAGAGCATGTGCTTTGAAAGTTTGTATTTTGATTGCTTAAATGTTACCTAAATAACTTTGCTTACCAGAACGTACGAAAATTCAAAAGAAATTTTCAATCAGTAAATAGTTACAAAAGAATAAAATAATGGATTTTTTTTGAATCAGTAAATGGTTCCAAAATAATAGACTTGTATGGTAACAGTTTAAATCAATTCAAATAGTTGGTAAATGCTTTGAATTTTATCTACGATTTTACCATTCCACTGTCCAATGTTTGTGTTGTCATATTAATTTCTGGATTGTTATATGATGTGGTAACCCAACAATGATATTATGAGAAATCATATGTATTTAAAGCGTAATTAACTATTATCCTTATAAATCATAATATTTTTATTTTATTATCTAACTAAATTTTTAACTATTTACCTAAATAATTTTGAAATGGTATGATTCTAAAAGATTTTATCTACCTAACGACGTATTTTTTACGTTCCGATGTTTGAAACCGAGCCGAACTCACAAACGTATTTTTATCTACGATTCATTGTGTGAAATAGAGACGAACTCACAACGTATCTTTTATCACGTTTCGTTATTTGAGAAGTTATACATTCTAAAATATTTTATCTACGACACCACATATTTTATCATCTACATTTTGTTGGATGAAACCGAGCCGAACTCGTATTTTTTTATCTATATTTGAGTGTGTGTGAAAAGTTATGCAATCTAAAAGATTTTATTTACGTCATGACGAATTTCATATATGTGTTTGCTTGTGTGAAACCGAGCCCAGTACACACGACGTAATTTTTCAATCTATGTTTCGTTGTGTGAAAAGTTATATAATTTAAAGGATTTTATTTACATCACATTATTCTAAACCTCTACCTTAAAAACTACTTTTTTTTTCTTTCAGCGCTAAATCAATCCAAACCTCCATTTCACCATTCAGCTCATCACGTATTTTTCCTCTTTATATCTAATTCAGTTATTTCATAATATAATATTTTAAATATTTTGCTCATAATTAAATCATTTTAAATAAAATAAATCAAAAATTGGATGATAAAAAAACAAAATTAAAAGATAAAACAACTATAAAAATTACATAAAATATTTGCAACGTTTAAATTTAAATTCGACATCATTGAATACGACACCGGAGTAAACTTTTCATAAACGCGTGTCTCATTCCGCTTGACTCCTATTTATTTCTTTGCGCTTTCCCTTTCTTTTTCGTCTTGTAGACTTGTGTCTGCTTCGGTACCTAACATGATAAAGTGCAAGGTACATATTTTTGATGGCGTCGCACACCAATTCCTCGTACTCCTTTACCACAATTTTCATGAACTAATTATTAACAACATTGGTATAAAAAATAGGAACTGCTAGTGGAGGTGGTGATTGTCTGCTTTGTTTGTCACTTCTGTATCTAAAACCCCACGTGAATGTGGTTGTGTTTGTTTCTTCGTTACTCGAGCTCATGGTGTTTAAAAAGAACATGTGAAATATGAAAATACGAAGTTAAGGTTTTATTTGTGTGAGATATGCATGTTAAAGTGTGTTATGTGTATATAATGCGTTGGTTAAAGTTTAAATTAATTGTTTTATTATTTTAAAAGTTTTGCTATTTGAACTTCTCTAAATCCTCAACGGTTGAATGGGACCCACCAGCCTCTCCGGATAGAGTCCGCTGCACCGGGCCACAACCCACCTTCCCCTCCAACGTGCACATGCTACCCGATGGGGAAATTCGGATTTTGGACCTGGTTTGTAATTAAACGATAGGATGCTCTAAAGAAAAAAAATAGTCTTGGTCAAAACTTAAAATGAAACTTCCATTTCTCCATTCACATAACGACCTTTTTGACCATGACCCCCCCTCTCTATATATATACATGCATGCCCCTATACATAACATCAATAACTTATACAAAATTCTAATAAGATTAGCTAATAATGGATAACAAAAGCTTTTTATTCTTTGCTCTTTTCATCATCTTTTGCGTACCTCTGGCTCTATCTCAAGAAGTTGGTTAGTCCATATTAACTAATATTTAGTTTAATACTACAGTTGCCTTTTGGTACATTTGGTTGTATATCTTTTTTGTTCTTGAAATATGTTGTTAATGGTGGTGCAGAGGATGAACCTGAATTCTCATATGATGTGAATAGTCCGAATGGCCCGAACCATTGGGGAGAACTCAAACCAGAGTGGAGTACGTGTAATAATGGAGACATGCAGTCACCAATTGATCTCACTCATAAAGAGTCCAGACAACATCCAAACTCAGAAGACTTGATAGAGATTATAAACCCGCTGATGCAACACTTATTAATCAGGGCCATGATATGAGGGTAGGAAAGCATGCAACACAATTCATTAAGCTTTCATCATCTTAAGATAATTGTTATTGTTTAATGAAGTCAGTAATTACTAACTTATTATGATGAAAACAAACACAGATGACATGGATCGAGGAAGCCGGGCATATTCATATAAATGGAATCGAGTATCAGCTTAATCAATCCCACTGGCACACCCTAGTGAACACACCATCAATGGCCGAAGATTTGATCTCGAGCTACACTTGGTTCATCAAAGTATAGATGGAAAGTATGCAGTTGTTGCAATTTTATACAAAATTGGTCACCCAGATTCTTTTCTAACAAAGGTATGTTCATAAACAATACCATTAAAAAATACTACAAATTTAACCAACAATATTTTCTTGATATAAGTTTCCATGTTTTTCTTTTCTTCAAAATATGTGATCAGATGGAACCATATTTAAAAGCACTGTCATCTACAAGAAATGTTAGCAAAAGCGTGGGATTAATAGACCCCCAACAAATAAAATTTGGGAGTAGAAAATATTATCGATATATTGGCTCACTTACTACGCCACCATGTTATCAAAGTGTTATTTGGACCATTGTTCAAAAGGTAAAATATATTTATATTTTTATTTATAATATTCAAGCTAACTTTACTACATGTAAAGGAATTTAATAACTATATGACGTTTTTGCTTTATCAGGCGAGAACAATTTCACCAGAACAATTGCGTATAATCCGTGATGCAATCCACGATGTGAGCTCTATACATATGCTCTATTGCCATTAGTTTTCACTTTTCATAAGGAACTTTTTTTTTGTTAATTTTAGCTTGTTGTGTAACAGGAATTAAAAGCTAACGCAAGACCTGTTCAAGCCTTGAATAATCGTTGTTGAAGCTTTACGCCAGATGAGACGATGAAACAAATTAGGGTTCCGATCGATTGGTTCAATCGCATCGACACATATTTATCTTTAATATTGTCTTGAATTTTTATTCTTTTACTTTTTTTTCATTCTTATTGTATGATTTTATTTACAAGTTCTTACTTTTAATAATAAATAAATAAATAATCAAATGATGATGCTTATTCTTTAAAAAGTTTTATTATTTTATTT
Organism: Scalesia atractyloides; assembly: GCA_947069175.1. Classification (NCBI taxonomy): domain Eukaryota; kingdom Viridiplantae; phylum Streptophyta; class Magnoliopsida; order Asterales; family Asteraceae; genus Scalesia; species Scalesia atractyloides. The sequence continues at coordinate 79,723,823 of CAMTDV010000004.1, read as the reverse complement.
TTTTGCAACACAATTATTAGTGTAAGAGTCAACACCATCCAGCAAAAAAAAAAAAACATGTCTCATTCATAACCATGTCTAAGAAAAGAGGCCTATCTAAGGGGTGTTTGAGATTGTGTTTTCAATCTGATTTTTTGATTATTGGGTTTTGAAATCGCAAAAAAATCTATTTTGAGTGTTTGGTAAAAATTAATAAAAAGTGATTTTTTAAGTTTTGTGGAGATTAAAACGTGATAATCCAAAATTAGGTCACCCCTTACTACAGAAAAACGGGATTCCACAAAATCTGATTTTTTACGTTTTGTAGAGATAAATGTTTATTTATTTTTTAAAATATATATATTTGCCGAACACTCAAATAGTTGATTATCTGATTATTATGACATCAAACAACATAATCAAATCTAAACACTATTTTTCTGCAGCACTTTTTGTTACAACTAATTATCTGATTATTCAAAACGCATAATCTATTTTGAAAAAGCAATCCCAAACACCCCTAAGCCGGTTTAGTTCGTTTATCATTTCGCCAAACCGTAACTAGTAGTTTATTTGAAAACTTTTATCAAAATCAGCCGAACAAGGCCGTAAAAACCTCTAGAAGAGTGTTTTGTATAAATAAGTGATTAGATATCATCACAATTTTGAAAAAAAAAATAAAACAAAGCAGAGTGAAATTTAAATCACAACAATAATAGTAATTGATAAATTAATTCTTCCATAGTTACACCCATCAACATATGTTGTTTACCCACGTACCATGCAAGATGAGAAAATAACCTAAGGACATCTAGGAATTTAAGATGGGGAGAATTTAAGATGTGAAACTCAACATAAAAATTAATTATGGGTGAAGTGCGAAAATTTTAAAAAAATATTGTAAAACTAGCGTAATAGCAAAACAATACGAAAACAGAAATGTATCAAACTTAATTACATCGAGATAGAAGGTAAACGGACAATAAGCTGCGCCGCTACCCCTTTTTAAGTAGCAAAACTAAATCTCTTAAAAACTACATCCATAGATCTCGGAGTCATGATATTACTATGCATGACCCTTTGAACTCAGCTAAGTAGGTCCACAGCCTTTGGCACAAGGAACCCAAAACTGTTAAAGGCAAATAGGATAAATACATGCTGGTTATCAAGACATGCTTTCTCGTGTTTGGTCACTTTGCCGGAAGCAGCTTTTAAAGCAGCCTGACCCACCGTGAAAACACTACCCCCTAAGTCACAAGGGGGGAGACCCCTGTTAGATCCACACATCCGTGTTTTCCTCATATCCATCCGAAGACCGAAATGTCGCTAGTCTAAGCGTAGATCTTCCTTCAAATGGACCAGTTAAGAAATTCACGGTTGCCTCTTTCTTAGCAGAAATCCCAGCACATCTGAATATGTTAAAAAGGACATCCCTAACAAATCAATAATAGAGATAACATAACTCATTTTTATTAATATGTTTTTTTCTAAAATGAGATACAATAGTTAAATTTCAATATTATATTGAAATCGGTATATATTGGAGAAAGAAAATTTGTATAATATAATATAATATAATATAATATATTAAAGAAAACCACTCTAATCTAATATAATTTTTACCTTATTTAACATTATATATTGATCTAAATATAGTAACTTAAATTAAGTAATTCATATATAACTTTAATCGTATCTTACCTTAAAATATTATTTTATAACTTATAAATTTTTATTACTAATTATTTAATATTTTTCTTATACAATCCGTATAATACACGAGTTTTTAGCTTATAAAATAACTAGTTTAAGTAACCATGATCTACACGGGTTATACAAATTAAAAGACATTATTTATAAGAGTTCATTAGAACTTTGAAAAAAAAAAAACACTTTCCCTTAATTGTGTAAAGATAAAATTAAAATGAACCGAAAAAATGAATACGAAAAGAGTACAAGTTATTAATTTTTTACGCACTACATTCAATGTTTTATTTGTAGGTTTGTCGTCTTTGCTAATATTAGTAATTTGACTCCATCACTGGTTTTTACTTTTGATAAAGATACATAAAACTGCCCAGGGGTGAAAACCGATTGTTTCGAGTACAAACCAGCCCCCTAACTAGTGATTGTCTTAGGCTTTTGTTGATTGTCATTGCTAAACATACACCTAATGGAAATTGCCATCTTTGAAACTTGAAAGGAATCTTTTTATCCGAATGTATCAAATTAATTCTAGGAGTATAGGTGTTGGTACCGACATTTCCTCGTGATATTATCTTTGCTTCTATCACACGGTTACATAATCTTTTTACGTGTAGCGTTGTTCCATTACACAAACCATTTTGTTGGTTAATGGTTACTGTTACGTAATAGTATTACTGGCACACCAACTTTTATTACTAACGTGTGTTTGGGCAAAACCTGATATTTTAAGCCAGTTGAGAACATTCGGTGAGTATAAAACTTGTTATAACAAATTATTAAGATGTCATGTCTGACAAAGACTATCAGAGCTATTAGACACTTATCGGAGCTATAAGACACTGTCTTTCTTCACCTTTGAAAAGTGACAGCAACCGGTCATTAATCTCGTGCACAACCTCGTTCTTAGGTGCAAGTATAGCCCTCTCTAGAGTAATTTTCATTGTTGAAGTTTTGAAGAATTAAGGGATAAACAAAATCAATCAAATTGGAAATGGGGTTAGACGTGTCTTTAGTTAGAAAATCCAGAGGCATTTCCATTGTTTCCACTCCATCATTGGTACCACCAACATTTCCTTTACCCAATTCCAATAACCATTTTGCAAAATTGATTATTTCACATATATCGGGGCGTAGGACTTCCAATGGTAAACCTATTTTTTTTGTTTTTTTAAACAAAATTTATTTTTTTACACTTTGTTGGACTTGAAACCATAACCTCCTTATAACAACCCAACTGATGGCGAAGAATGTCGGGACGCCACGTAACAACTTTGTTCAATAGCACATGGAACTAAATATAGTTTGAGTATTCCATTAAGCCAAATTACATTGTTTCAAATAACAAATATTTCAACATTTGAACAAGAAAAATCAACTACAATAATTCTTTTTAGATTTAAAGCTAAGGCAAAAGGCTCGAGAATCCTAGGTGACAACAAATCTTGAAGTCATCAAACTTTCTCTAGAAACATGTGTAAAATCAAGTGTCTAACTAAAAATAATTGGTGAGCACATATTAGTTTGCAAATTATAGTAATAAAATTATTTTGTACGATTCACATGTCAAAAAATATCTAAAGCTAATATGTGATAACTAATACAAATAAACAAATGCGTACGAATGTGTCCAAAACATAAAGATAACCAACCAATGACATGTAGCGAATTGTCTAGGTTGCATGAATAGGTTGCATGCATGTCTAATCCAAAAAGTTTAAAAGTAAAAGGAAATATGTCCTCACTGGTTGCGTTGCTTCATTCCACAAAATAAGTTGCTAAGATTGATGAGAGGTCTTACATGAAAGCCACAAAGTGTATAACGCATATAAGGATTAAGTTGGATGAATCGATAAGCATTGTGCTTAAAATTAATGATTTATATAATAAATGGTAAGCTTTATATTAAGTACTAGTATTAAGGTTTTCTAATAGTGATTTAAGGTTTTAACATCAATTAGGGTGAAGGGAGTGGGCGGCAAACCCACTCGGCAAAGCGGATTACCATGCGGTAACACCGCCGCCGGTGGGTTTTGCCGATTGGCAAAATCATGTAGGCGGTAAACGTTTGCCGCTCGAGAAACTACAAATAAACGGCTATATAGCCGTTGAAAATTAAAAAAGAATTTCAACTTTTTACACCATATATTCAAACCAACCCCAATTTAATTCATTTTACACTATAAATTAATCCTCAAATCAAACCAAAAAAGTACAAAACACTAACCCAAGTATTGCAAAACAAAATGGCGGATGAAATCCCGTTTTTTCAACCAGATACTAGCGACGAGTCGTCCGATAGTAGCATTCTTTTTTTCAAAATCTACTCAAAGAAGCCGAACTACAAGACACAGGTACATCAAAACCGAATGAGATATATTGAACGTCAACGGGAGGATGGGCACGAGACACTCATGGCGGATTATTTTGTCGAAGGCCCAAAATACGACAATATTTTTTGGCACAGGTTCCGTATGTCGAAATATTTGTTTTTAAAATTGTGACCGACGTGGAAGCGAATGACGAGTGGTTTCAAGAGTCCTACCATGCGTGAGGTCAGAAGGGCATTACGCCATTGCAAAAGGTTACATCGGCTATTAAACAGCTCGCAACCGGTTACCCTCCAGACGGAGGAGACGAGTACTTTCATATGGCCGCACGAACTTCCCGCGAGTGCCTAGAATATTTTTGCGGAACGGTTTACAAAATATACGCTTCAGAGTTCTTACGTAAACCGACAAGCCACGACATGGCACTATTATACGACACACATGAAGAAAAACATCATCTTCCTGGTATGTTCGGTAGCCTTGATTGCACCCATTTCGTCTGGCGAATGTGTCCCACCTAGCTTCGAGGTTAGTATATGAGATGAGATCACCGATACCCGACTGTTATGCTCGAACCGGTGGCATCTCAAGATTTATGGATTTGCCATGCTTTTTGCGGTCCACCAGGTTCACAAAACGATATCAATGTGCTACAACGATCGCCGTTATTCTTAACGGAACGCAATGGAACCGCGCCTAAATGTCCATTTTACGTTAACAACCATTATTACAAGCGTGGTTATTTGCTCGTGGATGGAATCTACCCTAAGTGGTCCGTGTTTGTGAAATTGGTCCCACACCCTAACGAAGTAGATGAAAAGTTGTTCAAGAGGCAACACGAGGCGGCAAGAAAAGACGTCGAAAGGGCTTTTGGCGTCATGAAGTCCAAATGGGGTGTCTTTAATCGGCCGATGCGAGAAAGGAGAGTTAAAAAAATTAGGAATGTTGTGTACACGTGTATTATTTTACACAACATGATTTTAAAAGACGACACAGGTACACATTCGGGATCCTCCGGTCGAGCCCGTGTTTGATGATAGGGTGTTGGACGAGCTAATGGATGAAGATACGCATTGGAGACTTAAACACAATCTCACGGTTCATCCCGGAAGTCAAGATTTACCCCACCTGTTGGTCGATTCTGACGAGGACTAGTTTATTTTAATTGTATTAGTGTAGTGTAATTTTATTTGTTTTTAATTTAATGTAATTTTTATTACTTCTACATTTTTATTTTGTTAAAATACATGTTTATTATTAAATATGCTAGTTTAAAAAAATCTTACCAATTCATGAAGTGTCTAACCATTACCAATACTTTTCAGCATAGTTTAAACTTTTAAGGTTGAATGACATGACACATTCTCATTGGTTGATTTTAAAGTTTACCACTTTCAAGTGTTTAACCACTCCCTTCACTCTTATATGTTAAGCAGAGTCGTTTGGAAACAAGTTGATGTGTAATTAAAACAATTCAGCAAGTTACATTCGGATTACTTTAATGGCTAAGTTTTTGGATTTTATTGACTAACTAAACGGTGGACATGTTACCACGTTTTTTTCTTTAAAAGTATTTTTTTATATTAATCCATTATGTAGAATAATCATCAAAAATCGTGGAACACTAGTGTTTTTCCGGTGACAGTTTACAACAACAATTATTAAAAATTTTTAGTTTATACAAGTAATGTCATTCCATTTGGAAAAACTTTGTAACTCATATTTTTACCTTCTGTCAAAATTTCAAATCCTTATATTTTATATTGTTTGACCTTCGTTCATATTAAATCATAAACACCAGTTTAGGCTCATCCAAAAATTCTGAAAAATTTTGTGCATAAACTACACATAATGGAAATCAATTTACGCTTGAGAATCACTTTAATTGGTGTTCGTATGATCACATAATAATCAAAATAAGCTGTTAAATTCTGCAGTAACTTTGTGGTGTATACGGTTTGATTGTTTAACAAGTTTTTAACATTTGATTTCGCGTGTTTACTTATTAACTCGACTTATTAACATGAGAAACACTTGGTAGCATGTTCATAATAGTAGTTTATAAAAAAAAATAGGGCGTTGATTGGTTCATGAATACGAAATAAAAAGAGAAGTAAGAGCGGTTCATACTGAAGACAAATTTAGATGAGATTGATGTTGTTGTTGATGCTAGCTCCGATGCACACAATCTAGACACCTAGAATGATGTTGGAGACTTGAAGAATGATGGAGTTTTGTTGTGTTTGGGTATGGGGGTTTATGAATTAGAGAGAAAAGAGAAGAAATAATCATGTAGGCTCCTATTTATACTAGAAAGGGAGAGATTACTCTTAAAAATATTATAATAACAAAAGTGATAAGAGGAGTGATTAGGGGTAGAGGATTTGACCCTTGGAAAAGAATTCAAAATGTATAAATATTTTAGTAGAATACATTTATAAAAAATTCAAAAAATCTTTATTTAAATAATTTCTTATATAATTCATATAATATTCTATTTTATTTGAAAAAAAAATTATATAGGTAGAATATTTGTACAATTAGTTGAAAATTTTTAGGGTTAGATAGAATATATATACACACATGTAAATACAAAATGCTGGTAAATGATAAAATAATCCTAAACGCTTTAGTGACTAAAATGGTGTAAAAATACAGTGAAAAATAAATTAGATGACAAATGCAATGGTAGAATTTCATGGTTGTTACACTTCTCAACTTAGGTGCTTCTAGAAGCTTTGCTTCTCCACTTGGCCCACCAACCCCAATGGTGTCATGTTATTTTTTTTATTAACCTTAGCAACTTACATTTACTACAAAGATACGATGAACTTAATTAGGCTTTCAGAATCTCTTCTCTTTCACCATTTAGAACAACATGATAATTTGTCTAAAATCCCCACCAAAAACAATTATCATACATCCGAATGGGATTTTAGAATTGATAGAAGTATCGATATTGAAAATGTCGTTCATAGTTCATCCAAAGCTTAAATTGCATGTTTATGGACCATTGGTGCTTCGTCCCATATAATCAACTTGGTCTTGTGAAATAAATTAGCCACATCATTATTTGATTTTATTGACGAACTTAAACTTGAGTAAAATTCAAAGGAATATGAAACCTGGAATGTGCCGTCCTGCCTCATGAAAAAAAACACCTCCGTAGCTATCGTCCACTACTGCTTTCATTATTTCCTTCAAATCCTTAGTACCACAAGAACGAGCAGTCCGCTAGAATTGAATCCGTTTCACATCTAATTTGAGGGGGTCACCAATGCAATTACGGCAACAGGAGGCGAGGCAGTCACGCCAGCCACCGACGGTGCTGGAAGCGACGACGACACTAGGAGTGGCGATGCTGAAGTAGCTGACGGTGACAAGGTGGCCACAGCAAAGCCACTGGGTTTGATAAGGGTTTTTGGGAGAAGGGATGTCTCTACTAAAATTTGTTCAACTAAATCTTAATCCTGCAACCTTATTTACACAATAGAGACCCTAATACATGGTTTAAGGGTTAAATAGGTTTCTTTTATCCAACTTCATGGATTACGGGCTTAGGATTATCACCATTAACCAATTATCTATATAATGGTTCAATATGTAATTTATTTAGCCTGGTTATATATATTTACACACGCACACATATAGGGAATTTATAGAGGAAAAACCCATGTGAGTTACAAAAACTACAAACCCGAATGAATGGATCTTTTTTTACCATGTGTTATACTTTTTACTCAAAGGCTGTCACGTGTAACATGTAGTAGCTTTTGCAGCCTTTCAGCTTTTTTCTAAAAAAAGCAAAAAAATATAACTCAGCCATTTTTTTAAATGGATGATGGTGATGGGTTTCAAAGTTTTTGTAACTCTCATGGGTTTTCTTTCTATCTCTCTCCTATATCTATATAATGGTTCAATCTTTGAACGATTCTTACAAATGTTGTTGCTCACGGCGTAACTTTTTCAATCTTACCATATTAGTAGTATTGTCAAATTAATGTACTCAGGCATACTAATCCAACAATGGGAGCGTAAACCAAGCCACCAGGAACCGCAAAGGGCATGAGGCGATGTAGAGATCCGTTGGAGAGAGAATCGAGGTGAGAAAGTAGTAGTTGGCTATAGTAAGTAGAAGTATAGTTATTTTAAACCCGATAAATAAATCAAACCTTTACAATTAGGGTGGTGATCCATTGTTAAACGCAAAGTCTTTAAAGACCTCAGTTGAGAAGGGGGAGGTCTTGGTTTTAAGTCTCATTATCATAAATGATGCGATTAAAAGAAATTAGCCGTTCAAAAAAATCAAACCTCGAACCATTTATTACCCACGTAATTCTCCAACTCATCATCTTCTACCTCTAATCTTAACGTCTCAAACAATATTTAAACAATATTTTTATTATGAACCCTCGGATCCAAACAACTCGCTTTTCCAAACCCTTCAATCGAAAAAAACAACTTGTTCTACCGAAACCAAACGCCAAAAAAAGATTCACAAAACAAACCCAAACAACTTCTTTAGTAACCACTTCTTCAACAAAAACGATGTTTATCGTCCCGCACTTAGACATATTCAACAAACCCCGATACATGCAAGAAATAATTCCGGAAACCCAACCAACAGCCGAAATGGTTCAACAAACACAACCGACCACCTCAAAAAGAAAACGCAAAGAAACTGGATGTCAAGCCCGTCGAAAAACAACTGGAAGGTGCTCGGTAGAAGAGCTTGCATTGCAAGGTGATTGGCTTGATGTGTCCGAGGATACGAAGATGAGTAAAATTATTTTTTAGTAATGTTTATATTTTACTTATATTCCTTTTTTGAAATGTTTATATTTTATATTTTATTTCATATTTATAATTTTTTACTAATTTTTATTATCTTTTTGTATTAGGAGATAGTCAAAAGGGAAAAAAATTGGGAGGCGCATTTTTGATAGATTTACACCGCAACGGCACGAGGAAAATACTGTGACACTGACAACATATTGGACAAATGAAGAGATATACTTGCAAAGATTGGACACTTTAACCCTATTTTCAATTGCCTTTCTAACAGGCGTGCAAGAGGAATTGTACAAGTGATGGTTGGATAAAATATTAATATTTTAATGAAAACAATACATTTAAATAAAAAAATTTATAATTAGCTAATAGTTAAAAATAAATATGGTTACATTAGAGGAAAAAGTGAATGGGTCTTTCTATTATGTGGCAATGAAGTATGAGTCATTTTTTTCACTTTTTGTGAACCTATAACACATGCTCTTATGAATGTATCAGCAATATGTGAGACTAGTCGGCAACACTTCATTGAATGACGAGTTCTTGTGTGTTAACTTTTATGCAGGTCGTGTGACGCTCCCTCTCCTTACAAGACATTTTGGGACGGTGTGCATAGTTATTAGTTTTAATGCATGTGATAGTTCATACTATCATGATAAAGTTATGGTAAAATGTTGTGTTGTGTTGTATGTATAGCGTACAACAAGGTGATTCTCTATTTGTGACCTATTTGTTATTTATGATTTAACTATAACTCACTCAGCGTAGCTGACTTTTAATATGCACATCAGGTTAGGTTAGCTGGACAAAGCAGAAACTAGCGTATGGCGAAGATTAGTGAAGCACAATTGGCATCCAAATCTCTATTGGTTTTTATGCTAAAGACAATGTTTAGTTTAATTTGTATTGTAAAGGCATTATTGTAACCCTTATATATATATAGGGTTAGTTCATTTGTGATCAACCTTTGATTGTTAAATTAGTGAACTATTCTTAGACTTTGGTTGTTTCCACAACTGTAAATCAATAGCCAAGATTTGTTCACTCAGTTCAGAAATACACTAGTGTTCACTCTAGAACCCCACCAAATATATATATATATATATTTGTTCAAGTGAAAGTGAAATAAAACAAGAACTTCGGGATACCATTTCCGTGCGGCCTATATAAAAAGTTATATGTAGGCAAGTTCGGCTCTGAGATTGTTGATGGTGAGGTTTGTGACCTACAATTATGCATAAACAGATGACAAGAGGAATAATATGATTGAAAGCAAAACGTTTTATACAAAAAGCCCTCAATAGTAGACGTGAACATTCCAAAAGGCCCGAACCATCGGAGATGAATTCAACCTGATTGGAGTATGGGTAATCATGGGGACATGCAATCACTAAGTAATCTCACTTATAAAAGAGTTTTTGATTGGAATCCTTTGATAGATATTATAAAACCGCCAGTACAACACTTACTAATCGGGGCATGATATGATGGTGGGCAAGTATGCACCACATAAACTTTCATGGTCTTAAGATAATACATGTAACATATACTTTCGTCAGAACCAAATCAACCAATAATCAAACTGATAAACAACCCTAGCAAATGTGATAATTGCTGATATAGATTGTTTTTTTCAATATTCCTTTTTTATTCTTCTAATTTTTTTTGGGGGTGGGTGGGGTGGGTTGCGGGTTACTATATTTCAAGACTGATAGATCGATGATAACCGAAAGATAAGCCCGTTCGTTTATAACATTCGAATAGCAATGTTGTGTCATTGTGTGAGACATTATGATGTATTTCATTGAATACAAGCTTTCATTTTGTTCTTAAAAATTAAATTAAAGTACACACAAATATTATTTTCTTTCTTCATGATAATATTGGGTTCTTGTATACATTGTTTTATAAGTTAAATACATTTAAAGGAAAGAATAATAGATTTTAATAATCCAACTATTAGTCCTTGGTCAACAAAGTCTCAAATTAAAAAATAATCCAGTGGTGGTTCCACATTTTCATATATTGTAAACCAATAGACCTTTACTTATAAAACTTTTATTTCTTTTTGTTGCCTTTTCATTTTTGTGAGTAAAAGTCCACTAGTTTACAATCATGTGAAAAGGCGGGACCACCACTGTTATTTTTAAGTTGGGACAGTTGCCAGTTAACGGCTAATAGTTGAGATTATTGAAATCCATTATTTCTTAAAGGAATCGTAACACGCGTCACTGATTCGTCAAGATTATGTAATACAAATTAGTATAGAAAAAAGTTGTTGTCACATTTGATCATGGTGATAAAAAGGAAAACAAAAGAAAATCAAAGAGAGCATAATGACATCATGTTCCAATTCAGTCAGCTTTAGATCATATCTTGTCAAGAAAATTAAGGTGTTTTCGACTCGGTTATGTTTATAGAGCATGTGCTTTGAAAGTTTATATTTTGATTGCTTAAATGTTACCTAAATAACTTTGCTTACCAGAACGTACGAAAAATCAAAAGAAAATTTTCAATCAGTAAATAGTTCCAACAAGACTAAAATAATGGATTTGTGTTTTCTATCAGTAGATAGTTCCAAAATAATGGATTTGTATGGTAGCACTTTAAATCAATTCAAAAAAGTTGGTAAATATTTTGAATTTTATCTACGATTTTACCATTCCACTTCCATTGTTTGAGCTGTCATATTAATTTCTTGAGTTAATTTTCGTTATTTTTTAAACCAAAAATCACTAAAAATAAGGTTAAGTGGGGTTAACGGGGGGTTAAACCATTTATATGAGGCGAGGTGAAGTAAATGAGAAAAAAAGTGATGTAATACCTAGGTGGAGTTAAAGAAATTAAAGTATATCCCAAGTCATTATATAAAGTGTAATTAACTATTATCAGTATAAAACATATTTTTTTACCTATTATTATCTAACTAAATTTTTAACTATTTAACTGAATAATTTTGAAATGGTATAAAAGATATATTTTAAAAAAAATTTATCTACGACATTTTTTTTATGTTTTATCATGTGAAATCGATCTGAACTACGACATACATTTTTTATTTGCATCTCGTTGTGTGAAACCGAGCCGCACTCACCACATATTTTTTAACCAACGTCTCTTGTGTGAAATCGAGATGAACTCACGACGTAATTTTTTTATCTACGTCTCATTGTATGAAATGTTATATATTCTACGCCACCACATATTTTATCATCTATGTTTTGTTGGGTGAAACCGAGCCACACTCATGTTGTATTTTTTATCTACGTTTGTTTGATTGTGTGAAAGTTATGTATTCTAAAATATTTTATTATACGTCATGACGAATTTAATATATGTGTTTCGTTGTGTGAAACCAAGCCCAATCCATGACGTAGTTTTTTTTACCAACGTTTCCTTGTGTAAAACCGAGCCAAACTCACAATGTATTTTTCTGTCTACATTGCTTTGTGTGAAATGTTATATATTTTGAAATATTTTATCTACGTCACAATGTATTTTTATCCATGTTTCTTTGTGTGAAACCGAGCCGGATTCATTACGTATATTTTATCTACGTTTCGTTATGTGAAAAGCCATATTTTATCAACATCACTACATATTTTTGTTTTCTATGTTAGTTCGTTTGTGAAACCGAGCCGAACTCACAATGTATTTTTCTATCTATGTTTCGTTGTCTGAAAAGTTATATATTCGAAAAGATTTTATCTACGTCACGACGTATTTTTAGTCTATGTTTTGTTGTGTAAAAGCGAGATGAACTCCCAACGTATTTTTTATCTACGTTTCATTGTGTAAAATTGATCGAGCTAAACTCACGGCATATTTTTTATCTATGTTTCCTTGTGTGAAATCGAGTGAACTTACCATTGCAAAAAATATTTAGTTAAACAATTAAGAAAGTGTAGTTAAATAATGAAAGAAAACAGAAAAATTGTGTGTCTAGATGTTAAGAGTTAATTGTGTGATAAGTCTATGTGGTTTTTCAAAAGTAGCAAGGTTGGATACTGAGATGTGAAATTATAATATTACACTCAGTTATTAGTTTGGTTTTAACTGATGTTAGCCTTAATACCCTACGATGTTATAAAATCAAAAGTTAATACTCTAAATTGTTACTTTAAACTCTTAATACCCACCCTTGTTACTTTCCACAAACCATAAGAATTAATCGTGTGATTAACTCTACTGAGAACTAACAAGTTTTTGAGTTACAATGATAATAAACAAAGATAAAGCAAATAATTGTTTAGTTTGAAAGATTAGAATGATAGTAGTTTCTTCGGTGATACATTATACTCAAAGGATAAGGATTCGGAGATGGAAATTGATACATTATATACATTATACTCCGCTACTGTTAAACGGAAACCCCAATGAAATAACGCTTGGCCTTAAGTCCTTAACATAACCGTTAAAAGTTTATAACTTATTCATCATCCCACCTTAAAATAACCCGTTAAAGTTTGTAAGTTATTAATCATCCCACCACAACAAATATGTTAATTATACAATATTTTTGCAAACATATGCGCAATATAAGTAATGAAATAATGTTACAGTTATTAACTTTTTAAAACGACTTTTTCCTCTTATAAATGGTTTTTGGAAAAGTTAATAAGTTAATAAGGAGGTTATAAATGGAATTCCAAACATATACGTAAACATGCATAGGGAACTTTTAGTGATGGTATGAACAAAAAAAATTATTGTTATAGTATCTTTCCTTGGTTTTCATGTTTTTAAAGATGTTATGTAATAGTTTAGCTTCTTTTATATTTATCATTAGCTATGCTAAATATTGCATCTATTAGTGGATTTGGTTTTCGTGTTTTTTAAAGATGTTATGTAATAGTTTAGCTTCGTTTATAATTATCATTCACTATGCTAGATATTACATCTATCAGTGGATAATATATATATCATTACAAGTTTTACATAAAATTATATTTTTTTAAAACTGCCGCAAACATAAACACTCCAATTCTACAATAATACCTAAAATGTATACACACATACACCACGATAACGTTTGAATCCTCACAACTTGAAAGGGATTCATCAATGCAATTAGACCAAAAAACCTCTTGACAAAAAAATTATATGATTTTCATGTCCGTCATTTAGCACGCCATATCATTCTAGATCCACCTCTATCTCAAAAAAGAAACTATTTTTTTCAACGCTAAATCAATCCAAACCTTCACTTTACCATTCATCTCATCACCTACTTTTTCTCTTTATATCTAATTAGGTTATTTTTAATATAATATCGTAAAATATTTCACTCATAATGAAATCATTTTAAATAAAATAAATTAAAAATTGGATGATAAAAACACAAAATTGAAAGACAAAACAACTATTAAAATTACATAAAATACTTGCAACGTTTAAATTAGACATCATTGAAACACGGTACCGGAGTAAAGTTTTCATAGGTGTGTGTCTCCTTACATTTGACCCTCTTTATTTCTTTGTGCTTCCCTTTTCTTTTTCGTCTAGTTGACTTGAGCCTGCTTCGGTACCTAACAGGTGACAAAGTGCAAGGTACACGTTTTCGATGTCGTCGCGCACCAATTCCTCTGTACCCTTTAGGATGATTTGCATGAACTGATTATTAACAACATTGGTATTAAAACAGGAACTGCTAGTGGAGGTGGAGATTGCGTGGTTCGTTTTTCACTTGAGCTCTCTGTCCAAAAGCCCACGTGAAGGTGGATGTTGCGTTGTTTCTTCGTTACTCGAGCTCATGGTGTTTGGAAAAGATGTGAAATTTGTAAATAGGAAGTGAAGGTTTTATTTGTGTGAAATATGTATGTTAAAGCGCGTTTTCAATATATAGTGGGTTGGTTTATTTTCAATTAATTGTTTCATTATTTTAAAAATTTAGCTTTGAATTTTAGTTTTTTTAAATCCTCGAAGGTCGAATGGGGCCCACAACCTCTCCGGATAGAGTCGCTGCACTGGACGGACCACAACCCACCTTCCCCTCCAACGCGCACATGCCATCCGTGGTGAAATCCGGATTCTGGACCTCGTCTGTAATTAAACGATGGGATGTTCTAAATAAAAAAATAGTCTATGGTCAAAAACTCAAAATGAAACTTCCATTTCTCCATTCACATAACCAGCTTTTTGACCATGACTTCCCCATCTCTCTATATATACATGCATGCCCCTATACATAACATCAATAACTTATATACCAAAATCTAATAAGATTTGCTATATGCACAGAAGTAATGGATAACAAAAGCTTTTTGTTCTTTGCTCTTTTCATCATCTTTTGTGTACCTCTGGCTCTATCTCAAAAGTTGGTAGTCATATTAATTAAGAATTAGTTTCAATATTACAGTTGCCTTTTTGTACGTTTGGTTGTATATACATTTTTTTTTGTTCTTGAAATATGTTGTTAATGGTGGGGCAGATGATGAACATGAATTCTCATATGATGTGAATAGTCCGAATGGTTCGGAACCACTGGGGAGAACTCAATCCATTGTGGAGTACGTGTAATAATGCAACACTTATTATCAGGGCCATAATATGAGGGTAGGAAAGCTTGCAACACAATTGATTATGCTTTCATCATCTTAAGATAATTGTTATTGTTTAATGAGTGTAAATATTTATGTTTGTAATTACTAACTTATTATTATGATTAAAACAAACACAGATGACATGGAAAATAGGAGCCGGGCATATTCATATAAATGGAATCGAGTATCAGCTTAATCAAGCCTACTGGCACACTCCTACTGAACACACCATCAATGGCCGAAGGTATAAAATTTATTTTGATTTTTACCATGGCTCAACTTAAATAAATCATCTCGAAAATTCATTTTCATATATGTACAGATTTGATCTCGAGCTACACTTGGTTCATCAAAGTATAGATGAAAAGTATGCAGTGGTTGCAATTTTATACAAAATTGGTCACCCAGATTCTTTTCTAACAAAGGTATGTTCATAAACATTACCATTAAAAAATACTATAAATTTAACCAACAAGATTTTCTTGATATAAGTTTCCATGTTTTTCTTTTCTTCAAAATATGTGATCAGATGGAATCATATTTAAAAGCATTGTCATCTACAAGAAATGTTAGCAAAAACGTGGGATTAACAGACCCCAGACAAATATAATTTGGGAGTAGAAAATATTATCGATATATTGGTTCACTTACTAGTCCACCATGTAATCAAAGTGTTATTTGGACCATTGTTCAAAAGGTAAAATGTATTTATATTTTTTATATTCAAGCTAACTTTACTACATGTAAGGAATTTAATAACTAAAAGACGTTTTGCTTCATTATTTATCAGGTGAGAACAGTTTCACCCGAACAACTGCGTATAATCCGTGAAGCAATCCACGATGTGAGCTCTATATATATGCTCTATTGCCATTAGTTTTCACTTTTGATATGAAACTTTTTTTGTTAATTTTAGCTTGTTGTGTAACAGGAGTTAAAAGCTAATGCAAGACCTGTTCAAGCCTCAAATAATCGTTGATTGAAGCTTTACCACCAGATGACTACGATGAAACAAATTAGAGTTCCGACCAGATTGGTTTTCAACTCAGCATCCACACGTTATTTATACTTTTTAATATTGATCATAAATTTTTGTTTCTTTTTTTTTTCATTCTGGATTGTATTATTTTGTATACAAGTTGCCACTTATTTTGTATGATAAATAAATCAATAAATAAAGTATGATGCTTATCTTAAATAAGGTTTTATTTTCTTGCAACACAATATATAACTTGTCACTTATTTTGTATGATATAAATAAATAAATAATAAAAATAAATGATATGCTTATTCTTAAATAAGCTATGTTTTATTTTCTTCCAAAACAATTTATTAGTGTAAGAGTCAACTACATCCTTCAAAAGAATAAAAAACACATGTCTGATTCATAACCATGTTTAAGAAAAAGAGGACTAACTCGACCGGTTTAGTTCATTTAAGTTTACCACAACCAGACGAACAAGGCTGTTAAAACCTCCGGAAGAGTGTTTTGTATAACCAAGTGATTAGACATAATACCAATGATAACACAATTTTGAAAAAAAAACCCGGAGCAGAGTGAAATTCAAAACCATACGAATAATGATAAGCTATGATGGAGCATAAAAATTAAGGACATCTAGGAATTTAAGATGGGGAGAGTGAAACTTACCATAAAAATTATCGTGAGTGAACTGCGAAATAAATAAAGAAAAGGTTGTGAAACTAGCCTAATAACAAGATAATACAAGAACAATACTAGGAAGAAAAGAACCCATATTTCATTGATAGGCATTTTATTCAATGAGATACAATAGTGAAATTTATACAGATTGAAACTTAATCTAATAATAGTATAGGCAAAAGAAAACTTATTAATAAGCCTAATCTATTTTATGTAATGATAACCACATAATATAATATTGAATAAGCCTAATATATTTTCATTAAGTTTATAAATTTACCGGGCATCGTCACCTTTATCCAAAAAGAAAATCAAACAATTGAAACCCTACATCGTTTTCGACACTAGTCATGAAAACCTAAATCAAAAGGTGGTGAAACTTGAACTTAAAAAATGGTGGAACTTAAACATTTAAATTGGGGAGGCTGAAAATATTACACATAAAAACCAAACAAAGATCAAACATTCAAAAAATCAAATATTCAAATGGTTCAAACCTGCGATTGTGCAACCGAAATTCACAAGAATCGAGAAGAATGTATGATTTTGGTCGTTCTCAATGTCAGATTATTTGAATTCCCATCGCAAGTAAGCAACATATCCTCTAAACCTACAAGTTTCAAATGTGTAATGGTATGCAAGTGTATTGTGTACGTCGTATGTATGTCATGAAAAACAAATGGTCGCTCGAGAGTCCATCCCTTTTCTCTTTGGACTTTTGGATTAGGAGGGACCCCAACTATATAGAACTAATATTATCTAAACCTAATGGGCTAATATTAACATTTCTAAGAAAATATGGGGGGGGGGGGGGGGGGTCTTATATTTTTCACCCATTAAACAACAGTGGCAATGTATCATAATTCATAATCGATGAATGATCAACAAGGACGATGCAAATTTGTTTAATTTGGCGGAAGTACGTTTCGACAAGATATTGAACATAAGACGGAAATGATGGCTTGAATAAAGTTGTATGTCACATTTGATCATGGTGATAAAAGGAAAACAAAAGAAAATAAAAAAATCAAAGAGAGCATAATGACATCATATTCCAATTCAGTCGGCTTTATATCATATCTGTCAAGAAAATTAAGGTGATTCCGACTCGGTTATGTTTATAAAGCATGTGCTTTAAAAGTTTGTATTTTGATTGCTTAAATGTTACCTAAATAACTTTGCTTACCAGAACGTACGAAAATTCAAAAGAAAATTTTCAATCAGTAAATAGTTACAAAAGAATAAAATAATGGATTTTTTTGAATCAGTAAATGGTTCCAAAATAATAGACTTGTATGGTAACACTTTAAATCAATTCAAATAGTTGGTAAATGCTTTGAATTTTATCTACGATTTTACCATTCCACTGTCCAATGTTTGTGTTGTCATATTAATTTCTGGAGTGTTATATGATGTGGTAACCCAACAATGATATTATGAGAAATCATATGTATTTAAAGCGTAATTAACTATTATCCTTATAAATCATAATATTTTTATTTTATTATCTAACTAAATTTTTAACTATTTACCTAAATAATTTTGAAATGGTATGATTCTAAAAGATTTTATCTACCTAACGATGTATTTTTTACGTTCCGATGTTTGAAACCGAGCCGAACTCACAAACGTATTTTTATCTACGATTCATTGTGTGAAATAGAGACGAACTCACAACGTATCTTTTATCTACGTTTCATTATTTGAGAAGTTATATATTCTAAAATATTTTATCTACGCCACCATATATTTTATCATCTACATTTTGTTGGATGAAACCGAGCCGAACTCGTTGTATTTTTTATCTACATTTGAGTGTGTGTGAAAAGTTATGCAATCTAAAAGATTTTATTTACGTCATGACGAATTTCATGTATGTGTTTGCTTGTGTGGTCAAAACTTAAAATGAAACTTCCATTTCTCCATTCACATAACGACCTTTTTGACCATGACTCCCCCCCTCTCTATATATATACATGCATGCCCCTATACATAACATCAATAACTTATACAAAATTCTAATAAGGTTAGCTAATAATGGATAACAAAAGCTTTTTATTCTTTGCTCTTTTCATCATCTTTTGCGTACCTCGGGCTCTATCTCAAGAAGTTGGTTAGTCCATGTTAACTAATATTTAGTTTCAATATTACAGTTGCCTTTTGGTACATTTGGTTGTATATCTTTTTTGTTCTTGAAATATGTTGTTAATGGTGGTGCAGAGGATGAACCTGAATTCTCATATGATGTGAATAGTCCGAATGGCCCGAACCATTGGGGAGAACTCAAACCAGAATGGAGTACATGTAATAATGGAGACATGCAGTCACCAATTGATCTCACTCATAAAAGAGTCCAGACAACATCCAAACTCGGAAGACTTGATAGAGATTATAAACCCGCTGATGCAACACTTATTAATCAGGGCCATGATATGAGGGTAGGAAAGCATGCAACACAATTCATTAAGCTTTCATCATCTTAAGATAATTGTTATTGTTTAATGAAGATAAATATTACGTCAGTAATTACTAACTTATTATGATGAAAACAAACACAGATGACATGGATCGAGGAAGCCGGGCATATTCATATAAATGGAATCGAGTATCAGCTTAATCAATCCCACTGGCACACCCCTAGTGAACACACCATCAATGGCCGAAGATTTGATCTCGAGCTACACTTCAAAGTATAGATGGAAAGTATGCAGTGGTTGCAATTTTATACAAAATTGGTCACCCAGATTCTTTTCTAACAAAGGTATGTTCATAAACAATACCATTAAAAAATACTACAAATTTAACCAACAATATTTCTTGATATAAGTTTCCATGATTTTCTTTTCTTCAAAATATGTGATCAGATGGAACCATATTTAAAGGCACTGTCATCTACAAGAAATGTTAGCAAAAGCGTGGGATTAATAGACCCCCAACAAATAAAATTTGGGAGTAGAAAATATTATCGATATATTGGCTCACTTACTACGCCACCATGTTATCAAAGTGTTATTTGGACCATTGTTCAAAAGGTAAAATATATATTTATATTTTTATTTATAATATAAGACGTTTTTGCTTTATCAGGCGAGAACAATTTCACCAGAACAATTGCGTATAATCCGTGATGCAATCGACGATGTGAGCTCTATACATATGCTTTATTGCCATTAGTTTTCACTTTTCAGAAGGAACTTTTTTTTTTTGTTGATTTTAGCTTGTTGTGTAACAGGAATTAAAAGCTAACGCAAGACCTGTTCAAGCCTTGAATAATCGTTGGTTGAAGCTTTACCGACCAGATGACGACGATGAAACAAATTAGGGTTCCGATCGGATTGGTTTTCAACTCAGCATCGACACATTATTTATACTTTTTAATATTGATCTTGAATTTTTATTTCTTTTTACTTTTTTTTTCATTATGTATTGTATGATTTTATTTACAAGTTCTTACTTTTTGTATAATAAATAAATAAATAAATCAAATGATGATGCTTATTCTTAAAAAAAAGGTTTTTTTTTATTTTTTTTTGCAACACAATTAATTAGTGTAAGAGTCAACACCATCCAGGAAAAAAAATGTCTGATTCATAACCATGTCTAAGAAAAGAGGCCTAACTAAGGGGTGTTTGGGATTGCGTTTTCAACCTGATTTTTTGATTATTGGGTTTTGAAATCGCAAAAAAATCTATTTTGAGTGTTTGGTAAAAATTAATAAAAAGTGATTTTTTAAGTTTTGTGGAGATCAAAACGTGATAATCCAAAATTAGGTCACCTCTTACTACAGAAAAACAGGATTCCACAAAATCTGATTTTTTACGTTTTGTAGAGATCAATACACTCAAATAGTTGATTATCTGATTATTATGACATCAAACAACATAATCAAATCCAAACACTATTTTTCTGCAGCACTTTTTGTTACAACTAATTATCTGATTCTGATATTCAAAACGCATAATCTATTTTGAAAAAGCAATCCCAAACACCCCCTAAGCCGGTTTAGTTCGTTTATCATTTCGCCAAACCGTAACTAGTAGTTCATTTGAAAACTTTTATCAAAATCAGCCGAACAAGGCCGTAAAAACCTCTAGAAGAGTGTTTTGTATAAATAAGTGATTAGATATACCAACATCACAATTTTGAAAAAAAAAATATAACAAAGCAGAGTGAAATTTAAAATCACAACAATAATAGTAATTGATAAATTAATTCTTCCATAGTTACACCCATCAACATATGTTGTTACCCACGTACCATGCAAGATGCGAAAATAACCTAAGGACATCTAGGAATTTAAGATGGGGAGAATTTAAGATGTGAAACTCAACATAAAAATTAATGTGAACTGCGAAAATTTTAAAAAAATATTGTAAAACTAGCGTAATAGCAAAACAATACGAAAACAGAAATGTATCAAACTTAATTACATCGAGATAGAAGGTAAACGGACAACAAGCTGCGTCTCTACCCCTTTTTAAATAGCAAAACTAAGTCTATTAAAAACTACATCCATAGATCTCGGGGTCATGACATTACTATGCATGACCCTTCGAACTCGGCTAAGTAGGTCCACAGCCTTTGGCACAAGGAACCCAAAAGTGTTAAAGGCAAATAGGATAAATACATGCTGGTTGTCAAGACATGCTTTCTCGTGTTTGGTTACTTTGCCCGAAGCAGCTTTTAAAGCTGCCTGACCCACCGTGAAAACACTACCCCCTAAGCTCACAAGGGGGAGACCCCTGTTAGATCCACACATCCGTGTTTTCCTCCTATCCATCCGAAGACCGAAATGTCGGCTGGTCTAAGCGTAGATCTTCCTTCAAGTGTATCAGCTAAGAAATTCACGATTGACTCTTTATCAGCAGAAATCCCAACACATCTGAATATGTCAAAAAGGACATCCCTAACCAAATCAATAATAGAGAGAACATAACTCTTTTTTATTAATAGGTTTTTTTCTAAAATGAGATACAATAGTTAAATTTTAATATATATATATTGAAATGGGTATATATTGGAGAAAGAAAATTTGTATAATATATTAAAGAAAATCGCTCTAATCTAATATAATTTATACCTTATTTAACATTATATATTGATCTAAATATAGTAACTTAAATTAAGTAATTCATATAACTTTAATCGTATCTTACCTTAAAATATTATTTTATAATTTATAAATCTTTATTACTAATTATTTAATAATTTTCTTATACAATCCATATAATACACGAGTTTTTAGCTTACAAAATAACTAGTTTAAGTAACCATGATCTACACGGGTTATACAAATTAAAAGACATTATTTATAAGAGTTCATATAGAACTTTGAAAATAAAAAAAACACTTTCCCTTAATTGTGTAAAGATAAAATTAAAATGAACCGAAAAAATTAAAGTACAAGTTATTATAATTTTTTACGCACTACATTCATTGTTTTATTTGTAGGTTTGTCGTCTTTGCAAGCGTGGTTATTTGCTCGTGGATGGAATCTACCCTAAGTGGTCCGTGTTTGTGAAATTGGTCCCACACCCTAACGAAGTAGATGAAAAGTTGTTCAAGAGGCAACACGAGGCGGCAAGAAAAGACGTCGAAAGGGCTTTTGGCGTCATGAAGTCCAAATGGGGTGTCTTTAATCGGCCGATGCGAGAAAGGAGCGTTAAAAAATTAGGAATGTTGTGTACACGTGTATTATTTTACACAACATGATTTTAAAAGACGACGAAAACGCGATTGCACAGGTACACATTCGGGATCCTCCGGTCGAGCCCGCGTTTGATGATAGGGTGTTGGACAAGCTAATGGATAAAGATACGCATTGGAGACTTAAACACGATCTCACGGTTCATCCCGGAAGTCAAGATTTACCCCACCTGTTGGTCGATTCTGACGAGGACTAGTTTATTTTAATTGTATTTGTGTAGTGTAATTTTATTTGTTTTTAATTTAATGTAATTTTTATTACTTCTACAATTTTATTTTGTTAAAATACATGTTTATTATTAAATATGCTAGTTTAAAAAAAATCTTACCAATTCATGAAGTGTCTAATCCATTACCAACATTTTTCAGCATAGTTTAAACTTTTAAGGTTGAATGACATGGACACACTCTCATTGGTTGATTTTGAAGTTTACCACTTTCAAGTGTTTAACCACTCCCTTCACCCTTATATGTTAAGCAGAGTTGTTTGGAAACAAGTTGATGTGTAATTAAAACAATTCACAAGTTACATTCGGATTACTTTAATGGCTAAGTTTTTGGATTTTATTGACTAACTAAACGGTGAAAATAAACTATGAAAATTTTATGACATGCTACCACGTTTTTTTCTTTAAAAGTATTTTTTTATATTGATCCAGTATGTAGAATAATCATCAAAAATCTGGAACACTAGTGTTTTCCGGCGACAGTTTACAACAAAAATTATTAAAATTTCTTATTTTATACAAATAATGTCATTCCATTTGGAAAACTTTGTAACTCATATTTTTACCTTCTGTCAAAATTTCAAATCCTTATATTTTATATTGTTTGACCTTCGTTCACATTAAATCATAAACACGTTAGGCTCATCCAAAAATTCTAAAAAATTTTGTGCATAAACTACACATAATGGAAATCAATTTACGCTTAGAATCACTTTAATTGGTGTTCGTATGATCACATAATAATCAAAATAAGCTGTTAAATTCTGCAGTAACTTTGTGGTGCATACGGTTTGATTGTTTAACAAGTTTTTAACATTTGATTTCGCGTGTTTACTTATTAACTCGACTTATTAACATGAGAAACACTTGGTAGCATGTTCATAATAGTAGTTTATAAAAAAAATAGGGCGTTGATTAGTTCAAGAATACGAAATAAAAAGAGAAGTAAGAGCGGTTCATACTGAAGACAAATTTAGATGAGATTGATGTTGTTGTTGATGCTAGCTCCGATGCACACAATCTAGACACCTAGAATGATGTTGGAGACTTGAAGAATGATGGAGTTTTGTTGTGTTTGGGTATGGGGGTTTATGAATTAGAGAGAAAAGAGAAGAAATAATCATGTAGGCTCCTGTTTATACTAGAAAGGGAGAGATTACTCTTAAAAATATTATAATAACAAAGTGATAAGAGGAGTGATTAGGGGTAGAGGATTTGACCCTTGGAAAAGAATTCAAAATGTATAAATATTTTAGTAGAATACATTTATAAAAAATTCAAAAAATCTTTATTTAAATAATTTCTTATATAATTCATATAATATTCTATTTTATTTGAAAAAAAAAAATTATATAGGTAGAATATTTGTACAATTAGTTGAAAATTTTTAGAGTTAAATAGAATATATATAGACACACATGTAAATACAAAATGCTGGTAAATGATAAAATAATCCTCAACGCTTTAGTGACTAAAATGGTGTACAAATACAGTGAACAATAAATTAGATGACAAAATAATTTCATGGTTGTTACACTTCTCAACTTAGGTGCTTCTAGAAGCTTTGCTTCTCACTTGGCCCACCAACCCCAATGGTGTCATGTTATTTTTTTTATTAACCTTAGCAACTTACATTTACTACAAAGATATGATGAACTTAATTAGGCTTTCAGAATCTCTTCTCTTTCACCATTTAGAACAACATGATAATTTGTCTAAAATCCCCACCAAAAACAATTATCATACATCCGAATGGAATTTTAGAATTGATAGAAGTATCGATATTGAAACTGTCATTCATAGTCATCCAAAGCTTAAATTGCATGTTTATGGACCATTGGTGCTTCGTCCCATATAATCAACTTGGTCTTGTGAAATAAATTAGCCACATCATTATTTGATTTTATATGACAAACTTAATCTTGAGTAAAATTCAAAGGAATATGAAACCTGGAATGTGGCGTCCTGCCTCATGAAAAAAACACCTCCGTAGTTATCATCAAATACTGCTTTCAAATTTCCTTCAAATCCTTAGTACCACAAGAACGAGCAGTCTGCTAGAACTGAATCCGTTTCACATCTAATTTGAGGGGGTCACCAATGCAATTACGGACAGGAGGCGAGGCAGTCGCGCCAGCCAACGACGGTGCTGGAAGCGACGACGACCCTAGGAGTGATGATGCTGAAGTAGCTGACGGTGACAAGGTGGCCACAGCAAAGCCACTGGGTTTGATAAGGGTTTTTGGGAGAACGGATGTCTCTACTAAAATTTGTTCAACTAAATCTTAATCCTGCACCCTTATTTTTACAATAGAGACCTAATACATGGTTAAGGGTTAAAGAGGTTTCTTTTATCCAACTTCATGGATTACGGCTTAGGATTATCTACATTAACCAATTATCTATGCTAAAACTGAAAATAATATGTAATTTATTTAGCCTGGTTATATATATTAACACACGCACACATATAGGGAATTTATAGAGGAAAAACCCATGTGCGTTACAAAAACTACAAACCCAAATGAATGGACTTTTTTTACCATGTGTTATACTTTTTACTCAAAGACTGCACGTGTAACATGTAGTAGCTTTTGCAGCCTTTCAGCTTTTTTCTAAAAAAAGCAAAAAAGTATAACAAAATCAATACCTTTCATTTTTTTAAATGGATGAGGAGATGGGTTTCAAAGTTTTTGTAACTCTCATGGGTTTTCTTTCTATCCCTCACCTATATCTATATAATGGTTCAATCTTTAACGATTCTTACAAATGTTGTTGCTCACGTTGTAACTTTTTCAATCTTACCATATTAGTAGTATGGTCAAATTAATGTACTCAGGCATACTAATCCAACAATGGGAGCATAAACCAAGCCACCAGGAGCCGCAAAGGGCATGAGGCGATGTAGAGATCCGTTGGAGAGAGAATCGAGTGAGAAAGTAGTAGTTGGCTATAGTAAGTAGAAGTATAGTTATTTTAAACCCGATAAATAAATCAAACCTTTACAATTAGGGTGGTGATCCATTGTCAAAGACAAAGTCTTTAAAGACCTCAGTTGAGAAGGGGGAGGTCTTGGTTTTAAGTCCCATTATCATAAATGATGGGGATTAAAAGAAAATAGCTGTTCAAAAAAAATCAAACCTCGAACCATTTATTACCCACGTAATTCTCCAACTCATCATCTTCTACATCTAATCTTAACGTCTCAAACAATATTTAAACAATATTTTTATTATGAACCCTCGGATCCAAACAACTCGCTTTTCCAAACCCTTCAATCGAACAAAAACAACTTGTTCTACCGAAACCAAACTCCAAAAAAAGATTCACAAAACAAACCCAAACAACCT
This sequence comes from Scalesia atractyloides, assembly GCA_947069175.1. Taxonomy (NCBI): domain Eukaryota; kingdom Viridiplantae; phylum Streptophyta; class Magnoliopsida; order Asterales; family Asteraceae; genus Scalesia; species Scalesia atractyloides. Next base: position 79,697,531 of record CAMTDV010000004.1, on the reverse strand, counting down.
CTTTAGTAACAACTCTTCAACAAATACGATGTTTATCGTCCCGCACTTAAAATAGACATATTCAACAAAACCCGATACATGCAAGAAATAATTCCGGAAACCCAACCAACAGCCGAAATGGTTCGACAAACACAACCGACCACCTCAAAAAGAAAACGCAAAGAAACTGGATGTCAAGCCCGCCGAAAAACAACTGAAAGGTGCTCGGTAGAAGAGCTTGCATTGCAAGGTGATTGGCTTGATGTGTCCGAGGATCCGAAGATGAGTAAAATTATTTTTTAGTAATGTTTATATTTTACTTATATTCCTTTTTTGAAATGTTTATATTTTATATTAATTTTTAGATTTTATTTCATATTTATAATTTTTTACTAATTTTTATTATCTTTTTGTATTAGGAGATAGTCAAAAGGGAAAAAAATTTGGAGGCGCATTTTTGATAGATTACACCGCAATGGGACGAGGAAAATACTGTGACACTGACAACATATTGAACAAATGGAGAGATATACGTGCAAAGATTGGACACTTTAACCCTATTTTCAATTGCCTTTCTAATAGGCGTGCAAGAGGAAGTTGTACAAGTGATGTAAATGGTTGGATAAAATATTAATATTTTAATAAAAACAATACATGTAAATAAAAAAATTTATAATTAGCTAATAGTTAAAAATAAATATGGTTACATTAGAGGAAAAAGTGAATGGGTCTTTCTACTTATGTGGCAAGGAAGTATGAGTCATTTTTTTCACTTTTTGTAAACCTATAACACATGCTCTTATGTATGTATCAGCAATATGGTAAGACTAGTCGGAAACACTTCATTGAATGACGAGTTCTTGTGTGTTAACTTTTATGCAGGTCGTGTGACGCTCCCTCTCCTTACAAGACATTTCGGGACGGTGTGCATAGTCTATATAGTTTTAATGCATGTGATAGTTCATACTATCGTGATAAAGTTATGGTAAAATGTTGTGTTGTGTGTATAGCGTACAACAAGGTGATTCTTTATTTGTGATCTATTTGTTATTTATGATTTAAACTATAACTCACTCAGCGTAGTTGACTTTTAATATGCACATCAGGTTAGGTTAGCTGGACAAGGCAGAAACTAGCGCATGGCGAAGATTAGTGAAGCACAATTGGCATCCACATCTCTATTGGTTTTTATGCTAAAGACAATGTTTAGTTTAATTTGTATTGTAAAGGCATTATTGTTACTTTCCACTACGTATGGAATGAATTTGTTATTATCTTGAACTAGCAGTTAAAGAGTAAATCTAATAGCTGAAACCCTAAGGATTGGGGTGTTTCAAACTGATCTAAAGATACTTTAACTATAGATATCATCACTTACTTTTAAAATGTTGGTATATTGTTGATTTTTGTGATGATGTTATTTAACTAGAGACTTTAATTTGAATAGTGTTATTTACTTTTAATTATTGTTCATTTATTTTCATTTGTGTGTTGATTATGTTAATTCATATATGTTTCTCTTTGTTCATTTATGTTCTTTTAGAATATTACTGAACTAACACTAACAAACAACAACACACTTAATTTTTAACAAACAAACACAAAAATATTATTGGGTTATTTAAGAGTTAGTGATAGTACGTTTGTTCAGTTAAAGTTGAATCGTTGAACATGGAAAAACAATTCAATTAGCCAATGTTGGATGAGAAGGGCGGTAAAATTCGATCTCAAATGGTGATAGAAAGAGATTATCCAAAGTCTGTCTCTGGAATAATAGTAAAACCAGTCTTATTTATTTAGTTATATTTGAAGTAGAAGTTGAATAGGATTATAATTCGTAGTTCAATGTTTTCTTGTTTTCCAACTTGTTTACCTATAATAAAGGGTTGTTAGAGTTACTGATTGTTATTGCATTATAATTTCTTCTATTGTATTAAAAAATAGAGCCAAACAAGTTTGCTCAAGTTGTGTGTTTGATAATCACTTGGTAATTCAACACAAACTACTACGTGTTTGCACTACTAGAAAAAAGACCTTTGATGACACACATTGCGTGTCATTAAAGGGTATATATAACACGCAAAAGAGTGTCAAGGAAGCCCATGTCATAAAATGAAGATGACATGTAATTGTGTGTCAATTTTTTATGACGCACATTCATGACACACATTTACGACACGCAATGCATGTCAAGGAAGACCTTGTCATAAATAAGATGACACGCTTAGATGCGTGTCATGGTTTTAGATATTTTTAAAAAATATATATATATATATATTTTTTTTAGAATTACCAGATATCCCATTAAATGATAATTGTCTCATACTAGACAATAATATATATATATATATACACACACATCCAATCACTCCGGTTCATGCAATATTTCAAAAAATAATAACAAACATTTCAAAATTAACAATATATTTCATTAATGTTGATACAAACAAAACAATATCTCATGCAATATTTCAAAAAAAAAATACTAACAGGAATACAATACTCCATTAAACTACGTGAGTGAACACTAACGATCCTTCACCATTTGCTTGTGTAGCATGCCTAGATTTCCTACTCACTTCCATCATCTTCAGCTACAAAATGAAAAAAAAAAAGCCAATTTCATCCACTCTTTCATTAGTGAAAAGGGTATGAATAAAAAACGATATAAAATGAGGCCCATTTATCATTTAAGGTCTATGTGTCTGTCATAATACTTTGTTTAAAGAACATGTACTCTACGTGTTCTTTGAACTGTTCTTCCTTTTCTTCGTAGCTAGAAAGAGCAACACCTTCAATCTGGTCAATTCATCAATAACGAAAAAGAAAACTAATATAACTAAACATGACAATTTGTTTTATCTCACTTGCCCTTGTTTTATCGCGTATTACAAAAATAATGTTGTTTTTCATGAATCAAATAATCTCATCATGACCTGAAAAAAGGAAAAGTTCAAAGTGATTGTTGAAAGCTTCCACTAATTAGAACAAAACAAAGATCTTAAAATATGTACCTAGAAAACGGTTTTTAGTCGAGGCTTATTTGCAGCATGCTAACGACCAATATCATGGCACCACCTAAGCAATACATTTTCTTATAAAGTGAAGCAATACTTCGTAATGTAACATGGTGTATCTCATATCTCAGCACAATTTTATGAACTGAAGCAATATTTATTGTGTTTTTTAATAAACTAGTACCTTATTGACGATGACACGGTGTCATATTTCACATCTGTGAAAGAAATCTATAAAGTATAAATAAAATTGTAAAATTGCATAAAAAATTAGCATATGGTATTCTTCTTGTTCTTGCATCATTTCACAATAAAAAGATTACTAAAAAGAATCATGAAACAACAAGTGACTTGTAGCACGAATTCAAATTTCTTTTCAACTATAAGATTTGCAAACAACAATCAATTAATTAATATTACCATTCCAAAGTCGTATTAATTAAAAGAATAAAACAGAGAAAACATACCAACATCTCTAATGAGAAATTAAAAGAATATAACAGAGAAAACATACCAACAACATCTCTAATGGCGTTGAAGTTCATCAATAAACGGAGTAACAAACAGATCTTTCAAATTCAACAACAACTCCTCTTGTGCAAAACGGAGATCAAAATGTCGTAGGGAACCGAACCGTGAAGGTTCGTCGGAATGGGGATAAACCTTCAAAATTAACCTGAACTCTCCTTCTCTTCAACTTAGCTAAACCATGAATTAGCAAATCAAACCATTTCATAAAATCAACAAAACATTTCATATTAAAGCACGATTGTCGTCGCCCCTGCTCCAAAAGTAATCATCGTCGTCGCCGCCAACACTTCCGACATACAAACTTTGTTCATATCCATGACAACCACGTCACCACCAGCCAACCCTTATGTCACTGCAAACCGTTTCTGCTCCTAAAAAACACTAAATTTTAATAAAAATCACATATGTATAAAGCCTTTTGGGGAGATTTAAAATGAAAATAAAGCGGGAGAGCGGGAATTATGGAGGAAATGTGAAGGAAGAAAATTTTGAACAAAATTTAGGAGGGGAAATTTGGTTTATATTTTTAATGATAAATTTTATTTTAATAATTGTCACTATTATTTGTATTTTGTATTCTTTTCTATTAAATTAAATTGTCGTAGGTCTCTTATTTAGATTTTTAATTTTTTTTAGCAAATAACTTTATATCCATTAAAATGCCAAAGTAACAAATTACAAACAAGCGGCAGGTAAACGGGCAAAAGTTGCAACGCAACCCTCTTTTGAATTGCAAAACCAATCCTACTAAAGACGAAACGACTCTTAAAAGTTGAGAGATTACCATTCACACCCCGTTGGACCCTGTTTAGGAATTCCACGGCCTCTGGGGCTAGGGAACCAAATGTATTAAAAGCGAATGTGATTAACATATGTTGATTCTCTAAACAAGCATGCTCGTGTTTAGCAACCTTGCCTGATTCCGCCTTCAACACAGCCTAACTAGCAATAAACCCATTATCCCTAAGCCTAACAAGAGGGAACGCTACTATAAGGTCCACACAAACGTGTACAAAGATTATCAAGTATAAAAAACAGAATAATAGTCATACAGTCAAAAGATTATGTACGAGAATTTCATATGAACTACTACTTATTATTATTATAAATATAATTATTATTTACTTTATTTGACTTTTATCAACAAAGTTTTGTTTGACTTTGGAAACTGAAATAGATGGTTATGACTTATGAGTTCAAATGAGTCATACTAGCTCTTAGGACTGTTGGTAACCTCTAAAGTAGTAACAGTTTTAATCGGGTAAAAGACTTTGAACCAATAAATACTGTTAGTAAGTGTTGTTTAATTAAAGTTCTAAATGTAACTTCGTCGAAAAACGGGTTTCTAAACCCGCTTCGTTTATTAATCGAATATACAGTTATAAGTTCCGTTGCGTATTTATTGTTCATATTAATTTTAAACAATACATAACTAATAAACATATCTAGAATTTTAAACCATAATTATTAAATAACAAAAAAATAGCGAATTAAAAAAAATAATGGAGACGCCGGGTTTCGAACCCGGGTCACCCACAAACCCAAACACACAACACACCGCTCCGCCACACACTGTTTTTGTGATAAACACGGAAACAAATAAGACTTATAATAAAACCAAAAGTCAAATCTGCAATCAGCGCGCCCAGAACTCGCACTCACCGGAAAAACCGACGATTCCGTGATTTTGGCTATCCTCTTTTACTGGAATGCGTAAACTGATTCCGACATCAGTTATAACCGATGTCTAACCGTCAATTTCGGTCATAACCGTCGGAAAACCTTTGACCGCGAATCAAGACTCAAAATCGGACACAATTCATCCAGTTCTTCCCTATAAATACCCACTCAATCTTCTGGAAATCCTTTCACTCAGAACCGCACACTTTTTCGAAGCTTTGATTCTTCCAGAGCACGTCGCCGGAGATTTTCATTTTCGCCGGAATCCTGCCGGAATCGCTAGTCAGAAAACCGTATTCATTCATCAGTCGGTATAACTGTCTAAACTTCTCTGCTATCTCTTAATTTATACTTTAATCGTTCAAACCAATAATCAAAACTGTTAAAACAGTTCATACAGCCGGAAATCACAAAAATCAGAGCCGACGAACACTGCCGGAAATCTGAAGAAAACGCTCCATCTTGGTATACCCTATCACTTAATCTTCTTTCCATTTCAAACAAGTATAAGTTATGATCGATTAACCAGAACAGTCGGATTTCACTGTTCTGTAATTTTTAAGCGAAGAAGACGAAGATGCAAACGTGTATTTATATAATTAAAATCAGATATTCAAACAAGTTGGACACACAGTCCAGCGGTGGACTGTGTGCACAAACAATACACACGTCCCGGGTTCGAATCGCACACGTTACCGACTTTCAGAAATAAAACCAACATTTTTAGAACTTAATCAGATCAAGTCACAGAATGTTTACAAGAGTAATATAATCCATTAGTTAAACAGATTAGACACACAGCCCAACTGGTTGGGCTGTGCGCACTCGAACCGAAGGACCCGAGTTCGACTCCGGGTCTCTGCAACCGGTTCGGCCATATAAATCATTTTTAATAAAAACCAAATAAGTTAAAAGTTAATTAGTATATAAATATAATTAAAACAGAGAATATTTCGGGTTAGACACGTAGCTCAGTTGGTAGAGCTGCGTGCACGTATACGAGAGGTCCCGAGTTCGAACCTCACTCAGTGCATAAAAGAACACAGTCTGACCGGTCAAGACCAGGTCAACGGTCAACGGTCAAAAATTCAACTTTTTATTTCTTTTTATTTATTTATTTAAATGAAAAATTATTTAAAAATACTTAAAAATAAGATTATTAAAGTTAGAAAATTTCCTTAAACTCACAAAAATAAATCTAAAAATCCCATTTAAAGGCACTAATTAAAAATATTAATCTCAAATAAAATTTAATTATTTATCGAATCGTATTGTTATTATCTAGGTTAGTTCTTCCCTCGTCGATTGAATCATAAATTCGTGCGCACTCATCGTCATCAAAGAACGCACCCATTGTGAGTGAATCTCTATCAATTCCCCGTTTTAATCATGTTTTGGGGTGTATCATGTGTCGTATAATTCTTTTATTATATATAAAACACTTGTGCATTCATCATATCCGTGATCAAATGTGTATCAAATGTGTATCAATTGTTGTGTGGATTATATGTAGATTGGATTTATCATTTTCAGTGCACGCATTTCATTAGGCCCATCAGTTCCCCGTGGGAGACGGATTGAGCATCAGGTGCCTCATTAGATCGGCTCCGTTTGATTGAGCTTTGATCTCACATACATCATCATTCATATCATATACTCATCCAAAGTGGTTTGTGTTTGTTTGTCTATATATGTTTGCTCACATGTGATTATTGCACAAATTTTCCTTATTAAATAAACAAGAAATTAGTAACAATGTTTTATCAAGGTTCACTCGCCAACTTTTGTTGACCCAAAATATCCCCCGTTTTACACATGATACAGGTGATCCAGCTGAGACAAGAAACACATAGGAAGGCCTAGAAGAATAAACCAGTATAAGCTTTGGATTATTTATATAGTTTCATTTCCTTGTAATTGTATGAATTTTGATTTGGATATTTAAGTTGTAATTTGAATTTAATAAATATGAAACATTTTAGTAAACATCATGAGCTTTGGTGATAACCCAATTATGCCCCGACTCTTATTCCGCTGCGGGTCGGGGTGTGAGAGATTGGTATCAGAGCCATGACTATAGGGATATAAGATAGGTTATTAGACCCTTAGAGCCTATACTATAGTTGATTAAAATTTTAAATTGCTTATGCGTTACATACAAAATTCATGATGTTTATATGCTTTATGTTTATTGTTACACTCAATGTTATGCAAGCATGCTCACAAATACATAATATTATACAATGTTCATCATGAATCATATCCTCATAACATATCATATCCATGAGAGCACACACCTCACGATTTCCATGATTTTTGCAATGATTTTTGTATTTCAAATCACATCAAAGTGAGTTCTCATGACGGGCATGTAGTAACTGGAAGGGTACTGTAACATTTGTATAAATCGGGTCTCCAAAACCCGCTTCGTTTTGTAATCAAATACCAAGTTACGAAATTTCATTAAGTATTTATGAGTATTGTGAGTTTAAACGTTACATAATTAATATATAAACTAAACTATAAAAATTATTTTTGATAAAAAGTTAAAATAAAAGAAATAAAAAAATAGTTGGAGCTGACCGGACTCGAACCCGGGTCAACTGCCTTCAACAATTTATCTATCCGTCTCCAAACCCTCCGCCACCAATTGTTTTCTGTTAGTATTATGAAAACAATTAAATTTTATACGCAAACTCGGATGAACGGTTACTGGTATTTGAATAACGGAAATCGGTAAGCCAAATCGCCAAATCAGTTTTCGTTCGTTTAGTTAACTTATAACCGACGCATATCGGTTTCTAATTAAAGTTTAGATTGAATGAACTTCAAGTGTTGAGTTTTGAAACCGAAAGACATTCAAGTTTCAAATAATTCCGTCTCCAATCATTTATACGATTCAGAACAGTCTCAAATACACTCAAATCCATTTTCGTCGCGTTTTCAAGTCATTTGAGCACAAGAAAACTGTCGCCGGAATTTTCTGCAATTCTCGCCGGAAAACCGTATTCAACATAAACCAGTAAGAATTTCCTCTCTTGCTGTTTTAATCTATTGCTAGGACACTACTAACATTATTCCGTCACTCAAAGTCAGTCACAGAAGACTTTGCTGGATTTCTGGTTTCGCCGGAGAAATTCTGGAATTTGCCGGAACCACGCTAGTTGACGGTAAACACATTCAATCGTGCTAATAACCCATGTACTCTGGTTCAATTTCAAACCTAACTCTTAAATTCTGTTGATTAGCCCTCTCAGCCGAAGTTTCAAAAACAGAGTTGCCTGTTCTCGCCGGACTTCCTGAAGAAGACGACCTGTCCGGTATTCCTTTCCCCCAAACTGTTCGGTTTGTTCATTCAAACTAGTAGGCATGATATTTAAGTAGTAGAACCATGAATCAGTTGTCTGAGTAAAAAAACCAGTAATCGTAATGAAGAAGACGAATCTAAAAACGAGATAAGAATAAATAAAACTCGGATAATTAACGGGTTAGACACACAGTCCAGCGGTGGACTGTGTGCAAAGTTTATAAACAAGTCCCGAGTTCGATCCTTACCATACACACTCTGCGTAATAAACATTCCTTTTTATTCACCAAACTAACCGGGTTAGATCGGGTAGTTGTTAAGTATATTATAAATCAAGAATATAACCGGGTTAGACACACAGTCCAGCGGTGGACTGTGTGCAAAACAAATTGCACGACGCGCGATCGAGTCCCGTCCCAAACACCGGTTTAATGAGATTAAAACGTTTTGCAAAATAAAGGAATTTTCGGTAAAATCGAATAAGTGTATAAATATAATAAGAACTGGATTCCTAACGGGTTAGTCACGTAGCTCAGTTGGTAGAGCTACGTGCGCGTGAACGGAAGGTCACTGGTTCGAATCCCGCTCGGCGCAAGAATTACCGCTGACCGAACCGGTCAACGGTCAACGGTCAAACAGTAAAAAAAAAATATTATTTTTTAAATAATTATTTGTTTTATTTAAATTAAAAATCAATTAAAAATACTTAAAAATAACATTTTTAAGGATAGAATATAGCCATAAACTCACAAAAATATATCTAAAAATTCCATTAAAAATCTTTAATAAAATCCATCCATTTAATATATTTTTCCTATGATTATTTTAGGTCAGTGATTCCTCGTTAACTCGTTTCGTCTAAATCGTGCGCATCTCACCAATTCAAATCCAACGCACCCAATGTGAGTGAACCCTTCAAATTCCCCGTTTTAATCACATTTTTGGGGTGTATCATGTGTCTTGTTCATTTACTTACTATAACTAAGTTATTGTGCATATATCATATCATAACATGTGTGTTATTTGTTGCTGTTAAGTAGTTAGTATTGTTTGCAAGTTATTATTTCAGTACATGCAATTGCTGAGGCCGTAACTCCCCATCCCTCGAGGTTGAGTTTGATCCCCATTTTATTATGCGGTTGATCAGGGCGTGCCCGCACGATCGGCTCCGTTGGATTGAGCCTTGATCGGTCATTTATTCTCATTTCAGTACATGCAATATGCTCGGCTCCGTTTGATTGAGCCTTGAGTACACAGATTTATTCTCATTTCCAGTTCATGCAATACGCTCGGCTCCGTTTGATTGAGCCTTGAGTACACAGGTTTATTCACATTTTCAGTTCATGCAATACGATCGGCTCCGTTTGTTGAGCCTTGATCTCACAGTTCAGTTATGTTAATTATCATATGATGTTGGTATGTTCATGTATGTTATCAATTGTTAATGTATGTTATAATTGTAACCGATGTTGCCATTGCTTGATTTTCATACATATGCTCTTTTATGATTATGCACAATATTTTTATTGATAAACTAACCAGAAAAATCATTACTAAATGTTTATCTATAAGGTTCACTCGCCAACTTATGTTGACCCAAAAACCTCCCATTTTTACACATGATACAGGTGAACCAGCAGCAGCTAGGAACACGTAGGGCCTGGATTAGAAGAAATAAAACGATTTAGTGTTTGGATTATTATGTTTGGTTATTTTCCTTTGTAATGAATGAACATGTTTGAAGGTTTGAGAAATGTAACTTTGACTTCATTTAATTATGAAACATAATAGTAAATGTCATGTGCTTTGGTGATAACTCAATTATGCCCCGACTCTTATTTCCGCTGCGGGTCGGGGTGTGACAGATTGGTATCAGAGCCATGACTATAGGGATATAGGATAGGTTATTAGACCCTTAGAGCCTATACTATAGTCGATTAGAAACTTATAAGAATTTTGTGTGTTATATGCCAAATTTCATGATGTTTATATGTTTATGTTAACATGTTACATTTGATATTGTTCAAGCATGTTCATAAGTATGTGTTATCAAATAATGCTTATCATGAAATCGTATGATCATAACATATCACATCCATGCAAGCACACACCACACCATGATTGATTTTACAACGATTTTCGTGTTTTCAAATCTCATCAAAGTGAGTTCTCATGACGGGCATGTAGTAACTGGAAGGGTACTAGTACCGGTAGTCGGAACGTCCTGTCTAGGCTGGCATTCGTATAAATCCAAAATAAAGGACCAGTTTGCCTACCTGGGGACCAACGATGAGAGTACGAAATACCTATTAGGCCAAAGCATGCTATACCAAACGTCGTGAGAGCTAATCCCACTTTGAGTTGTCATTGTGTCTACACCTGGACACGTTCCGACCAAACATCTCATGAACATATTTTGTGGTTAGCATTCGGGGGATGCGAGTGTTAAATTGCCAATACTAATGTGAATCCTACCAAACCAATAGCCATGGGGGCCCACATGACTATATAGGTGAAGGTATGGGGGACATTTGAGGCCCAACATGAGCGAACTCAAGACATCCTTCGGATGTAGTTGCATTATTGATATTTATGTTATTTTCATTTTTTTTAAAGACACATGACACCTAAAAGATACCATAAACTCACCATCTTCTCATTTTATGATCCTGTAGATGTCGTATAGATCGCATCGAAGGAATAGGAAATCGGAAAAGTCTCAGGAACGATTGGCCACTCATATCGCCAACCAAATGGCCACGATATTACCTGACATCGTAGTACAAGTACAACAAGCTCTTGCTGCAAATCCTACTAACCCTCCTGAACAACAGGACCAGATCATCAACGACCCTCCTACCAGCAAATGCACCTACAAACATTTTAAGTCTTGCGATCCCCCAAAATTCGAAGGGACTGAGGGAGTCACTGCTCTCCAGCGTTGGTTCGAGGAGATGGAAAACGTTTTCTTAAACTGCGATTGTCCGGAGGATCGCAAAGTTCGTTATGCCACCGGGAGACTACTTGGTGTAGCTCTCACTTGGTGGAATACCGAGAAGGGAAAGAGGGGAATGGAAGATGCGATGGCCTTAACTTGGGAGGAGTTAAGGGAGATCATGACTAGGCGATTCTGTCCTAGGAGTGAGATTAAGAAATTAGAAGATGAATTTCATGCCCTGAAGCAAAAAGATGGTGATCACTCTACTTACAACAGACGGTTCTTGGAGTTGAACCAGATGGTACCAAACTTATTCACTCCAACCTACCGTCTGATCGAACATTACATTCGAGGACTTCCCTCGAAAATCCAAGATTCGGTCCTCAGCGTTTCACCGGTAACACTCGAAGCTGCCATGGTGTTGGCAACAGAACTGACCGAAAACCGAATTCGCAATGGGAAGTTCAAGGAAGAAAAGAAGAAAGCCCCTGCTGAGGGACAAACCTCAAACCACCACACTCCTTCCTCTAAATTTGCTAAAAAGAGGAAGCATAACAACAGGAACTTTGCAGTCACCCACACCAACACCCCTGTTCCTGCTGCACCCATCACTCAAGCCACTCCTCCACCCGCGCCACACAAAAGACCATACACAGGACCTCTACCAAAATGTAACCATTGTCAGTATCACCACTCCCCTGTCTATCCTTGCCAGTACTGTACCAGCTGCGGTCGCGCTGGACACATTGTACAACACTGCCGCGCAACTCAACGAACAAACCGCCACCAACCTATAACCCAAACCCACCAACAATTTATGGGTCAAGCCCAACAACAACAACCATTTCCACCCACTCAACATTTAGCCCAAACATACTATCAACCCAACTACCCTATGGGCCAACCTATGCGGGCATGTTTCAATTGTGGAGATCCAAGTCATTTCAGGAACTCATGTCCAAGGCTGGTCAATATTATTCATGCTCAGGCCCAAGCCAACCCTGTGAACCAAGCAAACCAAGCTCCTCCACCTGCTAGAGGAAGGGCTTTCAATATTAACGCAAACCAGGCCAGAGCTGACGGCAATGTGGTCAACGGTACGTTTCTTATAAATGGTAGATATGCCTCTATGTTATTTGATACTGGTGCGGATAGAAGTTTCGTGTCATTAGAGTTTGAACCTATCTTAAGTAAAAATCGAGATAAGCTCGCGGAATCTATAACAGTGGAAGTTGCAGATGGAAAACCAGTTTCGTTAGATTCTATTTTACGCAACTGTACGCTCACCCTAAACGATCACGATTTCTCAGTCGATCTTATTCCTATGAAGCTGGGAAGTTTCGACATCATAGTTGGAATGGATTGGCTTAGTCAGCATAATGCGGAAGTTGTATGTCGTGAGAAATTTATTCGTATTCCTCTTTCAAACGGTCAGACTCTTCGAATTATTGGAGAAACCTCGGCGAAAGGACTCAACTTAATGTCTTGCCTTCAAGCTCAGAAATACCTTCGCAAGAATTATGTCGCGTTTTTAGCCCATATCATCAAGAAGGGGACCGCAGAAAAGAAACTTGAAGATATTCCTGTTGTAAAAGATTTTCCACAAGTTTTTCCTGACGACATTTCAGGACTTCCTCCAATCAGAGATGTCGAGTTTCGCATCGATCTTATACCTGGTGCTACACCAGTGGCAAAATCTCCATATAGGTTAGCCCCCTCTGAAATGCAAGAGCTAGCCAGTCAATTGCAAGAGTTGACTGACAAGGGGTTTATACGCCCCAGCTCATCGCCTTGGGGTGCACCTGTACTGTTTGTAAAGAAGAAGGATGGATCTTTTCGCATGTGCATCGATTACAGAGAGCTCAACAAGTTAACTATCAAAAATCGATATCCTTTACCTCGTATAGATGACCTCCTAGACCAACTACAAGGTGCCAGTTGCTTTTCGAAAATCGACCTTCGATCGGGCTATCATCAGCTTATGGTGCATGAAGAAGACGTCCCTAAAACTGCTTTTCGAACTCGATATGGTCACTATGAATTCATGGTTATGCCGTTTGGATTAACCAACGCACCAGCTGTTTTCATGGACCTAATGAATAGAGTCTGCAAACCTTACCTTGATCGATTTGTTATTGTGTTCATTGACGATATTCTTATCTATTCAAAATCTAAAGCTGATCATGAGCGTCATCTGCGACTTGTTCTTGCACTTCTAGAAAAGGAAAAGCTTTATGCCAAGTTCTCTAAATGTGAATTCTGGTTAAAAGAGGTGCAATTTCTTGGGCATGTAGTCAATGACAAAGGAATACATGTGGACCCATCAAAGATCAAAGCAGTTCAAGAATGGCAAGCTCCACGTACGCCAACTGAAGTAAGGTCTTTTCTTGGACTTGCTGGTTACTATCGTCGATTCATTTCAAACTTCTCTCGCATTGCGGTACCACTCACGGCTTTAACCCATAAAGGGAAACCATTTGTATGGGGGCCCAAGCAAGAGGAAGCTTTTCAAACCCTCAAGCAAAGACTTTGTGATGCACCAATCCTCACTCTTCCTGAAGGTTGTGATGATTTTGTAGTCTATTGCGACGCGTCAGGGCAAGGATTAGGATGCGTTCTCATGCAAAGAGGAAAAGTCATAGCTTATGCCTCAAGGCAACTCAAGACTCACGAAAAGAACTACACCACTCATGACCTTGAACTTGGAGCCGTTGTATTCGCTCTTAAGATATGGAGACATTATCTTTATGGCACGAAGTGTGAAATATACACTGACCATAAGAGTCTTCAACACATCTTCAATCAGAAAGAGTTAAATATGAGGCAACGGAGATGGGTCGAACTTCTAAATGATTACGACTGTGAAATCAAATACCACCCTGGTAAAGCAAATGTGGTGGCTGATGCACTTAGTCGAAAGGGCTATGCGAACTCCATTCATCTTCTATGTTCGCAAATTATAACCAATATTAAGGATCAAATTCGAGAAGCTCAACACGTTTCAATAACAGAGGAAGATGTACAAAAGGAGATGTTCTGTGGAGCCGAGTTAAAGCTGGAAACTAAATCTGATGGTATTTTGTATTACCTAGATCGTATATGGATTCCTAACCATATCAATCTTCGTGAAACACTCATGCATGAAGCCCATAAGTCGCGATATTCTATACATCCAGGAGCCGATAAGATGTATCAAGACCTACGGTACACCTATTGGTGGCCTGGAATGAAGAAAGATATTGCCGTTTTTGTTTCCAAGTGTCTCACTTGTTCTAAAGTAAAGGCTGAACACCAAAGACCCTCAGGACTTCTGGTCCAACCAGAAATACCTGTCTGGAAGTGGGAAAATATAACCATGGATTTCATTACCGGGTTACCTCGCACTTCTAGTGGGTATGACACTATATGGGTGATTATAGACCGACTCACAAAATCAGCTCACTTTATTCCTATTCGAGAAGATTTTAAGAACGAAAAGCTTGCTCGTATTTATATCAGCGAAATCGTCAGCCGTCATGGAGTTCCATTAAGTATTATTTCTGATCGTGATGGTCGTTTCACCTCACGTACATGGCAGGCAGTACAATCCGCTATGGGCACTCGACTAGATCTCAGTACCGCCTATCATCCCCAAACTGATGGACAGTCTGAGCGCACCATTCAAACCCTTGAGGATATGCTTAGAGCATGTGTCATAGACTTCAAGGGAAATTGGGACGCCCACCTACCGTTAGTCGAATTTTCGTACAACAACAGTTATCATTCTAGTATCGGCATGACACCTTTTGAAGCTTTATATGGACGGAAGTGTCGATCTCCTGTTTGTTGGCACGAAATTGGGGAAGCTCAAATTACTGGTCCGGAATTGATCCAAGAAACAACAGATAAGATTCATCAAATCAGAAACAATCTTCTAGCGGCTCAAAGTCGTCAAAAGAGTTACGCAGATAAACGACGGAAGCCCTTGGAGTTTAGCGTTGGTGATCATGTGCTTTTAAAAGTGTCACCGTGGAAGGAGTAGTTCGTTTTGGTCAAAAGGGAAAGCTAGCACCACGTTACGTAGGACCTTTCAAAATACTCGAAAGAGTAGGTCCTGTAGCTTACAAGCTTGACCTACCGGAAGAACTCGACAGAATTCATCCCACATTCCACGTGTCGAACTTGAAGAAGTGCCTCGCTGATGAGAATCTTCATATTCCACTAGAGGATATTCAGATTGATGAATCCATGCATTTTATTGAAAGGCCAGTAGAGATTATGGACTATGGAGAAAAGCGTCTACGTCGAAGTCGCATTCCTATTGTTAGGGTACGCTGGGAGTCGAAACGGGGACCTGAATTTACTTGGGAACGTGAAGACTCAATGCGTGAAAAATACCCTCATCTTTTCCCTACTACATCAACTGTTTGAATTTCGGGACGAAATTCCTAAAAGTAGGGGATACTGTAACATTTGTATAAATCGGGTCTCCAAAACCCGCTTCGTTTTGTAATCAAATACCAAGTTACGAAATTTCATTAAGTATTTATGAGTATTGTGAGTTTAAACGTTACATAATTAATATATAAACTAAACTATAAAAATTATTTTTGATAAAAAGTTAAAATAAAATAAATAAAAAAATAGTTGGAGCTGACCGGACTCGAACCCGGGTCAACTGCCTTCAACAATTTATCTATCCGTCTCCAAACCACTCCGCCACCAATTGTTTTCTGTTAGTATTATGAAAACAATTAAATTTTATACGCAAACTCGGATGAACGGTTACTGGTATTTGAATAACGGAAATCGGTAAGCCAAATCGCCAAATCAGTTTTCGTTCGTTTAGTTAACTTATAACCGACGCATATCGGTTTCTAATTAAAGTTTAGATTGAATGAACTTCAAGTGTTGAGTTTTGAAACCGAAAGACATTCAAGTTTCAAATAATTCCGTCTCCAATCATTTATACGATTCAGAACAGTCTCAAATACACTCAAATCCATTTTCGTCGCGTTTTCAAGTCATTTGAGCACAAGAAAACTGTCGCCGGAATTTTCTGCAATTCTCGCCGGAAAACCGTATTCAACATAAACCAGTAAGAATTTCCTCTCTTGCTGTTTTAATCTATTGCTAGGACACTACTAACATTATTCCGTCACTCAAAGTCAGTCACAGAAGACTTTGCTGGATTTCTGGTTTCGCCGGAGAAATTCTGGAATTTGCCGGAACCACGCTAGTTGACGGTAAACACATTCAATCGTGCTAATAACCCATGTACTCTGGTTCAATTTCAAACCTAACTCTTAAATTCTGTTGATTAGCCCTCTCAGCCGAAGTTTCAAAAACAGAGTTGCCTGTTCTCGCCGGACTTCCTGAAGAAGACGACCTGTCCGGTATTCCTTTCCCCCAAACTGTTCGGTTTGTTCATTCAAACTAGTAGGCATGATATTTAAGTAGTAGAACCATGAATCAGTTGTCTGAGTAAAAAAACCAGTAATCGTAATGAAGAAGACGAATCTAAAAACGAGATAAGAATAAATAAAACTCGGATAATTAACGGGTTAGACACACAGTCCAGCGGTGGACTGTGTGCAAAGTTTATAAACAAGTCCCGAGTTCGATCCTTACCATACACACTCTGCGTAATAAACATTCCTTTTTATTCACCAAACTAACCGGGTTAGATCGGGTAGTTGTTAAGTATATTATAAATCAAGAATATAACCGGGTTAGACACACAGTCCAGCGGTGGACTGTGTGCAAAACAAATTGCATGACGCGCGATCGAGTCCCGTCCCAAACACCGGTTTAATGAGATTAAAACGTTTTGCAAAATAAAGGAATTTTCGGTAAAATCGAATAAGTGTATAAATATAATAAGAACTGGATTCCTAACGGGTTAGTCACGTAGCTCAGTTGGTAGAGCTACGTGCGCGTGAACGGAAGGTCACTGGTTCGAATCCCGCTCGGCGCAAGAATTACCGCTGACCGAACCGGTCAACGGTCAACGGTCAAACAGTAAAAAAAAAAATATTATTTTTTAAATAATTATTTGTTTTATTTAAATTAAAAATCAATTAAAAATACTTAAAAATAACATTTTTAAGGATAGAATATAGCCATAAACTCACAAAAATATATCTAAAAATTCCATTAAAAATCTTTAATAAAATCCATCCATTTAATATATTTTTCCTATGATTATTTTAGGTCAGTGATTCCTCGTTAACTCGTTTCGTCTAAATCGTGCGCATCTCACCAATTCAAATCCAACGCACCCAATGTGAGTGAACCCTTCAAATTCCCCGTTTTAATCACATTTTTGGGGTGTATCATGTGTCTTGTTCATTTACTTACTATAACTAAGTTATTGTGCATATATCATATCATAACATGTGTGTTATTTGTTGCTGTTAAGTAGTTAGTATTGTTTGCAAGTTATTATTTCAGTACATGCAATTGCTGAGGCCGTAACTCCCCATCCCTCGAGGTTGAGTTTGATCCCCATTTTATTATGCGGTTGATCAGGGCGTGCCCGCACGATCGGCTCCGTTGGATTGAGCCTTGATCGGTCATTTATTCTCATTTCAGTACATGCAATATGCTCGGCTCCGTTTGATTGAGCCTTGAGTACACAGATTTATTCTCATTTCCAGTTCATGCAATACGCTCGGCTCCGTTTGATTGAGCCTTGAGTACACAGGTTTATTCACATTTTCAGTTCATGCAATACGATCGGCTCCGTTTGTTGAGCCTTGATCTCACAGTTCAGTTATGTTAATTATCATATGATGTTGGTATGTTCATGTATGTTATCAATTGTTAATGTATGTTATAATTGTAACCGATGTTGCCATTGCTTGATTTTCATACATATGCTCTTTTATGACTATGCACAATATTTTTATTGATAAACTAACCAGAAAAATCATTACTAAATGTTTATCTATAAGGTTCACTCGCCAACTTATGTTGACCCAAAAACCTCCCATTTTTACACATGATACAGGTGAACCAGCAGCAGCTAGGAACACGTAGGGCCTGGATTAGAAGAAATAAAACGATTTAGTGTTTGGATTATTATGTTTGGTTATTTTCCTTTGTAATGAATGAACATGTTTGAAGGTTTGAGAAATGTAACTTTGACTTCATTTAATTATGAAACATAATAGTAAATGTCATGTGCTTTGGTGATAACTCAATTATGCCCCGACTCTTATTTTCGCTGCAGGTCGGGGTGTGACAGGTACGAGTACCGGTAGTCGGAACGTCCTGTCTAGGCTTGGCATTCGTATAAATCCCAAATAAAGGACCAGTTTGCCTACCTGGGGACTAACGATGAGAGTACGAAGGACCTATTAGGCCAAAGCATGCTATACCAAACGTCGTGTGAGCTAACCCCACTTTGAGTTGTCATTGTGTCTACACCTGGACACCCTCCTACCATACATCTCGCAATTATGTTTTCCGATTTTCATTCGGGTGGTGCGAGTGTTAATCCGCCCACACCAATGTGAATCCTACCCAGCCCAATAGTCATGGGGGCCCACATGACTACACAGGCGATGGTATGGGGGACATTGGAGGCCCAAACATGAGCAAACCCAAGACATCCTATGGATGTAGTTGCATTATTGTCAGTTATGTTATTTTTCATTCTTTTAATGACACATGACACCTAGAAACTTCTTAAACTCACAATCTTCCTATGTATGTTCCTGTAGATGTCGGCTAGGCAACTACGTGGAGGTAGAAAGTCAGGAAGATCAAATGAACGCTTGGCCACACAAATTGCTAAACAAATGACCGCAGTGCTTCCTGACATCATGATTCAAGTTCAACAAGCTCTCACCGCAAATCCCATCAACCCTCCCAATCAAGAAGACCAGAGCGTCGCCAACCCTCCCTCCAAAAAGTGCTCCTACAAACACTTCAAATCTTACGATCCCCAAAATATGAAGGGACCGAAGGTGTTACCGCCCTCCTTCACTGGTTTGAAGAAATGGAAAACACTTTCCTCAATTGCGATTGTCCCGAGGATCGCAAGGTACGTTATGCAACTGGAAGACTGTTTGAGGTAGCCCTTACCTGGTGGAACACGGATAAGGGTAAACGAGGAGTTGAAGATGCCATGGCCTTAACATGGGAAGAGTTAAGGGAACTCATGACCAGACGCTTTTGTCCAAGAAGCGAAATCAAAAAGTTGGAAGATGAATTCCACGCACTAAAACAAAAGGAAGGAGATCACACTTCCTATAACAAGAGATTTCTCGAACTGAACCAGATGATCCCTAATTTGTTCACCCCCATGTACCGCTTGGTTGAACATTACATCCGAGGCCTTCCCTCGAAAATTCAAGACTCGGTTTTAAGCACTTCGCCTGCAAGACTTGAAGCCGCAATGGAATTAGCTACAGAACTCACTGAAAATCGCATTCGAAACGGCAAGTTCAAAGATGAAAAGAAGAAAGCACCCATAGAGGCCTCAACTAAAAACCACTCAGTCTCCTCCTCAAGGTTTGCTGGTAAGAGGAAACGAAACAGCAAGAATTTTGCTGTCACTTAAACCAACCCTCCTATCACCGCTGCACCAATCACCCAAATCGCTTCCTCAGCTGCACCATTTAAAAAGCCATACACAGGCCCACACCCAAAATGCAACCGTTGTCAATACCATCATCCTCCCCAAACTCTTTGCCAACATTGCACCAGCTGTGGCCGTGCGGGTCACACCATTCAAACTTGTCGCACTCTTCAACGAATGAACCGCAATCAACCCCAACCCAAACCCACCATCAGATAGTGGGTCAAGCCCAACAACCCTTACTTCTACCACCTGCACAACACATAGCCCAATCCTACTACCAACCCAACTACCCCATGATGCAACCCATGCGAGCTTGTTACAACTGTGGGGACCCAAACCACTTCAGAAACACTTGTCCACGCTTAGTGAACATCATCCATGCTCAAGCCTAAGCGAACCCAGTAAACTAAGCTAACCAAGCCCCTCCACCTGCCAGAGGAAGAGCTTTCAACATCAATGCCAACCAAGCTAGGGCTGACAACAACGTGGTTAACGGTACGTTTCTCATCAATGGTAGTTATGCATCCATGTTATTCGATACTGGCGCGGATAAGAGTTTTGTGTCCTTAGAATTTGAACCTATCCTCAACCAAACTCGTGTTAATCTCATGGAATCTCTAACGGTGGAAGTTGCTGACGGAAAACCCGTTTCATTAAATTCTGTTATACGCGATTGTACCCTCACTCTAAACGATCACGATTTTCCAGTTGACCTCATTCCTATGAAGTTGGGAAGTTTCGATGTTATAATCGGTATGGACTGGCTCAGCCAGCATCACGCTGAAGTAGTGTGCCGCGAAAAGTTCATTCGCATTCCTCTTGTAGACGGTCAGACCCTACGTATTTTTGGAGAAACCCCTTCGAAAGGACTCAAATTAATGTCCTGCCTTCAAGCCCGAAAATATCTCCGCAAGAACTATGTCGCATTCCTAACTCACGTCGTCAAAAAGGGAAACAAGGAGAAGAAACTCGAAGATATCCCAGTTGTGAAAGAATTCCCACAAGTCTTTCCCGGCGACATTTCAGGACTCCCTCCTGTGAGAGAAGTCGAATTCCGCATCGATCTTGTACCTGGCGCTACACCAGTCGCAAAGTCTCCTTATAGGTTAGCCCCATCCGAAATGCAAGAGCTGGCCAGTCAACTGCAAGAGCTGACTGACAAAGGATTCATACGTCCTAGCTCCTCGCCTTGGGGTGCACCTGTCCTCTTTGTGAAGAAGAAAGATGGAACGTTTCGCATGTGCATTGATTATAGAGAACTCAACAAGTTAACGGTTAAAAATCGCTATCCACTACCTCGCATCGATGACCTCCTAGACCAACTTCAAGGCGCCACCTGTTTTTCAAAAATCGAC
This sequence comes from Scalesia atractyloides, assembly GCA_947069175.1. Classification (NCBI taxonomy): domain Eukaryota; kingdom Viridiplantae; phylum Streptophyta; class Magnoliopsida; order Asterales; family Asteraceae; genus Scalesia; species Scalesia atractyloides. Next base: position 79,676,155 of record CAMTDV010000004.1, on the reverse strand, counting down.
CTTCGTTCTGGTTATCATCAGCTCAGAGTACAGGAAGAAGATATCCCAAAGACCGCTTTCCGGACTCGTTATGGTCATTACGAATTCATGGTCATGCCATTCGGTTTAACCAACGTCCCCGCTGTATTCATGGATCTAATGAATAGGGTATGCAAACCCTACCTCGACCGTTTCGTCATAGTCTTCATCGACGATATCCTTATCTACTCCAAGTCTAAATCCGATCATGAACGACACCTTCGACTAATCCTTACACTTTTAAGGACTGAAAAGCTCTACGCTAAATTCTCAAAATGTGAATTCTGGTTAGGAGAAGTACAATTCCTTGGACATGTCGTCAATGACAAGGGAATTCATGTTGATCCTTCAAAAATAAGGCAGTGCAAGAATGGCAAGCGCCACGTACCCCTACCGAAGTAAGGTCATTTCTTGGTTTGGCTGGTTACTATCGACGCTTCATTTCCAATTTTTCCCGTATTGCTGTACCACTCACGGCTTTGACTCATAAAGGAAAACCCTTCATATGGGGACCTAAACAAGAAGAAGCCTTCCAAACTCTAAAGCAAAAACTTTGCGACGCACCTATCCTCACACTCCCTGAAGGTTGCGATGACTTTGTAGTATATTGCGACGCATCAGGGCAAGGGCTAGGCTGTGTATTAATGCAAAGAGGAAAAGTGATAGCCTATGCTTCTAGGCAACTCAAAGTTCATGAGAAGAATTACACCACCCACGACCTGGAACTTGGAGCCGTTGTGTTCGCTCTCAAAATATGGAGACATTACCTCTACGGTACCAAGTGTGAAATATACACTGACCACAAAAGTCGCCAACATATCTTCAACCAGAAGGAGTTGAATATGAGGCAATGAAGATGGGTCGAACTTCTCAACGACTAAGACTGTGAAATTCGGTATCATCCTGGCAAGGCAAACGTGGTGGCTGATGCACTCAGTCGAAAAGGTTATGCGAACTCCATTCGTCTTCTATGTTCGCAAATCATAACCGACATCAAAGATCGAATCCGAGCAGCTCAACATGTTTCTGTAACAGAAAATGATGTACGCGATGAACTGTCATGTGGAGCTGAACTCAAAATCGAAACCAAATCCGACGGTATTCTATACTATTTAAACCACATATGGATTCCTGATCGCGATAACCTTCGTGATTTCCTCATGAATGAGGCGCACAAAACACGATACTCTGTACACCCAGGAGCCGAACAGATGTATCAAGACCTACGATACACCTACTGGGGGCCTGGCATGAAAAAGGATATCGCAGTTTTTGTTTCCAAGTGCCTTACCTGTTCCAAAGTAAAAGCTGAACATCAAAGACCTTCAGGACTCCTAGTCCAACCCGAAATACATGTATGGAAGTGGGAAAACATAACCATGGATTTCATTACCGGGTTACCTCGCACCTCCAGTAACATCCGTCGAAAAACGGGTTTTCAAAACCCGCTTCGTTTATTAATCGAATAGTCAATTCAAGTTTTCGTTGCTTATTTAATGCTATTTTTAATTTTAAACAATACATAATTAATAAATATATTAGAATTTATAAACTATAATTAATAAACCATAAAATCGGTCGAAGAAAAAAATAAAAGCCGCTGCCGGGTTTTGAACCCGGGTCAGCCGGCTCACTTAACACACAAACAACTTAACCACTCCGCCACTTGGTTCTTTTGTGTAAACAAGGAATCATATAAAACTTAAGTTACCCGTGAATTCATCTGTTTGCGCCAAAACTGAAACCGATAATCGGCTTTCAACTATCCAGACGTTTGAGTGATCGTGAGTTACTGATTATAACCGATAAATCAATTGCTGCCCACGTTCTAATCAATTCAGCCTTCAATTTCTTCGATTCATATGATTTTTGGAGTTGAAAACCGAAATCATTTACTTCCTGTTTTACTCTAACAATATCATCGTCTCATAATTCGGAAACACTTACAGAACCTTCAATTTCACTTTCGCTCTAATTTCTGTTCGTGGGAAACGTTTTCTGATATCGCCGGACTTTCGCCAGAAAACCGTGACATTCATCGAATCGGTAAATTTCTCAATTCTTTCATCTTCTATCCATTGTTAGACTTTTACTAACTCAAATCCTTCAATCAGAATCGATCCCAGACGACGTTGTCGGATAATCTGCACCCGCCGAAAAATCTCTGAAAATTCCGAAATCGCGCTGTGAATCGGTACAAACATCTAAACTCTCTGATAATTCTTGTTTAGTCATTTAATTTCACAATTAGTTAATCAAAACTGTTAATTGGTCCGCTCGGACGGAATTCATAAAACAGAGCCGACGACTTTGCCGGAGTTCTGAGAAAATCATCTTTCCGGTACATTCATTTCCAAAACCTTCTCTATCCATTACATTTCAATCATTTATAATTTTCGTTAATCGAATTAAACAAGAACTGTCGAACATCGGTTGTCTGTGTCTTTGAACGAAGAAGATGAAGTCGAACCTAATGTATAGGTTTAATTAAAACAAGATATTAAACCGGGTTAGACACACAGTCCAGCGGTGGACTGTGTGCAAACACATAGCGCACGTCACGAGTTCGAATCTTACAAACGCACCGGCTTTCCGAATTAAAACCAATTTTTTGTTACTGAATTAGAGTAGGACCCAGGATGTTCTTAAGATTAATTTAAATTGTAAGTTTAACAGATAAGTCACACAGCCCAACTGGTTGGGCTGTGCGCTTACAAACCAAGGGACCCGAGTTCGATCCGGTTTCCCTGCAACCGGTTCAACCATTTAAATTCTTTTAATATAAACCAAATAAATTAAACATTTAATTAGTATATATATATATAATTAAAACCTAGAATATTTCGGGTTAGACACGTAGCTCAGTTGGTAGAGCTGCGTGCACGCGTACGGGAGGTCACAAGTTTGAACCTCACTCAGCGCAAACAAACACAAGTCCGAACCAGTCAGCAGTCAAAGTCAATGGTCAACGGTCAACAGTCAACCCAAAAAGTCAACATTTTTTTATATTTTTTTTATTTATTTAATTTAAAAATCAATTAAAAATGCTTAAAAATAATATTTTTAAAGTTAGAAAATGACCTTAAACTCACAAAAATAAATCTAAAAACCCTATTAAAATTGTTAATAAAATCCACTTATTTGACGTACCTTTTCGTTATTATTTAGGTTAGTTATTCCTCGTCGATCAACCCTCTAAACTCGTACGCATTCAACATCATCAAACGAACGCACCCAATATGAGTGAATCTCTACAAATTCCCCGTTTTAATCACATTTTTGGGTGTATCATGTGTCTTATTTTTATTACATTTAAACACTTGTGCAACCATCATATCCATGATCAAATGTGTATCCAATATGTATCAATTGTTTGTGTGGTTAATGTTTAGATTTAATTTATCATTTTCAGTGCATAAATCATCATAGGCCGTCCGTTCCCCATTACCTATGAGCGGAACCGTTCCCCATTACCTATGAGCGGAACGTGGCGTTGCCAACATACGATCGGCTCCGTTTGATTGAGCCTTGATCGCACATACATCATCATTCATATCATATACTCATCCAAAGTGGTTTGTGTTTGTTTGTCTATATATGTTTGCTCACATGTGATTATTGCACAAATTTTCCTTATTAAATAAAACAAGAAATTAGTAACAATGTTTTATCAAGGTTCACTCGCCAACTTTTGTTGACCTAAAATATCTCCCGTTTTACACATGATACAGGTGATCCAGATGAGACAAGAAACACATAGGAAGGCCTAGAAGAATAAACCAGTTTAAGCTTTGGATTATTTATACAGTTTCATTTCCTTGTAATTGTATGAATTTTGATTTGGATATTTAAGTTGTAATTTGAATTTAATAAATATGAAACATTTTAGTAAACATCATGAGCTTTGGTGATAACCCAATTATGCCCCGACTCTTATTCCGCTGCGGGTCGGGGTGTGACAGATTGGTATTAGAGCCATGACTATAGGGATATAGGATAGGTTATTAGACCCTTAGAGCCTATACTATAGTTGATTAGAATTTTAAAATTGTGTATGTGTTACATACAAAATTCATGATGTTTATATGCTTTATGTTTATTTTTACATTCAATGTTATGCAAGCATGTTCATAAGTACATATTACTATACAATGCTCATCATGAATCATATCCTCATAACATATCATATCCATGAGAGCACACACCACACAATTTACATGATTTTTGCAACGATTTTTGTATTTTTTTCAAATCACATCAAAGTGAGTTCTCATGACGGGCATATAGTAACTGGAAGGGTACAAGTACCGGTAGTCGGAACGTCCTGTCTAGGCTTGGCATTCGTATAAATCCAAAATAAAGGACCAGTTTGCCTACCTGGGGACTAGCGATGAGAGTACGAAGAACCTATTAGGCCAAAGCATGCTATACCAAACGTTGTGTGAGCTAACCCCACTTTGAGTTGTCATTGTGTCTACACCTGGACACCCTCCGACCATACATCTCGCAAACATATTTCATGGTTTTCATTCGGGTGATGCGAGTGTTAAACCACCAACACCAATGTGAATCCTACTAAGACAATAGTCATGGGGGCCCACATGACTATACAGGTGATGGTATGGGGGACATTGGAGGCCCAAACATGAGCAAACCCAAGACATCCTATGGATGTAGTTGCATTATTGATGTTTATGTTATTTTTTTTAAAAACGACACATGACACCTAAAAAGACTCCTTAAACTCACAATCTTCTTATGAATGTTCCTGTAGATGTCGGCTAGGCAGCAACGTGGGGGTAGAAGGTCCGGAAGGTCAAACGAACGCTTGGCCACCCAAATCGCAACACAAATGGCCGCGGTGCTTCCTGACATCGTAATTCAAGTCCAGCAAGCTCTCGCCACAAATCCCATCAATCCTCCCCATCAAGAAGACCAGAACGTCGACAACCCTCCCTCCAAAAAGTGTTCATACAAACACTTCAAGTCTTGCGATCCCCCGAAATTTGAAGGGACCGAAGGTGTCACTGCTCTCCTCCACTGGTTTGAGGAAATGGAAAACACCTTCCTCAATTGCGATTGTCCCGAGGATCGCAAGGTACGTTACGCAACCGGGAGACTATTTGGAGTAGCTCTTACCTGGTGGAATACAGAAAAAGGTAAGAGAGGAATCGAAGATGCAATGGCCTTAACATGGGAGGAGTTAAGGGAAATCATGACAAGACGTTTCTGTCCAAGAAGCGAGATCAAAGTTAGAGGATGAATTCCACTCGTTAAAGCAAAAGGAAGGAGATCATACTTCCTACAACAAAAGGTTTCTAGAGTTGAACCAAATGATCCCCAACTTGTTCACCCCAGCATACCGCTTAGTCGAACACTATATTCGAGGCCTCCCCTAGAAAATTCAAGACTCAGTTCTAAGCACTTCGTCTGCAACACTTGAAGCTGCTATGGAACTAGCTACCGAGCTTACCAAGAATCGTATCCGTAACGGCAAATTTAAGGACGAGAAAAAGAAAGCCCCCATTGAGGGCCAAACTTCAAACCATTCCACCTCCTCCTCAAAGTTTGCTAGTAAGAGGAAACGAAACACCAGAAACTTTGCTGTCACTCAAAACAAACTTTCCCATCTCTGCTGCACCCATCACCCAAGTTGCCCCCTCAACTGCACCATATAAAAAGCCATACTCCGGCCCATACCCAAAATGCAACCGTTGCCAATACCATCACTTTCCTGATCATCCCTGCCAACATTGCACCGGCTGTGGCCGCGCAGGTCACACCATCCAAACCTGTCGCGCACTTCAGCGAACGAACCGCAATCAACCCTCAACCCAAACCCACCATCAGATAGTGGGTCAAGCCCAACAACCTTTACTCCTACCGCCTGCCCAACATGTAGCCCAATCCTACTACCAACCCAACTATCCCATGGTGCAACCTATGCGGGCTTGTTACAACTGTGGAGACCCGAACCACTTCAGGAACACCTGTCCACGCTTGGTGAACATCATCCATGCCCAAGCTCAAGCTAATCCAGTAAACCAGGCTAACCAAGCTCCTCCACCTGCAAGAGGAAGAGTTTTCAACATCAACGCAAATCAAGCTAGGGCTGACAACAACGTGGTTAACGGTACGTTTCTCATTAATGGTAGTTATGCATCCATGTTATTTGATACTGGCGCGGATAAGAGTTTTGTGTCCTTAGAATTTGAACCCATCCTCAACCAAACTCGTGATAAACTCATGGAATCCATAACGGTAGAAGTTGCTGACGGAAAACCGGTCTCATTAAACTCTATTATACGCAATTGTACACTCACCCTAAACGATCACGATTTTCCAGTTGACCTCATTCCTATGAAGTTGGGAAGTTTCGACATTATAATTGGTATGGACTGGCTCAGCCAACATCATGCTGAAGTTGTATGCCGCGAAAAGTTCATTCGCATTCCTCTTGCAAACGGTCAGACTCTACGAATCTTTGGAGAAACTCCTTCGAAAGGACTCAAACTAATGTCCTGTCTTCAAGCCCGAAAATATCTCCGCAAGAATTATGTCGCATTCCTAACTCATGTCGTCAAAAAGGGAACCAAGGAGAAGAAACTCGAAGACATCCCAGTAGTAAAAGATTTTCTGCAAGTTTTTCCTGACGACATTTCAGGACTTCCTCCCGTGAGAGAAGTCGAATTCCGCATTGATCTTATACCTGGAGCTACACCAGTTGTAAAATCTCCTTATAGGTTAGCCTCATCCGAAATGCAAGAGCTAGCCAATCAACTGCAAGAGCTGACTGACAAAGGATTCATACGTCCTAGCTCATCGCCTTGGGGTGCACCTGTCCTTTTTGTGAAGAAGAAAGATGGAACGTTTCGCATGTGTATCGACTACAGAGAACTCAACAAGTTAACGGTCAAGAACCGCTACCCATTACCTCGCATCGATGACCTCCTAGACCAACTTCAAGGCGCCACCTGTTTTTCAAAAATCGACCTTCGTTCTGGTTATCATCAACTCAGAGTACATGAAGAAGACGCCCCAAAGACCGCCTTCCGAACTCGTTATGGTCATTATGAATTCATGGTCATGCCATTTGGTTTAACCAACGCCCCAGCTGTCTTCATGGATCTAATGAACAGAGTCTGCAAACCCTATCTCGATCGTTTTGTCATAGTCTTCATCGACGACATCCTCATCTACTCAAAGTCTAATCTGATCATGAACGGCACCTTCGACTCATCCTTACACTCTTAAGGACAGAAAAGCTGTACGCTAAGTTTTCGAAATGTGAATTCTGGTTAAGGGAAGTACAATTCCTTGGACACGTCGTCAATGACAAGGGAATTCATGTTGATCCCTCAAAAATCAAGGCAGTGCAGGAATGGCAAGCGCCACGTACACCTACCGAAGTAAGATCATTTCTTGGTTTGGCTGGTTATTATCGCCGTTTCATTGCAAATTTCTCCCGTATCGCTGTACCACTCACGACTTTAACACATAAAGGAAAACCCTTCATATGGGGACCCAAACAAGAAGAAGCCTTCCAAACTCTAAAGAAAAAACTCTGTGACGCACCTATCCTCACACTTCCTGAGGGTAGTGATGACTTCGTGGTTTATTGCGACGCGTCAGGGCAGGGACTAGGCTGCGTACTGATGCAAAGAGGAAAAGTGATAGCTTATGCTTCTAGACAACTCAAAATTCATGAGAAGAATTACACCACCCACGACCTGGAACTTGGAGCCGTTGTGTTCGCTCTTAAGATATGGAGACATTACCTCTACGGTACTAAGTGTGAAATATACACTGATCACAAGAGCCTCCAACATATCTTTAACCAAAAGGAGTTGAACATGAGGCAACGAAGATGGGTCGAACTTCTTAATGACTACGACTGTGAAATTCGGTATCATCCTGGCAAGGCAAACGTGGTGGCCGATGCGCTCAGTCGAAAGGGTTATGCGAACTCCATTCGTCTTCTATGTTCGCAAATCATAACCGACATCAAAGATCAAATCCGAGAAGCCCAACATGTTTCAGTAACGGAAAACGACGTACGCAAGGAGCTGTCTTGTGGAGCTGAACTTAAAATCGAAACTAAATCCGACGGTATTCTGTACTATCTAGATCGCATATGGATTCCCGATCACAATAACCTTCGTGATTTCCTTATGAATGAGGCGCATAAAACACGATACTCTGTACACCCAGGAGCCGACAAGATGTATCAAGACCTTCGATACACCTACTGGTGGCCTGGCATGAAAAAGGATATCGCTGTTTTTGTTTCCAAGTGACTTACATGTTCCAAAGTAAAAGTTGAACATCAAAGACCCTCAGGACTTCTAGTCCAACCTGAAATACCTGTATGGAAGTGGGAAAACATAACCATGGACTTCATTACCGGGTTACCTCGCACCTCCAGTGGGTATGACACTATATGGGTAATCATTGATCGTCTTACAAAATCAGCTCACTTCATTCCGATTCGCGAGGACTTCAAGAATGAGAAGTTAGCTCGTATCTACATCAGCAAGATCGTAAGCCGTCATGGTGTACCGTTAAGCATTATTTCAGATCGTGATGGTCGTTTCACCTCACGAACATGGCAAGCCGTACAAGCCGCTTTGGGTACACGATTAGACCTCAGTACCGCTTATCATCCTCAAACTGATGGACAATCTGAACGCACCATCCAAACACTTGAAGACATGCTTCGAGCATGTGTCGTAGACTTCAAGGAAAATTGGGACGCTCATCTACCATTAGTTGAATTTTCGTACAACAACAGCTATCATTCAAGTATCGGCATGGCACCTTTCGAAGCTTTATATGGTCGTAAGTGCCGATCTCCGGTATGTTGGCACGAAATTGGAGAAGCTCAAATCACCGGTCCAGAATTGATTCAAGAAACCACAGACAAGATCCATCAAATTCGAAACAATCTTCTAGCGGCACAAAGTCGTCAAAAGAGTTATGCAGACAAACGACGAAAGCCCTTGGAGTTTAACATTGGTGATCATGTACTTTTAAAAGTATCACCGTGGAAGGGAGTAGTTCGTTTTGGCCAGAAGGGCAAGCTAGCACCACGCTACGTAGGACCTTTCAAGATACTCGAAAGAATAAGACCTGTAGCATACAAGCTTAACCTCCCAGAAGAACTCAACAGAATTCACCCCACATTCCACGTATCAAACTTGAAGAAGTGCCTCGCCGATGAAAACCTCCATATTCCCCTGGAAGATATTCAGATCGATGAATCTATGCATTTCATTGAAAGACCAGTAGAGATCATGGACTTCGGAGAAAAACGTTTAAGACGGAGTCGTATTCCAATTGTTAGAGTACGCTGGGAGTCGAAACGAGGACCTGAGTTTACTTGGGAACGTGAAGACTCAATGCGTGAAAAATACCCGCATCTTTTTCCTGTTACCACTACTACTTAAATTTCGGGACGAAATTTCTAAAAGTAGGGGATACTGTAACATCCGTCGAAAAACGGGTTTTCAAAACCAGCTTCATTTATTAATCGAATAGTCAGTTCAAGTTTTCGTTGCTTATTTAATGCAATTTTTAATTTTAAACAATACATAATTAATAAATATATTAGAATTTATAAACTATAATTAATAAACCATAAAATCGGTCGAAGGAAAAAATAAAAGCCGCTGCCGGGTTTCGAACCCGGGTCAGCCGGCTCACTTAACACACAAACAACTTAACCACTCCGCCACTTGGTTCTTTTGTGTAAACAAGGAATCATATAAAACTTAAGTTACCTGTGAATTCATCTGTTTGCGCCAAAACTGAAACCGATAATCGGCTTTCAACTATCCAGACGTTTGAGTGATCGTGAGTTACTGATTATAACCGATAAATCAATTGCTGCCCACGTTCTAATCAATTCAGCCTTCAATTTCTTCGATTCATATGATTTTTGGAGTTGAAAACCGAAATCATTTACTTCCTGTTTTACTCTAACAATATCATCGCCTCATAATTCGGAAACACTTACAGAACCTTCAATTTCGCTTTCGCTCTAAATTCTGTTCGTGGGAAACGTTTTCTGATATCGCCGGACTTTCGCCGGAAAACCGTGACATTCATCGAATCGGTAAATTTCTCAATTCTTTCATCTTCTATCCATTGTTAGACTTTTACTAACTCAAATCCTTCAATCAGAATCGGTCCCAGACGACGTTGTCGGATAATCTGCACCCGCCGGAAAATCTCTGAAAATTCCGAAATCGCGCTGTGAATCGGTACAAACATCTAAACTCTCTGATAATTCTTGTTTAGTCATTTAATTTCACAATTAGTTAATCAAAACTGTTAATTGGTCCGCTCAGACGGAATTCATAAAACAGAGCCGACGACTTTGCCGGAGTTCTGAGAAAATCATCTTTCCGGTACATTCATTTCCAAAACCTTCTCTATCCATTACATTTCAATCATTTATAATTTTCGTTAATCGAATTAAACAAGAACTGTCGAACATCGGTTGTCTGTGTCTTTGAACGAAGAAGATGAAGTCGAACCTAATGTATTAGTTTAATTAAAACAAGATATTAAACCGGGTTAGACACACAGTCCAGCGGTGGACTGTGTGCAAACACATAGCGCACGTCACGAGTTCGAATCTTACAAACGCACCGGCTTTCCGAATTAAAACCAATTTTTTGTTACTGAATTAGAGTAGGAACTAGGATGTTCTTAAGATTAATTTAAATTGTAAGTTTAACAGATAAGTCACACAGCCCAACTGGTTGGGCTATGCGCTTACAAACCAAGGGACCCGAGTTCGATCCGGTTTCCCTGCAACCGGTTCAACCATTTAAATTCTTTTAATATAAACCAAATAAATTAAACATTTAATTAGTATATATATATATATATAATTAAAACCTATAATATTTCGGGTTAGACACATAGCTCAGTTGGTAGAGCTGCGTGCACGCGTACGGGAGGTCATAAGTTCGAACCTCACTCAGCGCAAACAAACACCAAGTCCGAACCGGTCAGCAGTCAAAGTCAATGGTCAACGGTCAACAGTCAACCCAAAAAGTCAACATTTTTTATATATTTTTTTTATTTATTTAATTTAAAAATCAATTAAAAATGCTTAAAAATAATATTTTTAAAGTTAGAAAATGACCTTAAACTCACAAAAATAAATCTAAAAATCCTATTAAAATTGTTAATAAAATCCACTTATTTACCGTACCTTTTCGTTATTATTTAGGTTAGTTATTCCTCGTCGATCAACCTTCTAAACTCGTGCGCATTCAACATCATCAAGCGAACGCACCCAATATGAGTGAATCTCTACAAATTCCCCGTTTTAATCACATTTTGGGGTGTATCATGTGATTATTTTTATTACATTTAAACACGTGTGCAACCATCATATCCATGATCAAATGTGTATCCAATATGTATCAATTGTTTGTGTGGTTAATGTTTAGATTTAATTTATCAATTTCAGTGCATACATCATCATAGGCCGTCCGTTCCCCATTACCTATGAGCGGAACCGTTCCCCATTACCTATGAGCGGAACGTGGCGTTGCCAACATACGATCGGCTCCGATTGATTGAGCCTTGATCGCACATACATCATCATAGGTCGTCCGTTCCCCATTACCTATGAGCGGAACGTGACGTTGCCAACATATACATTATCATTCATGTCATATACTCATGCAAGGTGGTTTGTTATTGTTTGTTATTGTATGTTTATTTACGTTTGCTCACATATGATTATTGCACAATTTTTCCATATTAAATACAACAAGAAATCAATAATAAATGTTTTCTAACAAGGTTCACTCGCCAACTTTTGTTGACCCAAAAACCCCCATCTTTACACATGATACAGGTGATCCAGTTGCAGCAAGAAACATATAGGACGGCCTAGAAGAATAAATCAGTTTAGGCTTTGGATTGTTTGCTTAGTTACTTTTTCCTTGTAATTGTATGAACTTGATTGGAATATTGAAGTTGTAATTTTGAATTTAATAAATATGAAACATATTAGTAAACATCATGAGCTTTGGTGATAACCCAATTATGCCCCGACTCTTATTCCGCTGCGGGTCGGGGTGTGACATATGACACCATATGGGTAATAATCGATCGTCTTACAAAGTCATCTCATTTCATCCCGATTCGCGAGGACTTCAAGAACGAGAAGTTAGCTCGTATCTACATCAGCGAGATCGTAAGCCGTCATGGCGTACCATTAAGTATCATTTCTGACCGTGATGGTCGTTTCACTTCACGAACATGGCGAGCCGTACAAACCGCCTTGGGTACACGATTAGACCTCAGTACCCGCTTTTCATCCTCAAACTGATGGTCAATCTGAACGCACCATCCAAACCCTTGAAGACATGCTGAGAGCATGCGTCATAGATTTCAAAGGGAACTCGGACGCGCATCTAGCATTAGTTGAATTTTCGTACAACAATAGCTATCATTCAAGTATCGGCATGGCTCCTTTCGAAGCTTTATATGGTCGTAAGTGCCGATCTCCAGTATGTTGGCACGAAATTGGGGAATCACAAATCACCGGTCCAGAATTAATTCAAGAAACAACCGACAAGGTCATTAAAATTCGAAACAATCTTCTAGCGGATCAAAGTCGTCAAAAGAGTTATGCAGCCAAACGACGAAAGCCCTTGGAGTTTGACATTGGTGATCAAGTACTTTTAAAAGTATCACCGTGGAAGGGAGTGGTTCGTTTTGGCCAAAAAGGAAAGCTTGCACCACGCTACGTAGGACCTTTCAAGATACTCGAAAGAGTAGGTCCTGTAGCATACAAGCTTGACCTGCCAGAAGAACTCAACAGAATTCATCCCACATTCCACGTATCAAACTTGAAGAAGTGCCTCGCCGATGAAAACCTCCATATTACTCTAGAAGTCATTCAAATCGATGAATCTATGCACTTCGTTGAAAGACCGGTAGAAATCATGGACTTCGGAGAGAAACGGTTAAGACGAAGTCGTATTCCAATTGTCAGAGTATGTTGGGCGTCAAAACGAGGACCTGAGTTTACTGGGAACGTGAAGACTCAATGCGCGAAAATTCTAAAAGTAGGGGATACTGTAACATTCGTCGAAAAACGGGTTTCCAACCCGCTTCGTTTATTAATCGAATATACAGTTATAAGTTCCGTTGCGTATTTATTGTTCATATTAATTTTAAACAATACATAACTAATAAACATATCTAGAATTTTAAACCATAATTATTAAATAACAAAAAAATAGCGAATTAAAAAAATAATGGAGACGCCGGGTTTCGAACCCGGGTCACCCACAAACCCAAACACACAACACACCGCTCCGCCACACACTGTTTTTGTGATAAACACGGAAACAAATAAGACTTATAATAAAACCAAAAGTCAAATCTGCAATCAGCGCGCCCAGAACTCGCACTCACCGGAAAAACCGACGATTCCGCGATTTTGGCTATCCTCTTTGATGGAATGCGTAAACTGATTCCGACATCAGTTATAACCGATGTCTAACCGTCAATTTCGGTCATAACCGCCGGAAAACCTTTGACCGCGAATCAAGACTCAAAATCGGACACAATTCATCCAGTTCTTCCCTATAAATACCCACTCAATCTTCTGGAAATCCTTTCGCTCAGAACCGCACACTTTTTCGAAGCTTTGATTCTTCTAGAGCACGTCGCCGGAGATTTTCATTTTCGCCGGAATCCTGCCGGAATCGCTAGTCAGAAAACCGTATTCATTCATCAGTCGGTATAACTGTCTAAACTTCTCTGCTATCTCTTAATTTATACTTTAATCGTTCAAACCAATAATCAAAACTGTTAAAACAGTTCATACAGCCGGAAATCGCAAAAATCAGAGCCGACGAACACTGTCGGAAATCTGAAGAAAACGCTCTGTCTTGGTATACCCTATCACTTAATCTTCTTTCCATTTCAAACAAGTATAAGTTATGATCGCTTAACCAGAACAGTCGGATTTCACTGTTCTGTAATTTTTAAGCGAAGAAGACGAAGATGCAAACGTGTATTTATATAATTAAAATCAGATATTCAAACAGGTTAGACACACAGTCCAGCGGTGGACTGTGTGCACAAACAATACACACGTCCCGGGTTCGAATCGCACACGTTACCGACTTTCAGAAATAAAACCAACATTTTAGAACTTAATCAGATCAAGTCACAGAATGTTTATAAGAGTAATATAATCCATTAGTTAAACAGATTAGACACACAGCCCAACTGGTTGGGCTGTGCGCACTCGAACCGAAGGACCCGAGTTCGACTCCGGGTCTCTGCAACCGGTTCGGCCATATAAATCATTTTTAATAAAAACCAAATAAGTTAAAAGTTAATTAGTATATAAATATAATTAAAACAGAGAATATTTCGGGTTAGACACGTAGCTCAGTTGGTAGAGCTGCGTACACGTATACGAGAGGTCCCGAGTTCGAACCTCACTCAGCGCATAAAAGAACACTTCTGACCGGTCAAGACCCGGTCAATGGTCAACGGTAACGGTCAAAAAGTCAACTTTTTATTTCTTTTTATTTATTTATTTAAATGAAAAATTATTTAAAAATACTTAAAAATAAGATTATTAAAGTTAGAAAATTTCCTTAAACTCACAAAAATAAATCTAAAAATCCCATTTAAAGGCACTAATTAAAAATATTAATCTCAAATAAAATTTAATTATTTATCGAATAGTATTGTTATTATCTAGGTTAGTTCTTCCCTCGTCGATTGAATCATAAATTCGTGCGCACTCATCGTCATCAAAGAACGCCCCCATTGTGAGTGAATCTCTATCAATTCCCCGTTTTAATCATGTTTTAGGGTGTATCATGTGTCGTATAATTCTTTTATTATATATATAAACACTTGTGCATTCATCATATCCGTGATCAAATGTGTATAAAATGTGTATCAATTGTTGTGTGGATTATATGTAGATTGGATTTATCATTTTCAGTGCACGCATTTCATTAGGCCCATCAGTTCCCCGTGGGAGACGGGTTGAGCATCAGGTGCCTCATTAGATCGGCTCCGTTTGATTGAGCCTTGATCTCACATACACCATCATTCATATCATATACTCATCCAAAGTGGTTTGTGTTTGTTTGTCTATATATGTTTGCTCACATGTGATTATTGCACAAATTTTCCTTATTAAATAAAACAAGAAATTAGTAACAATGTTTTATCAAGGTTCACTCGCCAACTTTTGTTGACCTAAAATATCTCCCGTTTTACACATGATACAGGTGATCCAGCTGAGACAAGAAACACATAGGAAGGCCTAGAAGAATAAACCAGTTTAAGCTTTGGATTATTTATATAGTTTCATTTCCTTGTAATTGTATGAATTTTGATTTGGATATTTAAGTTGTAATTTGAATTTAATAAATATGAAACATTTTAGTAAACATCATGAGCTTTGGTGATAACCCAATTAGCCCCGACTCTTATTCCGCTGCGGGTCGGGGTGTGACACTAAATAACTGTACAAAATGGCTATTTTATCCCTTTGTGCGAATGAAATTTATTTGTTAGTTGGCGGTGGCGGGTGGGGATGGCGCTTGTGCTTGGCGGTGATGAGTAGTGGTGGTGGTTGCTGATGGTGGTGGGGGTGGTGGTGGTGGTTGGGAGCATTTATCATGGGTGGTGGTGGTGGTGGTTGGAGTGGTTGATGGTGGTGGTGGTGGTTGGCGGTGTTTGTCATGGGTGCTCGTTGTAGTGCATGGTGGTGGTTGGCGATGTTTGTCATGGTGCTAGTTGTAGTGCATGGTGGTGGTTGGCGATGTTTGTCATGGCTTGTGGTGGTTAGAGTGGTTGGTGTGGCTGAAGTTTTTGAGTTAAGAAAGTTTATTAGGGCAAGGTTAAATCTATCTCTTAACCATTTAGCTTTATCTTATCACTTAATCATTAAGAGATAAACTGAACCCTTAAGATGTGTTATTTTGGTGAACCTTACACTCGTACCTCTTATTGATTCAGAGGTAGCCTCTTATTAAGAGGCTACCAAACAGCTCCTTTATCTCCTTAAATGATCTCAACCAATTATTAGGGATGACAATCGAACCCAAAACCGATGGGTAAATCCAGAACCCGACACACTTGGGACGGGATTGGGTTGGGTAACTGGGAATGAGACCGGGTTTGGGATTAGTTTTTATTTTTTTCACATGTTTGTGACATGTTTAGGATCTGATGATATATTCATTTACCCGGCTCAATTACACGATAAAATGCATCTATTTACCTCATTGTATATTCCCTTATAATAATACATAGTTGCCCATTTTTTCTTTCTTAAATTCCTCGAAACAAAATTATTTTCATTCATATTAAACTTTAAAACATTAATTTATTTAAAAGGATATATATAACGAAAAAAAACTACATATTAAAAATAGCATTACATGATTAATAACCCGTATAGTATTTAAATAACAAGCATAAAAAATTAGTATTTACGAATTGAAAAACAGTTGTTGATATTCTTGTAATTAGATACATAGTAAATTAGATGCACTTTAAGTCACATAATAATTTTAATTGATTAATTATTAGAAAAAACTAAAAAGTAAGATGACACACAAAGACGACACACATATTTTGAAGGTGTTTTATTTTTTTCAATGACACACACAAAAATATGTGTCATAAATCCTTCAGATTTTATAAATAATGACGGTTTTTTCATGACACACGCTTTTGCATGTCATAAAATAGTGTGTGTCATTGTTCGTGTGTTATCAAAGGCTATTTTTCTAGTAGTGTTGTTCAGTTCACTTACATGCCAAGTTTAAATTCTAGTAGAAACAAATTGTGTGTGTTGTAAATAGTGTTATAAATATTTTGAAGAAAACTAGTTTTCAAAATATTCTGATACAATTCATGAAGTTAACTAAATTTATATATAAATAATTACACATTTTATGTTTGATATGGTCGTGATTTGAAAAGTTTCTTGGTGTTTCCACACTTCAGTCTTCAAACATTGGCTACAAACATTGGCTACGAAGGAAATAAGAAATTTCTCGCCACTCATAAACAACAGAACTTTTTAACCTTTATATGTTTAATAAAACATAGTTTATGGGCAAAATGGAACTTCAATTTCTCCCATTCAAAAAACTTTTTGAACCAAAAACCCACTACACCCCCGGCCACCTCCTCAGCATTTATTTGCATGTCCCATATATAAATAGTCAAAATCAATAACTTGTACAAAACCCTAAAAACGTTAAGTATATGCACAAAGTAATGGATAACAAAAGCTTAGTGTTCCTTACTATTTTCATAATCTTTTGTGTACCTTTAGCTATAACTCAAGAAGTTGGAAAGTTCCTAAACCAATTTAACTTCCACATTGTAATTAGATATTCTATTGTTTGATATGTGTTTGTACATGTCTCTTTATGTGTGTATGTGTATAAAGAGGCAACTCAAGAGGGAGTAGAATAAAATAAGGGCTTTGGGACCCCATTTCCATCTTAAAATTCTAAAAAAATGAGGCTAGAGCACAGATGACAGATAATAGTGCTAGAGCAAGTTTATCTTTTTACATAGAAAGCCACATTTTATTATCTCATATGACATAGAACATTAAAGGCCCTAACCATCAGGGATAAATTCATCCTGATCGGAGTATGTGTAATCATAGCAACATGTAGTCACTATTTGATCTCACAGTTTTTAATTTTTGGGCTATGATGGTAGGCAAGCATGGACCATATAAACTTTCATCGGCTTAAGATAATAGTTTTGATCACTAAAATCGAATTAACCGATAATTTGAATTGATCCACATCCGTAGCAAATCGTTCCCACAAGAAATGACAAGATCCAGACTTACCCAAATTGGTGTCAACTGGTGAGAAGTTTTCCCCAGGTTATGGTATCAGTAGGTAATTTTGTCGGTATTCGCTGATGGATATAGATGTTTTCTTAATATTCCTTTTGATTTCTTTTTGTTTGTTTGTTTTTTTCGGGGGGGGGGGGGGGGGGGGTTATTGTATTTTGTGACCGATTGGTCGGTGATAACCGGAGGATAGGTCCATCGATTACATCTTGTTGGCTGTGATACTTATTTGTGTAGCAGTGTCATGTCACTTTGTGAGGCCATTATGATGAATTTCATTGAATAAAACCTTTTCTTTTGTTCTCAAATAATGAAATTAAATTACACACAAATATTGTTGTCTTTCTTAATTATTAAAAAGTTGGGTATACGTTGCTTTGCTTTACAAGTTAAACTTGATTTAGAAGAATCTGAACTGTTACAAGCTAATTCGTCAAAATTATGTAAATCATATTAACTAGTATATAAAAAAGTTGTATGTCACATTTGGTCACGGTGACAAAAAGGAAAACAGAAAATCAAAGAGGTAGCTCAATAATGACATCTTCTTTTTCCCAATATCAGTCGGCCTTGGATCACATCTTGTCAAGAAAAGGTGAATCCGACTAGGTTATGTTTATAGAGCATGTGCGTTGAAAGTTTCTATTTGGATTCTTAAATGTTAGAGTTAAATGCTTGGTTGGTCCCTGTGGTTTGCAAATCTTGCAGACTTGGTCCCAGTGGTTCACTAATTACACACTTGGTCCCAGTAGTTTCAAATTTTGCACTCGGGTGGTCCTTACCACTAACCTTTGTTAGATTTCTCAGTAAGTATATGCAAAATTACTATATTACCCTCCTTCACAAACTTGCAACCTCCACATCCACCTTAAACCCACCACCACCTCCACCGTCAACTGACCACCACCACTGCAACAATCACCGGAAAGGTTAGAAGAAGGAGGTACACCGAAACCGAATGGGTGTTGAGGCGGTATTCTCGGCGGCTTCGGTCGTCTTCTCCGGCGCTCCGGCAAGTTGCAGGTTTTTCGGCTGTGTTTCCTTTTTCTGCAAAACTGATTGATCGGAATTGAAGGTTTTGATTCATTTCCATCCTTGATGCCACCGAAACCGGCAAGTTGCAGGTTTCTCGGCGGCTTCAGTCGTCTTCTCCGGCGCTCCGGCAAGTTGCAGGTTTTTCGGTGATATTTTGAATGTTTCAAACTGTTTCAATGGATTTCGAACTGATTTAACGGAAATTTTTAATTCTTGTTCATAACGTCACATGTTGAGCTTGATTCGAGTAGATCTGAACTGACGAAGATGAACTGAAAATGATACATATTGTTCATTCGTACGGATCATTTCGGTTGATTTTTGATCAGTTTCGGAGAAATTTTGGATCCGTTTTGGTGTGTTGATTGATGATTTCAAACTGTTTCAGTGAAATTTCAAAGAGTTTTGGTTCGAGTTTTTGAGTTTCGATCTTTGTTACATTGATTTTGCAGAAAAAGGAAACACAGCCGAAAAACCTGCAACTTGCCGGAGCGCCGGAGAAGACGACCGAAGCCGCCGAGAATACCGCCTCAACACCCATTCGGTTTCGGTGTACCTCCTTCTTCTAACCTTTCCGGTGATTGTTGCAGTGGTGGTGGTCAGTTGACGGTGGAGGTGGTGGTGGGTTTAAGGTGGATGTGGAGGTTGCAGGTTTGTGAAGGAGGGTAATATAGTAATTTTGCATATACTTAACTGAGAAATCTAACAAAGGTTAGTGGTAAGGACCACCCGAGTGCAAAATTTGAAACTACTGGGACCAAGTGTGTAATTAGTGAACCACTGGGACCAAGTCTGCAAGATTTGCAAACCACAGGGACCAACCAAGCATTTAACTCTAAATGTTACCAAAATACTAAATATATATTGCTTAATTTTCAATCAGTAAATAGTTCCAAAAGAATAAAATAATGGATTTGTACAGTAGCACATTCAATCAATTCAAAAGGTTGGTAAATGCTTTGAATTTTTTCCACGATTTTACCATTCCACTTTCATATTAATTTCTGGAGTGTCATGATGTGATATTGAAAACTACGAACATTTTGAGTTATAACGATAACAATAATAATAAAGCTAGTTTTATATAGTTTCAAAGATTAGAATGATAAGAGTTTCTTCTATATTCAATGGATGTGGATGCAGGATGGAAGTTGATATGGAGGCAGTGGAAAACACCATGCCACCGCCGCTGAAACATGATGCGAGAAGCGGGAAACCCCACGAGTATAACGCTTGGCCTTAAAATAACGAGTTAAAGTTTTTAAGTTATTAATCATTCTACTAAAACAGATATCGTATTCCAAATAATCCGTTTCATAGACAAAATGTTTCCTTCCCTCGTTTGATATAAAGCCCGAGAAGAAGAAACATGTGAAATATGTTTCAGTATTCTCGTATTCCTTCATCACAAACGTAGAACTGAATACTTGATGTTGACTTATAAAGTCATAATTCGTTTTGGAACTCAAAAGGTATTCGACAATAATATATGTTCCAAGTTACTTTCATATACGATAACGAGAATTGATTTTTTCTTCTTGCAGATATAATTAAAGGGTTTATCTAAAAATTAGAATTTCTTTTTTTTTTTTGCGTATTTCAAGATACTACTTTGTTTTATAATGTTGCACCCACATATGATCTTATATTGCTCAGAAGAAGTTTAACTAAAATCATTTATAATTTGTAAATAGTTACAAGTATTTATAATTGAGGTGGTCGAATCCAAAAGTTATTTGTTGTATCAAGACTTCAAACCCTTGCTACCAAAACAAGAAGAAGTTTCTCGCCACTCGTTGGAAACAAAGAATTTTTTTACCTTTATATGTTATTTAAAACATAGTCTATGGTCAAAATGAAACTTCCATTTCTCCATTCACATAACCAGCTTTTTTAACATGACCCCCACCCCATGCCCACCTTTCTCTCCCTTACATGCCCACCTATACAAAACATCAGTAACTTATACAAAACCCTATAAAGATTTGTAATATGCACAGAATAATGGATAACAAAAGCCTTTTGTTGTTTGCTCTTTTCATCATCTTTTGTCCACCTATCGCGCTATCTCAAGAAGTTGGTTAGTCACTAAAATGATTTAATTCAATATTACAGTTGTCTTTTTGTATGTTTGGTTGTTTATGTTTTTTTGTTCTTGAAATATGTTGTTAATGGTGGTGTAGATGATGAACATGAATTCTCATATGACATTAATAAATCCAAGTGGCCCGAACCATTGGGGAGAGATTCATCCAGAGTGGAGTATGTGTAATAACGGAGACATGCAGTCGCCAATTGATCTAACTCATAAAAGAGTTTACACGACATCCAAACTCGGAAGACTTGATAGAGATTATAACCCTGCTAATGCAACACTTGCTAATCAGGGCCATGATATGATGGTAGGAAAGC
Organism: Scalesia atractyloides; assembly: GCA_947069175.1. Lineage (NCBI taxonomy): Eukaryota > Viridiplantae > Streptophyta > Magnoliopsida > Asterales > Asteraceae > Scalesia > Scalesia atractyloides. Next base: position 79,654,791 of record CAMTDV010000004.1, on the reverse strand, counting down.
ATGCACCACAACTAATTGAACTTATATAATCTTAATATAATTGTTACGATTTGGCTGGTATAAATATTTACTCTAGTAATTACTAACTTATTATGATAAAACGCAGTTGAGATGGATTGGGGGAGCAGGACATATTCATATAAATGGAATTGAGTTTCAGCTTAATCAAGCCCATTGGCACACCCCTACCGAACACACCATCAATGGCCGAAGGTATCAAATTTTCTTTTGGTATTTACCATGGCAAAACTGAAAACTCATTTTTATTACCAATAAATTAGTCTTTCATCTAATATCTTTATCTTTTTTATATGCATAGATTTAATCTCGAGCTACACCTGGTTCATCAAAGTGTAGACGAAAAGGTTGCGGTGATTGGAATTCTATACAAAATTGGTCGCCCAGATTCTTTTTTAGAAAAGGTATGTTCACAACAATATCATTAACAAATACTACAATTTAACTTACAGTGTTCTCTGGACATAAAGTTATAAATTTCCATATTAATCTTTTCTTCAAAATATGTTATCAGATGGAACCATATTTAAAAGCAGTATCATCTACAAGAGAAGTTGAAAAAAGTGTGGGAATAATAGACCCTCGAGAAATAAAAATTGGAAAGTAGAAAATATTATCGATATATTGGCTCACTTACTACTCCACCATGCGACCATTGTCCGAAAGGTAAAAATACATGTTTATATATTTTTATAATATTTCATACTACTTTTATTAGTATTTGATCACTAAAAGACATTTTTCTGTTACATCATTTATCAGGTGAGAACGGTTTCGCGAGAACAGTTGCGTATAATCCGTGAAGCAGTCATGATGTAAGCTTTATACATATGCTCTATCATAATTTGTTTGCACTTTATAAACTTGTTTCTTAATCTTAGCTTGTGTTGTAACAGGAAGCTGATGCTAACGCAAGCCGCTTCAACCATAAATAATCGTTGGTTGAAGCTTTACCGACCAGACGACAAGGAAACGAATTAGGGTTCTGACCGGATGGATTTGCAACTCCTCATCGACACATAATTTATATTTTTATATTGATCGTGAATTTTAACTTTTATATTTTTCCATTCTTGATTGTATGATTTTGTATACCAGTTGTACACACTATTATTTTGTATGAAAAATAAATAAATAATGATGCTTATTCTTAAATAAGGTTTAATTTTTTGCAACACGTTATATTTTATTGCAATGTAAGAGTCAACACCATCCTTCAAAAGCAAAAAGAAAAAAAAAACATGTCAAAAAAGTCCGTTTCACAACCTTTACAATGTTAAAGTCATCACCATCCTTCAAAAGCAAAAAACAAAAAAAACATGTCCGTTTCACAACCATGTTTAAAACATAGTTGCATAACTCGGTAGGTTTAGTTCGTTTTAGTTTATATCTTTTCGTTCCTTCAAACTATAGCTAGTAGTTTGTGTTAGACCTTTTATCAAGAAGGCCGAACAAGATGATAAAAACCATTAGGAAGAGTGTTTTGTATGAACAAGGGATCTATATATTTCTTTTGAATGGAGATTTACGAAGTAAAATCAAATTTCTAATGGATATTTAAAACATCCAACTTGAAATGCATTCAAGAATCACCCATCCTATTTATCAGGGAAAATTACACTTTTCGTGTCCTTTATGATTCAATATTTCATCATGCGGTGTCCATTAACTTCAAAGATTACACTGGCTGTCCTTTACGTTTGCACATGATACCAGGAGGTATCCTTTTGCGACAACCCTATTAATTTTCTTTGTTACGTTCAGACACGTGCATAGCACATGAGGGCAATTTCGTCATTTTCCACACCAAATGAAAAAATTGCAGAATTTATCTGATTGCCCCTTTATTCAATCTTTTAAATTGGACTTCTTTTTTCAAACACATTAAGATCAGTCGTTCAATTTCAACTCCATTTTAAGCATACAAAAGAGAACACATAAGATCATAAGATCAGATGAACAAGAATCCTTAAATTGTTCATAGATCCTAGCTCACACGAAACCGTCTGCGAAACTCCACCGGAAACAGCGATCATTCGGTTAACCCCCCGTTGCCCTCCAAGGACTCGTTACTCATCCCGGCGTTAACGATTTGACTCAGATTCACATGCTTCACAAACGGATCCTCAAAGGAAGCTGCACAAACCTAAGAAAACCAACCACCGTCATGCCGGAAAACCCGAATCTAGCATAAGCATAGAGACATATGCCGGAGAACTCACCAAACCAAGGAATCAACTCTCAGCACTGTTAATTTTTTCAAATCAAATTACTAGATCTACATCTTAACTCTTAAGAACCCTAAATCAACAATTGAAGAGTAACCCCTTCAAAACACCTAACTCGACCTAACAATGTCGATGTGCACCTTGTGAGGCAACACATAAGGCGATTTCGGTAGGAGGACAACTTGTCTCCAAACCCCGATGACGGGGTTAGGTGGTGGACCAACGACATAAATCTTCAATGACATTTTGGACCAACACGCATGTTCTTTCTAGAGCTTTGGTCTCCATAACTGAGTAGAATAGAGGGGGATTGGGGTTCTTGGTCGACGGAGGTTAAATAATTTTTAAAGGGGATGTTAAAAAACCATTATGCCCTCACGTGAGTGGCACATAGGTGGACTTTACTTTAGCAACCAACTGGGTTTGCCCTAAAGGACATCGTCTGATATCATGTGCAAATGTAAAGGACAGCCAGTTTAATTTTTGAAGTTGAAGGACACCGCCTGCTGAAATGTTGAAACATAAAGGACGAAAAGTGCAATTTTCTCAATTTATCAGTTAGAAGGGGTTATGGTCTGGGTTGGTTACCGGAAATCTTGATTTCCACTTATGCAATGTTAAGATCTTGTCTCACCTGGTCTTCTAGGGGCACACCAAGACCCAAAGATACTATGTATACCATATATATCACACGTTTGATGAAAAAAAAAAGACGAAGTAGAGAGAAATTTATAATCATACCAATTGTTATAAGCTATGATGAAGTAAGATTGATAGATTAAATTTCTTAAGTTACACCCATCAACATATGCAGAAACCTAGCATGCAAGATGAGTTAACACAAGGACATCTAGGAATTTAAGATGGGGAGAATTTCATATATAAAACTCAACCTGAAACCTAATTGTGGCAAATAAAGAAAATCACTTTAATCTACTATAGTATATACCTTGTTAACAAGGCCCACCCTAAGGATGGGCGAGTTACATCTCCGGCTAAGGCCCGTTTTCTCTAGGGGCCTAACTTTTATTTTTTTCCTTTTGTACATTTTATATATAATAATTGAAAGCTTGATTAGGTATAGTGGTAAAGGGTTTTGTATTCTTTCTAGAATGACGTGGGTTCTATCCTTCTTTACTCCATTTCATTTATTTTATACTTCAACTATACTTTTCATTCCTACTAATTTCTTGTCCCGGCTTTAGTTTACATTCTTTTTTTTTTGTTAATTCGTTTCTTTTATCGATCATGCCCTTAAAACTAACACCGTGGACCTACTTTACATTGACCTATTTGACAACCCAGATGGCAAGTCTTAAGCTCACATATGAATATCTTTCAACTTTGGAGATTATTTTTTTTCCTAATTTTATATTTAGTAATTGAAGCGTTTGATTGGGATTTTATTTAGTAATTTAGTTGTGGTGAAGAAACGCCATTAATGTTTTTGAATCCATTCATTTAAAAAAAAAGGTTTTTGCCTGACTAATCAAGTTTGTTGTTTTAAATTCCTATCCGCATCCAAATATTTTTATCTCGTAAAACAAATGGTGAAAAGAAGCGGAATACTATAGCTCCATGACAAATCATATAATCTTTCTATGACAAATCATATAATCCATCTATGTAATAAATAAAAAAAATTTATTGACACGTGTCATTCTCTCATATTTTCTCACCTTATTTTTCAATTTCTCTTTTCTATTAAATAATAATAATAATATTAAAAAATTAATTAAACTAAATCCAATTTAGATAAAAATAAATATTTGTTTTCAAACTTTGAAATAATATTAGAATATAGAAGATTTTTTTTAATTTGTTTGTAGAACATAATTAGGATGAATATATAAATTTTTATTTTTATTATTCAATTAAATTTAGTTAAATTATTGCTTCTCACCTTATTTCCTGATTTCTCTCTTCTATTAAATAATAATAATATTAAAAAATAATTTGACTAATTTGATTTAGATAAAAATAAAGTTATTTTTAACTTTGAATTAATATTAATAATAATATTATTCTTTGTATTTCCTTCTTCGTAAAAGATGAGTATTTTTTGTAATTTATTCGTAGAACCATAATTAGGATTAGTATGAAAAAGTTTGTTTTTATTATAAATTTAGGTAAATTATTATTTAATGTTATTATTATTTAATATTATTATTATTTATTTAAATTTATTTTGTCAACTGTTTCTTTATTTTTCTTGCTTATTAATAAGCATCTAATATTTAATTTGTTTAACCCATGTAATACACATGTTTCTAACATAATAATAAAAAAATTATAATAAGTAAATAGTAATATATATTTTGATGACTGTATGTATTAACTGATGATGTTATATTTATTAAACTTATCTAATACACGATTTTTTTTTAATTATATATCTATATTAATTGATAACATAACCAAGGAACATTACATCAACCGTGACGGCGTTTGCTGTTTCATTTTCTTTGACTTTGGTGCTCTGTGAAGTTTCGGCTTCTTTGACAATGACCACATGAGACTTCTGATTTTACAGCTTTGGTCCCTTAGAAGATTTCAACCAGACCCATCGCCTGTTTGTTTTCTCACAATTTGTTAATTGAGATCTAAGATTGTTGTCGCCGGCGTTATACGAGAGAGATGAACAGACAAACCATCAGGGTAAATTAGTCTTAAAACCTAACCACTGCTTGGTTATAGAGGAAACCACCGTTTTCGCGTCACCCCCTTCTGGTGTAGAACCCTACCAGCACTGGTTGAAGAGACACGTTTATATGTATTAGGGTTGAGATGTACACGAAAGACATGATGAGAGAGAGGCAGAGAGATAAATGAAAATTTTATCTTTATGAGCTTTTGTATTAACCAAAAATTTATCCTACCTAATTTTGTTTAACCCATAATTTGTCGTTTTTTTTTTCTTTCTGATGTTTTGGTTTCATAAGTAATATTAAAGTTTTAGTATTACTTTAATAAATTGGTTAAATAATAACAATGTCTTAATTTCATTTGTGTTCGTAACTAAAAAGACCATTTATGTTTTATTGACTTTAGGTCCAAACTTACAAAATTTGTATCATTTGGGTCATGTATACGAAATTTGTAAGAGTGAAACAATATTGAAGAGTAGTGGTTTCGGTAACAAAAATGTTAAAGTGCCTTTGTCAAAATTTATAGATTTTTACGTTGTAAAAACACATGTTAACATGTTTTTAAGCTTAAGCATATCACGACTTTTTTTCAACTTTCTCTTTTGTTGCTATGCCGACAACTGCTACCGTAACAAACCTAAATGAATTAGTACTGATCAACTTCCCGTCGCTTAGCACGGAAGAATTTTACTAGTTTTCATTATTTACATAAGAACTCATGCAATGTTTAATTTTTAAGTCACTCCATCTTAAATCATTATATGATCACAACCTATCTTACAAACCTTTTCCTTTATGTTCTGAATTAAGTTTTATATTGTGGTCGTGTGCTTATACTAATAGCTAGGTAATTTTAATTGTTAAATGTTTCTAATTGATTCCATATGCTATGGTTGTTCATGTATAGATGTAGTTCCGTTTAATACAAAGCATATATATTTAAAAAAAAGATAAATTAGAAATAAATAATCCCACCTAACTCTATTTGGCCAATAATGATCCCAAGTCAGTTATTGGAAATCAATAATCCGAACTGGTCAAATTTTTTTGTAAAATAGTCCTCCGTTAAAATAACTTAACGGAGTTAGTTTTTTTTTAATTACAAACCGATGTTTTAGGGCTTTTGATCGGAATGAGGATGCGAGTCGATTGATGTAAAACTTGCCTCGAAGTACTGCCTCCCAACCCATGAAAACGGTACTTCAATTCAGGTGTTTAAACTTCCAATTAACAAAAATCAAGACATTTCGAGCACAATTTCGAGGCAAGTTTTACATCAATCGACTCGTATCCTCATTCTGATCAAAAGCCATAAAACATCGGTTTGTAATTCGGAAAAAAACTTAACTCAATTAAGTTACTTTTAACGGCATATTATTTTACAAAAAAAATTGACCAGTTCGGATTATTGATTTCCAATAACTGACTTGAGATTATTATTGGCCAAATATAGTGATTATTTTCCAATTTGCCTAAAAAATGTATTTTAGTACATTTTAGGTAAAAAAAATTGTAGGGTTTAAATGTCTATCACTAAATCTTACTGTATTGTTCTAAAATTTTAATTTTCGTATAGTGTTAGATCCAATTATATATCATGAAAGTAATATGAATGTAACAAAAGAAAAATTTGTGAAAGATGATTTTGGTATAACAATCTTTTTCAATTGTTATTTTTACCCTGTAAAACATAACTTTGTTGATCCACTTCTGATTTATTATTATGTTAACTTTTTTAGTTTTATTTGTCCTAATCTGTTTATATTAATTGAACGATTACATTTTATTGTCTTCTAACCTATACTCACACTTTTATAATTTTAACTAAATATTGTTTTATACCATGTACAAATTATAAAGTATAATTATATTAATATTTATATATGTAGTTACTATCATGGGACATCTTGGCTATGATATTTTGCTTTTTGAAATAGTAATAAGATTACATGCAGAAGCTGTTGGCCAGGCCGTCTCCGAAAACGTTAAAAAAATTTTAGGCCCTGTACGAGATTAAAAAACCGGGCCCTCTCATCCTATAATATGTACTCATTAATTACATATGTAAAAAGTAAAAACCCATTTTACAACGATAATCATTATAAAATAAATAAAACAAAAGTAGTGTAGCAAAATGATTGAAATTTGGTTTGATTATTTGAAATTTGAGCCTTATTTAAAACTGAGTGGGTCATTTTACCATTGGTTATTTAGTTCGGGTTTAAATTTGGGTCTTTTAAAATTGTTGTAACTTCAAGTATTAAAATAAATTTTAAAGAAAAAAATTCTATTTAAATTAATTTAATTTTAATTGTTTTATTTTGAAGAAAAAACATTTATTGGAAAACAAAAATTAGAAATAAGAAACTGGAAAAAAATAGAAAACAAAATCAGCAAACAATTTAAGGATATTGGGCCTGGCCCAGAGATACAAAACTGGTAAAAAGAGTTAAAACCAAAAAATCGCGTGTAGAAGGCCTCGAACCCACGCGAAGTTCATAAATAAACAGAAAAGCGCACCACTAAGCCAAACTTAAGCCACTGCCAAGTGTTTGTGTAAGATTACATATATATATAATATGTATATACAAAAAAACTTTAAAAAAATTTACGGGCCCTTTAAAGTTTTTGGCCTTGAGCGGTCGCCCACCCTGCACTTGCTCAGGGCCGGCCCATTGGCCGTGTCAATGCTTCAATGTTGTTTCTACACCATGGTACACAAATCATTAGCTTAACACTTTGTCACAATGCATTGTCGTAGGATTTCTAATTCAGTCAATCAAAATTTTATCACCATTAAAGGTGCAACATGTGTCCTTCATAACTCTTTCGTAGACAACCTGATCTGACCTCATGCACTAGTGTGTCTCTCCCATTCAAAGCCCGCAAATATAATTTATTGATTCTCGGTCTCAAGGTTTCTACATTAACCAGTGTCGATATTATTGGCATGTATCTTGATGCAACCAATGAGTATAAAGTCTTACAAAATTTTGTCGGCATGATATGGTTTGTGTATATATATACTCAAGAAGACATTGTTTATGGAGAAAGATAGATTTCTTGAAAAAAAATTAGAATACTGCAAAGTTAGGTTTGATTAGTCTACCGGTATGTTTTGCAAAGATACCAGGTTTTCATAGTTTCAAAAAATTGGGTTAAGGTCAAAACATCTATTTAAAAAATATATTAGTTCAGTCCGTGTATTACACGGGTAACTAGCCTACTATCTTATACATAAAATGGATATTTGTGTTCAATATTAGTGAACGAATATATGTTAGCTTATTTCTAACACTATGTACAACACTATAAAACAAATGACTTTCATTGGTGAATGAATCCCTCGATATTCCTACAGTGTAGGCGGGTTCTGTTGATAATTCGCCGGTGATACTCCATCGGTAAACATGGTGTGCTTAACACATTTTTTGACAAATTACCAATGAAATCTACTAAAGGATTATTGACGGAGGATCTATTGAAAATTTGCTTCTTCCTCAATGACCAATGTTTAGGTTTACCTCTGTTAGTAGTCATCAATGATTCATCGTGGGTTAATTACGGTATATGTGGCTGCTTACTGACGTTGGTTTAAGTTTTAATATTTTTTTGTGATTTCTAGCAGGATCAATCGTTGATTCGTCGATAATCATTCCATTCATCGTCGGTAATCATTCCATTCATCGATGAATCATCATTCGCGATACTCATTCTACTATAAGGAACGATGCAAATCCTAATTTATGAAAGATGAATGTGTTGAGGTCGCTTGTGTCTTTTACGAGAACTAGGACGTATTTCATTGAATAAAAGCTTTCCTTTTTGTTCGTTAAAAAGTGGGTTTAAAGTACATGAAAATATTTATTGATCTTAAGGTTAATATTGATTCTTTGTATACTTTCTATTCCAAATCAAACTAGATTAGAAGGACTCGAAATTGTCATTGATTTGTTAACACTATGTAAGAAATTAAACTAATACCTAAGTGCTTGTAATTTATTAGTATCATGATGTGTAACAAATGTGTCCCCTTATGTGGGCTAAAATTCGAGTCCTATAGACATATGGTAAAAAAATGAGTAGATTTAATATCGAACACGTTAGAGAAATCCTACGTAATGTGTGATCTATATGTTATGTTTGGTTATGGTGATAAATAGGAAAACAAAAAAATCAAAGAAGCGAATTCAGGGACATCTTCTTCTTTTATTATCACTCGTCTTTCGATCACGTATCGTAAAGAAAAGGCAATGTCGAGTATGTGCGTTGAATTTTTTTTTTTTTTAGTTATTAAAAATGTTGCCAAATAACATTGCTTGCAAAATAGAAAATTAATTTAAGTGTAATTTTTCAGCTGTAAATAGTTCCACAACAATTAAGTAATTGATTTGTATGGTTGCACACTTAATAAATTCAACAAGTTGGTGGATGCTTTGAATTTTATCCATCATTTTACCATTTCACTTTCAAATGTTCCCATTGTCATAGTAATATCTGGAATGTTAATGATCTGATATTGAAACAAAGAACTTTTAAGTAATAATAAGAATAATAATAATACAATAATATATAATAATAATAAATAATAATAATAATAATAATAATAATAAATAACTGTTTACCAAACTGACTGGATGGTCCGGTCTAGTTCTCTCTGATCCGACTCTTTTTCGATTTTTTCATATAATTCAAAAATAAATATCGCAATCGTTTAGTTAAAGAGTAAAATGATATCAATCGAATACTTTTTGTATTACTTAAATATCAGTTAAAGCTTATAACACATATATTTATCATCCATCACACTACAACAATTGTGCAAGTTATATACGGCTACTGCAAACATACACAGAGTATACATAAGATGTTGCTGTTAAATATATACAAAGGGTATAGAGTTAACAAGAAAATTATTTACATTTATTTTAAGTATCATGATTTTTATTTATTTTGTATTTTATTATAAAAGAGATGTTATGTAGTTTAGCTTCTTGTTGCGCTTCCAACCGGTGATTGACTGGTCAAAGAAAATAGATAGAAGCTTGATAGAATATTAGAGAGAATTTAGAGACTTGACATTTCATTCATACTAGTAACATGACCTGCGGGCGATGCGCCGCGGGCCCTTGCAAATATCGTATGGATTAACCCAAGCATTAGGTGATGCGTTTACCATATGTAAACGCGTGTTTCAACATATTCGATTGAGTATTTAACTCAATGTAACACATATAAGTATTGCTGCCGAATCAAAGTTGTGGCGAGACCGCGTGTTGCGGCGGGTTTGCGAACTTCGTTACACTCGTTGCGATAGTGATCACATTAACGTGTTTAACTATTTAAGTACGTTTAAGAAAACATATTATTACCACATTATGCCTCACATATTACGGATTTATAAATTTTGAAAAGTATTTTAAACAAAAGACTCTAATTACCTCTCGCGCGTTGCGGCGAGACCTTACAATGACATTAACGTGTTAAAAGGGGTACATTCACAAACTTCAAAACCAAAGTCGAAACGTTGTTGTGAACCCGGCTACGGCTATGAAGTCGATGTGGCTAAGAAATTAAAGAGAAGCATATGAAGTTGAGTAGGTTATGTTATGAGAGACGAAACGTATAATAAAAAAAAGTTAGAAGTCACAATTTTTTTAAGTTGTAAGACGATTATTACGACACACGAGTTCGATTCTTTTACCCACATGTTACGATATATTAATTTATTAAAGTATTTTAAAATTAAGTTAATTTAAATTAAAAATAAGAATAAACTAAAGAAAAAATAAAGAAATTGAATGGTGAATTAAAAAATAGGAATAAATTAAAAAAATAAGGAAATTGAGTGGTGTGGGCTACCGACATTTAGGTTTCATACATTATACAATGTCCTAAAACATTAAATGGCTTACATTATAAATAGATTGAATTGCACGTTTTGTCCTTTATCTTTATACCCTCTTCAGACGATGTCATTCGTCTTTAAAATTGACGAGTGTACTAATTGTTTCAAAATTGTAAGGTGTGTCCTTTGAGCTTAACCCAGTTAATTTGAACTGTTAAGTAAAAGGAAAATGATCCTATTTACTTATTTATCTAAAAAACTATTTTAACAATTTTATATTATATACAGGATATATATAATACTCTCTCTCTCTTTCTAAAATACACATTGAGCTTGTTGGCTTTTCAGACATTGATTTTGCACACAGTGATTTTATATTTTATACATTATATAATATTCAGATATCTGAAAGGGTCTCCAGCCCTAGGAATCTGGTATCCATTTAATGATAATCTTAAGCTTGTTAGCTTTTAAGATAATGATTTTGCAAGTTGTCTCACAACAAGGAAGGAAGTCAACCCGTATTCTCGTAATGAAGCAAACCAGCATAAATTTCGTTGGGTAAGGTCATGGCCAGTATCCCAAATGCCTTACCATCGAGCTTCAAATTTTGGAAATCTTCCGCAGAGTAATCAGTGGGTTTCTTAGAAATATTAGCATTCGGCCGTCCGGTACTCGAAACACAGGGAACATGAGGGCTATATACCACTATCTCCAGCAAACTTGTGTTCTGTTGTGACAAGTGATGATTCATTCTTTGTTGTCATATCTTGAATTCATGACGAACAAGCATCGGAGGCTTGTTTGCTGGAATCAATTCATGAAAAGAATACGTGTTTTATTGAATGAATAAAACTGAATACAAAAAGATGAATAAATAGACTAGAAACCCTAGAGAAAATAGGAAAGATAAATAAGTAAAATATCCTAAATAATAATAACAATAATTCATAATATTATTCTAATATTCCCCCGCAAGTTCAGGCGTAGCAATCTGCAACTTGGATCTGAGAAAATCAAACTTCTGAGAAGATAAGGGCTTTGTAAAAATATCAGCTATTTGATCTTCTGTAGAGATAAACTTGACACTGAGCTTTCCTTGACTGACTTGTTCACGAACAAAATGGTAATCAGTTTCAACATGCTTCGTTCTAGCATGGAAAACATGATTGGTGTGAGATAAGTGGCACCAAGATTGTCACACCAAAGTGTTGGTGCGTCACTATTCAACCCAAGCTCATGAAGAAGAGATCGAAGCCAGATTAACTCTGCGACTGTATCCGCAATTGCTTTGTATTCAGATTCTGTTGAAGAGCGAGACACAGTTCGTTTTTGCGCGCAGACCAAGAAATAAGATTTGAACCTAAGTAGATTGCAAATCCCCCGTGGATCGGCGATCATTAGGACAACCAGCCCAGTCAGAGTCAGAAGCTGAAGATTAGTATTAGGCCAATCAGAATCGGAAAACGCCTGAAGCCGATAATCGGTATTGTGGCGAAACCAAAGACCCATTCCGATGGTACCTTTAAGGTACCTCAATATGCGTTTTACACTGTTCCAGTGATTTTTAGTAGGAGCTTGCATAAACTGACAAACCTTGTTAACCGCAAAAGCAATATCAGGGCGAGAAAGAGTGGCGTATTGAAGAGCACCAACCGTCTGCCTGTAGCGAGAAGGATCATCTAATAGGGGACTGTCATCAAGTAAAAGGACTGTGGAGGTGCTCATAGGAGTAGATATGGGTTTGCAGTTTCCAGTCCTGCCCTGTGCAAAATTTCACCAATGTATTTGCGTTGCGAAAGAACCAAATCGTCGCCTTTGTGGACCACCTCGACTCCCAAAAAATAATGCAATTGACCCATGTCTTTAAGAGCAAAGAGAGAGTGCAACTGGTCAATGATATTTCCAACAGTGGTGGGGTCGTTTCCTATGATCATTATTTCATCAACATGACAAGAAGATAAACCAAAGAGCCCGAGGATTTGAGAATGAACAGAGACGGGTATGTTTTGGACCCGTAGAACCCTAGTTTATGAAGAGCTGTAGATAACTTAGTGAACCAGGCACGAGGGGCTTGTTTGAGCCCGTACAAGGACTTTTTCAAGAGGCACACTGGTTTGGTTTTGCTGCATCAATAAAACCAGGAGGCTGTCGCATGTAAACCGTTTCCTCCAGATCTCCATGTAAGAAGGCGGTCTGGATATCTAATTGCCGAAGAAACCATTTATTCGTTATGGCCAAGGATAAGACAGTCCGAATAGTAGCGGGCTTTATAACGAGACAGAAATGTTTCATGGTAGTCCACACCATTGAAGCCCTTGGCAACAAGTCGTGCTTTGTACCTGCTGATTTTTCCTGTTTCATCCGTTTTCAACCTGTAAACCCACTTACAATCAACAATATTAGCATTGGGCATAGGGGGTACAAGAGTCCACGTGCCATTCCTATAAAGCGCATCCAATTCATCGGACATAGCCTGGCGCCATTCAACAGACTTGTTAGCAACGGTAAAGGTGGTGGGTTCGGTAGGAGAGGAGGTGGTGACGGCATAGGCCGCAGGATTGTAATGATCGGGTTGTTTGGGCTTGGGGCGAAGATTAGATGGTCGTGGACGGTGGGCCGGTTGAGATGGAGGAGATGCAGATATGGATGGATCGATGGGAGAGGTAGATGGGTCAGGTGTGGAGTGTGGTGGTGAGTCAGGAGATGTAACCGGGTTGGAAAAAATTGAGGCCGGGGATGGTAATGGTGAGTGTGAGGTGATGATGGGGTAGAGGGTGGTTGGATAGGTTCTGGGCCAAAACCGGGTGGTGGGAAAACGAAAATATATGGAGAATCGGGTGGTGGTGTAGGTTGAGGTTGTGGTGATGGTTGGTAGGGAAAAACTTGTTCATTAAAGCGAACATGTCAGGCAATATAGATACGTTCAGTGGAAGGATCAAAACACCGATAGCCGTGATGAAATAGCTATAGCCAAGGAAGTCACAAGGGGTCGAACGAAATTCAATTTTGTGACGGTTATACGAACGAAGATAAGGAAAGCATTGAGAGCCAAAGACTCGGAGGAAGGATAATTAGGTTTGCGTTTAAAGGCATGTTCGAAAGGAGTTTTGTTTGAGGAAACACGAGATGGAAGCCGATTGATTAAGTAGACGGTTGTTTCCAAGGCAAAATGCCAGAAACGTTGAGGTAGACTGGATTGAGCTAAGAGAGATAGTCCAGTCTCCACAACATGATGATGGCGACGTTCAACAAAGCCATTTTGTTCGCTTGTATGAGGGCAAGAACGTCGATGGATGATGCCAAGGTTGTGACAAAAGTTTGCTAATGGGCCGGAATTCCCCGCCCCAATCAGATTGAAGACACTTTAATTTGGTGTTAAATTGTCGTTCGGCCATGGTAACAAAGTGTGTAAGGGTAAGATACACATCTGATTTTTAAGGTAAACCATAAAGCCACATTAACGGGTGCAATGGTCAGCACATAGTAGAAAATAGCGGTGACCATCAATAGACGGTGAGGGAGAGGGACCCCAAACATCACAATAAACAAGATCCAAAATATTATTACTACGAAAATTAGAATCAGGTAAAGACAATTTCAAAGATTTTCCCATTTGAAAAGAAGAACATAAATTAAAAGATAATTTGTCCGAAACAGGTAAAGAACAATGAGAAACAACTGAACGAAAAACTTGAGCATGAGGATGTCCCAAACGTTGATGCCAAACACTCGAGGAAGCTTTGACAGCAGTAAAGGCAACCTTGGGCATAGACTTGAGTTGTGGAAGGCGGGTGGAGTACAAACCCTGCTCACTGTGGCCCGAAAGGAGGGTAGTGCATGTAGACTCGTCCTTCACAACAAAATAAGAATAGTGAAATTCAAAAAAGACATTATTGTCAGTATAGAATTTTTGAACAGATAAGAGGTTTTGTTTTAGTTCGGGAACATGAAGAATATCAGACAGTTTGAAGGTTTTATTTGGTGAATAGATATTTGAAGAGCCAATATGAATAATGGGCATAGAGTTACCGTTACCAACAAGCAAGGAATCATTACCATAGTATCCCTCATAATTGTCCATGCTAGATAGGTCTGGTGTGGCATGATGGGTGGCACCAGTGTCGGGCTTCCAAGTCGTGCCAGAAGTAGAAGCATCATCCAAATGTGTTGCATAGTTGGCCTGTGGCGGTGTTGGAGTTTGATGTTGCTGATTTGGGCATTGAGATGGTATATGACCAATTCCACAACGGTTGCAATGGCCATAAACAGCGTTTTGAGTGGAAGCCCATGAGAATTGTCGTCCATTACCGGTACCATTATCTCTAGGGCGGTTATTGTTGAAATTTCCACCCCGAACATTGCCACGTGAGTAGCCACGAGAGTTTCGACCTCCGCGATTGTTGTTGAAGGAGCGAGCGCCATAGTGGGCTTGAGGTCGTGGTGAAAAAGAAGGATTTAACTGCTGGCCCAATTGTGTTGCAATTAACTGGATGCTTTGAAGTTGTTGTTGCAGTTGATCGAGAGTTGGTTGATTAACCGAAGGAGAGGCAGCAGCAGTCGAGAATGAATTTGGTACAATATTGGCCATGAAAGCTTTTGGATTGCTGGCTAGAAAATTAGTAACAACATAGTCATGGTCACAAAGAAGAGCGTGAAGTTCTGGAAAGGTTACCGGTAGGGAGCGACTGATCAAACTAGACTTAAGACCATTGTATTCTTCTCGTAGTCCCGCAATTGTAAGCATGACCAGATCTTTGTCCTTCACCGGCTCCCCACTATTGGCGAGGGCTGTTGCGTAAGTTTGAGCCCTGCACAAATATTCAGCAGGTTTTTCATCGCCTTTCTGTTGTATGCGAAGCAGCTGACTTTTGAGAGTGAATTCGTGTGATGTCGTGGTAGGGGCATAGGCCCGTTCTAGTGATAACCAGACCTCACAGGAGGTTTTCCCTTGAATATGCTGATAAGATTCTTCAGACACAGTGGATATGATTAGGGTTCTGATGTGAGCATCATTAGAGATCCACAGGATGTAACTCGGGTTGTCAGTTGTAGCAGCTTCCACCGTAACTTTCTGGTCGGGGCATGGGATTGTTCCATCCACATAACCGAAGAGATTATGTGAAGTGAGAAACGATTCAATCATAGAACGCCAATAGCCATAGTTTGTTGGTTTTAGAGTGAAAGCGAATTTGTGAGAATTGTGAGTGGTTTTCTCTTGATTGGGAAAATCAGAATTGCCGCCATTAGAATTGTTAGAAATAAGCTGTTGAACAGTTGATTGGCAGCTGATGAGTTTTTGGGTTTATTGAAAAAGATGGAATTGATTGGCTCTGATACCAAAACAATTCATGAAAAGAATACGTGTTTTATTGAATGAATAAAACTGAATACAAAAGGATGAATAAATATAGTAGAAACCCTAGAGAAAATAGGAAAGATAAATATGTAAAATATCCTAAACAATAATAACAATAATTCAGAATATTATTCTAATAGCTGGTCTGGTATTGTAAGGATCATTGAGCGATTGACATCTCTTTGAATTCTATTGAGTTTTAACTCAGAGCATAAAAAACAAGTTAATGATCTAACTAGTCTAATTCTTCCAATATCCTTTGATCACTCAATCCGTTATCAATATGAGCTAGTTGATGGTTTAAATCAACGGTGAAGTCAATTAAGTGAAATCTTGCTCTAATACCAATTGTCGAATTTGAGAGAGTGTGATGTGTGTGCGTGTTTTGAGTAAAATATAGTTAACATATTTATAAATTCAAGGAAAAACAGTTAATATCAACACATCATAATCAACACAGTTGGATATGGGAATGATTGCATAATGATTTCATTCAATTTGCATACAATACAATCAAACACTACAATAATCTTACTCCCCCTCACCATGTGCATCTCTCACACAAAATTCTTATGCCTATGGCTCTTAGTGTTGACTATTACAATGAAAACTAAAACTGTATGTATAGGAGGACAGAATTGTTGGACGTCACCATAAAAGTGACATCACTTATTAAATAATGTAACTACCAACAGTTGATAAAAGTGTTGGATAGTTACACTGTTACATTGAACAACTGCTTCTATTGTATAACGAAGAGAACAGTTGGTTTGAACTAGCTCTTCTATGACTCCAACACTTCTGATCTTTGACTTTTTTACTAATCTTCTAGTCTTCAGCCTTACCTTGACTTGACTTTCGACTTGTTGACCACCTCTTTTGCCATCCAACACTTAATCTTTTGTTCTCTATTCTCCAAGGGCAGCAGTTGTGTAACAGAAGTTGGGCAGTTGTTTTAATGTGTAACAGCCCCAACTTCAAGATTATTTAAACCGTGATTTTTTGTAACGGGGCTACAGACAAGATAATTTATTACAAAAGCAATTTTAATTAACATAATATTAATCATTATAAATATATAATGTGAAAAGGAAATTAAGAGATACGGATAAAAACTCTATTATATAATTCATTTGAAACGAAGTTATCCTCGCAGGTAAGGCCAGCATCGTTAAAGTTGTGGAAAATATTAAATCTTTAACATATCTTTGGATTAAAAATAGATCAGTGTTTAAGAATTTTTCTTATAAATATTGACGTGTTTTTTATTTGTAATTTTGGAGGTTGTGCTTTTTTATTTGTAATTCCTAGCTTCTTGCTAGCTTGTTCTAAGAAACATTGCAGTTTAAAAAAAATATCATTCGAAACAAGAAGTGTAAGTCTTTATTAATTTTTGGCAGTACTATTTATAAAGTTTATTATCTATTAAGTATATGAATATAAATAACAATCCTTTTTTATTTGTTACTGATCTGATTTGCTAAGTTAGTTTTTTACTTTATGAAACATAATTCAGGGTTTTGATTTACCAATTTGGATACTTAAATATCGGTTTTAATTAAAAGCTCATAATCAAAGTTTTCGTCTTCAATAGTGGTATGAAGTTTGGTATTTTTTCACATGTGTCATCCACATCAGTAAAACATGAAAATTAATTAAAAATGAAATAGTGAGAAGGCATGTAAAATTGTCATACCTGACATCCACGTGTCTACCGATGGGCCCGGTGGAAAGTATCGTGACGTACAGTTCATATCAAGATAACCAAATAAGCATAACACAGCGGAAGGCTTGGAATAATTAAACTATTACAACCGATAATGTCTAGTGTCCAAAATAAATATATACAGACATGGTTGTCACAAGATCCACAGGCGGATCGCAAAAACATACAAATGATATCAGACTATAAACAGGCAAGTCCTAAGGTCGCAACTCCTTGGTTATTCGCCCCGCAGCTCCCGGCCTATTCCGTACTTGCAACCTGTAACTTAAGCTTTTGAAATCCGTCATTTTACACTGGTAAATACGCTCAACCGACTCATTTTGAAAACCTTTTCGAAAATGGTTTTACGTGCACTTGGCACATTTCATAAATAATTTGGGACAGTACAAAAGATCTTGTATACGGATTTACATGCTGGCTTTTACATATAGGGCCCGGTATAGAAACCGAGACATGATCGACTGACACACCACTCTGAACTTTCACAAAGAAAGCAAGATAGCAATTAAGCAGTGTATGCCTACACGCCATGCTATATTGTCGTGGCCACTAGCAATTTAGTGAGCCAAGGATATCCCAGACACGGTCAAGCCCACCCCCCCAATGTTTTAGTTGCAGTCAAAACAGATCAAAACCGGGTTATGTAAGATTTCAGTTAATTATCACAACTGGATAAAACATTATCCCATACCCGACCAAGCGGTAGTAGTCTACCGTATCCCAAGCCTGTATAGGGAAAATAAGTTAAGAGTATTTACCAGAATTGAAGTTCGCAAGTAATCTAATTTCAGCCGTATTCCAGAGCAAGTACAGGAGCAATCTACCAGGAGGCGTTCAGTCTGAAGTGATGGTAATTAATAACCAATATTAGAATGCTAACGGGTCCTTAGTTAAGTCCTAGTCTTGGACCGGTTAGTCTTACGCTAAATTGTGATACGGTACGATACGCTAGATTAAACGGGGACCGGAATAGAATGTTGATTGGACCCGACAAGTACATAATAATATGGGAAGACCAATAACATTCTGGATTTTGATAAGGAATGGACAAGGTTAAACCCGTTACGGTTAAAATACATAAACTAGCTACGTATGCTTAACCGAATGCGTATAAGCGAAACCGGGTAACCGTAAGAGTCGTATATAAGTTCCATAATGAGATATGTTTAAAATATGTTATAAAATCAGTAGCATTTGCAAAGATAGGCCCGAGTTATATTTAAACCGATTTATGCCTTACAAGGGCATTTTGGTCGTTTTTAGGCTTATAAAAGATGTTTAAAGTGAATCTGATGTTATGACCTTAAATATTCTGTAAAAATATGTCTTTTATCATGTTATAACAGTAGGATATCAAATATATGTGTGTTTGATGATTTTGAAACATACTATGTCCCGCAGGGGCATTTTAGTAATTTCACACATAGCTTTGAAGCTGAATTTGGGATTCTGAGTTCGGGACTTATACTTACTGATGTTGTATTAAAAATAAGTTTATAAATCAGTAGGTAACAAGTCTCGATTCATGGATATGGTTTTAAACCATGCTTATGCGCCGAAAGGCGTAAAAGTTGCTAAAATGCCGTTAAATCGATATTTAATATAACTGAAGTTGGGACCTGTTTTAAATGGTCAAAATATGTCATTTAACTTATAACCTCATTAAGTTAAGGTTTTGATTATAGAAAGTTTGATTTTTGCTATTTTTTCGTAAAAAGGGTAGTTTAGTCATTTAGCGGCGATTAGCGATTATTAAGCATGCATTCAAGCCATAAACTGACCAAGCATCCCAAATGGTCCTACTTATCATAACATGTCAGTAATTATAGCATCAATATGCTCATATGCGCTAAAAATCTCATTTTGTGCAAAAAGGACCTATTTGCAAGGTTTTAAAGATTTTTACGGAACTTATGTAATAACTTGGATTTCTTAGGAATCGAGTCACGAAACTCTAGGACAATATTCTAAACATAAACATGATCATAAAATGACCAAAACTCAGTAGCAAGAATGGCTCAAAATGGGTCAGAACTGAAAGTCAACAGAAAGTCAACTGTTTGAGACTTTCGGTTACAAACCGAGCCTAGACCAAAATTTGACAAGCCAAATCTGTTGTCACAAGTTCTAATGCTTATTTTAAGGTTATTAATGCTTCAAAACATAATTTATAACTTCTGGATCATTAGATATGGATTTTACAAAAATTGCTCAGTTTGACTTTTATTGACTTTTCGTTTGACTCGCCAATCGGCCATGAATCCATGATAATTGGAGATGCCCTCTTGAGGGATTATCACCTCCATCATTATGAGCACGTAGGATCTTTCGTTACGCACAATGGCGGAATATGCACGGATTTATAGCAAAGTCAATGCGTTTTTACGACAAGACTTTGTTTGGAGCAAATGGCTATAAATAATAAACTTAGCAGGGATTGAAGACTTACAATAAGTTCAAGTGAATGCTAAGAACGATTTGGAATGCCTGGATATGATAAGAAGCTCCTCAAGCAAGAACTTGGTGCACTTGGTGATAATAAAGTATGTGTTGCAACTCAATTTCACCACTTAAATGACCAAGGATCTGATCAAGGGGGGTTACCAGGTGTTTGAGGTCGAGTATTAGTATATAAATACGTGTAAGACATGCAAGAAACGCGATAATTGCAAGAAGAGGTGGCAGAACATGGCTCTGCCATGTTTCTGCTCGCTGGCAGGGGCTTACGGACCGTATGGCTCCTGCCTTGCGGTCCATAAGGCATTCCCAGATCCAAAACTTTCGCCTTTTTACACGTTTGACCCCTGGACTTTATTCCATCACCTTTTTGAGGATAATATAATGCGATTTAACGACTTTAGGTCCCTCCTGGTTTGACATACGTCATATTTAGGATTCCCTGGGACACATGTAAGATAATTATAGGACGTAAAAACACGTAGTGTTACATCCTCCCCCCTTTAAATAAATCTCGACCCGAGATTTCAATCAAACATATATGGATATTTCTGTCGCATGACAGACTCCACCTCTCATGTGTATTCGGGACCTCTACGAGCGTCCCATTTAAGTTTTACAATCGGCACGTGCTTCCTATGAAGCTTCTTAACCTGACGATCCTCGATCGCCACTGGTTGTTCAATAAAGCGCAGGTTCTTATCAATCTGAACCTCGACATGTGGCATAGCCAATGACTCATCTGCTAAACACTTCTTCAAGTTGGAGATGTGGAATACATTATGGAATTCCACTAAACTTTTCGGGCAATTTAAGCTTGTATGCAACAGTTCCAACTCGTTCGATAATCTCGAATGGTCCAACATACCTTGGACTGAGCTTGCCATTCTTTCCGAAGCGCATAACGCCCTTCCAAGGCGATACTTTTAAAAAAACCTTGTACCCTACCTGGAACTCAATAGGTTTACGCCTCTGATCTGCATAATCTTTCTGCCTATCCTTGGCAGCCTTAAGACGGTCACGGATCTGCAAAATCTTGTCAGTCGTCTCCAGGACTATCTCTTTTCCTCTCAGTTGGGCTTCCCCAACTTCCGCCCAACAAACGGGTGTCCTACACTTTCTCCTGTAGAGTGCTTCAAACAGGGCAGCTTGAATACTTGCATGATAGCTGTTGTTGTCGGAGAACTCAACAAGTGGTAAATGGCTATCCCAGCTTCCACCTAGATCAATCACACAAGCGCGGAGCATATCTTCCAAAGTCTGTATAGTGCGCTCACTTTGCCATCAGTTTGAGGATGATAAGTTGTGCTAAAATTTAACCGAGTGCCCAAAGCCTGTTGAAAGCTCTTCCAAAAGTGTGAAGTATATCTTATGTCTCTATGCGACACAATGGACATTGGTACTCCGTGTAGAATAATCTCGTCAACATAGAGTTTTGCAAATTTGTCAGAGCTATAAGTCTCATTAATAGGCAGGAAATGAGCCGACTTAGTTAGTCTGTCTACAATCACCCATATCGCGTCATTCCCTCGCTTTGTTTTTGGTAACTTGGTAATGAAATCCATAGTTACACATTCCCATTTCCACATGGGAATTTCCAATGGTTGCAGCAGTCCTGACGGCTTCTGATGCTCAGCTTTAACTTGCGAACTTGTCAGGCACCTAGCTACGTATTCGGCTATTGATTTCTTCAATCTAGACCACCACTAGTCGGGTCTCAGATCTTTATACATCTTGTCACCACCCGGGTGAATTGAATATCGGGAATTATGTGCTTCTTGAAGAATCAGATTTCTAAGTCCACCGAAGACTGGAATCCAAATTCGTTCACAAAACCTTAGGATTCCATCATTTCCCGGGGTAAGTTGTTCTACCAACTTTCCCAGTTCTTCCTTAGGTAGATTCGCTTCTAATAAAGCTTACTTCTGAGCTTCCAAAATCTTATTTTTCAGATCATTCTTAACCTGAATGCTCTTGGCATTGATCCTTACGGGCTTAACCCTTTCCTTGCGGCTCAAGGCATCGGCAACCACATTTTCCTTGCCTGGATGATAACGGATCTCGCAATCATAGTCGTTCAGCGTCTCCATCCACCGACGTTGTCGCATATTTAAATCCTTTTGATTGAATAAATGTTGGAGACTTTTGTGGTCGGTGTATATAACACACTTTGTTCCATATAAATAATGTCTCCACAGTTTGAGCGCAAACACCACGACAGCTAGTTCCAAATCATGCGTGGTGTAGTTTCTTTCGTGTATCTTCAATTGCCTTGAAGCATACGCAATTACCTTTCCTCTTTGCATGAGTACACGCCCCATGCCAGTGTGTGAAGCATCACAATATACCACAAAATCTTCAATTCCTTCTGGTAGAGTCAACACAGGAGCATTACTTAATTTCTGCTTCAATACATCAAAGGCTTCCTGCTGTTTCGGACCCCAAACAAATTTAACATCTTTACGGGTCAGGGTCGTCAATGGAGTAGCTATCCTTGAAAAATTCTCAATGAACCTTCTGTAATAACCGGCCAGCCCAGAAAACTTCGGATTTCGGATGGTTTCTTGGGGGCTTGCCAGTTCATTACTGCCTCGACTTTGGCAGGGTCAACTTGTATCCCACGTTTACTAATCACGTGGCCTAAGAATTGTACTTCACGCAACCAAAATTCACACTTAGAAAACTTTGCATAAAGTTTCTCGTGTCTCAACAACTCCAAAATACACCTCAAATGTTTCTCGTGATCCTCCTGATTACGAGAGTATATAAGTATATCATCAATAAAGACAATGACAAAATTATCTAAATACGGCTTGTAGACTCTGTTCATCAAATCCATAAATGCTGCTAGTGCATTAGTGAGTCCAAAAGGCATCACTAAGAACTCATAATGACCATATCTTGTTCTAAATGCCGTCTTTGGAACGTCTTCAGTATGAACTTTGAGTTGATGATAACCTGACCTCAAATCAATCTTCGAGAAGTAGCTTGCTCCCTGAAGTTGGTCAAATAAATCATCGATCCTGGGAAATGGATAGCGATTCTTAATTGTTAACTTATTCAGCTCGCGGTAGTCAATGCACATTCGCATTGAACCATCTTTCTTTTTCACAAACAGTATTGGGGCTCCCCAAGGCGAAGAGCTTGGCTGAATGAATCCTTTTTCCAACAATTCCTCAAGTTGTGTCTTTAACTCTTTCATTTCCGTAGGTGCAAGTCTATACAGGGCTCTAGCAACTGAAGCTGCACCAGGTATGATATCAATTCTAAATTCTACTTGCCTATCTGGAGGTAGACCAAGCAAGTCTTCAGGAAGTACGTCAGCAAATTCCGAGATAACGGGTAGATCTTCGATCTTTGGCTTAGCTCCATCAATGGTTACTTGTGCCATGTAAATGACACAATTCTTCTTCAGGCATTTCAAAGATTTAAGTAACACATCCTTTTCGTACAAACCATAACGTACATCACCTTGGATAGGCAGCAATTCACCGGTCGAAGTTTTAATTTCGATTAGCTTCTTGTTACAAGCTATATGGGCATGGTTACTAGACAACCAGTCCATACCAAGAACTACATCGAATCCTGCCAACTTCATTGGCAATAGCGAAACAGGAATAGAGTGATCCTTAATGGAAATAAAACATCCATTAAGAATTGTAGAAGCGGTTTCTATCGTTCCATCAGCAAGTTCTACATCGTATGTTATGTCTAGAGTTCTCATGGGCAAGTTTAATAAGGCACTAAACTTATGATCTACAAATAATTTATCAGCCCCTGAATCGAAAAGAACTCTAGCATAAACATCATTAATAAGGAACGTACCTGTTATCACATTGTCATCGTTCACAGCCTCCTTAGCTTTCATCTGGAAGGCACGAGCTTTTCCTTTCTTTGCCACATCGTCCTTAGCAGTGTCATCCTTCTTGTACTTAGGACAGTTGGGTTTGATATGTCCTTTATCGCCACAATTAAAACCGGTGGCCTCCTTTAAATCCTTACATTCCAGAGCCTTGTGCCCATGCCTCTTACAAATCCTACAAGGCTTTGTCTGAAGCTCGTCCCGACACGCACCAAAGTGTCGCTTGTTGCACTTTCTGCATTTAAGCCTATTATCAGACTTTTGATGGTTCTTGTTTGACCCGAACTTCCGGTTCTTACCAAATCGGTGAAACTTGTCATCATCTCTCTTCCTTTTCTCGGCACCTTCAGACCTAAGAGATCTCTGTTTCTTCAAATCCTGGGTTAAGACCATGGAAAGGTCTACAGCTGACCTAAATGTCACAGGCCTAGATGCCCTGACATCATCCTTAATCGCTGGCTCTAATCCGCCAATAAAATGTGAGATGCGTTTGGATTCGGGAGTGATCAAATATGGCACCAATCTCGACATAGAGTTAAACTCCGATACATACTTCCCGCAGTCGAGGTTCTTCATGGTTAGCCCAATAAATTCTGTTCCGATCCTTTCCAGCTCATGAGGTGGACAATAGGCATCCTTTACCAACTCAACAAACTTTTCCCAACTTAGATTATATAGATGAACCTTCCCAGAAGATTGAATCATCGATGTAACATTCGTCGTAAAACGGGTTTCAAAACCCGCTTCGTTTAATAATCAAATATTCGGTTAAAAGTTCGTTGCATATTTATTTTTCCGGTTATTTTAAATATCTCTTAATTAATAAATATTTTAGAATTTAAAAACCTAAAATTTAATAAATAAAACAAAAAGTAAGTTAAATTAATCTCTAATAATAAATAAAAAAAATAAAATAAAAACAAAAAGGGTAGCCGGGTCTCGAACCCGGGTTTCCCACTTATACACACACAGTCTTCACCGCTGCACTACACACACATTTGTGTTATGAAAGGAAACATTTAAGTATTATAATGTAGACCGCTTAAACTTGCAAATTCAAACGCCTGGTTCGTAACCGCCAACGGTTTCTGTGGGCAATCTTCATCCGTTTTCAATTATCAGTCATAACCGAAAGCAGCACCAACGTAATTGAAACGGATTTCCAATCATTGAGATTCAAATCACTGTTGAAACCGAAAATTCCTAACTTACTGAATACTCTATAAATACCGATCCTACATTTCGATTAAACTCGCTCATACAATCTTCTAAACTTGCAAACACACCACATCCTCTCTGTTCTCTGTATATCGCTTCGCCGGAGTCGGTTCGCCATCGGAATTCCATCAGAGAAGTCAAGGTCACGCGTGTCTGGTATAATCCTTTTGAATCAATTACTTAGTATGTTTCAACTTTAAACTGATTAAACATACCGCAGTCGGAATTATGTTCTGAGTTCTAGTTTTAATGAAGAAGACGACCTTATTAAAATGGATAAGTGAAATAAAATTCAGGTTTTTAATCAGGTTAGACACACAGTCCAGTGGTGGATTGTGTGCAAATACATAGCGCAGGTCATCGGTTCGACTCGTGTATACAACCGGTTTCCAGTAATAAAACTCAATTTTAGTCAACCAGAACACCTTCCAGTTAGTATTTAAGTTTAATAAAAATCATAATATAAATGGGTTAGATACCCAGCCCTGTTGGTTGGGCTGGGTGCAAGGCATCGCATGGACGCCGGTTCGAAACCCATCCCCACCACCGGTTTGACCAGTATAAAAACCTTTTTGAATAAAAACAAAATATAACTAAAGCTAGTTAGTATATATATATATAATTAAAATAGAGTTTATTTCGGGTTAGACACGTAGCTCAGTTGGTAGAGCTGTGTGCACGCATACGAGAGGTCACGAGTTCGAACCTCACACGCTGCCTGAATTACATGCTATCCGACCGGTCAGACCCGGTCAAACCTGACAAAGTCAACCCATTTTTTTTTGTTTTCTTATTTTTTATTTATTAAATTGAAAAATTATTTAAAAATACTTAAAAATAAGATTTTTAAGGTTAAAAATTTGCATTAAACTCACAAAAATAAATCTAAAAATCTCATTAAGAGCACTAATTAAAAATATTAATCTCAAATAAAATTTATTTATTTATCGAATCATTTCGTTATTATTTAGGTTAGTTTTCCCTCGTCGGTTGAATCATAAATTCGTGCGCATTCATCGTCATCAAGGAACGCACCCACTGTGAGTGAATCTCTACAAATTCCCCGTTTTAATCACGTTTTGGGGTGTATCATGTGTCGTACTATTCTTTTATTTTATTTAAACACTTTTGCATATATCATTTCCGTGATCAAATGTGTATTGATTGTTGTGTGAATTATATGTAGATTAAATTTATCATTCCAGTGCACGCATTTCATTAGGCCCATCAGTTCCCCGTGGGATACGGGTTGAGCATCAGGAGCCTCATTAGATCGGCTCCGTTTGATTGAGCCTTGATCTCAAATACATCATCATTCATGTCATATATTCATCCAAAGTGGTTTGTGATTGTTTACATACATATGTTTGCTCACATGTGATTAATGCACGAATTTTTCTTTGATAAATAAAACAAGCAATTACTTAAAATGTTTGATCAAAGTTCACTCGCCAACTTTTGTTGACCCAAAATCTCCCCTGTTTTACACATGATACAGGTGATCCAGTTGAGGCAAGAAACACTTAGGAAGGCCTAGAACAATAAACAAGTTAATGCTTTGGAATGAACATTTAGTTTTGTTTTTCCTTTGTAATTGTATGAATTTTGATTATTGGATATTCAAGTTTGTAATTTGAATTTAATAGATATGAAACTTCTTAGTAAATATCATGAGCTTTGGTGATAACCCAATTATGCCCCGACTTTTATTTCTCTGCGGGTCGGGGTGTGACAGATTGGTATCAGAGCTTGTGACTATAGGGATATAGGATAGGTTATTAGACACTATACTATAGTTGATTAAATTTTAATTGGTTATGCGTTACAAGCAAAATTTATGATGTTTATATGTTTCATGTTTATTTTCACACCCAATATTATGCAAGCACGCTCACAAGTACATGTTAATATGCAATGCTCATCATAATTCATATCCTCATAACATATCATATCTATGAGAGCACACACCTCACGATTTCCATGATTTTTACAATGATTTTGTATTTTTCAAATCACATCAAAGTGAGTTCTCGCGACGGGCTTGTAGTAACTGGAAGGGTACGAGTACCGGTAGTCGGAACGTCCTGTCTAGGCTTGGCATGCGTATAAATCCAAAATAAAGGACCAGTTTGCCTACCTGGGGACTAACGATGAGAGTACGAAGGACTTATTAGGCCAAAGCATGCCATATCAAACGTCGTGTGAACTAACCCCACTTTGAGCTGTCATTGTGTCTACACCTGGACACCCTCCTACCATACATCTCGCAATCATGTTTTACGATTTTCATTCGGGTGGTGCGAGTGTTAACCCGCCGACACCAATGTGAATCCTACCAAGCACAATAGTCATGGGGGCTCACATGACTACACAGGAAATGGTATGGGGGACATTTGGAGGCCCAAACATGAGCAAACCCAAGACATCCTATGGATGTAGTTAAATTATTTTCAGTTATGTTGTTTTCACTCTTTTTACGACACATGACACCTAGGAAATTCTTAAACTCACAATCTTCCTACATATGTTTCTGTAGATGTCAGCTAGGCAACTACGTGGAGGTAGAAAGTCAGGAAAGTTTCTCACCGCTAATCCCATCAACCCTCCCAACCAAGAAGACCAAAGCGTCGCCAACCCTCCTTCCAAAACCCCCAAGTGCACCTACAAACACTTCAAATCCTGCGATCCCCCAAAATATGAAGGGACCGAAGGTGTTACCGCTCTCCTTCACTGGTTTGAAGAAATGGAAAACACTTTCCTCAATTGCGATTGTCCCGAGGACCGTAAGGTATGTTACGCGACTGGAAGACTGTTTGGGGTAGCCCTTACCTGGTGGAACACGGAAAAGGGTAAGCGAGGAGTTGAAGATGCCATGGCCTTAACATGGGAAGAGTTAAGGGAAATCATGACAAGACGTTTCTGTCCAAGAAGCGAAATCAAAAAGCTGGAAGACGAATTCCACGCATTGAAACACAAGGAAGGAGACCAGACTTCGTATAATAAGAGATTTCTCGAGTTGAACCAGATGATCCCCAATTTGTTCACCCCCTTGTACCGCTTAGTCGAACACTACATTCGAGGCCTCCCCTCGAAAATCCAAGATTCGGTTTTAAGCACTTCGCCTGCAACACTTGAAGCCGCAATGGAGTTAGCCACAGAACTCACTGAAAATCGCATTCGAAACAGCAAGTTCAAAGATGAGAAGAAGAAAGCACCTATTTAGACCCCAACTCTAAACCACCCCGTCTCATCCTCAAAGTTTGCTGGTAAGAGGAAGCGAAATAGCAAGAATTTTGCTGTCACTCAAACCAACCCTCCTATCACTGCTGCACCAATCACCCAAATTGCTCCTCCAGCTGCACCATTCAAAAAGCCATACACTGGCCCACACCCAAAGTGCAACCGTTGTCAATACCATCACCCTCCCGAAAACCCTGCCAACATTGCACAAGCTGTGGCCGTGCGGGTCACACTATCCAAACCTACCGTACCCTTCAGCGAATGAACCGCAGTCAACCTCCAACCCAAACCCAAAATCAAATGGTGGGCCAAGCCCAACAACCCTTACTTCTACCACCTACACGACATGCAACCCAACCTTACTACCAACCCAACTACCCCATGATGCAACCCATGCGAGCTTGTTTCAACTGTGGGGATCCAAACCACTTCAGGAACACTTGTCCACGCCTAGTGAACATCATCCATGCCCAAGCTCAAGCAAACCCGGTAAACCAAGCTAACCAAGATCCTCCACCCGCCAGAGGAAGAGCTTTCAATATCAATCCCAACCAAGCCAGGGCTGACAACAATGTGGTCAACGGTACGTTCCTCATAAATGGTAGTTATGCATCCATACTATTCGATACTGGTGCGGATAAAAGCTTTGTGTCTCTAGAATTCGAATCTATCCTCGAGCTACCTCGTGCTAATCTCGTTGAATCTCTGACGGTGGAAGTTGCTGACGGAAAACCCGTTTCATTAAATTCTATTATACGCAATTGTACTCTCACTCTAAACAATCACGATTTCTCAATTGACCTCATCCCTATGAAGTTGGGAAGTTTCGATGTTATAATCGGTATGGACTGGCTCCGCCAGCATCACGCCGAAGTAGTGTGCCACGAAAAATTCATTCGCATTCCTCTTGCAGACGGTCAGACACTACGTATTTTTGGGGAAACCCCTTCGAAAGGACTCAAAATGATGACCTGCCTTCAAGCCCGAAGTTATCTTCGCAAGAACTACGTCGCATTTCTAGCCCACGTCGTCAAGAAGGGAGGCAAGGAGAGGAAACTCGAAGATATTCCAATTATGAAGGAATTTCCACAAGTTTTTCCCAATGACGTTTCAGGACTTTCTCCTGTGAGAGAAGTCGAATTTCGCATCGATCTTGTACCTGGCGCTACACCAGTCGCAAAATCTCCTTATAGGTTAGCCCCATCCGAAATGCAAGAGCTGGCCAGTCAACTGCAAGAGCTGACTGACAAAGGATTCATACGTCCTAGCTCATCGCCTTGGGGTGCACCTGTTCTTTTGGTGAAGAAGAAAGATGGAACGTTTCGCATGTGTATTGATTATAGAGAACTCAACAAGTTGACAGTTAAGAATCGCTATCCACTGCCTCGCATTGATGACCTCCTAGACCAACTTCAAGGCGCCACTTGTTTTTCCAAAATCGATCTTCGTTCTGGTTATCATCAGCTTAGAGTGCGCGAAGAAGATATCCTAAAAACCGCCTTCCGAACTCGCTATGGTCATTATGAGTTCATGGTTATGCCCTTCGGTTTAACCAACGCCCCCGCTGTCTTCATGGATTTGATGAATAGGGTATGCAAACCCTACCTCGACCGTTTCGTCATAGTCTTCATCGACGACATCCTTATCTACTCCAAGTCTAAATCCGATCATGAGCGAACCTTCGACTCATTCTTACACTCTTAAGGACTGAAAAGCTTTACGCTAAGTTCTCAAAATGCGAATTCTGGTTGGGAGAAGTACAATTCCTTGGTCATGTCGTCAATAACAAGGGAATTCATGTCGATCCTTCAAAAATCAAGGCAGTACAGGAATGGCAAGCACCACGTACCCCTACCGAAGTTAGGTCATTCCTTGGTTTGGCTGGTTACTATCGACGCTTCATTGCCAACTTTTCCCGTATCGCTGTACCACTCACGGACTTGACTCACAAAGGAAAACCCTTCATTTGGGGACCTAAGCAAGAAGAGACTTTCCAAACTTTAAAGCAAAGGCTTTGTGACGCACCTGTCCTTACACTCCCTGAGGGTTGCGATGACTTCGTGGTTTATTGCGACGCGTCAGGGCAAGGACTAGGCTGTGTATTGATGCAAAGAGGAAAAGTGATAGCCTATGCCTCTAGGCAACTCAAAGTTCATGAGAAGAATTACACTACACACGACCTAGAACTTGGAGCCGTTGTGTTCGCTCTCAAGATATGGAGACATTACCTCTACGGTACCAAGTGTGAAATATACACTGACCACAAGAGTCTCCAACATATCTTCAACCAGAAAGAGTTGAATATGAGGCAACGAAGATGGGTCGAACTTCTCAACGACTACGACTGTGAAATTCGGTATCATCCTGGCAAGGCAAACGTGGTGGCCGATGCGCTCAGTCGAAAAGGTTATGCGAACTCCATTCGTCTTCTAAGTTCGCAAATCATAACCGACATCAAAGATCGAATCCGGGCAGCTCAAAATGTTTCTGTAACAGAAAACGACGTACGCGATGAGCTGTCATGTGGAGCTGAACTCAAAATCGAAACCAAATCCGACGGTATTCTATATTATCTAAACCGCATATGGATTCCTGATCGCGATGACCTTCGTGATTTCCTCATGAATGAGGCACACGAAACAGGATACTCTGTACACCCAGGAGCCGATAAGATGTATCAAGACCTACGATACACCTACTGGTAGCCTGGCATGAAAAAGGATATCGCTGTTTTTGTTTCCAAGTGCCTTACCTGTTCCAAAGTAAAAGCTAAACATCAAAGACCTTCAGGACTTCTAGTCCAACCCGAAATACCTGTATGGAAGTGGGAAAACATAACCATGGATTTCATTACCGGGTTACCTCGCACCTCCAGTGGGTATGACACCATATGGGTAATAATCGATCGTCTTACAAAGTCATCTCACTTCATTCCGATTTGCGAGGACTTCAAGAACGAGAAGTTAGCTCGTATGTACATCAGCGAGATCGTAAGCCGTCATGGTGTACCATTAAGCATCATTTCAGACCGTGATGGTCGTTTCACTTCACGAACATGGCGAGCCGTACAAACCGCTTTGGGTACACGATTAGACCTCAGTACCGCTTTTCATCCTCAAACTGATGGTCAATCTGAACGCACCATCCAAACCCTTGAAGACATGCTACGAGCATGTGTCATAGACTTCAAAGGGAACTGGGACGCTCACCTACCATTAGTTGAGTTTTCGTACAACAATAGCTATCATTCAAGTATCGGCATGGCTCCTTTCGAAGCTTTATATGGTCGTAAGTGCCGATCTCCAGTATGTTGACATGAAATTGGGGAAGCGCAAATCACCGGACCAGAATTAATTCAAGAGACAACCGACAAGATCCTTCAAATTCGAAACAATCTTCTAGCAGCGCAAAGTCGTCAAAAGAGTTATGCTGATAAACGACTGAGATTGGTGATCAAGTACTTTTAAAAGTATCACCGTGGAAGGGAGTGGTTCGTTTTGGCCAGAAGGGCAAGCTAGCACCACGCTATTTAGGACCTTTCAAGATACTTGAAAGAGTAGGTCCTGTAGCATACAAGCTTTGTAACATTCGTCGAAAACCGGGTTTCCAAAACCCGCTTCGTTTATTAATCGAAAATTCAGTTAAAAATTTTCGTTACATAGTTATGGCTCAAACTAATTTTAAACAATACATAATTAATAAACATTTTAGAATTTAAAAATATAATTAATAAATGATAAAAATAAGTGAATAAAAAATAAAATGAGGCTGCCGGGTTTCGAACCCGGGTCGCCCATAAGCACAAGCACACAACACACCGCTCCGCCACATGACTCCTTTGTGTAATTACTGAAACAAATAATACTTAAATTAAAACTCGAAATCAAAATCCGGAAATCAGCACGCCCAATCGCAGTCGCCGAAAGACTGACGATTTCGCAAATCACGACCGTTTTCTTTGACTGAAACGCGTGAACTAACTTCGACATCGGTTATAACCGACGTCTAACAGTCAATTACGGTCGTAACCACCGGAGAAACCTGGACCACGAATCAAGACCAAATTCGGACTCAATACACTCTGTTTCTTCCCTATAAATACCCACCCAAACCTCTGGTAACCTTTTCGCTCAAAATCGCACAATCTCTCGAAGCTTTAGCACTCGCCGGAGATATTCTACATCCGCCGGACTTTCACCGGAAAACCGAGACTTACACCAAATCGGTAAATTTCTCGACTTTCTTGTTTGCAATCCATTATTAGACAAGTATTAACATAAATCGTTCAACCAGAATCCGTCTCAGACAACGTTGCCGGGAATTCCTGCACTCACCGGAAAGTCACTGGAAATTCCGAAATCTCACTGTCAATCGGTACAATCATCTAAAACCCCTGATATCCCTTGTTTAGTAACTTAATTGCACAACTCGTTGATCAAAACTGTTAATTGATTCACTCAGACGGAAGTCACAAATCAGAGCCGACGACTCTTGCCGGAAATCAGAGAAAAACATTCTGTTCGGTACATTTTACTCCGTAACCCTCTTTATCCATTTCATTCCAATCAATTATATGTTCGATGACCGATTTAAACAAGAACAGTCGGGCATCTTTGTTCTGTGTCTTTGTAAACGAAGAAGACGAAGTCGAACATGTGTATAAGTTTAATTAAAACTGAATATTTAACCGGGTTAAACACACAGTCCAGCGGTGGACTGTGTGCACAAACAATGCACACGTCCCGGGTTCGATCGCATACGTTACCGAATTTCAGAATTAAAACCAACATTTTTACAACTGAATCGGATCAGGTCACCGAATGTTAATAAGTATAATTAAATCCATAAGTTAAACAGATATGACACACAGCCCAACTGGTTGGGCTGTGCGTGCTCGAACCAAACGTCTCGAGTTCGACTCCGGGTCACTGAAGTCGGTTCGGCCATTTTAAATCACTTTTGAAATAAATTAAATAAGATAAAAGTTAATCAGTATATATATAATTAAAACTGAGAATATTTCGGGTTAGACACGAAGCTCAGTTGGTAGAGCTGCGTGCGCGTATACGAGAGGTCCCGAGTTCGAACCTCACTCAGCGCATATAATTAACCCAATCCGACCGGTCAATGGTCAGAGTCAAAAAGTCAACATTTTTATTTATTTTTTTATTTATTTAATCAGAAAATTATTAAAAATACTTAAAAATAATATTTTTAAAGTTAGAAAATGCCCTTAAACTCACAAAAATAAATCTAAAAATCCTATTAAGATTATGAATTAAAAGTATTAATCTCAAATAAAATCCATTTATTTACCGAACCATTTCGTTATTATTTTAGGTTAGTTTTCCTCGTCGATCAAATCCCAAAACTCGTGGGCATCCAACGTCATCAAAGAACGCACCCAATGTGAGTGAATCTCTACCAATTCCCCGTTTTAATCACATTTTGGGGTGTATCATGTGTCGTTTAATTCCTTATTATATTTAAACACTTGTGCATCCATCATATCCGTGATCAAATGTGTATCAATTATGTATCAATTGTTGTGTGAATTATGTTTAGATTGAAGTTATCATTTTCAGTACATGCATTTCATTAGGCCTATCAGCTCCCCGTGGGATACGGGTTGAGTATAGCGCCTCATTCGATCGGCTCCGTTTGATTGAGCCTTGATCTCACATACATTATCATTCATGTCATTCGATCGGCTCCGTTTGATTGAGCCTTGATCTCATATACATCATCATTCATGTCATTTACTCATCCAATGTGGTTTGAGTTTTGTTATATATGTTTGCTCACATGTGATTATTGCACAAATTTTCAATATTAAATACAACAAGAAATTAATAACAATGTTTTATCAAGGTTCACTCGCCAACTTTTTTTGACCTAAAATATCCCCCGTTTTACACATGATACAGGTGATCCAGTTGAGGCAAGAAACACATAGGAAGGCCTAGAAGAATAAATCAGTTTAAGCTTTGGATTGTTTTACTTAGTTTCATTTCCTTGTAATTGTATGGATTTGATTTGAATATTTAAGTTGTAATTTGAATTTAATAAATATGAAACATTTTAGTAAACATCATGAGCTTTGGTGATAACCCAATTATGCCCCGACTCTTATTCCGCTGCGGGTCGGGGTGTGACAAGCTTGACCTACCAGAAGAGCTTAACAGAATCCATCCCACATTCCCCGTATCAAACTTGAAAAAGTGCCTCGCCGATGAAAACCTCCGTATTCCTCTAGAAGACATTCAAGTCGATGAATCGATACACTTCGTTGAAAGACCAGTAGAAATCATGGATTTCGGAGAGAAGCGTTTAAGGCGAAGTCGTATTCCAATTATCAGGGTACGTTGGGAGTCAAAACGAGGACCCGAGTTTACTTGGGAACGTGAAGACTCAATGCGCGAAAAATACCTGTATCTTTTTCCGGTTACCACTACTACTTAAATTTCGGGACGAAATTTCCAAAAGTAGGGGATACTGTAACATTCGTCGTAAAACGGGTTTCAAAACCCGCTTCGTTTAATAATCAAATATTCGGTTAAAAGTTCGTTGCGTATTTATTTTTCCGGTTATTTTAAATATCTCTTAGTTAATAAATATTTTAGAATTTAAAAACCATAATTAATAAATAAAACAAAAAGTAAGTTAAATTAATCTCTAGTAATAAATAAAAAAATAAAAATAAAAATAAAAAGGGTAGCCGGGTCTCGAACCCGGGTCTCCCACTTATACACACACAGTCTTCACCGCTGCACTACACACACATTTGTGTTATGAAAGGAAACATTTAAGTATTATAATGTAGACCGCTTAAACCTGCAAATTCAAACGCCTGGTCCGTAACCGCCAACGGTTTCAGTGGGCAATCTTCTTCATCCGTTTTCAATTATCAGTCATAACCGAAAGCAGCACCAACGTAATTGAAACGGATTTCCAATCATTGAGATTCATATCACTATTGAAACCGAAAATTCCTAACTTACTGAATACTCTATAAATACCGATCCTACATTTCGATTAAACTCGCTCATACAATCTTCTAAACTTGCAAACACACCACATCCTCTCTGTTCTCTGTATATCGCTACGCCGGAGTCGGTTCGCTGTCGGAATTCCATCGGAGAAGTCAAGGTCACGCGTGTCTGGTATAATCCTTTTGAATCAATTACTTAGTATGTTTCAACTTTAAACTGATTAAACATACTGCAGTCGGAATTATGTTCTGAGTTCTAGTTTTAATGAAGATGACGACCTTATTAAAATGGATAAGTGAAATAAAATTCAGGTGTTTAATCAGGTTAGACACATAGTCCAGTGGTGGACTGTGTGCAAATACATAGCGCAGGTCACCGGTTCGACTCGTGCATACAACCGGTTTCCAGTAATAAAACTCAATTTTTAGTCAACCAGAACACCTTCCAGTTAGTATTTAAGTTTAATAAAAATCATAATATAAATGGGTTAGACACCCAGCCCAGTTGGTTGGGCTGGGTGCAAGGCATCGCATGGACGCCGGTTCGAAACCCATCCCCACCACCGATTTGACCAGTATAAAAATCTTTTTGAATAAAAACAATATATAATTAAAGCTAGTTAGTATATATATATAATTAAAATAGAGTTTATTTCGGGTTAGACACGTAGCTCAGTTGGTAGAGCTGAGTGCACGCATACGAGAGGTCACGAGTTCGAACCTCACACGCTGCCTGAATTACATGCTATCCGACCGGTCAGACCCGGTCAAACCTAACAAGGTCAACCCATTTTTAATTTTTGTTTTCTTATTTTTTTATTTATTAAATTGAAAAATTATTTAAAAATACTTAAAAATAAGATTTTTAAGGTTAAAAATTTGCATTAAACTCACAAAAATAAATCTAAAAATCTCATTAAGAGCACTAATTAAAAATATTAATGTCAATTAAAATTTAATTATTTATCGAATCATTTCGTTATTATTTAGGTTAGTTTTCCCTCGTCGGTTGAATCATAAATTCGTGCCCATTCATCGTCATCAAGGAACGCACCCACTGTGAGTGAATCTCTACAAATTCCCCGTTTTAATCACGTTTTGGGGTGTATCATGTGTCGTACTATTCTTTTATTTTATTTAAACACTTGTGCGTATATCATTTCCGTGATCAAATGTGTATTGATTGTTGTGTGAATTATATGTAGATTAAATTTATCATTCCAGTGCACGCATTTCATTAGGCCCATCAGTTCCCCGTGGGATACGGGTTCAGCATCAGGAGTCTCATTAGATCGGCTCCGTTTGATTGAGCCTTGATCTCAAATACATCATCATTCATGTCATATATTCATCCAAAGTGGTTTGTGATTGTTTACATACATATGTTTGCTCACATGTGATTAATGCACGAATTTTTCTTTGATAAATAAACAAGCAATTACTTAAAATGTTTGATCAAAGTTCACTCGCCAACTTTTGTTGACCCAAAATCTCCCCTGTTTTACACATGATACAGGTGATCCAGTTGAGGCAAGAAACACCTAGGAAGGCCTAGAAGAATAAACAAGTTAATGCTTTGGAATGAACATTTAGTTTTGTTTTTCCTTTGTAATTGTATGAATTTTGATTATTGGATATTCAAGTTTGTAATTTGAATTTAATAAATATGAAACTTCTTAGTAAATATCATGAGCTTTGGTGATAACCCAATTATGCCCCGACTTTTATTCCGCTGCGGGTCGGGGTGTGACAATCGACTTCCACCAAGTGAGGGCATCGCCCTTGAACGATTGCGCTACATATTGCACTACATCTTTCTCAGCGCACCCACTGATTTCCACAATAGTTTCGATCTCGTCTAACATCAGAGCGTTTCCACAGCTCCTTTTTCACCAGTGAAATCACGTGGTTTGCAAGACACTAAGTACTTGTAAGAGCACCCTTCCTTAGTTTTTCTTATGATACTCCTTCCTTTTCTTCTCAATATTTGACGAGTGCTCAGAGTCGTCTTTCTTGTGAGAGGGATGTTCAGATTTCTTTTGTGATGAGTGCTTAGAATGGTGTGAAGATGTATGCCTGGATGTGTGTTTAGAAGTGTGCTTGGTATGTGAAGCACTGGACTTATTGTTCTTCTCGTCACGATCCTTAATTGCTTTTTCTACTTCGGTGGCAATTAATGCCTGTAGTTCACCTCTAGTAGTTACAATCTGTTCGTTGGCACCTCCATCCCAACGGTGGCTATCTACTTCATATGAATTTGCCATCCTTGTACTTTGACACTGAAGCAATCACGTCGAATTTAATTAGCTACACTTGTTTGATTGATTGATAACGGCACAAACGACCTTAATAAGGGGGGGTGTTAAAATGTGGCACAATAGGCCTGTCACAAGGACGATCTAAAGCAGCACTAAGGGCTTGAATTATAAAATCAAGATCGCTAATGGATCAAATAGCTTCGGGGTTCGAACGTAGTTTTACTACCTCGAGATAGAGAGTCGTAGACTGCAACTATCATTGTCACCAATGGACATAACATAGCCCATATGCATTACATCACTAATGGATGTATTAATATGGTCGTAGGCACTACACCACCAATGGGTGTTTAAATAAAGTAATCATCGCACTGATGATTTCTGATCAAGATCAAAATAGATTATATATGGGCTTGGACGTAGTCCTTTGCCTTGACGGCTTGAGTGGTTCCTCAGGTCACACTGCCATGAGGTTAATACCTTGAATATATTAACCTTTTAGAATAGCAATTCCTTGAAATGGTTTAAGTAGCTAGTCCAGATCAGGCGCACTAGTGAAGTTTAGAACGTAATTCACCACTTCTGGATAGAAGGAACTCGTTAGAGGATTTCTCAACCTTAACTATTGAGGTAGAACACCATATAATCAACTACCATTTTGCCAATATATGTGACCTAATCACTTGGCAGGTGCAAACCATCAAGGAGATTTCTTGGAAATGTTTTCGCAGATCACAAATTTTGAATCAATATCGAGACGTTGGCTTGAACAACTGATATAATATAATTGTACATATAACATTAATCCAAAAGAAATTCCATTAATATTAATATTCAAATTACAATTGCCCTAAACGGGTCTTTTACAAGAGAATAAGATAGATTGTCCTTGCAGGGACTAAAATAAGAAACATACCCTCGCAGGGGTGTTAAAGTTAAATACTTGTCCATGCAAGGACTTAATTTAAATTAAACATAGTACATAAGGATAATAGCGAGCTTAATCCTTCTTCCCCGTTAACTGTTTCATCAGCCTTTTTAATAGTTTTTGGTTCTTCTTAGCGTCCTTGGCTGATTTCTCTTGTAGCTCTTTTACTCGTTCTATTGCTTCGTTCAGAACGTTTATAGTTGGCGGCGGCGGTTGCAGTTGTGGTTCAGTTGGCACAACCGGTGGATGATGGCTATGGAAAGAGTATCCACTAGATTGGTAAGGATAAGGGTAATGAGCGTTCATAGCAGTTTCAAGGTAAGGGTCAAGATGAGATATGTGATGGCTATGGCTATGCTCTGGCCAGGTAGAAGGATCAAAGGGGTTGTATTCTGGCAATTGTTGGTAGGTAGGTATAGGGTTATCAAAACCTGGTGGCGGAGGTGGTTGAAAAGGTTCGCCAAATGGTAGGGGCGGTTGAGGCTCAGACTCAACAGTAGAAGGCGGTTGTTCGTTGAAAGGCGAGACATAAGAAGGTCCGCCCATTTGTGGATCTTCTGTGATAGTGGGGTAGGATGAAGGCTGGGGAGATAGTGACCCAACCCTGGGTCCCATTCGCATGGACATATGTGCGTTCCTCTTCCTAGGTGGACGAGGTGGTAGTTGTGGTTGTTCCACCTGTTGGTTTTCAGGTGGAGGGGTATGGGGTATAGGTGTATGGTAGGATGGAGTGTGGTGGGATGGTGTGCTATGGTAAGATGGGGTGTCGTAGAATATGTATTGTGAAAACTTTTCCTGAAATTCATCAGGATAGTGCTGTGGCGTTCCAGCGTACGAATTGGACCCGCTGGATAAGTAAATGGGATGACCCATTGATCCCGTTGCCGGCATTTCTGGGTCGGAGTCTTCTTCCATGGGCTCCGGGGAATCTTCAGGTGGGGTTACAGAAGATGAGTGGAATTGAATATCGAGGTTATAATTTCCATGGAAACAATGGGAGTGTGAGTGATGAGATTGGGTAGGTTGTGGTGGTAACGAATCTGGCGGTGGGGAATACTCGGGGGATATAGAGTGACGATGAGGATATGGTTCCCACGATGATGAGGAGTCTCCTGACCCCTCGTAAGGGTTGTAGTTATGTGGGTTCGAAGGTCCTTGACCCGCAGCTCCACCTCTCATGAGGCCTTTTCCCTTCGCTCCTCTAGAAAATTTTGGAGGCATCTTCGACAATTCCTGTCAAAAACAAATTAAAAACCAAAGCAAGTAAAATAACATAATAAGGAAACGAATAATCCTAGGTCAAAGCCTAGACTCGAGAGTCTAAGGAATCTGTTTTCTTATATTGCTTGAGATCAAACACTAATGGCAAGTGTCGAATTCTCTCAAACGTTGGCTCTGATACCAACCTGTCACACCCCAACATCCACGTGTCTACCGGTGGGGAGTATCATGACGTACAGTTGATATCAAGATAACTAAATAAGCATAACACAGCGGAAGGCTTGGAATAATTAAACTATTACAACCGATAATGTCTAGTGTCCAAAATAAATATATACAGACATGGTTGTAACAAGATCCACAGGCGGATCGCAAAAACATACAAATGATATCAGACTATAAACAGGCAAGTCCTAAGGTCGCAACTCCTTGGTTATTCGCCCCGCAGCTCCTGGCCTATTCCGTACTTGCAACCTGTAACTTAAGCTTTTGAAAATACGTCAGTTTACACTGGTAAATACGCTCAACCGACTCATTTTGAAAACCTTTTCAAAAATGGTTTTAGGTGCACTTGGCACATTTCATAAAAACTTGGGACAGTACAAAAGATCTTGTATACAGATTTACATGCTGGCTTTTACATATAGGGCCCGGTATAGAAACCGAGACATGATCGACTGACACACCACTCTGAACTTTCACAAAGAAAGCAAGATAGCAATTACCCAGTGTATGCCTACACGCCATGCTATATTGTCGTGGCCACTAGCAATTTAGTGAGCCAAGGATATCCCAGACACAGTCAAGCCCACCCCCAATGTTTTAGTTTCAGTCAAAACAGATTAAAACCGGGTTATGTAAGATTTCAGTTAATTATCACAACTGGGTAAAACATTATCCCATACCCGACCAAGCGGTAGTAGTATACCGTATCCCAAGCCTGTATAGGGAAAATAAGTTAAGAGTATTTACCAGAATTGAAGTTCGCAAGTAATCTAATTTCAGCCGTATTCCAGAGCAAGTACAGGAGCAATCTACCAGGAGGCGTTCAGTCTGAAGTGATGGTAATTAATAACCAATATTAGAATGCTAACGGGTCCTTAGTTAAGTCCTAGTCTTGGACCGGTTAGTCTTACGCTAAATTGTGATACGGTATGATACGCTAGATTAAACGGTGACCGGAATAGAATGTTGATTGGACCCGACAAGTACATAATAATATGGGAAGACCAATAACATTCTGGATTTTGATAAGGAATGGACAAGGTTAAACCCGTTACGGTTAAAATACATAAACTAGCTACGTATGCTTAACCGAATGCGTATAAGCGAAACCGGGTAACTGTAAGAGTCGTATATAAGTTCCATAATGAGATATGTTTAAAATATGTTATAAAATCAGTAGCATTTGCAAAGATAGGCCCGAGTTATATTTAAACCGATTTATGCCTTACAAGGGCGTTTTGGTCGTTACGGTTAAAATACATAAACTAGCTACGTATGCTTAACCGAATGCGTATAAGCGAAACCGGGTAACTGTAAGAGTCGTATATAAGTTCCATAATGAGATATGTTTAAAATATGTTATAAAATCAGTAGCATTTGCAAAGATAGGCCCGAGTTATATTTAAACCGATTTATGCCTTACAAGGGCGTTTTGGTCGTTTTTAGGCTTATAAAAGATGTTTAAAGTGAATCTGATGTTATGACCTTAAATATTCTGTAAAAATATGTATTTTATCATGTTATAACAGTAGGATACCAAATATATGTATGTTTGATGATTTTGAAACATACCATGTCCCGCAGAGGCATTTTAGTAATTTCACACATAGCTTTGAAGCCGAATTTGGGATTCTGAGTTCGGGACTTATACTTACTGATGTTATATTAAAAATAAGTTTATAAATCAGTAGGTAACAAGTCTCGACTCATGATTATGGTTTTAAACCATGCTTATGCGCTGAAAGGCGTAAAAGTCGCTAAAATGCCGTTAAATCGATATTTAATATAATTGAAGTTGGGACCTGTTTTAAATGGCCAAAATATGTCATTTAACTTATAACATCATTAAGTTAAGGTTTTGATTATAGAAAGTTTGATTTTTGCTATTTTTCCGTAAAAATTGTAGTTTAGTCATTTAGCGACGATTAGCGATTATTAAGCATGCATTCAAGCCATAAACTGAACAAGCATCCCAAATGGTCCTACTTATCATAACATATCAGTAATTATAGCATCCATATGCTCATATGCGCTAAAAATCTCATTTTGTTCAAAAAGGACCTATTTGCAAGGTTTTAAAGATTTTTACGGAACTTATGTAATAACTTGGATTTATTAGGAATCGAGTCACGAAACTCTAGGACAATATTCTAAACATAAACATGATCATAAAATGACCAAAACTCAGTAGCAAGAATGGCTCAAAATGGTCAGAACTGAAAGTCAACAGAATGTCAACTGTTTGAGACTTTCGGTTACAAACCGAGCCTAGACCAAAATTTGACGAGCCGAATCTGTTGTCACAAGTTCTAATGCTTATTTTAAGGTAATTACTGCTTCAAAACATAATTTATAACTTCTGGATCATTAGATATGGATTTTACAAAAATTGCTCAGTTTGACTTTTATTGACTTTTCGTTTGACTCGCCAATCGGCCATGAATCCGTAATAATCTGGAGATGCCCTCTTGAGGGATTATCACCTCCATCATTATGAGCACGTAGGATCTTTCGTTACGCACAATGGCGGAATATGCACGGATTTATAGCAAAGTCAATGCGTTTTTACGACAAGACTTTGTTTGGAGCAAATGGCTATAAATAATCAACTTAGCAGGATTGAAGACTTACAATAAGTTCAAGTGAATGCTAGGAACGATTTGGAATGCCTGGATATGATAAGAAGCTCCTCAAGCAAGACCTTGGTGCACTTGGTGATAATAAAGTATGTGTTGCAACTCAATTTCACCACTTAAATGACCAAGGATCTGATCAAGGGGGTTACCAGGTGTTTGAGGTCGAGTATTAGTGTACAAATACGTGTAAGACATGCAAGAAACGCGATAATTGCAAGAAGAGGTGGCAGAACATGGCTCTGCCATGTTTCTGCTCGCTGGCAGGGGCTTACAGACCGTATGGCTCCTGCCTTGCGGTCCGTAAGGCATCCCCAGATCCAAAACTTTCGCCTTTTTACACATTGACCCCTGGACTTTATTCCATCACCTTTTTGAGGATAATATAATGCGATTTAACGACTTTAGGTCCCTCCTGGTTTGACATAGGTCATATTTAGGATTCCCGGGACACGTGTAAGATAATTATAGGACGTAAAAACACGTAGTGTTACAAAAATGAATGGGTTTGAAATTTAAAATAAAATTGATTGTTTAAGACAAAGTCTAAACAATCAAAATATCTTCTTCTCTCTTGCATCTTGTGGTTTAAATCACATACAATCCCCTAAAAAACCAAACCGTATGAGAAGGGGCGGTGGTGAGCGTTTGGTTGCATATGGTTTGGCCAACAATATGCCCACTACGCATCATCTAAGGATCAACACATGTTTTATGGTTCTTGCCTTCTTGGTCTTGATTTATATTTTAAATACAGAAAGACAGGATTTCCATCAAGGTTTGGTACCGACTGTTTTCTATTAATTTTAAAATCAAAAAGAAAGTTTAATATACAAAGACTATTGTTGTGAAATGTAAAGCTATAATTTGGATTAATGTTAAATTATAAATATAGCTTGCTAATTTTATTTAACAAACCAAAATTTATGCATATTCTAATGTAAAATAGAAGCATTCCATGTAGGAAAGAAGAAGCAAGAAAAAGTCTTATTTGAATTTCATTGTCATAAACGTTTCAAATATATTTCTTTTTCTAGTTCACATTTGTAAATTAAGAAGATTTATACGAAATACTTTATGTGTTGTACGTACACTCAGTGTTGTCAGTTAAATGTCGAGTGTTTCGTTCTTTTGTATTCCTAAACTTCAAATTTCACCTGCCAAAACCCTTGAAGAAATT
This sequence comes from Scalesia atractyloides, assembly GCA_947069175.1. Lineage (NCBI taxonomy): Eukaryota > Viridiplantae > Streptophyta > Magnoliopsida > Asterales > Asteraceae > Scalesia > Scalesia atractyloides. The sequence goes on along the minus strand of CAMTDV010000004.1, from coordinate 79,610,751 downwards.
TGTAAAACAATCATTATAAACAAAGAAAATTTGGTTCATCTATAATTTAAACACGGTCTTTGCCTCTTTAGTCAATATAAAACTGCCATTACAATACATTCATACCTTCCTTTTGACCCTTTTCCGGGCCGGTGATGTTGAGGCTCTTTGAAGAGCGTAATCTAACTTAATTTGTTTAAATACTGATTATATTTGATTATTATTATTATTATTATTATTATTATATTTTATATATCATTATTATTATTATTATTATTATAACTATGTAAATATTTAGTAACAAGTATTTTAACTCGTCGCGCGTTGCGGTGACGTTGAAATTTAAAGTAAGTCAAATTTATTCCTTCACATATTTGACCCGATTCGTTTCTAAACAAGATTTACATCACAACGCAGACTAACTGAAAACGCACATAAAAAACCAGCACGAAACATATTATATTTGACCTGAATCATTTCCGAGAAACATTTACGTCGAACATAAACCAACTTGGATTTATACCGAAACGTGCTTAAAAAAGCACGTAAGAAAATAGTATTTTTTAAGTTAAAGAATGGTACCGCGTATTGCAACGACGTCAAAATGTAAAGTAACTCGAATATATATTGACCAATGAAAACGTATTATATTTGACCTAACTCGCTTTCTAACAAAATTATGTCAAAATGTAGACCAACCGAAAGAAAACATAAACTACTAAAACACAGGGAATCAATAATGTTATAAATGAACTGTTAGAGCCTTAGGGAGTTAAATCTTTTGATTTTGGACTAAAGTGGTTAAAACCACTAAAACATGGGAACTCAAAAAGTAATTTACTCTAAATATATTTATAAAATCACAAAGGTCATTTTATTGTTGCACATGTGCATAATTTATGCGGTAATAAAAAATTAGTGTTAATGCACATATGCATTAAGTTTGTACTAGTGAGAGACCCACGCGTTACAGCGGAGTTGAAAACAAGACATGAACATATCAAAGCTTAGCACCAGCACTTACCCTCTACAATACCAGTATTATAGGGGACACTTGCTAAAACTCCGCAAGATAACTTATTGATAAGGGATCACAATTTCTTTATGATAAATAGCTGGCAAACGACAAATGGGTCAAAAGTTTGAAGTACATTGTTGGTGAAAACATACTAAATCACTTTACTTAAAAACTTACAAATTCTTTAATCATATAATCAAATTTATCACATATAATTTATTATCATTTTTAAGAAAGTGAACAAAAAGTTTGACCAGCCCGACACAACGATTTCATGACCTCTGCATACAAAATTTCCATCTACAAACCCTAAATAACCATTGATAAAGTAAGAATGAAATAAATGAAAAAAAGTATTAAGAACTTATAATCAAATGAGTGAAAATAAGAACTCACCAAGGAAACGAAACATCATGTTTTCCTGATTGCAATGGTCAGTAGGTCGATTTCATATAACAATAAACACAAATAAATGCTTAAAAAGGTATTTCCAAATAATTTGTTTGAAGATGAAGAGTTTCAAAACTGTATGAAGCAAGAACAATTTCTTAAATTGTTAGTAAAATCTTATGAAATAAGAACATAACCTGAGATTCAAAACATTTATTCCCACAATTGGAAATGCTTCTTCGCATGTGCATTGGCTGTCATGAACAAATAAAAAGAAATTTACGAACTCATATGTACAAATAAACGTGTTAATGTAATACCAAGCATATCATTGGCTGTGGGATTTGACATGCAATGCAACTGTTGTAGTCTTGTTGAAGTAGAAAGGAACTGATCTAGTTATTCTTCATTGTAAATCCATAATCAAAATGTATAATATGTGATAGTAACCAACGGTCTTCAACATACGTATTTAAATAAATGAACATTGACATGAAGTAATAAATTTTATTAAGTTAATTTTGATAACATAATATCTTTAAATTGGGTATTAACTTTGATTTTTTCAATATCACCTATTTTTTTTATTATTCCTATTGCATTTTAACATTGTTATCATCCAACCACATTAAATATTTAAAATTTATTTCTTTCTTACGTACTCAAGTTCCGTCAATTAATTCTATCGCATAGAATTTTAATCCTTCATGAATAAAATTTATATTTGCTATAGAAACAATCATCGACCAAAGGTAAGTATGAGTTTGTATTTGAATTTGATTTATTAAACACTTAAAATTTAATGGACAATTATACCCTCAAGAACTAATGTCAAAGTTGGATGGAGTTAACCATAAGGAGTCAAATAGTTAACATTCATCAACATGAGGCCATGATTTGAGAAAAAATAAGAATTCGTACTCAGATAGTTAAAATAGGTAAATGTCAGGGAGTCAAATATAAATTAACTCTTTAACTTATGTTATTAATACTAATAATATAACACACTTGAATAATGTTCTTTAACATTTCAGACTAATTATTCTTTTCTATATTTTACGTTCTTTACCATTTCATTTAGTTGTTTTACTTTTTTTTGTTTTACGTTTCGGTCGAATTTTGAAGAGTTAACGCGTGTGCATGATTCAACATTATTAATGGTCCCGCCGTAACACACGAGTACTAAATTCTAGGTTTTATATAAAACATAGTCTATGATCAAAGAAAATTCTTTTCTCCTATTCACTTTGAACTCAACATGGAAAGAAACGAGTTGATTCGTGCTAGAGAGGAGATCAATCGAGGATAGGGTGCAGCTGGGAACCTAAGCAGTATTACGAGTCAACACTTTGAGCCAAAACCAAGAGAAGAGCCAATCCAGTCGTCGTCTTTTTCGTCATCGAGTCGAAGCATTATGTGGTATATTATTGAAGGAAAGCTTGTCATCGAGTCGAAGCATTATGAGGTATATTATTGAAGGAAAGTTTTTCTTTTTGTTCATAAAATAGTGGGATTAAATTATGCAAAATTAATGTTAGTCTTAAGGTTAATATTGAGCCTTTTACACATTGTTTGCAAATTACAAATTCGTCAACATTATGTAAAACAAATCAATGTTTGAAGAAGTCCTTAAACTAATGTACGTGCGACTATATGTCATATTTGATTTTGGTATAAAAAAACAATAAAATGAGGAGCATAGTGATGCCCGCTTACAACTAAGTTCTAACACCACGTGTCTTTTTCATTGCACTAAGTCAAGATAAGGTAATAAAAATAGGGGAATTGGATTTAAATAATCTCACCTACACTTTGAATATTCTCATTATCAGCCTCTTAGCTTTTAACCTTTTTTATTGAATGGCGTACGATTAGGATGTCGCTAACCGTGTTAGTATAGTGGCGAAGCTTGATATTTTCGAACAGAGATGGGGTGGGGAGTCACGGGGCCTAAAAATTTCTTTAAGCCGGGGGGGGGGGGGGGGGGGGGGGGGAGGGGGAGGGGGGGCGAAAACGTGTATACCCAAAAAATTATGTACAAAAACTACATACTCTCCACTACTAAGTGAAAAGTTATGGGGGTCGGCCGCCCCCTCCTACCCTACTTAAGTTGCGCCCATGTATGTTAGTATCACCAAGTTAATATTAAAATCCCTTTTGCCTGGAATTGAGCATAGGACCTCCAAAAGAAGCAAATCTTCCCACCTTTTAACTACTTTGCCTTTAACATTCTTCACTTAAAAAAATTATTTTTTGAATTAGAAACCGATGTTTTAGGGTTTTTGATCAGTACGATAATACGAGTCGCTGAAAAATTTACTTTGAAACGCTGCTCCAAACGACGAAAACGGTCCTTCAATTCGGGTATTTAAATTTCCTATTAACAAAAATTAAGTCGTTCGGTGCACCGTTTCGAGGTAAGTTTTAAATAATCGACCCGTATACTCGTTCTAATCAAAAGCCCTAGTAAAAAGAAACTTCATTCCGTTAACTTTTTTTAACTGGGTATTGTTGTAGGTAAAATAGTTAAATGGTGTGTCTGGCAATGAGAATATGCAAAGATGGGATTGTTAATTGCCAATAACGTTTACTTGTGATTATTAGAATCTAATTGCCCATGATAATATAAGTGCTAAGTTTTTTCCATTTATGTAAACGAGCAACTAACATTTTATTTTTTTGCCATGTTAGAATGGTTTATCTGCAAATTAGAAACTAATACAATGTTTGCGTACTGACTGATCGACCAAATGTTTAGAGGTATCAAAACAGGTCGACCAAATTATGTTATATTTTTCGGCATGATGTAATATTTGCTCGACATTGTGTCATCCAGCGTGATCCATTGTGTGTTTGTATACTTCTTATTTTAGGACTCGGTTATGTATATAAAGTATCGTGGTTGGAAGTTTCTATTTTGATTGTTTATAATATTGTTACCAAATAATGTTGCTTACAAAAAGGAAAATTCAGACGTAATTTTTTAATAGTAAATAATTCCACCCAATTAAATAGTTAATTTGTCCTCGGACATTTGATAACACGTTTAATTAAAAAGTTGGTAAATGCTTTGAAATTTATGGTTTCTTTCTACCATCTGGTGTTTCCATTGTCGTTAATTTCTGGAATGGTATGATGTCATATTGCAACAAAGACCCTTTTAAATAAGAATATATAAATAAAAGTTTAGCTGAAGAGATTAATATGATATTAATTGGTGTGTATAGCTCTAAGTGAGAGATTATATTGGTAAGTTAGCTACATACTCTCCACTACTAAGTGAAAAGTTATGGGGGTCGGCCGCCCCCTCCTACCCTACTTAAGTTGCGCCCATGTATGTTAGTATCACCAAGTTAATATTAAAATCCCTTTTGCCTGGAATTGAGCATAGGACCTCCAAGAGAAGCAAATCTTCCCACCTTTTAACTACTTTGCCTTTAACATTCTTCACTTAAAAAAATTATTTTTTGAATTAGAAACCGATGTTTTAGGGTTTTTGATCAGAACGATAATACGAGTCGCTGAAAAATTTACTTTGAAACGCTGCTCCAAACGACGAAAACGGTCCTTCAATTCGGGTATTTAAATTTCCTATTAACAAAAATTAAGTCGTTCGGTGCACCGTTTCGAGGTAAGTTTTAAATAATCGACCCGTATACTCGTTCTAATCAAAAGCCCTAGTAAAAAGAAACTTCATTCCGTTAACTTTTTTTAACTGGGTATTGTTGTAGGTAAAATAGTTAAATGGTGTGTCTGGCAATGAGAATATGCAAAGATGGGATTGTTAATTGCCAATAACGTTTACTTGTGATTATTAGAATCTAATTGCCCATGATAATATAAGTGCTAAGTTTTTTCCATTTATGTAAACGAGCAACTAACATTTTATTTTTTTGCCATGTTAGAATGGTTTATCTGCAAATTAGAAACTAATACAATGTTTGCGTACTGACTGATCGACCAAATGTTTAGAGGTATCAAAACAGGTCGACCAAATTATGTTATATTTTTCGGCATGATGTAATATTTGCTCGACATTGTGTCATCCAGCGTGATCCATTGTGTGTTTGTATACTTCTTATTTTAGGACTCGGTTATGTATATAAAGTATCGTGGTTGGAAGTTTCTATTTTGATTGTTTATAATATTGTTACCAAATAATGTTGCTTACAAAAAGGAAAATTCAGACGTAATTTTTTAATAGTAAATAATTCCACCCAATTAAATAGTTAATTTGTCCTCGGACATTTGATAACACGTTTAATTAAAAAGTTGGTAAATGCTTTGAAATTTATGGTTTCTTTCTACCATCTGGTGTTTCCATTGTCGTTAATTTCTGGAATGGTATGATGTCATATTGCAACAAAGACCCTTTTAAATAAGAATATATAAATAAAAGTTTAGCTGAAGAGATTAATATGATATTAATTGGTGTGTATAGCTCTAAGTGAGAGATTATATTGGTAAGTTAGCTACATACTCTCCACTACTAAGTGAAAAGTTATGGGGGTCGGCCGCCCCCTCCTACCCTACTTAAGTTGCGCCCATGTATGTTAGTATCACCAAGTTAATATTAAAATCCCTTTTGCCTGGAATTGAGCATAGGACCTCCAAGAGAAGCAAATCTTCCCACCTTTTAACTACTTTGCCTTTAACATTCTTCACTTAAAAAAATTATTTTTTGAATTAGAAACCGATGTTTTAGGGTTTTTGATCAGAACGATAATACGAGTCGCTGAAAAATTTACTTTGAAACGCTGCTCCAAACGACGAAAACGGTCCTTCAATTCGGGTATTTAAATTTCCTATTAACAAAAATTAAGTCGTTCGGTGCACCGTTTCGAGGTAAGTTTTAAATAATCGACCCGTATACTCGTTCTAATCAAAAGCCCTAGTAAAAAGAAACTTCATTCCGTTAACTTTTTTTAACTGGGTATTGTTGTAGGTAAAATAGTTAAATGGTGTGTCTGGCAATGAGAATATGCAAAGATGGGATTGTTAATTGCCAATAACGTTTACTTGTGATTATTAGAATCTAATTGCCCATGATAATATAAGTGCTAAGTTTTTTCCATTTATGTAAACGAGCAACTAACATTTTATTTTTTTGCCATGTTAGAATGGTTTATCTGCAAATTAGAAACTAATACAATGTTTGCGTACTGACTGATCGACCAAATGTTTAGAGGTATCAAAACAGGTCGACCAAATTATGTTATATTTTTCGGCATGATGTAATATTTGCTCGACATTGTGTCATCCAGCGTGATCCATTGTGTGTTTGTATACTTCTTATTTTAGGACTCGGTTATGTATATAAAGTATCGTGGTTGGAAGTTTCTATTTTGATTGTTTATAATATTGTTACCAAATAATGTTGCTTACAAAAAGGAAAATTCAGACGTAATTTTTTAATAGTAAATAATTCCACCCAATTAAATAGTTAATTTGTCCTCGGACATTTGATAACACGTTTAATTAAAAAGTTGGTAAATGCTTTGAAATTTATGGTTTCTTTCTACCATCTGGTGTTTCCATTGTCGTTAATTTCTGGAATGGTATGATGTCATATTGCAACAAAGACCCTTTTAAATAAGAATATATAAATAAAAGTTTAGCTGAAGAGATTAATATGATATTAATTGGTGTGTATAGCTCTAAGTGAGAGATTATATTGGTAAGTTAGCTACATACTCTCCACTACTAAGTGAAAAGTTATGGGGGTCGGCCGCCCCCTCCTACCCTACTTAAGTTGCGCCCATGTATGTTAGTATCACCAAGTTAATATTAAAATCCCTTTTGCCTGGAATTGAGCATAGGACCTCCAAGAGAAGCAAATCTTCCCACCTTTTAACTACTTTGCCTTTAACATTCTTCACTTAAAAAAATTATTTTTTGAATTAGAAACCGATGTTTTAGGGTTTTTGATCAGAACGATAATACGAGTCGCTGAAAAATTTACTTTGAAACGCTGCTCCAAACGACGAAAACGGTCCTTCAATTCGGGTATTTAAATTTTCCTATTAACAAAAATTAAGTCGTTCGGTGCACCGTTTCGAGGTAAGTTTTAAATAATCGACCCGTATACTCGTTCTAATCAAAAGCCCTAGTAAAAAGAAACTTCATTCCGTTAACTTTTTTTAACTGGGTATTGTTGTAGGTAAAATAGTTAAATGGTGTGTCTGGCAATGAGAATATGCAAAGATGGGATTGTTAATTGCCAATAACGTTTACTTGTGATTATTAGAATCTAATTGCCCATGATAATATAAGTGCTAAGTTTTTTCCATTTATGTAAACGAGCAACTAACATTTTATTTTTTTGCCATGTTAGAATGGTTTATCTGCAAATTAGAAACTAATACAATGTTTGCGTACTGACTGATCGACCAAATGTTTAGAGGTATCAAAACAGGTCGACCAAATTATGTTATATTTTTCGGCATGATGTAATATTTGCTCGACATTGTGTCATCCAGCGTGATCCATGTGTGTTTTGTATACTTCTTATTTTAGGACTCGGTTATGTATATAAAGTATCGTGGTTGGAAGTTTCTATTTTGATTGTTTATAATATTGTTACCAAATAATGTTGCTTACAAAAAGGAAAATTCAGACGTAATTTTTTAATAGTAAATAATTCCACCCAATTAAATAGTTAATTTGTCCTCGGACATTTGATAACACGTTTAATTAAAAAGTTGGTAAATGCTTTGAAATTTATGGTTTCTTTCTACCATCTGGTGTTTCCATTGTCGTTAATTTCTGGAATGGTATGATGTCATATTGCAACAAAGACCCTTTTAAATAAGAATATATAAATAAAAGTTTAGCTGAAGAGATTAATATGATATTAATTGGTGTGTATAGCTCTAAGTGAGAGATTATATTGGTAAGTTAGCTACATACTCTCCACTACTAAGTGAAAAGTTATGGGGGTCGGCCGCCCCCTCCTACCCTACTTAAGTTGCGCCCATGTATGTTAGTATCACCAAGTTAATATTAAAATCCCTTTTGCCTGGAATTGAGCATAGGACCTCCAAGAGAAGCAAATCTTCCCACCTTTTAACTACTTTGCCTTTAACATTCTTCACTTAAAAAAATTATTTTTTGAATTAGAAACCGATGTTTTAGGGTTTTTGATCAGAACGATAATACGAGTCGCTGAAAAATTTACTTTGAAACGCTGCTCCAAACGACGAAAACGGTCCTTCAATTCGGGTATTTAAATTTCCTATTAACAAAAATTAAGTCGTTCGGTGCACCGTTTCGAGGTAAGTTTTAAATAATCGACCCGTATACTCGTTCTAATCAAAAGCCCTAGTAAAAAGAAACTTCATTCCGTTAACTTTTTTTAACTGGGTATTGTTGTAGGTAAAATAGTTAAATGGTGTGTCTGGCAATGAGAATATGCAAAGATGGGATTGTTAATTGCCAATAACGTTTACTTGTGATTATTAGAATCTAATTGCCCATGATAATATAAGTGCTAAGTTTTTTCCATTTATGTAAACGAGCAACTAACATTTTATTTTTTTGCCATGTTAGAATGGTTTATCTGCAAATTAGAAACTAATACAATGTTTGCGTACTGACTGATCGACCAAATGTTTAGAGGTATCAAAACAGGTCGACCAAATTATGTTATATTTTTCGGCATGATGTAATATTTGCTCGACATTGTGTCATCCAGCGTGATCCATTGTGTGTTTGTATACTTCTTATTTTAGGACTCGGTTATGTATATAAAGTATCGTGGTTGGAAGTTTCTATTTTGATTGTTTATAATATTGTTACCAAATAATGTTGCTTACAAAAAGGAAAATTCAGACGTAATTTTTTAATAGTAAATAATTCCACCCAATTAAATAGTTAATTTGTCCTCGGACATTTGATAACACGTTTAATTAAAAAGTTGGTAAATGCTTTTAATTAATTAAAAAGTTGGTAAATGCTTTGAAATTTATGGTTTCTTTCTACCATCTGTGATCTGGTGTTTCCATTGTCGTTAATTTCTGGAATGGTATGATGTCATATTGCAACAAAGACCCTTTTAAATAAGAATATATAAATAAAAGTTTAGCTGAAGAGATTAATATGATATTAATTGGTGTGTATAGCTCTAAGTGAGAGATTATATTGGTAAGTTAGCTAGTTCTATATCATACGAAATATAAATAATTAATATAGCTAAGTATACACTAAGAAAATGGTTCAAACACATACGAAACATAATTATTTATTTTATATTATCAGTATAGTGTAAACAAAAAAGTTCATATTTATTGTTAGTAACTTTCTATTTCATTTAATTTTGTGTGTTTTTTATAATGTTATGTAATTTTGCTTCTTTTATAAGTTTCATTTAATTTTGTGTGTTTTTATAATGTTATGTAATTTTGCTTCTTTTATAATTGTAATGCCATCATCTTTTAACACATCATCTTTTGTTCACAGAAAGAATATGTTCACAACCCCTTGGACACAGATTTGATTGTAGCATCGACTATAAAGATGTCCATCTCTATAGGACAAATGGCAAAATTCAAGGTCGATGCTCTTAGGAATAGATTTGGTTATCAGAATAGGTTGATTAACTGTTACATTCAACTCGTACTATAAACAATTTTTTTTACCTGTTTCACATCATATATTGAATTAGTATAATACAGATAATTCTAACCTAATGGTATTGTATATATATTAGTTTTTTTTTTACTTTCTTAAAGCTGACTTTAACTGCCCATAACATTATAGCCTAGTTATATATTGAAGGTGATAAGGCTTTGCGACCATTAGGCCCTGGGATTGATTCCCACAAATGGGTTTTTCCTAGAATTATTGGATTTCCTACTGTTTGGTGTATAGACATTATAACTTAGTGGAGATTAATATGATCGGGTGGTTTCGCTGGTGATATGATAATACTCTAGTGGTACGTAAGTGATCCATTTTTGCCGTTAAAAAAAAGCTGACTTTTAACTTTCCAAAAGCAAACGTGCTTTGTAGGAATTTTTTATTTACGTGATTTACATAAAGATTAGAATAAGTTAAAATAACAAGTTTCTCCATATATATATTTTTTTTGTAAAATATTGAAAGAATCTTCAACGTTACAGCTGAGCCAAATCTTGTTGATAGGGCCGACGAATCTAATGTCAAGGCTACAAAGGAAATAAAATTTGAGGCTATAATTCGGTTTAAATGAGAACCACCATAAGTTGTAAGAACCGTGAGAACTTTTTGATTCGAGATGAGTTGGGCAATTTTTTTACACAAATGTAGATAAAAACAATATCAAGGCATCTGTAAAAAAAAGTAAAAAAGAAAATTGTCGAGACGGTAGTTTTGACTGATTCAAGTTTTTTTACCGCCTGGGCGTATATTTTAAAATTTAATTTTACGCATAGGCGTAAAAAAAACGTGTATAAGTCAAAAGTACCATCTCGACAATTTTTTTACTTTTTTATAGATGTGTTTATAATATTTTCATCTACGTTTGTGCAAAAAATTTGGCCCAACTCGCCCTGGATCAAAAAGTTCTCGCAACTCGTGGTGATTCTCATTGTAACACATCCCTATATATGATTCTATATATATATACACAAACTAGGTTAAAACCTTGTGTATTACACGGGTTGAATAAATGTAATTTTATATACTAAATAATAAAACAATACATCTTTAAAAGTCTTGTTTATCACACGAGTTGAATAAATTTAGTTTTACATATTAAATAATAAAAAAATAAACTTTAAGAACCCCGTGTATTGTACTTGTTGAATAAATGTAAATTTATATACAAATAAAAACAAATTATATCTTTAAAATATCCTCGTGTAGTACACGGGTTTAATAGATGTAATTTTGTATACCAAATAATAAAAACAAATATTATTAAAAACCCCGTGTATTACATGAGCTGGATAAATGTAATTTTGTATACTAAATAATAAAAAAAGTTATATATCTTTAAAAAACCTCGTGTATTACACGAGTTAAATAAATACAATTTTACATAGTAAATAATAAAAATGTTATTGTGTTTGTTTAAACTCAAATAAAAATGTGTTTCTCAAAGGTTATAACATCTGAACGAGAAGAGGTGATAAGATATATATCAGAGTAAATTGCACAAAACGTCCTTTAAGTTTCACCAATCTTGCTGGTTTCAGCCTTAATCTTTAAAAGTTGCCAAAACCAGCCTTTAAGATTAAATTAGTTACGGGTTTCATCCTTTATCACTAACCCAGTTATTAAATCATGTTAAATGGCATCACATGCAAGCCATGTGAGGGTAAAACCATCTATTTCATACTTAAAGGACGCTTTGTGCAATTTACTCATATTTTTCATCCTCTTCATCCTCCGTTTTGTGCAATTTACTCTTTATATAAACTGAGAGCAGGCGACCACAACAGCACTGAGAGCTTTGCTTGTTGCTGAGTGAGTAAGTTTTCTTTTCTGGATCTTTTTCTTTTTATATATTCTACATCAGTTATCAAGCTACTGTGAATGATCTGTTGTTAAATGTGTACCGTGTGATTTGTTGTTTTGATAAAGGTGAAGTGACCGCCACCACCTTCAACTATCATCCGCCACTACCACCACCTGTAACTACCTGCAACCACCACCACCACACTATCTCCCTCTATAATAAACTACCATCTTCTTCATTGTCTCTCATCATAAACGGACCACCACCACCACCAGGTGCCGCCGCCACCACCACCACTATCTCTCTCACACACACACACGATTGCAACCATCGGACCCCCAAATCTTTTCTGGTCACCACTTCCAGATCCAAAATATGGATGTTGGATGTGAACATTGAACCCCTAACCATCCTACAACATAAACAACCACTAGCATGATGATAACGGTGGTGTCTAGCGGCTACAATGACGACGACAGCTATCACCAGATTTGTGTGTTGAGTTTTAGAGTTTTGTTCAAGCATAACCGGCTCCCATTCGCGTCCTCGTCGGTTATTTGTTTTCGATCTGTCTATGTGTGAACCGAATCTGGTTTTTAGATCTATGTGACTTCGTCGGCGGCGGTTTTGGGAATTAATCCGTTTTTCAGATCTAGTTTTGAATTAGGGAGAGATAGTGGTGATGGCAGCCGGAGGTGGCGGTGGCAACTGGTTGTGTTGGGTGGTGGTACAAAGACATAGATAAATGGGTGAGAAGGAAACGCCAGGTTTTGAGCTTGAAGGAAATGCCAGGTTTTAAGCTTGAAAGAAATGGCAGAAGATTAGGTTATGAAAAGTTAGGGTTTTTAAAAGTGAACAAGATGACAGTTTTTTGTTGTTGAATGTGTGCTCATTTACTTCGATTCGAACTGGGTTTGGATCTAATTGCATTAAGGCGGATTTGATTGCTGATTGGTGGAATATGTTGTCCTAAATGTATTTAGTTATACGAAACTGGTTTTGTGTTATGGAATTGGATGTGTTTGTGAAATATCTTTTTAAGGATGAACTGCAGCTGTATGAAGAGGATGAAAAATATGAGTAAATTGCACAAAACGTCCTTTAAGTATGAAATAGACGGTTTTACCCTCACATGGCTTGCATGTGATGCCATTTAACATGATTTAATAACTGGGTTAGTGATAAAGGATGAAACCCGTAACTAATTTAATCTTAAAGGCTGGTTTTGGCAACTTTTAAAGATTAAAGCTGAAACCAACAAGATTGGTGAAACTTAAAGGACGTTTTGTGCAATTTACTCTATATATCATCATATTTTTTGTATAATAACATGTTTCTTATATTAATATAATTTCACTATCAAACTATCAATATAATGTTAATATTATATTAATATTAAAGCATGCGAAATATTAGTTTAAGTAAATTATGTTAATATTCTTTTGATTTTGATTAATATAAGAGTTACCGTGTGGATATTATATTTATACAACAATATTAAGTTTGGTTTTAATGATAGATAATATGGTTTATTAAAAATCTTTTCTTAAATTAATAATTTAAATCTAAAGATATTAGAAGAATAGGAGGATTCTATTTCAATTTAAAGTAGGATAAAAGTTAATATTAATTTATTATTTAATTAATATAAGATAAGTATGAAAACAAGGCGGGAAAACAGAAAATTAGATTGTTCTAATAAATGACACGTGTTACACATTTGTTTACTTTATTATATATATATATAGAGAGAGAGAATATATATTATATAAATCATCTTAACTGTTTCTCTTTATCTTTAATTGAAACAGATAAAAGTATATAATTCTAGTTACGGAGTAATAACAATTCTAGTTTAACAGTTTTAGTTAAAAATAATAATTTATTTATATAATGATATAAATAGATACAAGAAAGAAAATATGAAAGCTCTAAACTTTTGGGTTTAAATCCCTTTTTTAATTTGTTCATAGAGTTTGCCTCCAGAACATCATATTAATTATTGTGCCAAACAATCATGTTTCTAGCATGTGATGCTATCAGTGTTTTTTAACTTATTATATGCATGAAGTGTATAAAAAACCGATAATCAACCAAAAATAATAAATCAAAACTTAAGAAACATATTGTTTGGATAAATTAAGGTTTCTACATTAAAAAAAATACGTATTAGTCTAAGGTTTCATGTGTGATTAGTGAAAGGTTTCATGTGTCAAAAGTTCAAAATATTAATATTAATTGAGTAGAACATGTGTTTTATTGATGTATCGCAGATAACTTTTCGAGCTAGTAAACTAGATTATTAGTGGGAAAGGGGTATCCGTCCTTAGAAAATAAAATAAAATAAAATATTACTTAGTTAATGAATTGTTGATTTTCACACTCGCATTAATTATTGATCTTTATGTGATTTAAGATATTGATTGCTTAATTTTCAAGCCGAGAAAAAACAAATGAAAAACCAAACTAGAAAACAATAAAACTGAGATAATTCATAAGGTTTAGAAATCTAAAGCAAGAGAAAGGATCAAATAAAAAAAATTTTAACTGTAAGAAGGGTAATAAGGAATATACTTCAATGTGAACAAAAATACTTAAAAAAAACTAAAAAACACACAAATATTTTTTTCAATATACTTTTAAAATAATGCTACCTTTTCGTCATTAAAAAATATTATTTTTAATGACGAAAAAGTAGCGTTTTTTTATAAACAATATTAAAAAAAATTCTTTTATGAACACTTGTCACTCTATGATAGCTTCTTATAATTCTTATTTTAAAACTCATTTCTATTATAACTCAACCCCTAAAGCAAATAACTCATTTCAATCAATCAAAAAGGGAAAAAAATTTGTCTTGATGGGGTTTGGTTTTAGCTTAGGGAATACCCGAATCAGTGTATCCATAACCAAACATATCAAAATGTTAAACATACCTTTATAAAAGCTAAACATATCAAAATGTTAAACATACCTTTATAAAAATGTAAATTAATAATTAGGACAAAATACAAAACTAATAGACCAATGTAAAAAATATACCTATACATATAATAAAATGAAAGTATGAATATTGATTATAAGAAATCTTTAAAAAAAAATAATATAGAGTATGCATTGTTTTCCAAGTGAAGGTTTTAATTATTTAAGCCCAATATGGCAAGAACATCGATTTTGAAGTTTGAACGTCATATTCCAAACAAACTCAACCACTACCCACCTTCCTCCCCAATACGTTAAATTGTTAAACTAATTGCTGTCAATTTCGAGGGATTAACATTTTTTATATATATAATGATTAAGCTAATCAAGTTTGAATTTATGGTTAATATGTCCTATTAAACAAAACGTTTTGTCTTGATTCAGTACCTAAAATACCTAAAAATCAAATATGTTGATAACAAATCTACGAAAAGGCTCGTTAAAGTCTAATGTAGTTATAAAACTTACTTTTTTTATAGCTTTAATAGACTTTTCTCCAAATATTTATGGAGAACATTTTACAGGCTCACTAGAATTACATTATTACTTGATATATATACAATAGTATATGACTGAACCAACCAAATTGACAATTAATAACATTGTATATACGTTAAATGTATCCACATTTTGGGATAGATCAAATAAAAATTTATTTTGCCTGCATAGGATGAGAAAAAATCTTAAACTTTTATTTTTTCAAATCAATGGTTAAGATAAAAATATAGAGAAAAAAAAGAATGGTAATTGTATCTTTGGAAAATCCTATTTATTGACTTTCTTTCTCCACATGCATACTCCACCTCTATTTTTTAAACGTTCATAATTTTTTTATACTACAACCTATACAACAACTTCCTGTTGTTACAACTCATTCAAAACATCGATATGTCATCACAAACATGCCACTTCCTGTTGTCACAACTCATTCGTTAGTTTCCCCAAGACGTGCGAATCATACTTACATCAAATTTTTAGATGTTATTCAACTAGCTACATTCCCATTGGCCTCTTATGGAGTGAGTTTGAAAGGGAATTCGAAGTTTCATGTTTCTTCTTTTAGGCATGACCCAACTTGATGATGACATCCACTATCTAAATCATAAAACAATGCATTTGTAATGGGGTTCGTTAGCTCCCAGGGACGCCGACATGTAGGAGAGAGAACACATCATCATTGAGAAAGGCTAGTAGATTTAATTAGGGGGGAGACAAGAGCCTAGTCCGTCGGGCAAGAGTCAGGCAAGCCGACGATCCCTCATCCATGAAGATGATGGAATGTTGGCGCTCTAATTCTTTTGTATTACCTTGCGCCAAAGAAAGAAGACCTCCAATTTATAGCGTCACCACCACTTCTCAAGCAAACGAAGGTTCTTTTATACCTAGCTCGTGATTATACTTTGTCTTAATAGGGTTTTTTTTTATTAAATGGGTTTAACAAAATAAATTAGCGAAGCGTTAACTTCTCAAATTCTACTATTAGCACTACTACACGACTACTAAACGAATTAGTTCATAGTTTTGCTTTACCAATGTAGGTTCTTTTTTTCTTGAACGACGAAACTTCCACACCACTGGGAATGGAACTCTTAGCCCCTAGCCTCATATTACCCTAAACTCTATCTAACTCATCAACAATACTAAACTATTTTAAGTGAATACCAATGTAGGTTCTTAAAAAGTGGCTTTTATTAGAGTTGTTTTTACAAGCAAATATGCCATCAAAGCTAGGAGACAAATACAATTGAAATTTGTTTTATAGTGTTATGCTAATTTCTGCAATAATCTGGATTAGTGTGATATTATACATTACGTCGTTAAAGGTATAATCTGGATTCGTGTGAAATCATACATTACGTCATTAACTTATTAACAAACAGACATTTAGCTAGCTAGGCATATTCGAATGTAAAAAAAATAGAAGCATTTAAGGGTTGAAAAAAAGAAGAAAAAGAACGTTGAATTTCCTTAATTATAAACATTTCAATTTCAAATATTTCTCTCTCACATTTGTAAAATAAACTTGTACCAAATGCTTTCAGAGTTTTACAGTTTTACCGGGGCTATTTAGCAATCTTGCGTCGAATCACTGTCCTTTAAGTAGGGGTGTTCAGCATTTGTTTTGAATTCGAAAATTTGAACTTCGATTAAATTCGATTCGATTATCAAGAATTCGTTTCGATTATAAGAATTCAATTTGAATTCGATTTAATTCGAGGCAAGTAAATCGAATACGAATTTATATTTTCAAATTCGATTCGATTCGAAATTCGAATAATAATTATACATTTTTATTTATTATTTTATATATAATACAAATATAACTTTTATTGGGCTATACTATAAATTATTTCATAAATTATATCTACTACATGACCCATAACTAAAACCTAATTAACAAATCTATCAATCAATTTCTAACCTTAAAAATATTAACTTATAATGTGGAGTAGTTATTCCCGACTTCTCATTTTGAATTTTAGACTTGTGATACTTTATTTGGAACTTTTTAATGTGATATCGTGCTTGATGACTGCTTTAAAAGTTAAATTCCGTTTTTATAGTTTTTTACATGTTTTAAAGTAATCCGGATCAAATCGAATTTATTCGAACCCGTTTTGAATTCGAATTTTTAATCGAATACGAATTGGGTTTTTTATTCTAATATGAATTCGAATTGAATTGGGTAGGTTTTAATCGAATTCAAGGAAAAATAAAAATTATTCGAATAATTCGAAAATTCGATATTCGATTCGATGAACACCTCTACCTTTAAAAGGTCTGACCAATTAAGAAGTAGCGTTTCTAAAACTTACCTATTAAAAAGCTTGATGAACTATTAAGAAGTGTCTTGAATCAAAACACATTTTATCTCTTAGTAATCCAGTGGTAACTCTATTTTGTATTGTTAAGATGCTAACAAACAACATGTGAGTGTTTTCAAATTCAGACGTCTTTCATTCTTCTAAACTTCAAATTTAACCTGCAAAACCCATGAATAAATTTGTAAAACACTAGTTTCAAAGAAATTACAAAATTGAAGTCTATTTATTTTAACCAAGGTCGTTGCTTCGTTGGTCAATATCAAACTGCCATTACTCCCCCTTCATACCTTCCTCTTGACCCTTTTCTTCTCTCTCTCTATATATATCTATATAATATATCTATATTCTCCGTCTATATATACACACACACCATATACAAAATTCAAAAACTTGTACCAAAACAAGAAAGATTCCATATAACCAGAAAGAAATGGATAACAAAAGTTTAAGATTTTCTTCAATGTTGATAGTTCTAATTTCCATCATCTTGTGTGTACCTTCTGCTATATCTCAAGAAGTTGGTGAGCTCCTATAATCCTGGAACTTGAACTTTGATACTTTAAATGTTTTCCTTAGTTTAGTTGTATAATCTTAAAATATTTTGTTAATGGTGGTGCAGATGATGAACATGAGTTCACTTATGATG
The DNA here is from genome assembly GCA_947069175.1 of Scalesia atractyloides. Taxonomy (NCBI): domain Eukaryota; kingdom Viridiplantae; phylum Streptophyta; class Magnoliopsida; order Asterales; family Asteraceae; genus Scalesia; species Scalesia atractyloides. Next base: position 79,592,473 of record CAMTDV010000004.1, on the reverse strand, counting down.
TGGATAGTCCCAACGGGCCGGATCACTGGGGAGAGATCCATCCAGAGTGGAGCATGTGTAATCAAGGAGACTTGCAGTCGCCAATTGATCTCACACATAAAAGAGTCCAAACAACTTCAAATCTTGGAAGACTCGATAGAGATTATAAATACGCAAACGCGACCCTCATCAACCGAGGTCATGATATGATGGTACGTACAATTTGGGTTGGAACCTGGGGCGTACCCAAGTTGGGGATTGGGTGGGCGGGCGACTCCCTTAACAAAAAAGTTTGTAGTATATTTTTAGGCTAAAATCCCGGTCACACACCTTGAAATTTTGGTTGAACCCCTCGTTCGCACCCCCATAAAATAATTTATAATTTCTGGGTGAAGTAAAAAAGTTTTATATGTTAAATAGCATATTTATTGTTAACACACGCATCTAACACTTGAGTGACACTAATTCACCAAATGACGACACCTCCAAAAAAAAGTTTCTAAATTTGTCACTGCGTCGCAAGGCATTTTAAAAAGTTACTATGATCTTTGATCAACTTACTGAAATTTATATGATTAATTATAGTTGAGATGGGCCGGGGGAGCAGGACATATTACAATAAATGGAACCGAGTATCAGCTTAATCAGCTTCATTGGCACACCCCTACCGAGCACACCGTCAATGGCCGAAGGTACCATGGTGTATTATCATATTTACTCAAAAAAATGAACCTAAAATATTTATATTAGTTACTTTACAGAAAAAAAAAATACAAAATCTTAAATTTTTTATATGTACAGATACAATCTGGAGCTACATTTGGTTCATCAAAGTACAGATGGAAAAATTGCAGTGGTTGGGATAATGTACAAAATTGGTCGTCCTGATTCAACTTTGTCATTGGTATGTCTGTGAACCTGTCTTTTAATAATATAAAACTTTTGGATATATTGTTTACTGATTTGAAATTAGAGGGGTCAGGCTCCTTTCTATTAATAGATATCTAACGGTCAATTTTTTATATATGTATCTAACGGTCGCTATTTAAATGAATATAAAAATTTTATCATGATTCTCTAAAAATTTAGGTCACACCTATAACTTAAAAAAAAGCGTTTTTAGATGACATAAATTTCATGAGAAAGCTCAAAATTTCATGCCTCTACAACTAGCTTTATTCGAGATACTAATTTTGATATTCGTATTTTTTGTAAAATATGTGATCAGATGGAACCATATTTTAAAGCACTGGCTGCTACAAAAGGAGTCGAGATGAGTGTAGGAATTATTGATCCGCGAGAAATAAAAATTGGGAGCAGAAAATATTATCGATATATTGGCTCACTTACAACTCCTCCATGCCATCAAAATGTTATTTGGACGATTGTTAAAAAGGTAATAACTAATGAGTATATTATTATTGTTTTTACACTAATTTTTCTATATTTTTTTTTTCAATAAAGTGTCTCCTTACCATAAACGATAAAATCTATGCCATATATTACTATATATAATTGTTGCTTTGAAATATGCTAGGTGAGAACAGTTTCTCGAGAACAACTACATGCAATCCGCGAAGCTGTCCACGATGTAAGCCTCTATATATTTTATTAAACTAAGTGCTATTTAGAATATAAAGTATGATAAATATAAAATCAATAGAATTTGATAAATACATTTAACAAGATGAAATCCGTAATATACGTGAATATATTGAATGTATATATTAGATTTTAGGTCCACCGTTACTTGTAATTAAATATAAGTCATGTTTTAATTTTAGCTTATAATACTCCAGGACGCGGAAGCTAATTCAAGGCCAATTCAACCTTTGAATAACCGTTGGATAAAGCTTTATCGGCCCGATGATCAACCAAACAACTAACTGTTTGCACCATTTTTTGTTAATTTATAGCTCAAATTCCTATTAATTTGATTTTATTTATTTGGTATTAAAGGTTGTATGCATAAATAAGATTCAATGTTACTTTGCTTATTTCGTGTTTACAAAATGTTTAAAACATGTAAATTCTCACTAGTGAGGAAAATACATACTGTTATGCTTATAATATCCAATACAGGTTAAACCACAATTATTAGTGCCGTCAGTTCGACTACTAGCTAATGGGTCGGACACACATAAACCGGCTGGTTTTGAGTTAATCCCAAAATTGATGGAAACACATGGAAAACAATGATAAAAGTAAATGAAAACATGTGAAAACCAGTTTGACTAATAGAGAACCATTTTTTAAAGCAAATTTCTTTATCCCTGTCGTCTAAAGACTTAAACTTATTAGTTAGCTTTTTAGAAACATTTTTATAAAAAAAAAGTTTTGAATATATTTGCATATTTTACTTACAAATTGTATTATTTAATGTGTAAAGTTGTATTTTTTTCTTACATAATCTAATTTAATCTTCATAGTCGTCTGGCCATTTGACAATTATAAAGTTAATAATATGGGATTATTACAACAATTTGTATCTAATAGAGTAAATTGCACAAAACGTCCTTTAAGTTTCACCAATCTTGCTGGTTTCAGCCTTAATCTTTAAAAGTTGCCAAAACCAGCCTTTAAGATTAAATTAGTTACGGGTTTCATCCTTTATCACTAACCCAGTTATTAAATCATGTTAAATGGCATCACATGCAAGCCATGTGAGGGTAAAATCGTCTATTTCATACTTAAAGGACGTTTTGTGCAATTTACTCATATTTTTCATCCTCTTCATCCTCCTCATCCTCGTCTCCTCTGCCACTTGCCGACCCTTCGCCTGAAACCCTAACGGAAGTCGACACACTTCTCCATGATCCACTCGGTGCACTCACTGGCTGGGACCGGTCAACCTCTTCCGCTCCATGCGACTGGCGAGGCGTCGGTTGCTCCGGCGGCCACGTCTTACAACAAATTTCTCATAATCGATTTCAACAGTGCTCAATTCAATATCGCATTCCTCAGAAACAACCGGTTAGTTCTCACACTTAAACAGACTCACAGCAGCAAACGATTATGTTAAGGGCATGTTTGGCAAACCCTTGATTGAGCTATCTGTTGTTAAACAAACATACGAACTGGAATTTCCAGGGTGATCGAGCGAGCAATGGGTGAATCCGTGAAGGGAACAGGGACATCATTATCTTCAGTTTTCGCACCGGAGGAGGCCCAAAAGGCCTCCGTACATGTTCAAGAAGTTATATCCGAACGTCAGAAAGAAGTTCATCAGTTGCAAGCCTTCCTTAATGATAACACCAGTCTTGTTAATCTTGTTAACAAATATTAGGATCATCATTCTATAGAAAGCATATTCATGGACATTTGATTAACCCATTTTTTTAGTGTATGATGATCATGTTTTTTATAACAGTAGTTGCTTTGTGGCATATTTTGCAGGTTCCTTTTGGGAAGGCAGCCTTCTTTCCTGGCAAATTGATACATACCAATGAATTCATTGTATTCTTTATGTTTAACGTTTACACTTTCTTTTTTACTTTCTTATTATATGTTTGTTTGTTGCTGTTATTCAACTTTTTGTATTGCCAAGTTTGGGTAGATATGACTCTTATGCCACATTTCAAAAGGTTGCGAGATATTGTCAGATGCGTTTGAGACGTCTGTTGGGGTGTGGCATGAAATTAAACTGTTATAACTAATTACTAAACCTTACGAGTCGTATCTTCTAATTTCATTGCAGGTTCTATTGGGAGAAGGCTACTACGCTGAAAGAACATCCAAACAAACAGTTGAGATTCTGAAAAGAAGAGGAAAGGGTCTAGAGTCACAGATTGAATCGCTTAATGCTGTAATAAAGGATCTCAAGTTTGAGGCCTCATTCTTTGATGAAACAGCTACTGAGGCTGCGGTAAGTTCTCATCTCTTATGTAGAATATCATATATCTCTCTCTATATGAGTTAATAATGTATCTTTATATTTTGTTTTAAAAAGATGACCCCACAAAGTCTTAAATTCAAACGATGATTGAAACAGGAGGGTATTGTAGAAATCAGAGAAGACTATGTTGAAGAAGATTTTAATGAAGAAGATAAGGCCACAACAGCAGGTTCATAAATCATATCTCGTATTATTTTATATCTTGGTTTGAAATAGATACATTGCTCATGGGTATATGTCAGTAAATTGTCCTTTCTTTTTGCATTTTGAAATTTTAAATTGAATTTCAGGCGAAGATGATTTTGCTCGTATTTTATCGCGGATTGATGAACTTGAAAAGGAAGAACTTGAATCTGAACTTGCTGAAGAAGGTGAAGAACTTGAATCAAACACGAGCAATGCCGTGAAGTTGCAGACGTGGCAGACGGAGGTCGGTGACGTGGCCGCCGGAGCAACCGACGCCTCGCCAGTCGCATGGAGCGGAAGAGGTTGACCGGTCCCAGCCAATGAGTGCACCGAGTGGATCATGGAGAAGTGTGTCGACTTCCGTTAGGGTTTCAGGCGAAGGGTCGGCAAGTGGCGGAGGAGACGAGGATGAGGAGGATGAAGAGGATGAAAAATATGAGTAAATTGCACAAAACGTCCTTTAAGTATGAAATAGACGGTTTTACCCTCACATGGCTTGCATGTGATGCCATTTAACATGATTTAATAACTGGGTTAGTGATAAAGGATGAAACCCGTAACTAATTTAATCTTAAAGGCTGGTTTTGGCAACTTTTAAAGATTAAGGCTGAAACCAGCAAGATTGATGAAACTTAAAGGACGTTTTGTGCAATTTACTCTATCTAATATGTTTCTAAAGTGCTGTTAGTTGTCCTTTTCCCAAGAGAATCGTTTGAATGGACAACTATAAAACGACATCAAATACATATTATAAATTAAAAGTAATATCTTTAATCACAAATCTCAATGATTTTATTGTAATTAAAAGTAATATCTTTAATCACAAATCTCAATTATTTTATTGTAATTATGCCAGTTGTTACATTATTATTTTCTATATAAGATGTTTACTATAATTCACCATTGATTATCTATATCCGATGCCACTATAACAGGTTGGCAATATTTAAAACTGATGAGATTATTTCGTGCTTTGCGAGGGAATTTTTTGATGTGTTTTTACCGTCGGATCAAAACCTTTTGTCGCTGTTAGTTTGGTTCCTTACCATATTGTTACAATATCAATATCATCACAACGTTATTTGGTGCATTAAGATGATGTTTCGAATAAAACTTTTATTGAATCATGTGCATTTAAGATGATGTTTCGAATAAAACTTTTATTGAATCGTATTATAAAACATTGTATTATATAGCTAAGATGATTAAAAAGGTAAACTAAAGTAACTTTGTTTCAAGTGGAATTAGATTATGCTCTTAAAATTTGTTACGTATACAATCACCCTTATCTTAAAATTGTCGCATATATAACCACCCTTTGTGCTCAACCACCAAGAAAACCAATTGGTATTGGGAAAGATCAAAAACGGACGTTTGAGGCTCATAATTGAAAAGTCGTTGTGTTTGTAAATGAATTACTGGTAATGTTATGTGAAAACAGAACACGAAGTCATATTGACTTCATTGTTACCATGCGGAAAAACGAATATATTTTGTCATCATCACAACCTCCAAAACACTAACGAAATAACTATTTATCAACATTTGCAAATCATATAGAGTTAATAATCCAATTGATACAAGCAACACTTGTATAAGGAATTAGAAGGGCTTAGAAATACTAATTCATTGTGGCTGCAAATAACATAATTGCCACGCTGAAACAACGTACACAACAATTTTATTGGTGCCACCATCGCCTCCTAATTTTTGAGTTTCAACTAATTCGAACAACATAATCAACCATGAACATATGAGTTAAAGAACATGGCTTGCATGAGCCCCTCAATAGCCAAAAATGTTGGAGTTTCGACACAACAAAAATAAACAAACCATTGATCCCAGAAAACAAAGTAGAGAACGTCTTAGATGGGCCTAGGCTCATCATCATCATCAACGAATAACTATGTACAATGTTATCCATGTTGTTCATACTCAGAAATCCAAGGGCTTGCATCCACTACAGACCCGAAAGGTGCAATTACTAACCTCCCCAGCCTTTAAGTCTCCATGAAAATTAGGGCTTACACTAATGATTGATTCAATCACCTCTTAGATGAAGCAAAGCTCACTACCATTGAGTCAACAACAAAATCATAATAAGCACCTGAAAACAAATTAGGGTTTACACCCATCATCATCAGATTATAAATTGAAGTAGCTCTAAGATGAGTCTAGGCACATCATCATGGAGGTAACATTAGAAACTAATTAATATACCCAAAAGAAAATTAAGGTTTACAACCATCATCGTGAGTGCAAAGAGCTAAACACCCCTCTTAGACGTGCCTAGGCACACCATCACCAAGTAAAAATTGGAAACAAACATCAACCTCAAATAGTTGAAATCAATCATCAACCACCGATACAGGTTAATCGAAACCCTAATTGAACATAAACAGAGATGGTCGACAGAAAACGGTCAGAAACACATAACAACACCGTCGACGTCAACCTTAAACAATCGGAATCATTCATCAATAAACAAATAAAGGTTAGCCATAACTCTAATTGAACACAACCAGAGATATAGTTAAAATATGACAATGAGAAACACAAGAACATCGTCGCCGCTCTGGGAAACCACCAAAAGCGAATCCTCTTATCGACACATATCGGTCTCCGATGTACCCTTGAAGTAAGCGAAGAAAAACACCGCATTTAAGATGTGGGGGTAGAAACAAATACGCGTGGCCCATAAAAATCAAAAATTAATATATATTTTGGTCCAATCGATAGCCAACACATGATAAGGGCCCAATCAAATTAAAAAAACTATTCATCGGCCTTTGCAAATCATACAGAGTTAATAATTTAAGATGTTTCATGATTGAGTTTATATATTAATTTTTTCTAATTTTTCTTGAAAATTATAACTAGTAAAATCTATGTTAAACCTTTATTTAATATCAATAACATTAAGTATATATAATTAATCAAAACAATATACTAATACTAGTAGTAAAATATCAATAGCAAAAGATGGAGATAAAAAAGCTAACTTATATATGGTTATGGAAAATAATGTCCTTAAAATAACTATTAATTCTTGTTTAAAGGATTTGCAAGATTATAAACATGTGTGTTTATGTATACATGCCTCAATGTTAATTGCTTATTTTCATTATGATAAAAAGTATATTATATAAGTCAAATACACCTAAGGCAGATTTTATGAATATATGTGTTTCGTTCCATAATTGTTGTATCATCCAAAAGTACTCTAAAGAAGGATTCTCAAAAACCACAAATGCACGACCAATGTTTGGAATTGATTGTTCATGCTCTACTAGTTTTGTCTAAAAACCTACACAAGTATGAAAATATGGTCCATTGTTGATGCTAGAATTAAATCTTGGAGCGACTGTCAGTGGTCTTTCAAAATTACAGGATTTGAAGCAAAGCAACGAGACAATAACTAAAAGGGTTTTTGTTTAGCTCTTAATGAGGGTCTTAATGGTTCAGACCTCTTACTGGTTCAGTATTAATGGTTCAGACTGTTTGTTTCGCGAGCAGATGTCTGAATGATTCAGACATTTGCCTCTGAATGGTTAAGCATTATACTGAGTTTGAATGATTAAGACCCCTTAACTGAATTGGTCAGACATTTGCCTCTGAACGGTTAAGCATCATTCTGGCTCTTAATAGTTCAGACCTTTTACTGGTTCAGCACTTAATAATTAAGACCTCTTATTGATTCATCACTTACCCATTTAAAAGTTGCCTAACAAGCCCTGATACCGTGATTCAACCTTGGAACAACCATCAAACCCACTAGTTTCCAAGATCAAAGAAATGGAAGCCTACTTCAACAACTACAAAGCAACAAAATGCAACATATGGATTTTTTTAAGTAAAACAAAGTATAAAATAATTACTATCCATTGCATTTTATTAAATACAAATAAACTTTTAACAAAACGTAGTTTTTAATGTAACAAAATTTTATAACTATGAAGTCCATTTCTTATAACGTGAAGTAAAAGTTTGATTTTTCTTGTTCTCTCTCTTATGTATGTTTAAATAATTATTCTTCTAACAACTTGACTTATAAACATAAAACACATAATAGTTTCTAAACATTTTTGAGTTATTAAACACATTCGTATTTACATTTCAAGACCATCTAACAATTAAAGATCAAGCAAGGGTGAAAAGCTTAAAGACAAAAAAAAACACTTTGTAATCATTGTACATTGGTGACCAAACTCATTTGTGATAAAAGATGAACATATGTGATATCAACCATATTAAAGAGAAGTCACTAGTGATTACTATCAAGCTTTGCTCATGGCTTTATCATCTAGTGGTATCTTGGGGTGGGATAAGACTTCGGGACCAATTTGTCATGGGTTTGATTTCCATAAGGGAGGTTTTCCCATATTTATTGAGTTTTCTCCTGAATTGGTGTATAGGCATTATGCCTAATGGAGATGGATATGATCTGATGGTTCCGCTTGTGGCACGATGATACTCTAGTGGTCCGTCAGTGATCCAAATTTAATGTTCTGAAAAATAAAAAAAGCTATCAAGCTTTGTAATAAGTTGTAAACATGTATCTCTAGCTAATTTAGAAAGAAGAAAATCTCTTGATCGAGTATTAGTAAGAGAACTTAAGGTGGATTAGTTAACACCTATTGAACCAATATATTGCTTTTTACTGGGTCCTCCTCTGCAGCGCAGTGGTTGTTCCCATCTCGGTGAAGGCTTGGCCCGGGGTTTTACCCGGGTTCGAGTCCAAAGGGGGCGCAGTTTTACCTATTTCACGGGGTTTCTGCGCATCAAGGGTGTGCTACGCTTTCTAGCGGTGGTCGAGTAGTCGGCCTTTGGACATAGCTCCGAAAGGGTGGATTTACACGTGAAAAACAGTTAGCCGTTCAAAAAAAATATTGCTTTTACTAGATATTTTTATCCCTTGTCTACTTATTTCACTTAGAAGTGTTAATGTAAGTTGATGTGAAATATTTAGAAAACACCGAAAAGAACACATTCAACCTCTTAGGTATTACAACTTTAGTACACTTAATTTAGTTTGCAATTAATATTTTATTGCACATTAGCATTGCGTATCACCCTTATATGAACAAACATTTAAACTAAAACTCACTCATCGTAGCTGACTTTTAGTATACACATCAGGTTAAAGTTGAATAGCTAGGAGTTTTCGGGTTTTGACGCTGGTGAAGGCTGCCACTAGAAGATTGGCATATCTGTGACACCCCACCGATAAGGATGCTTTATAACACAGTTGATATAGAAAATACTTATCTTATTGATAATAAACGTATTGTACAAATATTGGAAACCCAATTACAACATCTAATCCGACTAAGTCTAGTATGGTGTTCCACCAGATCACACCGATCCGGGATACAATATTCCACCGGCCACACAAGTCCGGGATAATTAGCTTGCACAAAACTAACCATCATTTCCTGTGACCATCATTTCCGTCTTTTTAGAAGAATAAGCGGTGTAGCCCCACGGTGGGCGCCAACTTGTTGCTACAACAAATACAAGACCAAGGATAGTGGATAGACTGGTTAGGCTAAAAGGCTTCAAGGGTTCAGATTAGCCTAACGTAGGTCGTGGGGTCCCCCTACTTTTGCGAGACAAAGAGAGAGGTTCACTAGTTCTTTTGTTGTTGTTGTTCATTAAGGATCCAAGACCGACGAGAATTTAGTCAAGGATGTTGATGCTTATTGGAGCCGTGTTGTTTAGGATGTAAGAAAGAGACGTGCAAGAAGCAAGTTCTCTAAAGGAGAGAAGAGAAGATCAGAGAGTATGGTCTAGTCTCCACTGATCTGGTGTGTTCTTTCATGGCTGCTTGTTGTGTCTTATATAGGAGAAGGATCTTCCCAAAAGGGAAACCTTTGACTGGTGAACCATTGCTACAGTAGGGGACTTACCCTTTTAGGAGTGGAAGGCTTTTGACCTACAGTTAATGGGATGCTCTCTGTGCACATGTTTCTTCTTTTCGGCTAAGAGACTTGGACAAGTAACCAGTGAGTTGATAGGCCACTGTTTACATGCTTTTTGCTGTTCACATACTGTTCACCCGAGTTGGCGGGATACGAACCCTTTAACCCTTTAACCTTTCAATCGTTAACGTGCAAAAACCATTTTATTGAGGTTTGAGCTACCCCCGTCATCAGTAGGTAATACCAAATCTCAGCACCAAGACCATGTTAGGGAAACCTTTCCCCACTGGTGACCGGGCACTTAATTTTTCTAAACACGGGTTTAATATCTTAAAGTTTAATAGATGGCCAACAATGCACTAGAGAAGATGAAATTTTAACATGCACAACTCATAAGCTATGTTTTCTAAGTAATTGTGTTACCTCATCAAGGTCCATGCCTGATGCATAACCATCAAGATCAGAGCACTCTATAGAAAAAGCAAAACAAAAAAGATAATAATTAGAAAAGGCTGCGAGAAAAATGTCAATAAGATTTTTACTGGTGGACATGGATACCAACCATGAAGTCCAAATTTAGATATAGAGTAACAAACACCCTTCATAGTAGTGTGATCTCGTCCTTAGAACTAATGCGTTGGTTCAACCTAAGTACTGCAATATATTTATATGATCAATCATCAATACAAAGTAGAATGAGTGTAATGGAGCTATAAATTAATATAATACCATAATTTGTTCACAAAAGCTATGAACTTGAACTCACAAATCGAATCGCCGCATTTTCGTTAGAGCCACTCATAGAAATGGATGTGAAACTTTCAATCTCACCATGACTTTGGTCAGAGGGTTTCCTCTTCCACAACCAAAGCTTCTTCTCCATCTCATACAGTCCCTAAATAGAAACCAAATTGAAATCAATATGAAGTATGAAATTAACAATCGAGATATGATATATATTTTAGTTTAAACAAATTAAATGAAGAGAGATTAAAAGAGTAATCAGTAATCTATCCCGTTGACCAATGATTTAAAATCCGGTTTTTATATCGTACCGGATTTGATTCAGAAACGGTTTAACTGCGTGTATCGGGCGGTTCAACCGGATGTACCGGACGGTTTAACCGGTAAAACCGGCCGGTTTGAACCGGTTTTTAAAATGTTGCCGTTGACATAACACGTTTACAACATTGACAACATCCAAATTCAAGAAAACATAGGCTTCTATTTGCTATTGTACTTATTCTTATTCTTCTTGTTATCTACAACCAACCACTGCCTTTAGCTCTTTCTCTTTGTTTTCTGCCTTCATGTTTAGCAGTTGCAATTTTCAATCCTTGGATTTTGTTTCTTTACATTATACACCATTTATTTCAAACACTATTCTCATGGGTGACCTCCGGTGTCGACTAGGTTGCTTCAACGGGTACTGGTGTGTTTTAACTCTATGCAAGTCCCTCCTATTCTTACAAAGATTATTCCACATATACACGATTATTCCATATGATAATTCCAAATTTTACATTAATTTTTCTCCAAATGTTATATGAAGACTGCTTTTAAGGCGATTGTCCTCACTATACCTTGAGACTTGGCCGAATGGACATGGATATAAAAAACAGGTATATTGTTACACTACTATTAGCCAATTATTATATTTATGTGTTATGTTCTTGAATGTGTCCTTTTACATATTGGTTCTACGACCAAATTGATCCGTTTACTCGACAATTCATTAATTTGGGTTAGTATTTTAAGTAGTACAGGGTAAATGGGTTGAAAGTTATGGTAAAATATATGAACTTAGCTAACAACGAGACAACTTGAATGAACTTCAATGCTTTTGACATCCTAAAAAGAACATTTGAAAGAAATCAGATATCCTTTTGACAAAATAGCTTTTATAACTATATAATTCCTAAATGAATGATAAAAAAAATACAATCTTGGTCGGGTGATAGGGATCTCTAACTAATCGAACATGTAAACTAAAAAGAAAACGGATTAAATGCAAGTATGTTTGACCCGAACAAAGCCTATATAGATTTACATTAAGCACTCCATATGAAAAGAGGATAGAGTACCTCAAGGACTATTTATCAAACCTATCAACTGCTATTAGGTACCCAAACACTAAATATCATTTAATTGAATTGTATTAGTTTTGTAAATTGTTAATTAAATCTACTAAAACCCAATCATTGCAGAGAAGATGGGTGTGAGGTTTGGGGCTATTTCGCGTGGTCGTCACTTGATAACTAGGAATTGAACTACATGATTTGGACTTCGTTACGATGGCTACATCAAAAAGGTTTATAGAATCTCAAAGTCTTTGATCAACCGGTTTAAGGTGTTTAGTAAAATACGATGGGTTATTATATAAATCCATGAGTTGTTTAGATGATCCTTATGTATATCTTGTATATTACCCATACTAGAACTATAGAAGTGTACATGAATAACCCAAATATTCATTTGACAAATTATTAATTTTGGATTACAAGCCCAAACTGACAGGCTTTTCAAATCCCATATCATTTGTAAACCTTAAGGCTCCTGTTTATCTACGCCTTGCACATGAGAAGGCTTGGGATGTGGTATGTATTTTTGTTACATTTGTTTAGTTTTGTTTTTTCATGCTAAAGGATAGGTTGAGTCAAAGGAGGTCTAGGTTAAAAAAGTCATTTTTCCTATGAATTTAAACAGATTTATGTTAGGGTTGGTTGATCCCTTATGCCTAGCTACATAGGTTTTCGTATAGTCTATTTAAGCTTTTTGATTGGTTGATCCCTTTCAAGTTTTATATAATGTTCTCGTAGAGCACTATATTATGCTAAGACAACTACTCATGACTTGGAACGCTTATAATAGCGTTACGAACTTTGGACACTTATGCATTTTTTGTATGCCTTCAATTTTGGGACATGGAGGAGTTTTCATCCACATTCTAGGAAGGGATATCCTTTATTAGTTGAATTGTATTGTATTTTCTCAAACCTAATTATCTTGGGTTTAGATTGATGCTATGGGTATATTGCTCTTATGAATCCTTATATATATGTTCAATATGATTAGCATGCAACTAATATGCAATATCATTTATCTTTATTTTTATTATATATTTTTTAGGTCTTATACAACTTGATTGTTCAACCCGTGTATCGCACCGGTAGATAACCTAGTTGAATGTATAAATAAATAAAATGAAGGTATAAATATGACATGGATGTATAAAAATTAGAAGTATAGGAAGACTTAAATGATCCGATTCGATTAATTTCGGTTAATCGATGGTATAAAAATATCTGTTAACGGATTTTCAGAAAATTTAGTTTCGGTTAATTTCGGTTAGGTTTTGTTGGTTTTCGGTTCGGTTTTGGTTAATGGTTCTGTAATTGCTAAACCCTATGGTAAAGACCACTTGTTCATACAAAACACTCTCAAAGCTTGGGAGAAGCTTTTGATTTGCCATCCCGCCAGAATGCGGTGTTTGAGTGCCTGAAGGGTTCCCATGCTCTGAAATTTTTTACCGTTATCCTGATTGAGAGGTTGGCACAATGCATGTTTGTAGTAGAATATAGAGTCATTCTCAATTACCAGTTAATGATCCCTATGTACCCGGAAGATGAAACCTCCCGATATGTCGTAAAGCTTGTATGGATAAATACGGGGAGCACACAGTTCATTGTAAAGAGCTCCTTGGGTTCAAATATCGGCACGCCTGGGTGCGGGATGTTTTGTGGGATATCTTAAGAAGAGCTGGGATTTCTGCTAAGAAAGAGCCCCCTGTAATTTTTTTGGGAATTTTCCTGTACACGAACCATTCCGGATAAAACTCCGAAAACTGTTCGAAAATGCACTATATTGCTGAATTTTTGTTGAAAAGTATTTTAAATCTTTCGTGACACTTTTTTTGTCGCTAAGCGATGTCATGATAGATGCATGCATGATAATTAGTATTGTATGATAAAATGTGCTATATGCTAGATACGTGTAGGATTCGTGTTTCCGCGTGAGCACACACACTAACTCTTAAACGGTAATCATGTTAGGACGTGATTGACCGGTTCCACCTTTAATATTTCTTTCCATTCCTTAATCCGAGCATTCAAAGGTGAGTTCACAACTTTTTCTAAAAAGCATGTGTCCCTAGTCTGGGACAACACACTTATTTCCCTGGTTTGGGAAATACATACGGTACCCCTGGATTGGGGCTACACGCGCGTTCCTGGAATTGGGAACTACTGAACAAACTATCCACTGCATGTGGACCATGCTTTCCCTGGTATGGGATTGCCTAGTAGTCCTGGTTTGGAATACTGTTAAATACTGTATTTTTTATTTCATGTCTTTAGCGACTAAACGAACTCTATCTGAAAGTTCCCACACACATATACCGAAAATCAAGGGGTTAGGGGCCCAAAAAGGTTTGAGTGGTATTAGCGATCCTTAATAGACCCAGAGGTTGAACCTTAATTTCCCCTTTCAGGAACATTTGAAAATTTTTAAAACATATTCGTGGCCCCCTGAAATGTAGGCTTTGCTTGTTTACTTTTCCCAAAATTTTTTTCAAAAAGGGGTTTCAAGTGGTTTTCCCCCAGTGGTGGAAGAGAACATTGAACCCCCAACCCAAGCTTTTTTGCAAAATTTTGATATATTTACCTTTCTTCTTTTTTTTTTCCTTCAGCCTTTTTCCCCCGGACCCTTTCACTAGTGAGCCACCCTTTTTTAACGGCTTCTTCGATTTTTCTTGAGTTGAAAACATGTTTTTGGGGTGTTTTTTTTCCTGGGGGAAATCGATTTGAGGGAGTTTTTTTTTTTTTTTTTGGGGGAAAAAGGTTTGGGGGGTGGAAAGCTTGCTTGATTTTACACCGTAAAAAAACGGTTCCAAAAACCCCCTTGTTTTTAATAAAATCCCCATTATAATTTTTTTGCTATTTATTCCAAATTATTTTAAAATCAAAATTAATAACTATATTGAATTTAAAAACAATTTTTTATAAATAATTCTAATTTGAAAAAAAAAAAAAATGGGGACCCGGTTTCAACCCCGGGTCGCCCACAAACCAAACAAAAAACCCCCGCTGCCAATCCTTGTTTGTAATATAGAAAAAATATACTTAAAATAAAACTCAATTAAAAAAAAAACCAAATCATCGCTCTCGAATAAAAAAAAATCCGGAACCCCGGTTTTACCTTTTCCTTTTGAAAAAAAACACTATAACCGATTGAAATGGTTATAACCGAAGTCTAACCAATTGGGTCGTAACCGGAGAAAATTCCCGGAATCAACCCCAAAATTGCACAAAATACACCCTTTTTCCCCCTATAAATACCCCCCAAAATTCTGGAAAACCTTTTTTCGCTCAAAAATCGAAATCTCTAAAACTTTGATGTCCCCGGAGTATTTATTGCCGGATTCACCGGAAAACCAAAAATTTACTAAAATCGGTAAAATTCTCATCTTTTGTTTGCAACCTTTTAGCAAGTATTAAAAAATGTTAACAAATTTCCCCAAAAATTGCCGGAATTCCTGCACCCCCCGGGAAAATAAAAAAATTCCCCGAAGTCTATTTAAAATCGGCAATCACTAAACCCCTGATACCCTTGTTTAAAAATTAATTTTGCACAATCATTGATCAAAATTTTAATTGATTCACAAAGGGAATCACCAATCAGAGCCGACGACTTTGCCGGAAAAGAAAAACATTTTTCGTACTTTTTCCCCCTCCCTTTTTACCTTTTCTTCCCCCAATCAATTTATGTTCGATGCCCGTTTTAAAACAAACAGTCACATCCTTTCTGTGTTTTTGAAACCCCAAGAAAAAAAATTTGAATATTGTATAAGAAAAAATTTAAAAGGGGATTTTTTGAAGGGGTTAGAAACATTTGGGGGTGGACTGTTGCCAACAATGCCACGCCCTTTGAATCGCACACTTCCCCAATTTCAGAATTAAAACCAACTTTTTAAAACGAAGGGGATGGGGTACCAAATTTATAAAAATTTAATCATAATTAAAAATATGAACCAGCCCAATGGTGGGCTGTGCGCACTGCCCCCGAAGGCCCCATTCGCCCCCGGGGTCAAAAAACCCGGTTGGGGCCAAAAAAATCTTTTAAAAATAAAAACCCAAAAATTAAAAAAATTATTTTTAAATAAATTAAAAAGAAATATTTTTTTTTTAAACTAGTCAGTTGTAAGGGTGCACGTATACAAAGGCCCGAGTTAAAAAAAAAACCCACGCAAATTTTAACCAATCCGCCCGTCAAACGTCAAATCAAAAGTAAATTTTTTTTTTTTTTTTTATTAATTATTATCAAAAAAAAATTTTTAAAATTTTTTAAAAATAAGATTTTAAAGTTAGAAAACCTCTTAAACCCAAAAAAAATAATCTAAAAAATACTTAAATATAAAAAAAAGTACTTTAGAACTTTCGTTTTTTTTTGGGGTTTATTTTTCGTCATCAACCTAAAATTCGTGCCCCCCCAACATTTCAAAGAACCCCCATTGAGTGAATTTACCAATTTCCCTGTTTTAATCCATTTGGGGTTTTCAGTTCGTTTAATTCCTAAAATTTTAAAATTGTGCATCCTAATCTGATCAAATTGTATCAATTGTTGGGAATTATTTAATTGAAGTTATCATTTTCGTCAGATTTCATTACCCCCAACCCCCCTGGGGTACAGGTTGATATCGGGGGCCTTTCGATCGCCCGTTGTTGACCTTGACTCACTACATATTTTTCATTCACTCGATCGCTCCTTTTTATTGAGCCTTGTTATATTTATCATTCACTTTTTTCCCCCTGGTTTTTTTGTTTTTTTATATATGTTTCTACATGTGATTATTACACAAATTTTTTAAAATTAAATACAACAAGAAATTTTAAAACAAGTTTTCTCAAGGTTACTCCCAACCTTTTTTTGACCCAAAAATTCCCCCCCTTTTAAAAAGATAAGGGGGTCCCTTTTTGGCAAAGAAAACATAGGAAAAGGGCCTAAAAATAAAAGTTTAAGTTTGGATGTTTAAAATTTTTTTTTTCCCTTTAATTGTTGGGTTTGATTTTTAAAATTTAAGTGTAAAATTTAATTTAATAAATATGAAAATTTTTAAAATCAGAGCTTTTTGATAACCCAATTATCCCCCACTCTTATTCCCCCGGTCAGGGTGACAAAATTTGGATCAAGCCATGAAATTTTGGGGTTGGATAGGTTTTAAAACCCCCTTAAGCCATCTATATTTTTTAAAAATTTTAAAAAGTTTTTGTTTTTAAAAAAATTTTTTGATTTTATATGCTTAAAATTTATTGTTAATTTTTAAAGTTAGCAAGCATGTTCAAAAAAAAAAATTTTTTTTAAAACTCATCATGATCATATCCTCAAACATTCATATCCCCAGAGCACAACCCACAATTCCCCCGTTTTTGCAACGATTTTTGTATTTTCAAATCACATCAAATGAGTTTTTTATGAGGGAAAGTATAACTGGAAGGTAGAGTACCCTATGGAAGTCCTTCTAGGTTGGGATGTTTTAAACCAAAAAAAAAGGACCAGTTTTTTTTATGGGGGGGGTAACATGAAGTACAAGGCCCCTTAGGGCCAAAGATGCCAAAACCAAAATCGGGTTTGGGAACCCCCTTTTGGGGGTTTTCTTGTTCTACCCTGGGCCCCTCCACCATACATCTCGCAATTAAAATTTATGGTTTTATTTTTGGGGTGCATGTTAAAAACCCCAACCCATTTGAATCCACTAACCAATACATGGGGGCCCACATACTAACAGGGGGTGGGATGGGGGCATGGAGGCCCAAACATAGAAACCCAGAATCCATGGGGGTATTGCATTATTATATTATGTTATTGTATCTTTTAAACACATGACACCTAAAAAATTCTTTAAAAAACAATCTTCCTATGTATTTTTGTAATGTCGGGGAGGGGAAACGGGGTAGAAAGAAAAATCCAATGAATCTTGCCACTCAAATTTTTAAACAAATGGTGCGTCTTCCCCACATCGGGGTTTTTAAATTAAAAAATCTCCCCCCAAAAACCAAACCCCCCCAACAAGAAGACCATAGCGTCGCCCCCTCATCCAAAAGTGCTCCCCCATTCAAACTTGTCGCACGCTTCAACGAATGAACCGCAATCAACCCTCAACCCAAACCCACCATCAGATAGTGGGTCAAGCCCAACAACTTTACTTCTACCACCTGCACAACATATAGCCCAATCCTACTACCAACCCAACTACCCCATGATGCAACCCATGCGAGCATGTTACAACTATGGAGACCCAAACCACTTCAGGAACACATGTCCACGCTTGGTGAACATCATCCATGCCCAAGCTCAAGCAAATCCGGTAAACCAAGCTCCTCCACCTGCTAGAGGAAGAGCTTTCAACATCAATGCCAACCAAGCTAGAGCTGACAACAACGTGGTTAACGGTACGTTTCTCATCAATGGTAGTTATGCATCCATGTTATTCGATACTGGCGCGGATAAGAGTTTTGTGTCCTTAGAATTTGAACCTATCCTCAACCAAACTCGTGATAACCTCATGGAATCTCTAACGGTGGAAGTTGCTGACGGAAAGCCCGTTTCATTAAATTCTATTATACGAAATTGTACACTCGCTCTAAACGATCACGATTTTCCAGATGACCTCATTCCTATAAAGTTGGGAAGTTTCGATATTATAATCGGTATGGACTGGCTCAGCCAGCATCACGCTGAAGTAGTATGCCGCGAAAAGTTCATTCGCATTCCTCTTGCAGACGGTCAGACCCTACGTATCTTTGGAGAAACCCCTTCGAAAGGACTCAAATTAATGTCCTGCCTTCAAGCCCGAAAATATCTCCGCAAGAACTATGTCGCATTCCTAACTCACGTCGTCAAAAAGGGAAACAAGGAGAAGAAACTCGAAGATATCCCAGTTGTGAAAGAATTCCCACAAGTCTTTCCCGACGACATCTCAGGACTCCCTCCTATGAGAGAAGTCGAATTCCGCATCGATCTTGTACGTGGCGCTACACGAGTCGCAAAATCTCCTTATAGGTTAGCCCCATCCGAAATGCAAGAGCTGGCCAGTCAACTGCAAGAGTTGACTGACTAAGGATTCATACGTCATAGCTCCTCACCTTGGGTGCACCTGTTCTTTTTGTGAAGAAGAAAGATGGAACGTTTCGCATGTGTATCGACTACAGAGAACTCAACAAGTTAACGGTTAAGAATCGCTACCCACTACCTCGCATCGATGACCTCCTAGACCAACTTCAAGGCGCCACCTGCTTTTCAAAAATCGACCTTCGTTTTGGTTATCATCAACTCATAGTACATGAAGAAGACGTCCCAAAGACCGCCTTCCGGACTCGTTATGGTCATTACGAATTCATAGTCATGCCATTCGGTTTAACCAACGCCCCAGTTGTCTTCATGGATCTAATGAATAGGGTATGCAAACCCTACCTTTACCGCTTTGTCATAGTCTTCATCGACGACATCCTCATCTACTCCAAGTCTAAATCCGATCATGAACGACACCTTCGACTCATCCTTACACTCTTAAGGACTGAAAGGCTCTACGCTAAGTTCTCAAAGTGCAAATTCTGGCTAAGAGAAGTGCAATTCCTTGGACATGTCGTCAATGACAAGGGAATACATGTCGATCCTTCGAAAATCAAGGCAGTACAGGAATGGCAAGCGCCACGTACCCCTACCGAAGTAAGGTCATTTCTTGGTTTGGCTGGTTACTATCGCCGCTTCATTGCCAACTTTTCCCGTATTGCTGTACCACTCACGGCCTTGACTCATAAAGGAAAACCCTTCATATGGGGACCTAAGCAAGAAGAGGCCTTCCAAACTCTAAAGCAAAAACTTTGTGACGCACCTATCCTCACACTTCCTGAAGGTTGCGATGACTTTGTAGTATATTGCGACGCATCAGGGCAAGGGCTAGGCTGTGTATTAATGCAAAGAGGAAAAGTGATAGCCTATGCTTCTAGGCAACTCAAAGTTCATGAGAAGAATTACACCACCCACGACCTGGAACTTGGAGCCGTTGTGTTCGCTCTCAAGATATGGAGACATTACCTCTACGGTACCAAGTGTGAAATATACACTGACCACAAAAGTCTTCAACATATCTTCAACCAAAAGGAGTTGAATATGAGGCAACGAAGATGGGTCGAACTTCTTAACGACTACGACTGTGAAATTCGGTATCATCCTGGCAAGGCAAACGTAGTGGCTGATGCACTCAGTCGAAAAGGTTATGCGAACTCCATTCGTCTTCTATGTTCGAAAATCATAACCGACATCAAAGATCGAATCCGAGAAGCTCAACATGTTTCTGTAACAGAAAACGACGTACGCGATGAGCTGTCATGTGGAGCGGAACTCAAAATCGAAACCAAATCCGACGGTATTCTATACTATTTAAACCGCATATGGATTCCTGATCGCGATAACCTTCGTGATTTCCTCATGAATGAGGCGCACAAAACACGGTACTCTGTACACCCAGGAGCCGACAAGATGTATCAAGACCTACGATACACCTACTGGTGGCCTGGCATGAAAAAGGATATCGTTGTTTTTGTTTCCAAGTGCCTTACCTGTTCCAAAGTAAAAGCTGAACATCAAAGACCTTCAGGACTTCTAGTCCAACCCGAAATACCTGTGTGGAAGTGGGAAAACATAACCATGGATTTCATTACCGGGTTACCTCGCACCTCCAGTGGGTATGACACCATATGGGTAATAATCGATCGTCTTACAAAATCAGCTCACTTCATTCCGATTCGCGAGGACTTCAAGAACGAGAAGTTAGCTCGTATCTACATCAGCGAGATCGTAAGCCGTCATGGTGTACCGTTAAGCATCATTTCAGACCGTGATGGTTGTTTCACTTCACGAACATGGCGAGCCGTACAAACCGCCTTGGATACACGATTAGACCTCAGCACCGCTTTTCATCCTCAAACTGATGGACAATCTGAACGCACCATCCAAACTCTTGAAGACATGCTTCGAGCATGTGTCATAGACTTCCAAGGGAATTGGTACGCTCATCTACCATTAGTTTGAATTTTCGTACAACAATAGCTATCATTCAAGTATCGGCATGGCTCCTTTCGAAGCGTTATATGGTCGTAAGTGCCGATCTCCAGTATGTTGGCACGAAATTGGGGAATCACAAATCACCGGTCCAGAGTTAATTCAAGAAACAACCGACAAGGTCATTCAAATTCGAAACAATCTTCTAGCGGCTCAAAGTCGTCAAAAGAGTTATGCAGACAAACGACGAAAGCCCTTGGAGTTTGACATTGGGGATCAAGTACTTTTAAAAGTATCACCGTGGAAGGGAGTGATTCGTTTTGGCCAGAAGGGCAAGCTAGCACCACGCTACGTAGGACCTTTCAAGATACTCGAAAGAGTAGGTCCTGTAGCATACAAGCTTGACCTACCAGAAGAGCTCAACAGAATTCATCCCACATTCCACGTATCAAACTTGAAGAAGTGCCTCGTCGATGAAAACCTCCATGTTCCTCTAGAAGACATTCAGATCGATGAATCTATACACTTCATTGAAAGACCAGTAGAAATCATGGACTTCGGAGAGAAGCGTTTAAGACGGAGTCGTATTCCAATTGTCAGGGTACGTTGGGAGTCGAAACGAGGACCTGAGTTTACTTGGGAACGTGAAGACTCAATGCGCGAGAAATACCCGCATCTTTTTCCTGTTACCATTACTACTTAAATTTCGGGACGAAATTTCTAAAAGTAGGGGATACTGTAACATCCGTCAAAAAACGGATTTCCAAAACCCGCTTCGTTTATTAATCGAATATCCAGTTATAATTTTTCGTTGCATATTTATTGCTCAAATTAATTTTAAACGATACATAATTAATAACTATATTAAAATTTAAAAACCATATTTTATAAATAATCGTAAATTGTGAAAAAAAAATAAAATGGGGACGCCGGGTTTCGAACCCGGGTCGCCCACAAACTCAAACACACAAACACACCGCTCCGCCACATGCCTTGTTTGTGAATATACTGAAACAAATAATACTTAAAATAAAACTCGAATTCAAAACCGGAAATCATCGCGCTCAGAACTCGCAATCATCGGAAAATCCAGCAATCCGCGAGTTTAGCCATTTTCCTTTTGACTAAAACACTATAACCGACTTCGACATCGGTTATAACCGACGTCTAACAGTCAATTACGGTCGTAACCGCCGGAGAAACTTTGACCGCGAATCAAGACCAAAATTCGCACTCAATACATCCTGTTCTTCCCTATAAATACCCACCAAACCTCTGGTAACCTTTTCGCTCAAAATCGCACAATCTCTCGAAGCTTTAGCACGTCGCCGGAGATATTCTGCATTCGCCGGACCTTCACCGGAAAACCGAGACTTACTTCAAATCGGTAAAATTCTCGACTCTTTTGCTTGCAATCCATTATTAGGCAAGTATTAACATAAATCGTTCAACCAGAATCTGTCTCAGACAACGTTGCCGGGAATTCCTGCACTCACCGGAAAATCACTGGAAATTCCGAAGTCTCACTGTGAATCGGTACAATCATCTAAACCCCCTGATATCCCTTGTTTAATAACTTAATTGCACAACTCATTGATCAAAACTGTTAATTGATTTACTCAGACGGAAGTCACCAATCAGAGCCGACGACTCTTGCCGGAAATCTGAGAAAAACATTCTGTTCGGTACATTTTACTCCGTAACCCTCTTTATCCATTTCATTCCAATCAATTATATGTTTGATGACCGATTTAAACAAGAACAGTCGGACATCACTGTTCTGTGTCTTTGTAAACGAAGAAGACGAAGTTGAATATGTGTATAAGTATAATTAAAAACGGATATTTGAACGGGTTAGACACACAGTCCAGCGGTGGACTGTGTGCACAAACAATGCACACGTCCCGGGTTCGAATCGCACACGTTACCGAATTTCATAATTAAAACCAACGTTTTTACAACTGAATCGGATCAGGTCACCGAATGTTAATAAGTATAATTTAATCCATAAGTTAAACAGATATGACACACAGCCCAACTGGTTGGGCTGTGCGCACTCGAACCGAAGGACCCGAGTTCGACTCCGGGTCCCTGCAACCGGTTCGGCCATATAAATCGTTTTTAATAAAAACCCAAATAAGTTAAAAGTTAATTAGTGTATAAATATAATTAAAACAGAGAATATTTCAGGTTAGACACGTAGCTCAGTTGGTAGAGTTGCGTGCACGTATACGAGAGGTCCCGAGTTCGAACCTCACCCAGCGCATAATTAACACAATCCGACCGGTCAACGGTCAACAGTCAAAAAGTCAATTTTTTTATTTATTTTTATTAATTTATTTAATCAGAAATCATTTAAAATACTTAAAAATAAGATTTTAAAGTTAGAAAACCTCCTTAAACTCATAAAAATAAATCTAAAAATCACGTTAAGAGTATAAATTAAAAGTACTAATTTACCGAATCATTTCGTTATTATTTTAGGTTAGTTTTCCTCGTCGATCAAATCCTAAAATTCGTGCGCATCCAACATCATCAAAGAACGCACCCAATGTGAGTGAATCTCTACCAATTCCCCGTTTTAATCACATTTTGGGATGTATCATGTGTCGTTTAATTCCTTATTATATTTAAACACTTGTGCATCCATCATATGCGTGATCAAATGTGTATCAAATTGTATCAATTGTTGTGTGAATTATGTTTAGATTGAAGTTATCATTTTCAGTGCATGCATTTCATTAGGCCCATCAGCTACCCGGGGGATACGGGTTGAGTATCAGATGCCTCATTCGATCGGCTCCGTTTGATTGAGCCTTGATCTCACATACATCATCATTCATGTCACTCGATCGGCTCCGTTTGATTGAGCCTTGATCTCATATGTATCATCATTCATGTCATTTACTCATCCAATGTGGTTTGTGTTTTGTTATATATATGTTTGCTCACATGTGATTATTACACAAATTTTCAATATTAAATACAACAAAATTAATAACAATGTTTTCTCAAGGTTCACTCGCCAACTTTTTTGACCCAAAATATCCCCCGTTTTACACATGATACAGGTGATCCAGTTGAGGCAAGAAACACATAGGAAGGCCTAGAAGAATAAATCAGTTTAAGCTTTGGATTGTTTAAATTGTTTCATTTCCTTGTAATTGTATGGATTTTGATTTGAATATTTAAGTTGTAATTTGAATTTAATAAATATGAAACATTTTAGTAAACATCATGAGCTTTGGTGATAACCCAATTATGCCCCGACTCTTATTCCGCTGCGGGTCGGGGTGTGACATGATTTCCTCAGTCGCTAGGATTTCTTGAGGGGTTTTGGTCAGGATTGTGAAATTGCCAGTCCTTTCTCTGCTAGGAGGGTTCCGGGGTTCAGGTTTCCGGGAGTCTGAACCCTTGAACCGTTTATCGTAGTGACCAAAATTTCCTCTTTTTCTGCTTGGGCTGCTACCTCGCCAGCTAGGTGCCTGTTTTCTTTGTTCCTTAATATGAAACGGCTTCCTTTCCTCGTATATGTGCTTCAGCCCTTTCAAGGGCTTCTTCAAGAGTCTTGGGTAGGCTTTTGTTGAAGTCTCTTGTGAGATATTTGGAGGTGATAGCGTTCATAAAGCCAGCTACCCTTATTTTTTCGTCTGCACCCACGTAGGTGAGACCTTCTTTTTTGTATCTCTCAATAAATTCTCGAAGACTTTCATCGTCCCTTTGTTTGATTTGGAAAATCACAGTGGCGTCTTTGACGTATCTCCTTTGCTGTGAAACATTGGCCAAGAACCCTTTGCTAAGGTCATCGAAGCTTCGAAGCTTTTGGCGGGTTGGTAGTTGAACCATATCCTGGCGGATCCAACGAGAGTTTGCATGAACATGAGGCAACACTCAGCGTTGGACCATTTTTCGATTCTGGCCGCGCCGGTGAAGATCTGTAGGTAATCTTCTGGATCCTCGGTTCCATCATATGTCTTTATGTGAGATGGCATTTTGAACTTTGTTTGGAAGTCGTCGTCGGCGATTTGCTGGGAAAAGCACGACAGGTTGTTGGGCTTGTAAGGTTTTGCAAGGTCTTCTTCTGCCCTGGTAGCAAGACTCTGACTTGTCGTTCCTTGGTGAGTACTCAATACTTGGTTGATGAGCTGAGACCAAGGAAAATATGCCATCATTTGAGCCATCAACTGGGGCATGAGGTTAAAGCCTTGAAGGCTTTCTGGCTGTGCAGCACAAGGCATTCCCATGGAGGCATTTATAACAGCGCCTCGTGCCAGAGGCAAAGTAGCCAATGCTTGTTCCCATGTGGAGGCTACCGGAGGGAGAACACTTGTTACTGGAGACTACCATAGCTGCTCGAAGGTGGTCTCATGCCCAACTGGTGCACTAGTCATGACCGGTTGAGAGGTGAACATGGGGAAGGCTGTCGGGTTAGGCCTTCCATGAGAATAAGGGGTAGGGTTAAAAGGTTGGTGTACTGTGCTTGGACCAACTTCATGGCCAGAGGCCATGTGTTGTGAATTGCTGAAAGGTGGAGGTGGTGGTCTCGGCGATAATGACGGTTCTGGCTCGTCATAATCCAACTTCCTTCTGATCCCTTTTTCTCGTTCTTGACTTACGTTCTGGTTGAGGAGAGTCCTCAACCGCAAGAAATTTCTTGTCACTCCTTCAGGGGTTAAGTCAACACGTTCTGGGGCACTCGAGGTGCCGATTTGTGGGGAAGGAACCCCAGAACGGGAAGGATTTGGTGTTTGGAAGAACTCAGGGAAAGTGTTTTTATTTTTAATAAATAAAATTTCATATATTAATATAATCTGACCCTAGCATATTATGCTCAATTTTTCTCTTGACACGTGGAAAAATGACATGACTCGATTTGAATGTTAAGTTATCTAATTGACACAAAAACGATATGAGTGACCTAATTAGAACACTTTTAAAACTTGGTTACTATTCTGTGACATTTTACCTTAATTAGAAAGCTGGTAAATGCTTTGAAATTTATCGATAAATTTAGCATTACACTTTCAAATCTTTCATATTATGAAAACAAAGACCATTTTAAGTTAAAATAATAATAAAGCAAATAGTTGTTCGCAATTCTATTTAATTTCACAATCTTTTAGACTAAAAAATAACGATACCCATTAAAGTGTTTAACTAAAATATCAATTCTTTTTTATATTACATTTATTTATTATCCCGCTACCACAATATTTTTGGATGTTATATACGGTTAAAGCTAAACATAGTATATTAGTACTATTAAATAACAAATTAATGTTACAGTTGAATTAATATACATAAACATAGTTTGTGGAACTTTTAGTGTAATATTACAAGGGTTATTTACATTTAGTGTATCATTCCTATTGATTTTTCTATTTTTTAAGAGATGTTATATAGTTTAGCATCTTCTATAATGATATGTCTTTACTTAAAATAATGTTTAGGATTGAAGTATAGTTAATACAACGTTTAAGTAAATGAATACTAAAACCTAACCCAAAGCCATGTCAATCACTTTGGGAGCTGTGGGCAAAAAGTAAAATAGAGCCTTTTCAATTTAGTCACTATTATTTTTTTAAAATAAAATAATTGGAATTTTAAGATGTAGAATTCAACCTCTAAGTTTCTTATGGAACAAAATTGACACCATGATTTTTCTTAATTGATTAGTTATTAATCTTTTTCATAAACGTTGATGATACTAAAGTCTAGCCTTTTAAGATGACAAGATCTCTTCAAAATTAAATAATATTAGGGAAGTGAGTGGGTTAGATCTATGACTTGATCTTCTTTTTTTCGCAAACAAAACCCAATATATAGTTGTATAGAGTTTATTAGAAATTGGTGGCCTTATTTCTTATGCGAGTAGTTTCGTTAAACTATGAGTCCGACTCTGACCTAACCTAAGCCTGCTAAGTGTATAATCTTTCACGTACTTGCATCAACAAACAATATTTATTTTTATAATCAAGGAGATTTACAAATGCATAAATATAGAATATCGCAAATGTAGTTGACATGTTATTGGACAAATGATTACTATTTTAACACGTTTAACCAGATGTGAATGTTTAAGTATTTATATAATATAAATTAGTAACTTTTTATGCATATGGTATTGTATCATGTGTTTTGGGAGGTTTAAAAAAAAGTTGAAATTTTACTTTTAACACACATCTTTGAATTTCTTACAATTATAACTTCACAAAATTGAATCTTTTTACTTTTAAGCCAAAACTTTTCTACTTTTACAATCTAACCTCAAATTTTTTATATATAATTTTAGTGTCCTATCTTTCGCCAATTTTTGTTTTACATTTCGAACTAAATTTTGCGAGTTACCACGAGGCAACGTGTGTGTGGTTCAACGTTTTACGTTTCGTTCATAATTGTGCGAACAGCGCGACGTCCATGTGTAGTTCAAGATTTTACATCTATTGTTTTTAATTTCATACGTTCGTCGCAACACGTGAGTCACTAATCGACTTTGTTATTTTTTTTATATGTTCTATCTTTCGGTTTCTTGCAATTATAACCTCACAAAAATGACTTTTTTTTACTTTTAACCCAAAATTTTTTATCTTTTGTAATATAACTCACAACTTTTTTTACTTTTAAACTTGATCCCCCTATGCTTTTCATCCTTCCCAAATTTTCGTTTACATTTCGTACTAAATTTTTCGAGCTAACATAGCGCAACGTGTGTGTGTGATTCAACGTTTTTACGTTTCGTTTATAATTTTGCGAGTTAACACGGCGCAACGTCCATGTGTTGTTCAATGTTTTTACGTCTATTTTTCTCATTTGACAAGTTCGTCGCAACGCATGAGTTCTAGACCGACTTAGTTATTTTTTTAAGTGTTCTACATTTCGGTTTATTTCTTTGCTTTAACACGCCACAACTTCAACGTTGGTGGTTGCTGACGATTGCGTATGATTGATGCTATTTGACATGCTTTTACGCCCCCGTCACAACGCGGGGGTGCTTATTTCTAATTATTTATAAAAACAAATCTCCCTTATTCTTCTAAAAATCTACTTGAACTAGTTTATAAACAGAAAAAAAACTCATACTTTGATAAACAAAATTATCTAATATAACCCTTAAATATATTGTGTTTCCTATACATGTTTAATTTAATTTACTTTTTCCTGTATATGAAGTACATTATTAAATTGTAAATACAGAGATATATAATGAATGACTTTTATCCTTTCTGGAAGAAAAAGAAAAGTTTAATTATATGTTGACTTCCAATTAACTCGTTTCACGTACAGTCAAAATAAAACAAAGTTCTAAACATAAAATATACGTACATAGCCATTATTTAATCCTCTTGGGTTGAAAAACTAAGTTTGAATTTTCTTCTAGTTAATCAAAGTTTTCTTGGTACATTTTAAACAACAAATATATAGAAACTTCTAACGCACACTCTGTATTCTTAAATGAATCACATTGCCTTTTCTTGACGACGTGCAATCAAAGACGTGTAATTCAAGAAAGATGACGTCACTGAGTTTTATTTTTTTATAGGCTATTGGATTTAAATAATCTCAACTTTCACGAATTGGCCGATAACACTTCTAACTTTCAATTTGTATCACACCACTCTCAACTTTCAACTTATTGGCCAATAGCACTCTCAAATGCTGACGTGACATGTGACGTGGCACTGGTTTTGAAGTGTTATCGGCCAATATGTTGAAAGTTGAAAATGATGTGGTACAAAATGAAAGTTGAGAGTATTATTGGCCAATTGATAAAAGTTGAAATTATTTGAATCCAATATTTTTTTTATCTCCATAACTAAATTTGACATATTATAGTCACACATTACTCAAGAAATTCTTCAACTTATTCAACATTGATTTGTTTTACATAATGTTGACGAATCAATGGCGACTACAAGTCCTCCAAATCTAGTTTAACTAGTTGGTACCCCGCCTGTGTTGTGGGATGATGGCCGAATAATGAGCGAGTATTAGACAGCTTCTTGACATGGAAAACAATTAAATCGAGTCAACCAATTATAACAAAAAACTTTTATAGTTTTGCTAAAAACACTATAACAATGGAAATACTTTTTTAACTAAGGGAATGTTTTATTTTTTACTGGGGTAAAATCGTAATTTGTCAAAAGCTATAGTGATGACAGTACTGTATATTGGAACCAGGGGCGAAATTGTAAATTTGCGCAAGGGCAAATTTGTAATTTTGAGCTTGGGGTAACACAGTAATATAAATTTGAACTAAAGACACAATCGTAATTTTAGACTGGAGGCAATACCATTATTTTATTTTGAACCGAGGGCAAAATCATAATTTTGAGTTTGAGCAAAAAACATAATTTTATTTTGAACCGGGGCAAAAACGTAATTTTGAACAGAGAGAGAAATGATATTTTTTTAACAGGGGAAAATCTATTTTTGAAGAGAGGGCAAGAGTTCCACGAGGAAAAAGGTCACCACACAAACGATTGTTTTCAACTCAAGAAAAGAATCGAAGAAGCCGTTAAGTCCGGGGAATTGGCTCATCTAGTGAAAGGAGTCAGAGATAAAATGGCTGAAGGAAAAAACAAAGAAGTAAACATGGTAAATATCGATCAAGAAGTTTCTCGCAAAAAGCAACGCTTGGAGGCTTGGGAGCTTCAATGTGTCTGCTTCCCACCACCTTAGGGAAACCTACTTGCAAACCCCTTGTCGAAGAAATTGTGGGAACAAGTAAGACAAGCAAAGCCTACATTGACACAGGGGCGGCCACCGAGATCATGTTTGAAAAGTTCTTCAAATGTCTCACTGAGGAGGAACGTTCAAGGCTTCAACCCTCTGGGTCATCTATAAAAGGTATCGCTGACATACCACTCAAGCCTTTAGGCCAGCTAACCCTTGATGTCTGTTTCAGTGAAGGCCAGATGGAAAGAACCAGGCCACTTACCTTTGTGGTTATCGACATCCCTTCCAACTATGATGTTATCATAGGAAGGCCAGGTCAATGTGCATTTGGTATGGCCGTCTCAGTCGGCCAAGGCACTGTTAAGTTTCCCACCGAAAGAGGGATTGCAACCCTTCAACCAACTCAGGAAGCTTACATGGTTGTAAGGGAAAGTTCAAGAAATGAAGATAACGAAGGATTGATCATAAACCCCAAGTATCCTGAACAAAGGATAAGGATTAACATGAACTTATCCCAAGAAACTTTATCATACCTTGAAAAGTTGCTCATACACTATAGCGATGTCTTTGCTTGGTGCCCGGAAGACATGACGGGTATCCCTCGAAGCATTGCTAAACATGAGTTGAGAATACCACCAGATGTCAAGCCTGTGGTCCAAAAGAAACGGAGTCTAGCTCCTGAACGAAGCCTGGCAGCATGCCAAGAAATTGAAAAGCTTGTTCTCCCTGGAATCCTTCGAGAAGTAAAGTACCAATCATGGATTGCCAACCCTGTTATGGTTCGAAAGCCCGACAAGTCTTGGAAGATGTGTATCGACTTCAAAGATTTGAATAAAGCATGTCCAAAGGATTGTTATCCTTTGCCACAAATTGACCTCAAAGTCGACTCTCTTACTGGTTATCCTTTTAAGTGTTTCCTCGATGCTTACAAAGGATATCACCAAATCCTCATGAAAGAAAAGGATGAAAAAAAAACCGTGTTTCACACAGACAAGGGTATTTTTTGCTATCAAAAGATGCCTTTTGGCCTAAGAAATGCCGGTGCAACCTACTAACGCCTAATTGACAAAGCATTCGCCAGTCAAATTGGAAAAAAAAAACATGGAAGCTTACGTCGATGATTTAGTGATAAAAAGCAAAATCGAGTATCAAATGCTCGACGACGTTCAAGAAACCTTCCAAAATCTGAGAAAAATCAACATGAAGCTCAACCCGGTAAAATGTTCATTCGGGTTTGAGGAAGGCAAATTTCTGGGGCATATTATGGGGAAGCAAAGTATAAAAGCCAATCCAAACAAGGTCAGAGCTGTTTTGGAAACAAAATCCCCACAAAGCAAAAAAGAAGTTGAGAGTCTAAACGGAAGGCTTGCAGCCCCGAAGCGTTTTACCTCCAAGCTAGCTGAGAAGTCTCTTCCATTTTTCAAAACACTCAAGGGGTGTGCAAACAGAAAAGACTTTAGATGGACGGAAGAAGCAGAAGAAGCTTTTAACCAGATGAAGCAACACTTAGCTTCACTCCCGACCATAGCAGCCCCAGAAACGGGAGAAACAATATATGTCTACCTCTCGGCTGCTGAAGAAGCCATAAGCGCGGTCTTAACTATTGAACGAGACAAAGTTCAGGTACTCGTTTATTTCTTCAGTAAAACGCTAAAACTGGCTGAGATCAAATATCCTCCTTTGGAAAAACTTGCTTTAGCCCTAGTCCAAACGGCTAGAAGGCTCAGAAGGTACTTTCAAGCACACCCAATACAAATGGTCACCGACCAACCCATCAAAAGTGTGCTTGGAAAACCAGAAAATTCAGGACGACTAGCCAAATGGGCTGTCGAACTAGGTGAACATAACATCACCTATGTCCCCAGAAAAGCTATCAAAGCCCAAGTCCTGGCAGATTTTATCGTAGAAATACCAAAGCAAGAAATCACTGAAGTTAATGTCACAGCCACTGAACCCTCGACCCTGAAGCCTGGAAGCTTTTTACCGATGGGGCTTCCAGCATTGAAGGGTCAGGAGCTGGGCTCATTTAATCAGCCCTGAAGGTTTAGAGTTTAATATGCTCTTCGACTTGAATTTCAGACCACTAACAACGAAGCTGAATACGAGGCGTTGATCGCTGGTTTAAAGATAGCCAAAGAAATGAAGGTTCAAAGGCTTCAAGTCTTCACAGACTCGTTGCTCATTTCAAGTCAAGTCAACGATAGCTATATAGCAAAAGAACCCAACATGAAAAAGTATCAGGAAAAGTCAAAAGAATTGATGAACACATTTCAAGCATGTACCATCAAGCAAGTCCCCAGATCCCAAAACAAAAGAGCCGACGCTTTGAGCAAACTTGCATCCCTCATGTTTGCTCATCTTACCAAAAAAGTGTTGGTTGAAGTGTTGAAAACCCCTTCCATCCAAGAATTGGAGGTTCAAGACGTGATCACTGAAGAAGGCCCTAATTGGATGACTCCTATTGAAAATTTTCTCAAACATGGTGAATTACTCATTGATCCGATAGAGGCCGAAAGGGTTCGAGTAAAGTCCAGACAATACGTGTTGCAAGGGGAAACCCTTTTCAAGAAATGATACCTTGCACCGTTGCTGAGATGTGTTGGTCCTGAGCAAAGCCAATATTTAGTCAAAGAGATTCACGAGGGAATATGTGGAGCTCATTTTGGACCAAGATCAGTGGTTGCTAAATTCATGAATCTCGGGTATTTTTGGCCCTCTATGCATCGAGATGCCGCCGAGCAACTAAGAAAGTGTGAAGCTTGTCAAATACATGCACCGGTTCCCAAGAGCCCCAAGCACGATCTTGTTCCCATCACTTCAGCCTGGCCATTCCACAAATGGGGAATGGATATCGTTGGACCATTCCCACAGGCCAAGGGTGGAGTGAAGTTTTTATTAGTAGTCGTGGACTACTGTACCAAGTGGCCCGAAGTCAAGCCACTCGCAAAGATAACAGGGAAACAAGTTATCGACTTTGTTTGGGAAAACATCATATGTCGCTTCGGGTCGACAGGAGTCCTGGTCACAGATAACGGGAAGCAATTCGCTGAAAAGCCTTTCAGCACATGGTGCAAGGAATTTAGAATAACCCAAGTCTTTAGCTCGGTCGCTACCCACAATCCAATGGTCAAGTCGAAAGAACCAATCGCAGCATAGTTGAAGGTATCAAGAACCGACTAGGAAAACACGAAAGCAATTGGCTCGAAGAACTCCCAAACGTTCTATGGGCGATAAGAACAACGGAAAAAACAAGCCATAAAAGAACACCATATAGCTTGGTATTTGGCTCAGAAGCTGTAATTCCAGCGAAGATTGGAGTTGTGACTCAAAGAACACTCAACATGGACCTCGAAACAAACAACAAAGAGACCATGTTGAACTTACAACTCCTCGAAGAAATTCGTGGTAGGCCGCCATTCAGGAAGCCAAATACAAACAAAAAAGGAAGCCTACCACAATGTAAGAGTAAAACATGAACGTTTCAAACCAGGGGTCTCGTGCTTCGAAATAACGAGGCTAGCAAAAAAGAAAACCAAGGAAAACTTGGCCCGAAATGGGAGGGGTCATACACAATCCTTGAGGCCCACAAAGGAGGATCCTACAAGTTGGCCGACACAAAAGGCAAAAAGCTTCCCAGGCACTGGAACGGCCAAACCCTTAAAAGGTTCCATGTCTAGACAAAAATTTAGAATGTATTTCAGGAGTTGTATAATCTCCCCTTTTGTAAACAAAAAACCTCTTGAATGAATGATGAAGCTTTTATCATAACTTGTCTTAACTATCCTATAATCAGGTTAAGAACCTTGCAAAAAACTCCATGGCAAGGGCCATGTAAGGGAATGAGCTCCCAGGCTACATCGCTCAATAGGTTCAAGGGTTAAATGAACCTATATAAGGGGTGAGTTCCTATATCAATTCAACTCCATGAGACTTAGAAAATTTTTTCAACAAACTAGTCTCATAGACGGGTCTGAACAACCTTTATCAATTGTTCCTTAAACTTTAGAAGAAGGTTTACGAAATACACATACACTAAGTAGTAATATAAAGGATAGACAACATGTGCTTTTTACCTAATGAAGCCTTGAAGCCAAAGTGACTGCAACACTAAATCTTCTTAAGGAAAATAAGATAAACAGACACATCAAACAAACAAGACAAGTATCATTATAACATAAACGACAAAGATACAAAACATCAAGTAAAACGATGCATAAACATAAAAGGCCTTAAGGGCCATAACCTAAATATTGTTCATACAGCCACCAAGGCTAATAAGGAAACCACAAGGGTTCCTATCAAATTGTTCAAACGGCCACCAAGGCCAACCACAACCACAAAGCAGAAACCTTAAGGGTTTCTGCAAAACCTAAAATTATTCAAAAAAAAAAGACATAAATAACATAACATTGTTTAAGATGCTAAGAAAGCTACGAATGAGTTTTAAAGTTTTCACTTGGCATCACTAACCATAGACTTTGAGGCACCGGCTTCATCGCCTTTTGTCTTCTTGGTCTTCCTCTTCTTCTTTTTACCCTCTTCAGCTGCCATCCTCGAGGCTTCAAGGCTTGGATACTTCAAGCCTTCATCAACACCAGAAAAGGTCTCCTCACTGTCCCCAGAGCATGAGCGCTTCTTCGACAAAGACTTGAACACCTCTTTGCATGCAACCTCATCAAGACCATGAGGCTTCAGACTTTGCAAAACAGATATTGGCTTGCCAAAGCACTTAGAAACCTCACCAACATAAGAATAGGTCAAACGCTCCATCTCTCGAACTGAATCTTGGAAGACTTTGAGAGCTTCAGGCTGATAAAGGGAAGACTTCTCCTAAGAATCGCCGGATTCACAAGCCTTGTAACCAGCGACATAACCCTGATGCCTTCCATGGGTTAAAAGTTTGCCATACACACCACCCAAGACGCTGTTAAATTCGGTAGAATGAAGAAGATAAGTAACCACCTGCTGAAAACCCTACTCAATAAGCCACTTGTTATCGCCATTCGCCTGAGCAAGGGAGGCTGCCATCTTATCTTTCTCCCCCATTGAAGCCTCCAACTGCTTCTTCAAGTCACCAACCTCTGCCTCATGCTTTTGTGTAAGCTCACCAACCTTCTTAACCCATGCCTCCTCCTTCTTAGCAAAACTCTCACTCTCCTTCTTCAACTCATCAATGGAAGCCTTCATCTTGTCTCTATTCTTTGAAAATGATTCATACTCATGCATCCGTTTACGAAAACGGGCAATCCCTTGAGGAAGAATAGCAGTAAAGTTGCAAGCGCTCAACATCAGACGAGATAACATCATGTTATCCTCCATCTCAGCAATGGAACCACGAACCATTGGAGGAGCAAAATGATTCAGCACATCTTCATAAACAGCCGCATCCTTAAAACTGTCACTAACCTTGACACTCCAGTTGGGCACATAAACAACATCTGCATCCAACTCTTCAGACTCACTAACACTTTTGGCAGAAGAGCCTGCCACGGATACACCCTTCTTAGCAACACCTCTCTTTTTCCCAACTAACACAGATAAACCTTCCTTTTCACCCTCAACAGAAGTAACCAAGTCATCTGAAACCTCCACCTTACCACTCGGATCAAGAGGACCAGAACTTGAAGGTTGGTCAACACCTTTGATCAAACGGCGATTTGAACACCGGGTAGCACCCTTCATAACAGACTTAGAAAACCCCTTCACATTTGGCACATTCACATAACCGGATCCCTCAAACCTATGTTCCATCCCTTTCATAACAGCATCCTCCCCCTTCGTGGCTTCAGCATCGTCAAACCCAACGCCGATGTGTCATCACTTTTGATGAAATCAAGAGCAGACATAACTGCAAAAAACCAACACAAAGTTTTTAAAACATAAGTGACGATAAAACAAAATCCAAATACACAAAATAAAACGCATACCCTGTCCATCCCTCATTAGAACAGGATCTCGATCCTTTTTATCCCACAGTTTACTAACACCCAACAAAACCAACAAATGTTCAGGGAACGAGCGAACCCTTGAAGGACAAGCCCTAAGGGCATCAAGGAAACAACTGTTAACCTTAGATTCTAAGGGTTCTGGCTCATTGAGAACAGCATCCGGATGCCTCCACATCATCTTAAAAGGAACTATAGTCTCAGATACCCAAAAGAAACGATTTTTCCAAACAACAAGACTGGTAACCATAGATGAAACCAAACAAGTATCAACCTTAGCAGTTTCAAATGTATACCAGTCACCATTTTTTGCAAGACGAAAAAACTGCCGAAAGGCCAAAAGAGTTGGGTCATACCCATTAGCACGACACAAAAGTTCAAAATGCAAAACCCTAGACATCCCCTGTGGATGAATCTGACCAAATGAAACG
Source organism: Scalesia atractyloides (assembly GCA_947069175.1). Taxonomy (NCBI): domain Eukaryota; kingdom Viridiplantae; phylum Streptophyta; class Magnoliopsida; order Asterales; family Asteraceae; genus Scalesia; species Scalesia atractyloides. Next base: position 79,556,379 of record CAMTDV010000004.1, on the reverse strand, counting down.
CGATAATACTCCAGAATATTCAAAACAAACATCGAAAACGGATGACGGAGGTTAGAAAACTCGAAGTCGCGACAATACAAAGCAATCGACCCAGGAGGACATCGATCAATCAAAACATCACAACCTGGTACAACCGATTTAAAATCCAAACCGATACCCCATTCGATACAAAAAGCCTCTACTTCTTATTGGGTCAAACAGGAATATGTACTCGACAGATCCTTCTTAGCACCCATCGAAAATAGTAAAAAGAAAGCAACAGATAGGAAAGAACACTAACCTGATGAAGGATATGAGGGAAACTTGAGAGAAAATGATAAAGTTTGTGTTTATCCATTAAAGAGAAAATGAATAATAAAAGGGCAATAGGAGTTATCATTGCACAGCAGTCAATAGGAAACTGCTCCCTGCAGAAACCGCCCTTGTCAAATCAACTGTCTCGTCAACATTTCAAATTCAAAAAATCTCAACTGCAACGAACCGATTCAAGCCTTGAAGCCTTTAAGCAAATAAAAATAATGTGTAAAAGTCAGAAGTGTTTGAGCCTACTTCCCAAAAACCTCTGACTTGGGGGGCTGATGACGGGGGTAGCTCAAACTTCAATAAAATGGTTTTTGCACGTTAACGCTTGAAAGGTTAAAGGGTTAAAGGGTTCATATCCCGCCAACTCGGGTGAACAGTATGTGAACAGCAAAAAGCATTAAACAGTGGCCCATCAACTCACTGGTTACTTGTCCAAGTCTCTTAGCCGAAAAGAAGAAATATGTGCACAGAGAGCATCCCATTAACCGCAGTCAAAAGCCTTCCACTCCTAAAAGGGTAAGTCCCCTACTGCAGCAATGGTTCACCAGTCAAAGGTTTCCCTTTTGGGAAAGATCCTTCTCCTATATAAGACACAACAAGTAGCCATGAAAGAACACACCAGGTCAGTGGAGATTAGACCATACTCTCTAATCTTCTCTTCTCTCCCTTAGAGAACTTGCTTCTTGCACGTCTCTTTCTTACATCCTAAACAACACGGCTCCACTAAGCATCAACATCCTTGACTGAATTCTCTTCAGTATTGGATCCTTAGTGACCAACAACAACAAAAGAACTAGTGAACCTCTCTCTACGTCTCGCAAACGTAGGGGGACCCCACGACCTGCGTTAAGCTAATCTGAACCTTTGAAGCCTTTTAGCCTAACCAGTCTATCCACTATCCTTGGTCTTGTATTTGTTGTAGCAACACCTACTTTCCCCTTTAAATTCTTTAAGTACTTGGTTAGTGTGTTAAGTATAATTACAATTTAAATTATTTGTAAGTAAATTACACGAATGGTCCAATATTATGGCCATGTTACGGTTTCAAGTTATATGTTGTTTTTAATGTTGTTCTTAATGATATTTGTTCCTATTTACTATTTACTATGTGACAGAGCATAAGAACCATATTGAAGAAGGAAATAAAATGCTAGACACTATTAGCTCAACATCTTGAAGTTGATAAGTAGACATAGTGATAATGGAATTATCTCTAACACCATGTAAGATTAAGATGATATGAACAGTGTACCATATACATTCTATTTTGTTGATATTGTTATTAAAAACCATTTTTAAGGAGTGTAGGGTGGCCCCATTTTCAAACTGGGAGAAGGAGACTCCTCAATTTATTTTAATGATTTCTGTTTCAAAGTTAGCTAAAGTTATAAATTTATTGCTTTGTTAGGTTGATGTTTTTATTTTTAGTGTTTGTCATTAATTTCCATTCTAAACGTTCTCTTTTATTTATTGTTTTGAAGTTTTTTCTTGGTCCACAAAATGCAAGTGTGATTGTTACGTGTCGTAAGAAGATTGGGAGGATTTTGGAGCAGGTCTTGATCTGGATCCAGCCTTTTATTTCAGATAAATGACCTATGTTGTTTAAAAGTTAACGAAAATGAAAAAACAGATGAGCGTATCGTATATGTTAAAATCGTTGATGGAGATAATTGGCTTATGAAGCTCCGTGGAGAGAATATTAGTTGTCACACAAGATTTTACAATGCATTGTTCATATTACATATTAGTATTATTTAAATTTTCACTAAATTTGTTAATTATATGTTTTCTTTCATAAACATTATTTATACCAAGTTTTGTGTGGCTTAGTGTTATTGGTTTACAAGGAATGCAGGTTATTGATTAAGAAACTTTAAAAAGCAGAAGTATAAGATGAATAATTTTATTATTGTTATTTCGTACGAGAGAAAGCTAATTTCAACATTTATGTATGTTTTTATCTTAATAATATCCATAGTACATGAATTGTTTTATTTACTTTATGAACCTAATTTTGTATTTGATAACAATTTCTTTTAAAGAATTTTGATATTTTCATTATAATCGTATACACGTCTCTATTAATGGTTGAATTGTATATCAAATATCCCGTTTTTCAAATGGTCAACTATATGTCACATTTTCAAGAGTTAAAAGCATAGCTGATGTCAAGTTACTTATACTAGATAAAGACAGAGAAATTTTACAAATAAGACAACCAATGTGGTCTATAAAGAGATTTTTACTAAATTTGAATGATTTGTTATTTGTTTCTTCCAATGTTTTTTACACGATATCAAATTTCAACAAATAAATTTATTTTTAATTTTAAAACTGCATTTAAGCGGGCAATAGCCTAGTTATTTATAAAAGTGAATCTTCATTATTCTTCTAAAAAATCTACTTGAACTAGCTTCTAAAAAATAGAAACACTTAAACTTTTGATAAATAAAATTATCTGATAAACCTTAAATATTGTGTTTCATATATATATATATATATATATATATATATATATATATATAATTTTAATTAATTAGTATTTCCCTTATATGAAGTATTTTCTGCCTTACTATTGTCTCATTTATATTTATTTGAAATGCGCAACACAAACAAAAGCTTGTCGACGATGTGTAGTGGTCATGTGTTATATTTTGTTGAAATGCTTAACATAAACAAAAGTTTGACATTCTAAGAGCATGTTTGTTGGTCATATGAAATCTTATTTAGCATGTAACCGTATATGAAATACCATCCTCTTGCATACGAAAGCATGTCACGAGATAGAAGATAGAGAGTGAGTGTCTATTTGGAAAGTGAGGATTGGTAGGTTTTGTTTGATTTACACACTTCACACTACTACATCATTTTAGGAGTAATTTCACCCATGCTGACACAAACACCACGTGACGAATTTTTCCCTTTCACGTGGTGAACCACTACTTATGATCTAATAATACATAAAAGCAATTGATTCCATAGCTAACATACTGTTATAATTTTATCATCGTTCTTAACTCATATGAAAAGAAAGTTACATTAATCTTATATTCTAAATACCTAGATATATAAAAATGAATGACTTTCTTCGTTTCTTGATGAAAAAATCAAAGTTTATATGTTGAGTTCCAATTAACTCGTTTCACAGTCAAAATAGAACAAAGTTCCAAACATAAATTATACACATAGTACAGTCAAAATGTGTACTCTATCTGATATAACACAAATAAAAGCTTCGAGAAGAAAACTGAAATTTGTTCCAAGTTCCAACCTTGTGTTTCGTCATCACAAACTTGACTACACTAGTGTGTTTTCCCAAAAGAGATATAGAGTAAAATTTGTCATATGTGACAATATAATTTTGAAAGGCTAAATCTATTCACACACCATTCTGTCTATTTGGACACCCTTGGGCTTCAAGACGTCTCGTATAGACCTATACGGGGGCGTCTAGGCACTGAAATCAAGGGGGCTCTGAATGGGATGTCGGGCACAGAATTTAAGGGGTCAAGACGCCCAGTATAGGTCTATACTGGGCGTCTTGAAGGTAGTCCAAAAGACCATTATACCCCTGGGTTAGGGATATACTGGGGGCAAAACAGGGGTATAATGGTCTTTTGGACGACAATAGACGCCAAGTATAGGTCTATATTGGGCGTCTTGAAGGTTTATTTTATTTTTTCCTTTTCTTAATATTAATTACACTAATATTAATTATAAAAAACTTATATTAATATCAATAACACTAATATTAATTATAAAAAAATTGAAGGTTTTTTGATACTAATATAAGTTTTTTTATAATTAATATAAGTGTTATTGATATTAATATAAGTTTTTTATAATTAATATAAGTGTTATTGATACTTATATGAGTTTTTTTATAATTAATATTAGTGTTATTGATATTAATATAAGATTTTTATAATTAATATAAGTGTTATTGATATTAATATGAGTTTTTTATAAAGTGTTATTGATATTAGTATAAGTTTTTTATAATTAATATTAGTGTAATTAATATTAAGGAAAGAAATAAAAATAAGAAAACCTCCAAGACGCCCAGTATAGACCTATACTGGGCGTCTATTGTTGTCCATAACACCATTATACCCCTGTTTTGCCCCCAGTATACCCCTAACCCAGGGGTATAAAGGTCTTTTGGACTACCTTCAAGACGCTCAGTATAGACTTATACTGGGCGTCTTGACCCCTTAAATTATGTGCCCGACATCCCACTCAGAGCCTCCTTGATTTCAGTGCCTAGACGCCCCGTATAGGTCTATACGAGACGTCTTGAAGGTGTGAAAATAGGCACTTGGGTGTGTGAATATGTAGACCCTTTTGAAAAACCAGAATATTTGATGTTGATATATACAGTCATAATGTATCAGTTTGGAAGCAAAACGCAAAATTCGTATGTTCCACGTTTTTTCTTCTTCTAGCAGGTATGAATAAAAGGTTTATCTGCAAGATTGTAGGTTAAAAAGGTTTATATATTTGAAGAAGACTTTTTTTTAAATGTGGTAATTATATTGGCGTATGATATTTAGGGTTTTGGTATTGAGCCCACGGACCGGTTTATATCTATATATTGTAACGCCATTGAAATGTAATACAATCAATCACTTTTACTATCTTACATGGTATCAGAGCCAGCCTAGGCTCTATAGTGTTTCCGCCACGCCACACACAAATAACCAAACCCTAGCTAGCCGTCACGACTTGAGAAAAACCCTAGAAAGGGCGGTGTGCCGTCACTGTCGCCGCGGCGGTTCGTTTTCCCTTTTTTCGGGTTTGGTGTTCAAATAGAGGTTCATTTACCGTTCTAGATTCACTCGTTTTTTTTTTCCAGAGAAATTATGAATAGTTACAGATATAATATTTGAGGTGGCCGAATCCAAAGGTTTTTTAGTGTATCAAACGAAAGTTCTCGCCCCTCGTTGGAGACAAAGATTTTCTTTACCTTCATATGTTTCCTTTTTGAAAGGTGTGAATTATTCGTGAACATTGGGAGTTGTAGCATACGTTGTCTCAGCCAGGTCCGCACTAGAGAGCCCTCTCGCATAATAGATCCTCATTTTAAACCTCTCAATGAGAAACCCCTATCATCAAGACTCGAACTTGAGACCTGAAAGGAGAAAACTCACCTGGGCCCACCATAAATGGAACTTAATACTTGTAACCACCACTAGAGCACTAGTAATTGTTACCTTCATATGTTAAAATAAAGCAGTCTTTGGTCAAAATGAAACTTTAATTTTCTCTTCACATAACCAACTTTTTTAACCCAAACCCCACCCTTACCCTTGCCAACTATGTATTTATATGCAGAGGTTGGATCATATACAATCCCTTTTATTTCTAGTAAAAACCATAAGAACCAATATTTTTGCACCATATGTGTCAATTACATTACAAAGATATAATTGTCGCATATGAAGAGAATAGTTTATGAAATCCCTAAAATCATGCTATTAATTATTCAAATTAAATGATATGCCATGTCCTTGAGTCCTTCATTCCCGATTCCCCAACCCTAAACCTCTTAATTTTTAGGTATACTTCGTTGATAGAGCTTACTCGCCTACCAACCACCTAAACCTGTTCATAAGTCTAGTGATGCCATCGACTTTAGTCGATTTTACTCCTCTATGGTGGAAGCCATCGACTAACCAAAGACGAAGACAATGAAGATTCGTTAGTTATGATTCATGAATTATGATGTTTATTGTTCTTCTTACAATAGTTGTTATGTATTCACATCTATTGAATAACACCAACTTTAATAGAAGGTTTTAAACGAGTTTCTCTACCGAATTAAAATTAGTTGACTACAAAGAAAAAAATTAGCGGTAATCAGTGAGTGAATGTAATCTAAGAGTTGAGATCCTGTAAAAACAATGCTAACTATAAGAACCGTAAGAACAGATCTGAGTCATTGATAGTTTAACTCAAGGGTTGGTATTGATTACAAATAAAATATTTATAATTAATACTATCAAGTTAGGGTATTTTAGTCATTTAGTCATTTCCCATTAAATACTAATTCCACCCAAGTTTTTATAAACTAAAATAACTTTTATATACTTCATTATTTTTTTTAAATTATACCATAAAATCATGTATTTTTTTAAATTTAATATGAGTACCATATTGCTTATATATATATATATATATATATATTATATTTAAAAAAGTTATATAAAAATGTTACATAATTGTGCTAGTTATGTAGTTGGAATGTGCTAGTATGGAAAATGTATTGCGTTGATTTTAAATCTATACGTAAGGTCTTATTTTGTTGTGTAATTCTTATGTGTTGCTATTTTTTCCTTTTATGTTGTTATTGGGAGCCTATTTGGAAATAAACTTGTTTTCTTCTAGTTATGTAATATGAGATATTTATAAAATTAAAACAAAACATGAAATTGTGCTAGTATGTAACAGTATGTGTTGTTTATAAAATTAAAAAAAAATTGTGCTAGTTATGTAATAGTATATGTTGTTTACAAAATTTAAAAAAAAACATGAAATGGTGATGATTACGGTGCTGATTAATGTGTTGATTAAAGTGTTATGTTGATTACGGGATGTGCTGACGGTGGTGGTGTGGTATGTTACCGTTCGATGTGTTGACGGTGGTGTTACTGTGCTGATTAGGTGCTGATGTTGATTTATCTGCTGATTACGGTGTTGACGATGATGCTGATTACGGTGTTGATGATGATGCTGATTCGATGACAAAGAATAGATTAGGAGACCAGGATTTCAGTTAATCTTGCATGAATTGGATAATTTAATCATTGTTTTTAATTAGATATAAATAAAAGGGTATAAAAGTCTAAAATAGACTTAAATCATTTTTTTTAATTGAGGACACATGTCATTAAATTGTCAATTTGTACAAAGATACATGTTTGTATATCATCCTATACATATACATGTAATCTAATTAGTTAACATATAACGTGAACCACGATAAGTTAGTTTTTTTGGTGGTTTTTTTATTGTTTATCTACTTATACTTAATTCTTGTATAGGTGCTCACTTGAGTTGATATAGAAAAGGGCTATTAAATATATCCTCCTATGTAAAATCCTAATTACGTATATACCTAATCCAAAATTTAAATTACATATTTCTCTTTCTCTTGCAAAATAAGAAACTACCCATGTAAACCTAAAGAAAAACTACGACCTTTTCATTATACACGTCTTTCTCCCTCTACGTCTGAACTCCCGACTTTTCATCCTCCATGGCGACTATATCCCTCCATCGGCCACCAATTATAATGGATGAAGAGAATAGGACGCGATAGACGACCAACCGTCAATGTACAGTGCCTGGCGACATAGGCAACAAACAGTGCTGGCGACCAACTTAGGATGTTTGTTTGATATTCTACTCTTCATATTCCAACCCCTAGGTTTGTTCAGTTTAATTCAAGGTTTCCCATTCCCAATCCCTAGGTTTGTTCAGGTTTAATTCAAGGTGATTCAGGTTTGTTTCAGGCATGTGTTAAAAGAAAGGTTCAAAAGTTTTATAAGACCGTGTATAGTGGTCACCCTCCCCCTCCCCCCCCCCCAATCTCCTCATGATGTGGGGTTATGTGACACGTGACGTTTGTGTAAGAGATGAGGGTTATATCACATGGGTGTGTACCCTTCAATTATACATATATGTGTATGTATGTATGTATTTTATGTATGTATGTATGTATGTATGTATGTATGTATGTAATATGTATGTGTGAGAAAAAAAAATGGTGGAGACTATGGCGCCGTGAAAATTTTCGCAGAAAAAGCAAGTTCGAGGGGTATGGCGCCCCTTGGGCGACGTACGAAGGCGCCATCGGACGCTATGTGGTAAGGGGTGGCTACATCAGACCCGACTACAGGTGAACTAAAATTAAAACCAATAAATCCAACAACCCCTGTTTACTTTTCTGATACATTTTAGACAAATTATAAGTTTTCAATTTGATATTTATCTTGGTGACATGCTTATAAACTATAATCTCTGCTATATTTTTCATAAATTTTCGCACCTAGGTCAGTGGATATTTTTTTAATAGTGATGGGTTAAAAATCTTTTATTCAATCATCTTTATAAATGTAACACATAAAAATCATTTTAATATGATATGTATACACACACTTCTCATTCGAACGATCATTTCTTTTAATTTAGCTCCATGCTAACGGTTAGCTCTAAGAAATAGTTATACAAAATACCAAATAAATATAAGAAAACTGAAAAAACTAATCAAACACACAACCATAAATTATAAAACAAATATATTAGAACAATGTATACATAATCAACATTTACTTGTTAATATTATATATGGAATTATCAAAAGTACCCCCCCCCCCCCTCTATATTTATATTTCTTACCATTGAAAATTGAAATCATACCATTCTAGCTAGGACTTTTAGGATGTCTTCCATGGATGGTCTATGCAAAGGATCATTTTCCGCACAAGCTTTAGCCAATACTCCTAAACACAATGCCTCAGCCAAACGGTAGTCCTCCTTCAAACAAGGGTCCATAAAACTCTTCAAAGAAGAGTAACACCCTCCTTCACCACCCTCACCTCCTAAAAAGCCAATCGACTTGCGTAAAGATGTTCTATCGGTCTTCACTTTCCCCGACAATATTTCGAGCAAAACCATCCCAAATTCCCAAATATTTTCTTTCTCTAACGTCTTCAAAGAATCAAACTTCTCATACTCCAATCCCAGGATCGTGGTTGTTGATCCCATGACCCCGGGATTCAAATTTCGAGACAAAACTGCGAGTTTTGCCCTCCATTTTGATGTCACAAAGATATTTTCACTACATAGTCCCGTCTGCATATAAGACGGGACTATGCAATAATGCAGGTAATGCAACCCCATCGCGATGTCAAACGCGATCTGGGTCCTTCGTTGCCATGTCAAACTCGAATAGTTAATCAAACAATCCTTTAAACTCATGTTTGCCGGGTGCTCCAACACGATGTATGACCACGATGACTCGTTGTAACATACCCCAAGTAATTTCAATATGTTGACATGGTTAACCTTAGAATGGAGATCAATTACATGGCGTATTTCGGAGAATTCAATCTCTTTGATTAGCACTTGCACATCATCAAACAACCCTCTATATGTATTTCCACTCATTTTACAATCCTCACTAAAATCTTTTGTAATACTCTTAATTTCCTCAATAGTGAAATTATACAAAGAGTACTTTATGCTAGCAAGGAGATCAGGGGACAAACACGAGCTAGGTGAGCTTCTAGCGGCCGGGCTTGGTCTTGACCGTGGAGAACTAGCCGGGGGTGTTGAAAATCAGGTAAACGAGCTTCCACGTGTCGAAGGTATGATGAAAATCTCACGCTTGCACTTATTTAAACGCGTTTAGGTATAAACCCATGACGATTAATATCCCTGGCACCAAACTAAACCCGATAACCGACACAATAATGTACACTTTCTTTAGTTTCGCAGAATTAACATCGCCTTCGACAGGTTTTGTTGGAAGAAATCTTGGTGATGGTGGTTGAAAATTTGAGAGAGTAAAAGTAATTAGTTTCAAACGTAAGGGTACCAAAATGGTAGTGTCTGGATAAATAGTGATTTCAGATTGTAAATTATTAACTGCCAAAATATCATTTTTGGAAATACTGAATTTTGAACTTACTTTATCTATAGAATCTCCAGAAACCAATGGATATGTGACAAAATATTTATATGTACTACTAGGACAAGCACATTTTAAGGGCACATCAAGACCATAACCAACCTTAACAACTTCTTGATGTTGATTCTCCTCGAGAAGCGTAACCGTTTTCACCAATCCTTTCGAAGACCCGCACGCAATTTCGGACATTGTCGTGTTTTCGGTGATCGTATAGTTGAATATCGCTTGAAAAAAGCCGTCGGAACAAAAACAACTAATGGGGACAAATACTTCTCTATCTAGAAACAAAGTTTCTAAAGGTGAAACAATATTGTTTAGTCGAAGTAAGTCGTCGGATGGCAAACCGAACAAGGCGGAGATGGCGGATATGGTCGGAAAACGAGGGTTTGCTCGGAAAATCAAGAAACTTGGGCATGATATCTTGGTGGTATTAGTGCAAGTGTACCTTGTGCCCGGAGCGCTACCATCTTCTCTACAAGACGTTGCGTCGTAGAACGCCTGCCCGTTGGTTGAGTAAATCGAGCTTACAAAAAATAAAAACCAAATATAACTCATAATGTTAATGTTAACTAAACTAAACACATACAATGTGAAAGTTGAAGGGTATAAGAAGTGATGAATGATGTGTGAGACAATTTATTTATTTAATTATTATAAAATAATTTAAACGAAAATGTCATATTATTCGTTAGTTTATTTGATTGATAGCACATCAAGAGCCGGCTGATGAACTATCATCCAATTGTTTTTACAATTATTCTTTGAATTACATCTGTTTGTATTTTAGCTGTGAGGATATCTTTGACGAAATTTAAACCCATGCACTTTCAAGTTTTAACATACGAAATTGTTACAAATTTTGATGAAGTAAATGACTTTTTTTTTTCTTTGGTTATCAAATAGGGATAGAAATATGTACTCCTTTATGATGGTTAATTAAATAATGGATGTGTAATCTACCAAAGGTTTTGCATGTTGTATTGCCTAGTAACTTGTTAGGGGTCATATATTTTAAGGAAAGTCCCCAAAAAAACATATAAATCACACACACAAAAGATTCTTCGGAGAAAGTGGGATTCGTCGATGAATGTTAGTAGGAAAACCGGACGTGTGTAAGGACTTGTAAATTGATGAGCTACTGATCGTTATTATTAATTTCACCGACAGACAACTCGTACATGTTGAATAGCAATGCATACCACCCTTAGATCAGTAGATCACGATGGCAACTTCATCAAAGGTGATCCGTTGATGATCTCCAACGAATGCATTTATCGATGAAAGTTTATTTTTTAATGAGTGATGATATAAAAGAATTATTAGATGATTACACCCAAACTATGGTTCATCTTGTATTGTTTCTAGACTATAATTCAAGTGATGTCCGACATATTCACAAATATTATTTTAAAAGAAAAAAAAATTATTGTTTCATAATAAGTCAAAAGAATGATAAACGTACTTTCATCATGATGTAGAAGCCATAGATCATTTTAGTTAAATATAAGAATGGTGGGGAAGAATGCTTCGATGCTATTTTTGAGACAATAAAATTTATTGGTCATTGAAAGAGTGTAGTTGCTAATAAGTTCACAAGTATACGGTTTGATAAATAGGCACCCAATTTATATGTAATGTCATCTTTTGAACACTTTAATTACAAAAACATCTCCGAATAAAGATATAAGCATTTAAATTTCTTGGATAGTGATTATGATAAAACAGAAAGAATATTGAAAATTTTGAAAATGTGTTCATGGAAGCTGGAAATAATATGAAAAAGAACACAAAACACCTTTTAATTAGTTAATGTAGCTGAAAATTGGGTTGCAAAATGTTCAATTATTTTTCCATGGGTTTCGGTTTTCGAATGGTCCTTAACCATTGAACTTTTATAAGTCTACACATATGATTTTATTATATGATTTTATTAGATTAAACAAGTTCCACTAAACATTTATTCTTTAAATTTGAAGTTAATTACACCGACGAAACCCAATACTTAGACCATAAGTAGCAGTTGTGTATGAGGTTTGATTTTTTTTGTCATGGGGCGTTCAAGTCAACAAGACTTGAAAATAGGGCAAAATTGAGTAGTGGTGAGAAGTATGGAATTGAAAAAAAAAAACAAAATTTTTTTTTGGATTGGTTTAAACCAAACTCCAACCAATCTCTATCTATCTCCTTTGCTCTTTGTTCTGGCCACGAGCCAGGCACAAAAAAGCCCAACCACTAGCATGAGAGGTAGTGTAGCCCACGAGGTTGGTGCTTGGTTTGGCAGACCACGTACATTACGTTATTAGAGTCTATATATCGTATGTATTTTGTAATAAGAGATTGCCAAAATCACAATGTATATTATCAAACGGTGCCATAGTAACAGAATTAGAATTAGAATCATAGAATGGCAAACGTTTACTATTCGAAATCAAACACGAATGACAAAGACCACCAGAGTGTTGTTTATCAGACGAAATAAAGGAACGACTAGAAAGTAAAGCCAAAACAAGTGCACCAGCATGACCTAAACGGTCATGCCATTTATTTCTTGAAGACGCCAAAAGACACGAATTTGATGAAGACGAAGCAAAGTGAACGGATATAGATCCCCGAGCTATCATGCCTAGAAAGTTCCCTTCCAGACTTGAGATCCTTCACATTGAAACCAAACAGATCAAAACTGATAGAAACCGAATTATCACGAGCAAACTTGCGTACAGAAATAAGGTTTTTGACAATGTTTGGTGCTAAAATATATTGTGTAAGCGGGAGGTATGGTCAGGTGTTTTATGAAAACCATGTCCTGATCTAGTAACCTGCAAACTATGGTCATTCCCAACAGTAATATTACTTTGTTTTGATAATGGTAAAGGAATAGAAATCATACCCGGGTCGAAAGTCAAGGTGGAGGATGCGCCGAATCCATGTACCATGAGTGATCAGGAGTGTTGAGATGTATGATATTTAACGCTTGACCGAGTTCGGTCAGATTGATAGCATCCACGCCAGTAGGAGTAGCCTAGTGACCCATTGTGAGATTAGCCATGTTTTGGTTAGCACTGCTAGAAAAGTCGGGTTGCTGCTGAGGGTTCCATGGATACCAAGCTGGTGGTTGGGTCGGGTGAGGGCACGGAGGTACGGGTCAGCCTTGGTGCGGATGCATCCATGGTGGGTAAAAACTTGGCGCTGGTGGCTGACCTTGAACTGGGCAGACGTTGATTGAGACCGGCCACCCCTCGGCCATTAGACCGAGCACCACGTCCCCGACCTCTTCCGTGACCACGACCCGGTTAGATGAGTCGCGTTGGACAGCAAGATCAAAAACAGTAGGCGGGTCAGCGGGAACAGAACCTGTAGGGTTTAGAGCAGTGGTGTGCGAGGCGATAAAAGCTGAAGGGTTGTTTTATCTGGCGTTTTGATGTTGCACTTCAAGTTGCAGCATGCTACGAGCATTATCCCATCTAGTAGGAGTTTGATTAATGAACGAAGCAACATTATCAAACTCGGAAGGAAGACCTCTTACCAACTAAAGAAAAAGGCGAGATTCCGTGACCGTTTGATCAACATCTCCCAATTGATCCACCAAATCTTTGAGTTTTTGGCAGTACTCATCGATCCATAGAAGAATACACAAAGAGAGTCATGTTGTGAACTTGTGTTTTAGAGCCGCCACACGAGAAGCTTTGTTGTTGATGAAGATGGCCTGAATCTTACATCGCACGGGTTATAGAATCTACATCAAGGACCCGGACAAGAAGGTCGTCAGACAAGGTGCCATAGATCCATTGATGGACTATAGTGTCGACCTACATCCATGACTCGTAAGTCGAATCGATCTCGGCAGGAGCAGCAGCATCATCGATGTGATTAAGCACCTCGTAACCTCTAGCATGGATGTTGAAAAGCTTAACCGAGTTAGAGTACATGACCTTGGCGCCGTCACAAACATGTATGTTGTATTGTATATTCGAGACCGAATACACAGGGTGAAGCGACTTGGTGGCGTCCATGGTGGAAGAGGAGAGGGAAGACTTATCACTCATGATGAAGATGAAAAAAAATAGGCGACGTGTGGGAGGAGGAGTGGGAGAAAAGTTAGGCTCTTGATACCATAAAGGATATTAATTCTGTGTATTGATTGAATGGTTAAGAATTACAATGATCCCCCTTAGTATATATATATGGGATAAATGCCTAAGAAACTTCCTTATTCTATAGCCTATAAAGATATACACAATCTTTTAAATATTACAAATATACATACGAGATATAGGCTCTAATACAGGGTGGTGGATTAAGTTGGTGGATGAGGGTAAGGTAACATAACGCTGACGTTAAAGATGGTGGTGATTATTTGGGTCATGACCACCCCGGATAGTATGTCTAAAATCTAAGGGGTTGTTTGACAACTTCTGAATAGGTAAGTGCTGAACAATAAAATGTCTAAACCTTAAGTGCTGAACCAGTAAATATTCTAAACTTTAAGTGTTGAACCAGTAAGAGCCGGTTTAATGGTTAACCATTCGGAAGCAAATGTCTAACCAATTCAGATAAGAGGTCTTAATCATTCAGACTTGGTATAATGCTTAACCATTCAAAGACAAATGTCTGAACCATTCAAACATTTACTCACGAAACAAAAAAATCTGAACTATTAAGCGCTAAACTACCAAGAGGTTTGAAGCGTTAAAAACCGAAAAAAACAACAATCAACTCTCATGTGCAGGTTCCTTTCAAAAAAGTGGACTTCTACTTGTTAGGGATAATTCCATATATCCCCCTCTAAATCTATTTTATTGCATATTTACCCAACCAGGAATAATATTGCATATATCCTCTTCCTTAGTGAAAAAAATTGCAAATATCCCTCCTAAATCTATTTTATTGCATATTAACCAAATCAATAAATAGTATTACATATATCCCATCCCTTAATGAAAAAAATTACAAATTTACCCATCATGATTTGTTTTAATAAAAATGTAGTATAGAAAGAATATATTACTCTTCTTTCTATAAAAACCTTTAAAAATTTCCGAGTTAATTGCCCGGATGGTCCCTGTGATTTTACGTTTTTTCATGTTTAGTCCCCAACTTTTGGAAATAGCAAGTATGTTCCCTATGGTTTGTTACTTTGTTAGTCGGATAGTCCCCTGAGTAAATGTCAGTTAGTTTGGAAATAGCAGGTATGCTCCCTATGGTTGGTTATTTTGTTACTCGGATAGTCCCCTGACATTTACTCAGGGGGCTATTCGAGTAACAACATAACAAACCATAGGGAGCATACATGCTATTTCCAAAAGGTGGGGGACTAAACGTGAAAACACGTAAAACCACAGGGACCATCCGGGCAATTAACTCAAAATTTTCTATATTCATATTTATCCATTTTTAACTATTTTCTTTTTTACTTTTACCAAATTGTGTTTTTTTATGGTTGGCCAATTAGTTTTTTTAAGTCTTTTTCTATTTGCATTTTTACTAAGTTTCTCTTTTATATTATTTTATACAGTTGGCTAATTAGTTTTTAGTCTTTTTTTATTTTGTATTTTTACTAAGTTTTTATTTTATATGTTTTCTTATTATCTATAAGACATTAAGTACTTTTAATTCTTGTAAACTGTGAGAAACCTAAAGACCCAGCTTTCTTTAAACAACAACACTTTCGTAAAAAGCAAAACACAATATAGTTAAAAAAACTAGTTAAAAATGGATAAATATAAAAATATAGAAATTTTTAAAGTTTTAAGAGAAATAAGGGTGAGATAGTCATCTATAATACATTATAAAAAAAGTTATAATGGGTAAATTGTAATTTTTTTCACTAAGACTTTGGAGTGTGAGAGGCTTAGGTTGACATGTGGCGGAGGTGTCTCAACATATAATTCTCCTTTAGTTTTTACATGTAAGAGCATTCACATCTTAGTAATCAAATCTGTGTGTGAGTTTTTTAAAATATAAAGAGTATAAAAAGTGGATGAGATAGAAAATATTAGTGTTTATCTGTATATTTGGGGGGACACTGTTCACCCCTCTATACATTTTAATATATATTGAAAGTGATTGTGAGTGAAGGAGTGAGAAAATGTAATATAAAGATATAAAAATATTATTTAATTGAAAAGAAGAAATAAAAAGTATTTTTTTTAGTAGAAGTATATTAATATAGGAGTTGTTTTTTAATGGACGTAAGTGGAGCTGGATGTGAACGTGTGACGCTACAAGAGACGTATGTCACGCGCTACAAGAGACGTCATATACATTTCAGGAGTTTCAAATTCTATGAAAGTTTGAAAATGATTTATCAGTTCAGTTCTCTGCCTAATTCCACAACGGGGAGACCCACGCATACATGAAACCCTAACAAGCAACTGCAGGTTTCTATATCATCCTTCAAATTACCTACATATATATTTCTCCAATTAATTTATCCATTTCATTTGCTATTATCCGATGCATCTTTGAGCAACTTACGCTATGTATGTGTTTATTTGTTTTCGCTCTGGCACAAACTTAAAGCAACTTGTATATTAGCCAATTAGGTCATTTTTGGCACTTTAGAGAGTGTAATATGACATTATGGCTCTAATTCTGCATACAATGTTGCGTTTATTAGGTTTTGCACAGGATTTTTCATGCTGAAAGTGTAGAGAGATGTTAGAAATGATGCACATGGTGTGTTCGAGTTTAGGGTTTGAGAATGGGAATCGTAGAAGGTGTATGATTGCAACCATACACTCCACTGATTTATGGACATCTAATGTAACATTGTTGTTAAAATCAGGATTAATCGCCGATTGTTTACCGATTAAATTTCAGCTAGTCGACTTAAAATTGGTAATCTGTCAGTCAAAATCGGTTGAAATTCGGTCAAATTTGGTCAAAATCTTTGAAGCATTTGAAAAATTATTCTTATTCATTCAATACGATTAATAAGTTTGAAAAATTATATATAAAATTTTGTGTTTTTATATATATATATAGTTTTTCTTTTGAAAAATTACATATAAAATTCCAATCCGGTTAATCCCTATTAATTGTTAGTCAATACACCATCGCCTAACTAGCGCCTACTGATTTTTACAACCATGTAATGTAGGTTACCTTAGGGTTTAAACCTAGATATTGGTTAATATATTGATCAATGTGTTTATGTTTGTGAACATGAATATTATATCATCATATCAGGTTTCGTATTCTTTGATCATGTTTTGGTGATGTTTAAGTAATCAGCGGTTCGGTTCACCTGATGAAACAAATGGTGTCCACCAGGTGTTTGTGTATACTATTAGTTATTTAGTTTATTTATAATCAGTTCCGACTCGTATACTGGATTTTGTGTATATTTGTTGATTTTAGTTCTGTTGTATCTGCAGTCTCTTACTGATGGCAAAGAAGAAGAAAATTGAGAAACAGACGGGGTCGGTCCTTCGAGGAAGTTTGATAGACGAAAGAAATTGGTTGATATTACCAATTTATCAAACATCAAGTCAAAAAAAGAGAAAACTGCAAACAGTTCAAAACAGAGTTCAGAAGATGTTCATGAAGATAAGAAAATTGAAAAGCCGGATCTGGATGTTGGTGCTAGGAAAAGGAAGAGAATAAGAATTAAATCAGGTGCCTATTGTTTATTCTGCATTATTTTTTTTTCCGTCAGGATATCATATACCACTATCAATTTTACATTAGATATTAATTACAGTGTGAACCATAATGTTTAACATGTTCTTAAATTATGAACTTATAGTGAATTAGTGATTTGAGTATAGTTTCTTGATAGCAGTCTTTTAAATATGTAACGTTTTCAGTTTTTGTACATGTGAAATTCGGAAAGAATTGATTGACATTCTTTTCCCTGTTTGTGAGCTGGTGATGAAGAGGCTCTACAAGTGGAAGACAAGTCACCTCAAGCTAATACTAGCAGGAACATCTTCCACACATCATCATACAGGTGATTTGGTGTTTTAATATAATCACAGTATCACTATTTTTGGCACATATTATTCATGTAAACTTGGACATGTTTTAAAAAACTTGAGGCTTGGTCTCAAGGCGCCCTCGAGCGAAAACGGCCAAAAAATGAGTCTGAGGCGCGCCTCATGGTGTTTTTACGTAAATGCGCCTCAGAGGAGCTGAGGCGCTAAGAAAGCTGCGCCTAAGGGATTTTGATAGTTGTTTTGATGTTTGACCTTTTGTGTTAATTTCAGGCATTTCATATCTTTTTTATGTGTGTTTTTGATGAATCTGATGATGAAATTAATTAGTATTATTATTTTACAATATATATAATTTTTATATTTATTTATTAATACCGCCTCGGCCTTACGCCTCGTTTCGCCTCGAGGCTTACGCCTCGTGAGGCGAAGGGAAAACGCCTCGAAACTCATTTTCGTTCTTTTAAACCTTGCTTGGGATAATATTGGGTGTTTGACATTCTTTTTGAGCTTTTGGGAATCCATAGAGCTATCCTATATACCATTGATTAGCATTGTTGTTTTTGTTTTCTCTTTTTTGATAAGATGGGGATAAGGGTCAGCCTTTGACCTTGCACATGAAAGGGTAGGCGTTAACTAGGGCACGGGGCTACGAGTATTGCATTACGTATATAATCATATTTTTTCCTCATAGTAGAAACTAGAAACAAGTTTACAACCTTAGTTATTCCATAGTCAGGGGCGCAGCATAGTGGGGGCAGGAAGGGGCGGCCGACCCCCCGAACTCTTTGCTCAGTAGGGGAGAGTATGTAGTTTTCGTATAGAAATTTTTGGGTATATACGTTTTCGACCCCCCCGGTCGGAAATCTCAAGCTTCACCACTGTCCATAGTATCATTCCGTAATACCTTTTGTGCAGCCCACGATGATAAGTTACTCTTATCCTGCAGATTGAAAATGATTTGCAGAATCAGCAGGAACTTGACGCGTGTCACCAGGTTCGGTCATATTAAATAAGTTTTCTATGGTTAGAAAGCAAGGAGAAGATTCTAATATCTAGCCGAGTTCAACTGACACATTCTGATATTAGGGAAAGTTTTTTATGATTGCAAAGGGGGAAGAAGCGTTTGAGAAGATTAACAGTGAATGGGATGAAAAGAAGTGGAGTTTAGAGAATGATTACAAAGTGGATAAATGTTTTATCCATGCACTTTACATGAATCCTTCGATAAGATCTGAAAAACTGAAAGTATTAGAAAGAGAATTTGCCAACAAATTGGAAGAACATGAAAAGTATTCGGAGACTTGCCTTGACAAGTTAAAGGCAAAAATGCTGGCACCCCAGGGACAGGTGGCCCCCACATTACCTGAAACTCGAAGTGAAGGGCAAAGTCATGATGAACCTGTGTGTGAAGGTGCTAATGACATCAAGTCTGCAACAGTATCAAGTGAGCAGATTGGAGAAGTTCCATCTCAGCAGCTTGATGATGACATGGAGGTTGATGTGGTGGAAAAAGTTGACTCTGGTGTGAATGTATGGCGCCACCTGTCCACTCTGGTGACGTTGAAATACAAGCTGGAAATTACAACAAAGAAAATGTTGAAGATGACACTGTAGGCCTTGATACATCACATGATGTGGAAGACCGTCATAAAACTGTTGATGATATGGCCCCGAAGTTGAATCTGGTGAGATGGGAACGCCAGCTGGCACCTGTCAACTTCCAGATGCCAGTCAACTTGATCGGATCATTCCAGATGAGAACCAGATTTCCTGTCATCTACCGACCCAATGGTTGCCGAAAATCCATCTGATACGCTTCCACCAAGCGGATGATTACTTGAACCTACTTGTGAAGAGCCAACCCTTATTGTGCCAGAATCCTTAAAAATTTTGGAAGAAAGTCTTGCAGCTGCTACTGAGACACCTCATGAGGCACAGCAGCCTCGTTTAGCTACGTCGGTTGCACCCGCACCACCGGTTGATGCACTATACATGTTTGATAACCTTACTAACGAAGTGAGCCTTCAAATGCCCAATCAAATGCATCCACTTCAAGCTGAAGTAGAGCGGTTATACACACTGAAAGATAATGCAACCAAGTTCCATCGAGAAATGGTCAGTCATTTCTTAATTTACCTTGATAAGTTAACTCATATTGATTTGAGTTTTCATCGTCATATCGGTATTGTTTTCATGCAGAAACAAAGGCTTAATACCGAGTGTGAAAAGGAAATAGCGGAAATTGTTGCTAAAATAAGGCTCAAGTATGAAGCTAAACATGTAGAAGCAGATGCAGCTTATAACTCAAAAAAGAATGGAACTTGAGACCAATATTAATAGAGTAATCTTGAACAGACTATTGGCCGAGGCTTTCAGATGTAAGGGTCAAGGTACTTAATATAAAAAAATATAAATAAAACAAAATGAAATTTGTATATTGCTTTTGCGTTGTCAATTTTAATGGAATGTTGTTTCATTCGTTGCAGACTCTCTGGCTGAATTAATTAGGTTATCGGTTTCACCTTCTGTGAGGATTTTCTATGGTCAATCTGCAGGAAACGGCAGCCACTACAACCACCACCGTCACTGCCACAACCACAGCCACAACTGCGACCGCCACAACCGCCTCTTCAGATAGTTCACCAACCAGCAGATCTGTTCTCAACCACACCAAGCAGGCTACGACCACCACCTGTTCTCTTGCATTAGCTACTCTACTGATGTCGCTCTCTTGATCGACCGATCAAGGCTCCTCTGTATTTTCGCAGCACACAACCCACTGGGCACCACTACTGCGCTACGCCACCAACAAAGGTAATTCTCAACCGTTTATAAAAAAATTTGGCAACGGGAACTTGAAATTGTTTTGGGGGGTTGGGGCAAACTCCTGCACCTAGGAATACAGTTGGGAAAGATGAGTTCGAAAACAATATGTTAAAAGTGTTAATCGAATGGCTTTGTCCACAAATTGGGGTTTGGCCCGATGCTCCGGCCCTACGGTTGTTCATTGTTCAGTTTGAAACGTTCCAAACCCTTCATTGGTTTGGTTTCACGGTTGGTTTTTCAAAATAAATCCAGTTAGTCGGTTTAGTAGCTTTCTAATCGTATTGAACGGTTTGGTTTGTGGTTTATGCTTGAAACCGGTCGAAAAATAAACGAACGTGTCCGTAGAATTTTGGGCCAGGTGGATTATACAACGATTGAATTTTGCTTAAAAATATAATATGAGGAGCCGGACTTTTAGGTTTTCACTCTTGGAATGTTACCGCTTCATTTGTTTGATCGTGTAATATACAATTTTGTTATAAAGTTCCAATCAGCTCAAACCGTGAAAGCAAACAAAGCTAAATCATTAGCAACTGTATGGTTCGGTTACAATTTGATTTTAGTTTACAATGGTCAAAAATTGTTACTAACATTCTCGGGTTGATCTAAAAACTGTCAAAACCAAACTGTTAACGCTATCCTTTGAGAAACGAGGTGGTGTTTTCGATTCTAGCTTGACGCGGTTATTATTTTCTTTTGCCAATTGTTTTTGTCTGTGGCTGGACCATGGTTGGATAGTGGATACTTGGATATGAACTTTAGCCCGTTTCGCGACCCACATGTGCAACCAATCTGTTTGCTGTTTATTACATTTGTACTACTTATTTGGAGTAAGTTATGTATTATTATATCCCCAACTCATTTTAGTTCACTGAATTAGTCATTTTGTTCTAGATTTTAATGCAAGTTAATTTATGTCAAGAATACATAGAATGTGTTGTTGTAGATCTCTAATTTATTTTATAATAGAGTATAGTGCAATTTGCCACCCTTTAGTTTGGTTCAGATTGCGCTTGCCTCCTATCTTCCACTTTTTGCCTAATGGTGGTGGACATTTCATCACACTCTACAACCTTGTGTTTGGTTCAGATAACAATTTGTCACCCTGTGGTTGGGTTCGGGAATCAAGTTTTGGGTGCATATGTGATGAAATATCCACCACCGGGGATCATTAGGCAAAACGTGAAAGATAAGAGGCAAACGGCAATCTGAACCAAACCACAGGGTGGCAATATATATTATATACAGTGGCTCAATGCTTTGTCCAGTCTTATAAAATATATTTTTTAAATTAAATTCAGAATATACTTCAAAAGATACTTTATAGAGATGATTTCAGGCGTGTTGGATAATAGATCAAATCGATGAATATTTTAGCGACGAGTGATAATTGGGTAACCGGTTGTGTACACAAATAATTAACAATGGTAAATGATAGTTAAAGATCAAAAATTCGAGAAGAATACCTTTAAGTTATGAAATGCATATGCATTACGAATCAAGAAGAATACTTTAAACAGGTTTCATATTAAATCGATTATTCCGTTGCCATCAGCTTCTTTGAAGACAAAGGTGAATAATTTGTTTCTTGCTTTAAAATTTCAAGAACCAGTATTCCTTCA
Organism: Scalesia atractyloides; assembly: GCA_947069175.1. Lineage (NCBI taxonomy): Eukaryota > Viridiplantae > Streptophyta > Magnoliopsida > Asterales > Asteraceae > Scalesia > Scalesia atractyloides. The sequence continues at coordinate 79,533,997 of CAMTDV010000004.1, read as the reverse complement.
ATCAGCAATGTAAATTGACGTTCAGACTACTTGAACTTGAATATGTATCAAAAACTGGGCTTCCATAAGCAAAAAGATGGTCATGAAAGAAGAGATTTGTAAGTCTTCAACCATATCAAAATTGAAATCTCAAAGCACTTGAGTTAAATTTAATTCAAAACCTTTTCCAATATTATTTCTTGAAAATTAATCTGAAATCTCGAAAAAAAGTATAAACTTCTATGGGGAAAGATCAAACACAAATAAACTTAACATACAAACTACATGAAAAGACAAAAAAAACGCGTTGGCATTTTCGTAAATATTAGTAACTATCAAAATTACCCTACAAATGATCCTCTGGGGGGTTAGGTTTTTTTTTTAGGTTTTTTTTAGGTTTTTTAGGTGGAGGTGGTGGTTAGGTTTTTTTGGGCTTTTTTTGGGTTAGGTATAGTTTTTTTATCAAAATTACTCTACAAGAACATTTTACAAAATTACTCTACAAGATCAAAATTAATCTACAGTATCATTTGTAGGGTAATTTTGATAGTTACTGATATTTACGAAAATGCCACCGGGTTTTTTTATCTTTTCTTTATGTTTGTATGTTAACTTTATTTGTACAATAACTTTCCCCTAAACTTCTAATATTAAAGCATCATTGATTTAGCAGCTGAACAAATTATTTAAAGTATATAGCATCAATAATTTATAGTTTAATCTCAAGAATATTCTATAAAGTTTATCACATTATCACATATGAGGGCAAAGTGCGAATAGAATCACATACTACTAAAAATTGCAAGACAAATTTACACAATTTAGATACACATTTGACTTTATGAAGTCAAAGATAACATCAATTTAATCTGTTATGCAATTTAGATACATATTTGACTTTATAAAAACATAACATCAATTTAACTCATTTTTATGATAATTTCTCGATTTACCCCATAAGCATCTTAAAAGTTTGTACACTTTTCAATTCTAACCCCTCTCAGAATGCTTTGACTTCTTTATACATGTTGCTTTAAAACTTATACTTATGTCAAAATTACCAAAAGAGTAAAAAACTCAGTTTCCTTAATAATGTAGTATAGATAAGCCAAACATAATATTATGATAAAAGCCAACCATAACATAAGTCAAACATGTCTTAATATAAGTCAAAGCTAGCATCAATCACTAACCCGAAAAAACATACCTAACATAAGTCAAACATGTCTTAACTTAAGTCAAACATATACCTATACAATGTCTTAAAAACCTTAACACCATTCAAATAAAAAAATCCAAGCAAGTGTTAACATCTTTAACATCATTCTTGAGTAACCTGTGGTGCACCTTGTGTTGCATCTTTTAAAGCAGGTTCTTCAAGATTCACCCTGACCTCTTGCAGCTTCTACAATTCTGCCTCTTATTCCCACATTTGCTACATGTTAGGGTGCTCCCCCTTCCTTGTCATTTTACCGCCTTTGTCAAATGATTCTTGAACCTCCTCAATAAATTTCTCCTTATTTTCTTTGGTTTCCACCTATTCAATTGGCATGCACATTTATGTTAATACAACAAACATATGCCATTCATACATATTCATTCAATTCATTCCTGTTTATAATGTTTAGGTGGAACAAGTGTTGTGGGACACTCTGAAGGACTCCACATTTCAGGCTCTGTGATTGGTTTAAGAAAACATTTTTTTTCAGATGTCCGAAAATATCCAAAGTATCCAAAATATATCTGAAATATCCGAATACTTATATTCGGATATCCGAAATATCTGGTTCTGAATATGAAAAAAGAATAAAAATTAACTAAAAACTTGGAGATTCGGATATCTGATTCACTATCCGATCGGATATACAAAATTTCGGATATCCGATCACTATCCAATCGGATATACAAAATTTCGGATATCCTACATTTTGGATACGGATTCGGATAGTGAAATCTGGTATCCGAAAATTTCGGATATCCAGTTTTGAACACCCCTATCTTTGACCATCATTTACCATTGTTAATCAATGGGGTACACAACCCGATACCCGATTTTCTTTCGTCACTAAAATATTCCATGTTAACCAACCTGCATGAACCATCTCTACAAGATATCAACCCGTTACCCAACTCAATCTAGGTTTAAAAAAATTATGAGAAAAACGCCCTATTTGGAATTTGCTATAGGCCCCAAAAAGTTTAATCAAAATCATGTTTCATTCAACATCAAAGTCACATAATCACATCTAATTTGAACAAAAATAAATAAAAAAAATGGAAAAGGAAAAAAACTAACCTTGTAAGTAGGCAATGAGCGGCCGACTGGTCACGACTGTAGGACGCAAACTGCCAAAGAATGACGTCTACTGTAGTACGCAGACTGCCAAAGAATGATTTGTGCACCGCGGCGGCAAAATCAAAGTTTTACTTTACTTGTCTTGATCTTTGGAAACATGAATAATAAAGCATTCGTGGACTTGAAAACAAATTCTGACTATGTTGCTGGAAAACCTTCCTGTCATCGAGTAGATTCAAAAACTCCTGTTTATTTTCATGTTCGACTCATATCAAATTTGATACATGTTTCATACTTGGCTGTTTTAGGGGCAAATCATGCTACGGTTTTTTTGTGTTAAGTTTTTGTAACAATCCTCAAAAAGGTCACACAACAATTCATAATCGAAACCCCAAACACGTATGACGAGAACCAGAACAAAAAACGACGAAATTAAGGTTTAATCGCCGTCGCGCTTTGCGACAAGATTTGTAAAAGCCGGTTGCGTGACGGCGCTTCATTTTCGCCTGGAGACATGTGTCGCCACGTGGCAGACCTACAAGACTGACTAAGCACACCTAAGCCCTATTTCACCCCAGGGGGTGACGCGACGGGCATTGATGATGTTGGTCGTGTGACGCGATGACATCAAAATTCAGCTATAAATAGAGCATATCATGGGCATTCCAAACTGCTCAAATTCAATTTCTTTCTCTCATTCTCTCTCTCTAATGCAAGAACTCCTAAATCTCGAAACTTTGCTCCGTAGAAAGTGTACTAAACCCTGATCACTAAAATGATACCCTGTCCGATTGGTCTGAAACCAAATAAACGGATGTTTAAGTGCTACCTGTATAAGGCTATACTTTTTCATCTACGTTGTGGTTTTGATCTCGTGATTGTCGTTAAAGTTGATTCGGTTTTACACTTATGCGTATTGTACTCTGTTAAATTAGATGCTTGGTTATCAGAAGGCTTAGAACTACGACTATAGACTTATAAAAAGCCTAATTATCTGAAGGCTCAAGAACTACAAGCTAGCAAGGTGAGTTCCTCTGAATCGTTTCTAAAACGGGATGTGATGTTCTGACTGGTTGGTAATAATTAAAGAATCAAACTATGTATAGCATCTGTGATACATGGCAATGATTGATAGGATGATTGAGGGCTGATTGTCTGTATCTGATTTAGCCAGTAGAGTTTGTATACATAGCCTGGTTATGTGAACATATCGTGCTTGCTCTGTTCTTATCTGTTTGCCATGATTATATCTGATTGATGTTATAGTCGATAAAAATATGTTTTTGAATAGAGTAAACTGTCATTCTGGTCCCTGAGGTTTGGTCAGGTTTGCCATTTTAGTCCAATTCTCAAACTTTTTGCATCTGGGTCCCTATGGTTTCAGTTTTATTGCCATTTTGGTCTAAATCTCAAATCGGGTCAGATTTCTAAAAAAACTGTTTTTTGTCCTTTTCATCAGAGGCATTTTGGTCATTATACTTTTATTATAGCTAATTATTAATTATTAATTAAAAATAAAATATATATGTATGCACACCCTCTTCCTTTCCCTGCACACACACACTCTCGCCCTCGGCTCACCCTCTTCCCTGCACACACACACACTCTCTCTAGGTTTTTCGATCGGAACGACGCCGATTTATTCAGATTCCGACTCGGAATCTCGCATCAGCGATTGCTTGTGCAGAGGTGACGGTCGCCGTGAAATGTACTGTGACGATTGCGGCAGATGAGGTGGATGAGGATGAATATGATGATGAGATGTAGGAGTAGACGGAGATCGGCGAGGCGGCGATGACGTGTCTCCGGCGACTCTACCACGGCCACTGCGGTGGTTCTTCCATTTTCTCCGGTACAGTTGAAGCCATTTTGTCAGTTTTTTTCACTGTTTTTCTACCTAAACGGAAGATGAACTTTTCGTTCATGTCAGGTTTTCGGAGCAACTCTAGGTCGATCATGCGATGGCGATGGTGTAGGTGTGGATACGGTGGTGTTTGAGGGGTTTGGGGATTTTGAGGGATTAGGCTGAGATCAAGTTGATCTCTTGGATTCTTGTTGTTGTGGTTTGGTCTTGGGTTCGGTTTCTGGGTCCATGGTGGGTGGGTTTGGGTTGAAGATCGTGGGTTGATCAAGAATTGGGAAGTGGAGAGCCGAGGAGTTGTGGTGGTTTTTTGGGCTCTGGATGGCGGTGTTCGATAGAGAGGAGAGAGAGAGAAAAAACATTATTGAGAGAGAGGTGTGTGTGTGTGCAGAGAAAGGTGGTATTATAATATTTTTTTGATTATTTTTAATTAATAATTATTTATAATAAAAGTATAATGACCAAAATGCCCCTAAGGAAAAGGACAAAAATTAGGGTTTTTTTTAGAAATCTGACCTGATTTGAAATTTGGACCAAAATGGCAATAAAACTAAAACCATAGGGACCCAGATGCAAAAAGTTTAAGATTAAGAGTTTGGAGTATTAATAACTGTATCCATAGAATATCTGCGTGACATAGATAATAAATAATAGGAGTTAATACATTCAATTGCTGGCATACGGCAAACCTCAGGGACCAAAATGGCAGTTTACTCTTTTGAATAAGATTATTTATGTTCATGAACTCACCAGTTTATGCTGAGTCCAATATTTTCGGGCACACATCCTAGGTGCCATGTGATTGCAGGAATCTAGTATGACGAGATATGAGGAGATAGAAGTCTAGAGGGCTGCTGAAGATTTAGATCTCTAATATAGTAAAACTGATGTAATATTATTATGTAATATGAGAGATGCATAATACTCTTTAATGAAAGTTTGAAACTTCCTTTGAAATCCTCTGGTTACTATGCGTTCTGTATATCCGATGCGTAACACTTCCTAGAGCTTATCCTGAGATGCGGGTGTTACAGTTTTCGATGATCTAAGACTTCAGGCATATAAAGTAAGTGTTCACTATTGGATTAACAAAGTTGTAGTGTTAAACCTTTCAAACTTGATTTATGTTTCAAGTGTTAGCTTTACAGATAAAGCCCCAATATTATGCTTCAAGTTTCCAAGCTTTGTGGTTCCTGGTATTGGAACCACATCAGTTCCTTGGTGATGCACCCAGGCTAAGGCTAATTGAGCGGCGTTACACCCTTTTCTTGTAGCCTTGTCGTTGCTCGCTCGAATATAGTCTTGTTGTGATCCACATTTTCAAACCTTGGCATCCATTACAATGAGAAACTTAAACTTAATCCATTTATGTATATACATTTAAGGACTTTTTTTTCTAAATTTTGGTGAGTTTTACATAAGAGAGTGATTAGATTCTTGGAGTATGCAAATTTGACTACATGTCTAGAATTTTATCAGTACCAATGTATGGCAACTATATATGTTATATCAATCGAACAAAAGAACCTGAAAAATACGATACTAACATAACCAAAACGATATATACATGTGTTGGTTTTGTTGGAAAAAAAAAAGTAACACTATTTACAATTACAATAATCATATTTTTTTTCTTCTTTCTCAATTTTTTAATTTAATTTTCGATATTTCCCTCTTTTTCGAAACCAAAATTTCTGTAACGACTCATCACACCCGTATTCTTATTATTCCTTCCTTCACACACTTCCCTTGTTTTCTACCACCGGAGACCTTTTTCACACGCCGGAAACTTCTCATCACCGGCGTTTGCATGACACTCTCACGATCCTAGCTAACAACTGCAACTTTCTCTATCTATTCATGAATTTTTCATACAATATTCAACGCAGCTCGAGGTGATTCTGCAGTTACATTCATTTGCTGAAATTCGGTGCATTTTGTTAATGAATTTAGCTGTATGTGTGTTTATTTGTTGGAGAAAAGTGTATATTAGGTCAATTTTTGTATATTGTAAAGTAGAATTTCGGTTTTAATTACGCATATAATGTAGGGTAGGGCTGGCAATTTTGACACGAACAGATAACACGACACGAACATACACGAAGTTATCATATTTCGTGTTTGACCTTAACAGGTTTCGTGTCTAAAACAGGTCGACACGATAATAACTTAACAGTTTCGTGTCTAAACAGGTTAAAACCCGTTAACCTATTAAGACCCGTTAAGTACATGTTAATAATTAAAAATTGTAAAAATATTATATGTGGTGTGGACATGGGTCATTAGTCGTGGGACCTGGGATGAATTATACACAAACACATGCGGTTCTTTTTCCACAATCCAAACCCGAATTTTTAAATCTCTCTGAAAAACACCACCATTCCCTATTCAGTAGTGTTCGTGTCTTAAACAGGTCGTGTTCGTGTCTTAACAGGTCGTGTTCGTGTTTTAAACAGGTCGTATGATACGTTGGTAATTTTTTTCGTGTCTTAACAGGTCGTTTCGTATAACCTGTTTATTAACAGGTTCATTTTCGTGTTTCGAAAATCTGACACGATAAGATTTCGTGTCGTGTTCGTGTTTACGTATTTCGGGTTCGTGTCTTATCGTGTTCGTGTCTTAACAGATCGGGTTGACCCGTTTTGCCAGCCCTAATATAATGTTGTTTGATGCATGTGAAATTGGTGTGTTGTTTAGGTTTTTTACTGGATTGTTGATAGTGAGTGGTTAGAAATGATGATCATATGGTAGTGTTTGGGTTTTTAGGGTTTTTAGGTGAAAATTTTGAAGTTTTGCCCTAAATTATAGGGATAGGGGATGAGATGCGACATGTTTTGAAGCTTTAGCAACCATACATTTATATAATATAAATTTGTAACATTTCTAGGCATATAGTGTTGTACATTTAGGTTAGTTGGTGTTTCATGCTTTAGTTAGTTGTATCCTTAGTTTAGGAGGTTGTAGGCTTGTAGCATTTTGTTTAATATGCCGCGTGAAAATTTTGCGAGTTAACACGACGCAACGTAATACAGGTTCAACGTTTTTACGTCTATTTTTTTTCTTGTTTGACAAGTTCGTCGCAATGCGCAGTTCCTAGGTCGAGTCAGTGTTGGTGTTCGCTGGCGGTGGTGTGACATTGGTACTATTTGACACGGTTCTAGGCCCGCCACAAGCGGGGTGCTTAATTCTAGTTGTTGTAATCTATAAACACTTCTTACATTTTGTCTCTGCTTATTTTTTGTTGAGTTTTAGTTCATAGTTTGGTTATAGAGACATGCAAAGCAGCTGGTAGCATGGAAAATGCAGAGACCAATGTTGATTCTACAAATTCCAAATTTGTAGAATTCTGGGTTCCTATTCCGATTTCAAACGTGCAGCTTGAACAGTATTGTGCTACTCTACTTTCTAATGAATGCGGCTCTTCGTTCATACTCAAAATGTGATACCCTCGGGGCTCTTAACGACATTTTTGTTACCATCCGAAAGGTTTGTTCTAGGTTTCTAGCTCTGTTATTTCATCATTTCAGTATTTTGAATCTGAAATATGATAAAGTAGTAATATTGGATATTATGTTATCTTGAAGTGTTGTAATCACCCCTACACGGTGGATCTAAAAGTTGAAAAATCACTTATAAAGGATAAGGACCGAAGTATGGTAGTAGATGTTGGCGTGGAAGCAAGTGGCAAACTACGGTTTCTTGACCGCATACTACCTGAAATCCAAAAGCAGCAACGAAAAGTGCTCATCCTTTTTCAGGTAAGTATAAATTAACGATCTTGTTATTTTTAATGTACAATAAGGTATTAAGGTCCAACTCATTTCATGATTTTTTTATAAATCTAGCCTACAAGTGGTGTCTCAAGCGGTAATCCTTCACTTGGAAATTTATTAGTTGAGTTTGTCATTTGAAGATTTGGTCAAGACTCATACGAATATGTGGATGGGGTTCCAACCATCTCCTCGAAGAAGCAAGCTGCAATAAACATGTTCAATAAAGATATGACTAAATTTATCTTCTTACTAGAATCTCGAGCGTGTCCTCAGACCATTAAATTATCATCAGTTGATGCTATCATCTATTCGACAGCGATTTGAATCCCTCAAATGATCTGAAGTCATTGCAAAAGTTATCTATCGATTCACAGTCAGAGCAAATCTTGATATTCCGATGATACTCTTTATCCACCGTAGAGATAAAATTCTAAACTTGCAGAGATCAATGTGGCTCTAGATATCAGGTCACAAAGTTTAAGGAGTAATTATGATGCTTTACTCATGTGTGGGGCTTCTGACTTATTTGAAAAATTGACCAAATTTCATAGTCAAACTGTTGTAAATATTTCATCTGAAGAATCTTTTCTAAAGGATGTAGTGGAGGAGTTTTTATATATACTCTCTCACAAATGTAAAAGCGAGGATACAACATCGAAATCGATCATCACCCGAGTTCAAAATACCCTGTTACAAGCTGAGGTGAAAACACATTTACCCGATGGAGATCAGCCTTATATATTTTGGAAAAAACTATTGGAGGGACGGTGTCCAGCATGGAAATTTGTATCTCAATCGACCCCGCAACGTCAAAGAAAAAGCCCTAATTATCTTTTGGAGGGAGAAAGTGATGTGGATGGTGGTGGTGTAAAGACACATAGGAAAATTGTAAATGATGAACCTGCTCAGTTGAAGAATGTAACTGGAGGAGTAAATGAGGGTAAATGAGTAGTATTGTCTTTTATGTTTTTTGTTTGTGTAATAGAGTGTCTTGTCGTTTAAGATATTGATATGTTACTGAACTTACTTCAGGGGTTTCGGCAGCAACTAACAAGTCTCAGTCACTGTCTGGTGATCAGTTTTGGTTAACAAGTATGCTTGATCATTTGAAGCCCACTGTGTCTGAGCTTTGCAACATTCTCAAGTTTTTGGTACGTTTTTGCATATTGTGTTGAATTCGGTGATTTTATTACATGTCAAAAATGGGCTGGGTTGACCCGTAAACACTTTTGTCCATTTTCTTTAACTTGTTAGCTAATCAATGCAAGAGTACAAGTTTAATCTCAATAATATTCAAATTTTAGACTAATAACGATCAAGGTTTAAAAGTACGGAATGGTGCCTTGAGGCGTTTTCCCTTCGCCTCGAGGAGAACCGAGTCGGAATTAAAAAATAAATATAAAAATTATATATCTTATAAAAAGAAAATAATAACTAATCTCATCACCAGATTTATCAAAAACACACATAAAAAGAAATGCTTGAACTTGACACAAAAAGTCAAAAACATCAAAACTCCAACTCCCTGAGGCACACATGATTACCAACTTTTCTTAGCGCCTCAGCCATATGAGGCGCACCTACAAAATAACCCCCCAAGGTGCCTCCTCAGACTCGTTGCGCCTTGCCTCAACGATTTGGAAGGTTATATACTCTCAACTCGTTTGACCCGTTTTGTTTATTTTAACCTTTTTTAATTGACCCGTTTTGTTTATTTTAACCTTTTTTAATTGACCCGTTTTGTTTATTTTAACATTTTTTTATTGACCCGTTTTGTTTATTTTAACATTTTTTAATTGACTTGTTTGAGATAAAACACAACTTAAATTGAAATTGCTGTTTTGTTTTTTATTTTTTAGTTTATCTTGTGTAGGAACAAGAGTGAACTAGGATATTCCTGAGGATCGAGGAAACTAAACATGTTACCTATTGTTATCCTGTTTCGATGCTTATGTAACCTGTTGAATAGTAATAAAAGTTTAGTCGACTCTAAACGCAGGAGGATGTGAAGATCATAGTGGATAGATTTCTTGAATATGTCGTTAAATTTTAAAGTCGGAAAGGAACATACAAGTTTATTACAGGCTCTCATGATATCACTGGTACTCTCTTTTAACAAACTGAATGCTCACTTTTTTGACAATATTTAATGTATTTACTGACATGAGATTTTTCATATTTTAGTGTTGGATTGGTTCTTCTCTAGTGAAAAATAAAATCGATAGGAGTGAGTCCTTTGTTCTTGCAAAGAAGCACTTCGAATTCAGCTGCACGGAAGAAGAAATAGAATCGGTGTACAATAAGCTGAAACTAGTAAAAGACAAATACTTAAACCATGTGCTACCACATGTTGAGTCTGCTGAGGTGGCAAAACCAGCTGTGAAAGAAGAGAATGCTGAAGATAACATTATACTACCTGCTGCGTTACATGCTAATGAAGACCATAATGTTTCTTTTCGTTCCGATAGTGGTAATCCAGTGTGTGCAGCCATATCACAGGACAAAACACCATCTGTTCATGTAGGTTATTTGCATTTAGCATATTCCGAATTCTTATTTTGTTCATCATGTGTCTCGGAACTTTAATTTGAACTTCTTTAGTCTTTTCAGGAAATAAAAAATGAGCCTCTTCAACTTGAACAACTTCCAGACAGTGGAGTTCAAGATGAAGAAATTAACGTTGGTAATCTGCAACCGTCAGGTGCCAGTCAACCTGATCAGATCATTCCAGACGATGAACCGGCTTTCCCATCATCTACTGATCCAACGGTTGCTGAAAATCCATCAAGTGAGCCATTACTTGAACCCACAGTGGAAGATAACGTAACCAAGTTCTATCAAGAATTGGTAAGTCATTTATTTATAAACTTTAATAAGTTAACTCATATTGATCAACATTTCATTATACTATCGGTTTTGTTTTCGTGCAGAAACAAAGGCTGAAAGCTGAATGTGAGAAGGAGATAGATGAAGTTGTTGCACAAATACGACTCAAGTATGAAGCTAAACATCAAGAAGCAGATGCGGCGTACAACTCAAAAAAGATGGAACGTGTGACCAATATTAATAGAGTCCCCATGAACAAAGGATTGGCTGACGCTTTCAGGTCTAAGTGTCAAGATCTTACTAATTCTGTGCATCAAGGTATATTTACATGGAAAAAAATTCGTATATTGTTTTTGTTTCCTCCATTCTAATGGAATACGATTGTTATTATTTACAGTATCTCAGGTTACTCCAACCACACCTACCACTAGCATGCCGCCACCGCCACCTGGCTTTAACATGAGTAAACTCTTAGCCTTGCATAATGAGGAGGAGGAGGATCCTGATTTATAGGGAAGAAAATCCTATGGAGATTAGAATGGAGGATGATCCGATATAATAGAGGAAGTAATTGTGGAGGATGTTGAAATGGTACGAGCATGGTATAGAAGATGTTGATGAGCATACGATCAGCATAGTGATGATTTACAGAGCATTATGTTGATATCGATAACTATGACAGCAATAGTGAGAATGATGACGGATTTTACAGTGTTTAAAAAAGTTGCAAAGAATTAGAAGAGAAGAAAAAATCTAGGATTATTATCGTTTAAATTGAAAGAATTGAGGAAGACAAGTTTGATTGAACCGTTTAAGGAGAAGTTGCATGAGATGGTTAAAAACTATGCACTCAAGTCAAGAAAAGAAGCTTACATTGCTAAAAATGAACCTTTAAGGTATAGGGTAGTTTGCATGGGTACAAATCCTACATTGATAGGTGTTGAATGTTTAGAAGGGCAAAGTTCTCAGAACACCATAGGTCAAAGTAAAAAAACCCAAAAAACTTTGTAAAAGGAAAACCAAACCCACTTGCCCTTGGGCTGTTCACATCTCTAGACGAACAATCCTAATTCGTGGTGTGTTAAAACAATTTGTCATCAACACCAATGCCTCCAAACTACGGAACCTAGTTTGTACACTATGAGTTCCATAGCCAAAGAGATTGAACCAATTATTGAAAGCAATCCAGAAATACCCTTGCGTGCTCTTCAAGATGTAATCCAAAAAAAAAACATCAGGTACAGGTTTCACTTTCGAAAGTTTTTAGAGCTAAAATGATTGTTACAAAAAAGTTGATTGGTGATTATAGAGATCAGTACAATATGCTAAGAACTTATTGTGAAGAACTGTTAAAGGCTAATCCAGGTAGCGCCATCAAAATAGATGTGGAGCCATTTTCTAACCCTAGTAGTAATACCAGGCAGTTTAAAAGAGTATACATATGTTATGCTGGCATGAAGAGAGGCTTTAAGATATGTGGGAGAGAAATTCTTGGATTGGATGGTTGTATTATGAACGGGCAATATCCAAGTCGGATCTTGAGTGCTGTAGGTTTTGATGGTAACAATGGTATATATCCATTTGCTTTTGCTCTTGTGGAAGCTGAAACTTATGAGAGTTGGTCATGGTTCTTAGATTAGAATGATCTTGACTTAACATGCAATTCTAATTTCACTTTTATTAGCGACCGTCAAAATGTAAGTTTTCATGAATCAATTATGTCTAAGCTATATGAATTAATCTAGCTTGTTTGGTCCAATTCATGTAGGGTGTTATTCCAGCAATGAAGAGGGTTTTCCCTAATGCTGAGCATAGGTATTGTCTTAGACATATATACGAGAACATAAAAAAGCAATGGTGTGGAGATGTGTTTAAAAACTTGCTATGGAAAGCAGCTTCTGTTACTACCTTAGCTTACTTTAACAATGTTATGCAAGACATAAGGGATAAAGACCCAACCTTACATGATTGGCACTTCAAATGCCACCCCAAACCTGGTCAAGATCTCATTTTACAAGTAGTGCACAATGTGATATCTTATCGAACAACATTTGTGAGGAGTTTAACAGACAAATAATTGGAGCTACAGACAAGCCTGTGATCACATGTTTGGAGTACATCAGGTAATACATGACAAAAAGGATTGCTAATGTAAAGAATGTCCAGGAAAAATCAAATGGTCAATTAACACCGTATGCTGAAGGGGTCTTTGATGACATTAAAAAGCAGCATCACATATGATGTTCTCATGGTGGATTCTTCAAAATATCAGGTATAACATTTTAAATTTTCATCCTTTTCAAAAAGGGGGGATGTGGTGGCGCTGATAGCCGAAAGACAAAGGAGTACATGCACTAATTGGCTTTTTCTTAATTGCCGAGTGTTATGTGCCTTATGTCCAAGGTTTGATGCAAACTACTATCGAGCCGGGGGTCTCACTGGAAGCAGTCTCTCTATTCCTACAGGGTAGAGGTAAGGCTGTCTACATCTTACCCTCCTCGGACCCTACCTTAGCTTTGCTATTGGTGGGATTTACTGAGTATGATGATGATGATCCTTTTCAAAGGGGTTGGTACTAATGTTGGAGATTATATTACTAGGTGAGTGGTTCAAGGTCTCAGTGTGTGGTGAATGTGGATTTGAAAACATGCTCATGCAGAAAGTGGGATTTAACTAGGATGCCGTGTAAACATGCAGTAGCTACAATTTGGGACATGTCTAAAATGGTATTAGGGTTGGTATACCAGAAAATTGGGTGTCTAAAGTTTATGGTTAGATACATGGAAAGAAGCTTACAAGCATAACATTGAACCAATCACATGGCCTAATATGTGGACTCCATCAGAGTGTCCCACAACGCTCGTTCCACCTAAACATCATAAGCAGGTAGGAATTGAATATAATGACATATGTTTGTTGTATTAACATAAAAGATGTTTGTCAATTGAATAGGTAGAAAGGCCAAAGAAAATAAGGAGAAGGTCTTTCGAGGAGGTACAAGAATCATTTGACAAAGGGGGGAAAATGACAAGGAAGGGAAGCACCACAACATGTAGAAAATGTGGGGAAAGGGGGCATAATTGTAGAAACTGCAAAGGTCAAGGTGAGTCCGGAGGTTTAGCGGTTACTGCAGAAGAACCTGGTTCACAAGATGCAACACAAGGTACACCACATGCCACTCGAGAATGATGTAAAGGATGTTAACACTTTGTTCGGCTTTCTGTTTGAATATTGTTTATGGTTTTTAAGACATTGTATGGGTTTATGTTTTGACTTAAGTTGAGACATTTTTTATTTATATTAGGTATGTTTGTTAAGGTTAGTGTTTAATGTTATGTTTTACTTATGTTAAGACACGTTTGACTTATGTTGTATTATGGCTAGGTTTTATAGTAATATTATGTTGGTTTATTATCATTTGCATGGGTTAAATTGATGTTATGTTTGACTTTATAAAAAATTAAATATGTATCTAAACTAGAAGTTATACCCGTGCTTCGCTGCGGGATAACGTTTTTTAAAGTTACGCTTTACGACTAGTTGTTTATAAAATTTAAACGTAGAAAAAACGCATTTAACAACTATGTATTTAAAAAGCACAAAAATGTATGTTGTTGTAAAAGTGTATGCATAGAATACCCAAAAACAAATTCATAGGAAGTCATTTATCATTTAACTTGACCCAACTGGTTTCGGAAAAAAATTACGTCAAAATGTAAACAAATGGAAAACGTACATAAAAATAAACATGGAAACTTATTATATTTGAGTTGACATATTTTTGAATAAAATTTACCGAAACATAAACCAACTTAAATTTACGTACATAAATATAAGCATAAGCATGTAATAAAATAGTGTTTTTAAGTTAAAGAATGATATGGCTCGCGTTGTGGCGGTGTCGAAACGTAAAGTGGCTCAGATTTATACCGTCTAATGAAAATATATTAAATTTGACTAGATTCCTTTCTGAACAAAATTTACATCAAAACATAGACCAACTGAAAATTTAATGTATCTAACCCGACTCATTTCCGGAGAAAAAAATAAAATTTACGTCAAAACGTAACTTGAATTTATAAGTTAAAGAATGATATGCCGCGTTGTGGCGGTGTCGAAACGTAAAGTGGCTCAAATTTATACCGTCTAATGAAAATGTATAAAATTTGACCCGACTCCTTTCCGAAAAAATTTACATCAAAACATAGACCAAATGAAGATTTAATGTATCTAACCCAACTCATTTCCGGAGAAAAAAATAAAATTCACGTCAAAAAATAACTTGAATTTATACCACATGTAACTAAAGCTAAACACATAAAACTCAATCACAAAAGTATCTAGAAAGTTAAAGGGTTGTAAGTGTCAATGCTGAAAGTTGAGAAAACACAAAAAAAAACTTATCTCGAAATGTAAATCAACTTAAGTTTAAATCGACACGTAAAAAAATAAAGACGTTAAACTCAATTACAAAGTATTTAAAAAGTTAAGTGGTTGTAAGGGTCAATTCGTAAAATTTATAAAAAAAACACAAAAAGGCAAAAAAAAAACCAGTGTTCACGTAAAAAATAAAGACGTTAAAATCGATTACAAAGTATTTCGAAAGTTAAGGGGTTTAAATGTTAATTCTAAAAATTGAAGGTTAAAATTTAAAAAAATACAAAAAGAGAAAAAGCAAAAGACAAAAAAAGCCATCATCTTACAATTGTATATATGTATAATTATTTAATGTTATGTTTGACTTCATAAAGTCAAATGTGTATCTAAATTGCATAACAGATTAAAATGATGTTTTTTTTACATCATCAGGTCAAATGTGTATATTTTTTGAATGGCGATACGACTATATATTATATATATATATATGGCAGAGATATAACGAAAACCATCTTAGTTAAGAAAACTCAAAAAACTGCATAGTGGCCATTGATTTGATCAGATTTACGGTTGTCAACATTTTGAGAATATGATTTAATTACTTTTAAATAAAATATCAAAAAGGTATGGAGTGGTAGTTTTGGAATTGGGTATAAAGTCATGTCTTAGGATAAATGTACTTTTAAAAAATAAAATATTAAAAAGGTACTGGAGTGGTAGTTTTGGAATTGGGTATAAAGTTATGTCTTAGAGCATTCACATCGGAATCAAATTATGTGTGTTGAGTTTTTAAAATATAAAGGGTATAAAAAGTGGTTGTTAGTGGAGGAGAGAGAAAATGTTACTGTTCATCTATATATTTGGAGGGACACTGTTCACCCCCTATATTTTTTTAATATATATTGAAAGTGATTGTGAGTGAAGGAGAGAGAAAATGTAATGATAACGGTATAAAAATATTATTTAATTGAAAAGTGAGAGAGAAAAAGTATTTTTTTTAGTGAAAATACATTGATATACGAGTTGTTTTTTAGTGGGATACATGTATATCTTTGTGGATTGGATGTGAATGCTCTTAGGATATATGTACTTTTAAACAAAATATCAAAAAGGTACTGGAGGGGTAGTTTTAGAATTTGGTAAAAAGTTATGTCTTGGGATATATGTAATATGCTCTTATTGCTAAGACCCATCTCTGACATAATTTTCTAGGAAACATCAAATACTTTCCTTTTATTTTTTTATGTTTTCTTTTTGATACTTTTGACTTGTTTTTATATTACGTTTTTCATGCCACGAGTGTGAAAAATGGTAAATGCTATGTATGTGCATGAGTTGTAATTTGTTTCATAGCCTTTTCAAACAAACATTGTGGAAGTTATATAAGATAATAACTTTGAAATCAATCCGGAAGTACAAACAAACATTGTAAAAGTTACAACAACGAAAATCATAAACCATGTAATGGTTTTCTTCTTCCTAATTTCATCTTCACGAGCTATAACCTCCACTTGTAGCCAATTAATAGTTCTCAACAGTCTTGGAATAATCATAACAGATCAGATCGGGGGCACGTGGGTGGGTTGACCCACCCCATAAATGAACATCCACTAAACTGTAAAAAAGACATAAATGGAAGATTGATTGTGACAACTGTACTTTCCGAGATTTGTATTTTATCCGACAATGTATATTCAATAAAAATTTTGTGTTAAATTTTATGAGTTTTGTATATTTACTTATGACATTTGTGTATTTTTAATCCTTGTTCAAATCCGATCTTTTAAACCTTTTCTTGAAGTGTAGTCGCAAAACGAAATCAGTTAAACGCAACTATAGTCTGGGATAGTGGCATAAGCTAAACATACCCTAAATATCCTTTATATAACTTAGAAATAAGTTTTGAAGGGTTTGGTATGTCAAAAAATAAGCTTATTCGATCACAGGGACTATTTACGACAAACTATGAAAGTCTACCGATTCTCATAGCGACGCACACTCCGGAACAAGTTCACAAGCTTAACATACCTTAAATAATCTTTATATAACTTAGAAATAAGTTCTGAGGGCTTTGGTATGGCAAAAACACACTTTTGTAACTTCGGGGGCTATTTTGCAAATTTTGCGAAACTATGCCTTTTTGCGTATATCGCTATCCGGAACATGTACGAACATACAAAAATTTTTCTAAACATTCAAATATCATATTTTAGTGATTGGAATGCAAAAATGTCATTCGTTACGCATTTACGGTCATACACGCGTTCGTTACGATTTTCGTCGTAATTAACCGAAAACCGCGACCGTACGACCAAACGAACAGACATCCAGAATATTTTTGAGCACATTTCAAGTTTCCTATACTTTATTGTCCTTATAAAGCTTTGAAATGAGGTTAACGGGTGTTAAAAGTGCCAAATCGTGTCAAAAACAAGTTCAGGGGCCTGTTTTGCCAATTTTTGAAAGTTTCTGCCAGCTAAAGGGCTTACGGATCATAAGCCCAAAGTCGTTACGGCCGTGAGGGACCTCCAGCTCACCAGAAACGTGGCAGCAGCTGAATAACTCCAATTTTGACTCACCAAACGATTATGCCACCCTTGTTTCTGCATTTGACATGTAAGGGGATACTAATCCAACTCTATGGTGAGTCATGGACACTTGTCTTGCTCCTAGAACTCCAAGAAATCTCTAATACCCCATTGTTCTTCATTTTTCTAACTTTTGCAACCATCTCCTTTGATCCTTTCTACTACAAATCCGAATTTGCAACATCCTTGGAGCTTTCTCTGGTGTTCTTGATCATTCCCTTGTGTTTGTAAGTGTTCCACTCTTACTATGTTCAATTATTATAGCTTAATTTGATTAAAAATTAAACAGTTTGACTTTTAGTTTTGATCATCAATTGATCAAGATAAATCTCAACTGACTCTTACAATATGATGGTAATCAAGGTGGTTATGATCCCTAAAAATCATGCCTACTGATTTCCACAATTTCTAGTTATTTTGGCAAGTCAAAGTTTCGGTCAAAATGCGATTTTTGCGCATTTTGCATCGGATCTGCTTTCAAGTATCAAAACAGGTTGTTTTGATGCTAAAATACTTTTATAAACTTATTAAGACATGTCAATATATGTCAAATTCGTCACTCTTGTTATAGTGTTTGTTTAGAGTCAAAAGTCTAGCGGTTTGACCACCACTTTGACTTTTGAATCTGACCCGTTTGGTCGATTTCTAGATCCGATCAAATACATACATGTGACCATAAATATATAGGGGATAACCCTCTGAGGTTATACCTTATGGTCATGTTGTTTGGATTGTGTTATGCTTATTAATTGTAGTAATCTTCAAAAATGACCAAAATACCCTTTTTGCAAAGAAATCCATTATAAACATATGTAACACAAGATTTGACATATATCTGATTAAAAATATTTTACAAACATATTTTGGTAATTAAGACACATCATGACACATATCTAACCCACTGAATGCATAATTACGCAAATGACACATTAAAGTTGCTTAAACTACCTTAACGGGTCATAACGGGTCAAAAGCACTTAAAAATCTTTTCCAACTCAGAATGTTAACCTATTAAACCATATCATATGAGTTCCAACACTCATTTGGTTTATAAAGTCTCATTCTATCCAAATCTTCCGATGTCAAGTTCCGATATTTACATAGTTAACCGTTTATAGGACACGCTTGATTTCACTGACTCTTGATCTTGGTTTATCTTCTTGAACAAGGAAACTTTTGCAATCACATGTGAGTACATAGTCCCCTCTTTTACGTTGTCAAATTTTTGGGTAAAACATATTGTGCCTATATCTACTTTCATGTTTTCATGACATTATACATGCTTGATTATAATGTATATATATATATATATATACAACATGATTTTCATTGCATTTTGCTTCATATGTTGACCTAGCATATTTTGCACATTGGTTTTCAAAGACTTTTTTGCTATGTATGTTGACCTAGCATACTAGTACATGGTTTTCAAAGACATTTTCAAAAGACATTTTTTGGACATTTTCGAAGACATTTTCAAGACATGCTTACATTGTTATTGACACTTTGGTACGTTGAACTCGACAATGATACATTCATTAACATTGATCACGCCGACCGGTAGTATGTAATGGTACCATAGGATTGACAATCCCGTTCCCACTTCCTAGGTATGTTTGGAAGCGACCTTAGGGAACGACAGAATCCGATAAACATTGATAAACCCTTGACCGGATAGGGGTTTATCCGACATTCAACAAAGCTTGAATGTGTTCACCAACAATCCATAATATATGTTTTAACAATAAAGGCAAATGGTTTATAAAACTCGACATTGGTTTACTCGACATTGGTTTACATGACATTGTTTACTCGACATTGGTTTACATGACATTGTTTACTCGACATTGGTTTACTCGACATTGGTTTACATGACATTGTTTACTCGACATTGATTTACTCAACATTGGTTTACATGACATTGGTTTACATGACATTTGTTACTCGACATTGGTTTATGGTGAATGACTTAAATAGCGTGACGTATGTAATATGATAAAAGCATGGTGGATACGCCGATGGTACTTCCTATATATAAGTGCTTTTATTATCTTACATATTGTGGCGTTATCTAAATCATTTTAAACAAAATACAAAACATGACATATCTTATACATAACATGACATTTTTATACGAGACAAAACTTACTTTTGATTATCTATTTAACCATGCATCATTTCTTTTATATCATATTGATTTTCATATGGTTCTTATAAAAGAAACTTTTTATGGTTCATGGCGACTTTTGTACTACTTTAAACTTTTCTTAAAATAATCAAAGCCATGAAGCATCAACACAAAACCTATGTACTCGCCGGCATTATTTTGTTGACTTTATTTTCACATATGTTTCAGGTGCAAATGTTTGATGTCAAGCTAGCTACACTTAGGACGGACTGTGTCACACCCCGACCCGTAGCGGAAAAGGTGATCGGGGCATGATTGGGTTATCATCAAAGCTCATGACATTTATTTTAACGTTTCATTTTCATTAATACAATTTAATGGAAATTTACAATCATAATTACATCATGACCTAAACATCAATCTAAGCTTCTTTGTTTTCTTCTAAGGCATTTCCTATGTTTTCCTTGCTTCATCCTGTTCACCTGTATCATGTGTAAAAAGGGTTTTTGGATCAACAAAAAGTTGGCGAGTGAATCCTATGGAAAACATTTGAACAAGTTTATTTAATTGATTATGAAATAAAGTGCACGACCACACATGAGTAAAAATAGATGTAAACTTATTCATCAATCAATTTAATATTAAACAATACACACATGAACAATAATGGATCGTTTAGAGGCACGCGTTGCTCAACTCGTCTCTCACGAGGAACTGATGGGCCTAATGAATGAATTTGCATAAACATGATAATATGAAAGACATAACCACAAACAATAAACTCAAATATACACACATGAACAATAATGGATTGGTTTTGAGGCACGCATTGCTCAACTCGTCTCCCACGAGGAACTGGTGGGCTTAATGAATGAATTTCATATAAGTTGACAAAATGAAATACATAATCACAACAATATAAACAATCTAAGTTTAGATCACGATATGGTATGGCACAAGTTTAAATAAACGAGTTAATTATTTTGTGACACATGACACACCCCAAAACGTGTAATTAAAAAAATGGGAGTTGTAAGATTCACTCACTGTGGGTGCGTTCGGTTGATGATGTTGAATGCACGCGAAGTGGTTTTAACCACGAGTGAAATTAACCTAGATAAATAGCATTATGGTTTGGTAAGTAAACGGATTTTATTAATCCATTTTAGTAGGATTGTTGGGTGTATTTTTGTGAGTTTAAGGCTATTTTCTAACCTTAAAAATGTTATTTTTAAGTATTTTTAATTGATTTTTAATTAAAATAAATAAATAAAAATAATTAAAAAAGTTGACTTTTTTGACCTTTGACCGTTGACCGTCGACCTTGACTGTTTGACCGGTTCGTATGCGTGTAAGTGTGCGCTGGGTGAGGCTCGAACCCGAGACCTCCCGTACGCGTGCACGCAGCTCTACCAACTGAGCTACGTGTCTAACCCGAAATATTTATGTTTTTAATTATATTTATATATATAATTAGATTAATCCGAAAATCAATTTATTTCTAAAAAGATTTTACTGAATCGGACCGGTGCGCTCCACAGGTCTCGAACCCGGGACCTGTGGGTTGAGTTAACACACAGTCCACCGCTGGACTGTGTGTCTAACTTGTTAAATAATCCGATTTATATTATACTTATGAACAAACTTCATTATTTCATTTCTGCCTTATTTTAAAAAGTTAGATAATTGTCCGAATCGGTGCAGTAGACCGGACTCGAACTCGTGACGTGTGATTAAACATTCACAAAGTCCACCACTGGACTGTGTGTCTAACTTGGTTATTATTCCGGTTATTAATAAACTTAACATGTACAGCGGTGACTCCGGTTCGGTTAACAAAAAAAGACATTTTTATTAAGGCAAGCATGCGTGGAACAAGATTCGAACTCGAGACGTTTACGTGTTTAATGTGCACACAGTCCACCGCTGGACTGTGTGTCTAACCCGAGTTATATCTTGAATTAAATTAAACTTATATGTTACCGAAACTTCGTCTTCTTCGTCAGTTTTAACCAGAAACGATGACTGACTGGTTCGAAGTTTTATTCATGTTTGTTAGTGTGTTTCAGTTAATTACAGGTGAGATATAAATAAAAAGAAAGAAAAATTAGGCGTAAGGTATACCGACTGGACTCCTCTGTTTCTCCGGCGAAACTCCGGTGACAGCAAAAGATTCCGGCGACGTGTGTCTTGCGGCAGAGGGTCTTCAACGAGCTTGAGATGAATGTGTGTAGCTTCGGTATGAGTTCTGAGTGTTCAGTGTTTAGAGTAAGGCACAGAAGTGAAAAACCCGGTTTTCCGGCGATGTGCAGAAGTTTTCCGGCGAGTGAAATTACGTCGGGTAAAGGTGCGGTTTTGAACTAAAAAGCTTGCAGAGGTTCGAGGAGGTATTTATAAGGCAGGTTATCGATGAATTTGGTCCAATTTCCGACTTGATTCGTCGGTTAAAAATTCTCCGGCGGTTATAGCTTGTGTCGCGGACTCAGGCGTCGGTTATAACCGATGTAGTGTTTAAGGTTTACGTTATAACTGAAGTAACCGTCCAATCTCGCGAGATCGCCGGGATTTCCGACGACTGCAATTTGGGCGCCGGTTTTGAATTCGAGAATCATGATATGAATTAATTGATTCTAATAATTAACAAAGAACACTAGTGGCGCAGTGGTTGAGTGTGTGTGCGGTAAGACTTTGCTGGACCGGTTGACTGACCCGGGTTCGAAACCCGGCAGAAACATTTAATTTTTATTTCATTATTTTTAACAATTTTTCAAAAACAAATTATATATTCCAATATAATAATTAATTATGTATCGTTTAAAATTAATTTGGGCATTAAATACGCCAATTTTAAACTGATTGTTCGGTTAATAAACGGAGCGGGTTTGGTAAAATCCGTTTTTGACGGATGTTACAGACTGGGCCTTAGTGACTATAAAATCAGAATAATAACTTAACTTTTGTTGTATTTCCGTTTTTATCCAAGACGATGTAAACAATATTAACTAATGAAACTTAACTTATGTGCCATGGTTATTGAAACAATAATTCTGTTACAACACTCCCCGACGTTTCCGCCACGGTTTGTTGTTTTACGTGGTCGGGGTGTGACATTGATCAAAATATTAAAACATGTTAGACATGTATGACTTTTTAAGAACAAGTTACATGTTACATATTTTTTATTTTTTTATATAGTAATTAACTATGAAATTGATTATCATATTGTAACACAAAAAAGGATGTTGTAGAATGTATACTATTAATCGCCCCAGCGTTTTACATTAACTTGCTATGCATGTTACAATATCTTAACCTATGTTTTACATGTTATAAAAAAAGTTTAAAACATGTTACACATGTATGGCTATTTTATAACAGGTTATATGTTACATGTTATATATTTTTTATTTTGTTTTATATAATAATTAACTGTAAAACTGAATATCATATTGTTACATTGTGAAAATCAAAAAATGTTACACAAACAAAATATCATATGGTAACTAAAATAGAAAAATATGGTAATATAATTGTTATTGATCTAAAATAAGGTAATATATAAGTTAATATGAAAAATATGCATTAGTATCTCCTAGGTTATGTGGGTATCTTCTAGTTTATGTGGACTTAGACCTGGATCTGCCTCATGTACACCAAAAAAAATTATAATCCCCAAAAATGTGTTTAACAACATGTGTGAGAGCGACTAAATGTATACAAAACAACAACTCAAGCCATTTAGATCTATTGACCCCTTACCCTAAACTCTTATAAAAACCTCTAAAACTCATAAACATTGAACAAAAACTTCACTTGTACACTAAGCATACACATAAAAAACTGCCTTGGAGGTCACTGTCGGTAACAAAAAACAAACTAAAAAAATAAACCAACACTACTTTTGACAAAAAGAAAAGAATCTATTTAGCATTAAATACAACATGCGGGTTTTCGTCTTTTGAGGTTTACAACGTGCGGATTTCTAATCACGTACGCATCGCACGTTAAGACCAATTGTACGTTAACTGACCCTTATATATATAGCCCAACAAGAAACTGGAAAAAGCAAATAGAAACAAAATCCCAACAAAAAATAAAGCCAAACCTCCCCCAAACGAACTCAACTATAGCTACAACCACAACTACAACTACAACTACAACAGATCAATTACATAAAAATTAATCTTGTTCTCCCAAGTCAGACTAGGTGTCTTCGCGCGATTGGAAACCCATAAGAAGGCGTCCTCTTTCATCAACTCCTCAATTTTCAACGCCGGGATTGTTTTACCTTTAAAAGCCTATGAATTTATAGCGTGTCAAATTCGCCAAATAGTCGCTAAAGTAATATTATGTACCAAATTCTTCCATCTTTTAGCTCCTAAACAGTTTGAGAGGTAGTCCATAATATTCTTATTCTTCGACGAGTTGTAATTAAGTAGCATGGTTACATGTACCCACGCGAAAAAAAAATTCACCACACACATCTTGCAAGAAGCAAAGATGTAATATATCGTTTCCTCGACCCCCCCCCCCCCGACACACAATCCAGATCATTCAGGGCAAATCCTCTAGCCGCCAAACCTGTCTTTGAAGCAGCCTTACCAGCTATCACTCTCCACGCCAAGAAGTTTGTTTTTAACGGAGCCCACGAGTTCCAATGAAAGATCAAGTCATCTAGCGCAGCCTTACCAGCCATCACTCTCCACGCCAAGAAGTTTGTTTTTAACGGAGCCCACGGGTTCCAATGAAAGATCAAGTCATCTAGCGAGTCTGCCATCTTCTGAGCTATCTCTAACCGCATGGCCTTGACCGCCCAACATCAGAACCATTTTCCCAAGTCCATACATCTGGATCCTTGCTTAGGGAGACTTGATAAATGATGTCGTGTGAATCAGTGTATTAATTTAATAACATAGAGCACACTTAAGTGCGTTAACTTAATAACTTCAAAGCACAATTATCTAGTTTTATATTTAAAAAATGAATTTTTAAACTAAATACACACAAGAGATAGAGAACCCACCGCGTATGGTATAACTTTAGATAAAACCAAGTATCGTCCAAGTATACGCTTCCCCTACTAAACCGTTTATTATTATTATGATCATCCACATTTGTAGATAGGTTAATAGACTAAAATAGTAATATAAGACCCTTGGATAAGTCTTCCTTAATTAATATAGTTTATTTTATAAAATGAGGGAAATGTTTAAGTCTTCAATTTTATCCTTTATAGAAATAAAAAATGGCTTCCTTGGTCCAGTCGCCAACATCCCTCAATTTTGCCACAACATATCCATACACCGGTCTGGAAATATTCCCATAATGAACCTTCCCTAGCTTTTCGACTAGTAAACGATATTCCACAACAAGATTGGTTTAAAGTTATATTGGTTATATTATCTTTTTATAACTTAATTAATAGTGCTTGCATTTCAAGCTTAACAAATACGATCACGTTTAGAGATATTTAATATTACCGAAGCGATTTAGATATCAAATTAATTAAGTTACCAAAAAAGCAAAATAGGTTCCATTTCACAGGTTATCTTCTATTCCAACGGATTGCCTTATTCTCCCATTAATTTATTATCTTAACTTTTACCCCCTAATAGGATATTGGTGCATTACCAGAAACCTTCTCAAGAGAATCTCGATATAATATCAGAAGCCTTTTATTACCCTAAGATCTGGTTCGATACGAGAAGCTTGTCACCCGAATCTGGTTCAATACCAAAAGTTTACATAAAAATTTAATAATCTTAATAAACCAAGTTTGGATTTCCCTTATTAGAATATGGATTGTTATATACCATGAGTTTACTAATAAGCTTCACCTCACAAGGTTTATTGAGAACACCGGATCTGATTAAGAGTACCAGAAGCTGTACACACAGCTTAGTCGAGTTAAATTAGGTACCTATTGTTGGCGTAATATAGCTCTGGTAAGATACCAAGGTCGTCTAAGGATACAACAACTTTTAGTCACTTGTAACCAATGATGGTTGATACTTAATATCATGTTACCGACTTTTATAACAAGTGATGTCTAGTTGGGCTACAGTTGGATACATCTTTTCTGCTTATATAATATCAAGAACTTATAATTGTTGGCTAGGTTTGTTACCTACTTATCATTTGTGTTGTTTTTTGCAATAGGCTATTGTACCTTATGCATAATTGTTGTTTGGTGTCGTACCAATGTGGCACGTGTATTGGGTTGGTCGATTGCTTATTGCGTTATTCTCCGCCCAGTTGGCGACGTATTTCACATTCACATATTAGGTGCCATGTGTGCACACCAAGCGTATAGTAAGTTAGATGTACATATCAAGGCGGGTGTTGGGGTTGATTACATCTTGGTAAATCTATTATCTGTTATATTTGTATCGCCTGCACTTTTTTATGTTTAAACACAATTGTTTATTGATTTTGTAGGTCAATAGCACACACAATCTCAAGACAGTTAGTGCATTTTTGTTGTATCAACCGATGGGCGTAAAGAAGAGACATTAGCAATGTCCTCCCATGAATAAGGCCGTAGTTAGGACTGAAATGTGTGCCTGCAACCAGATGGAACCAGGGGTTGACAAAGAGGCTAGCACAGCACCAGGCGAGGGTGGCCTTGGTAGTACACAAAATTCGGTTAGGGTCGTTACGTATTCTAAAAACATTAGGCTCATCATTTTGAAACTCTTCTGTGTATCATGTGGCATCAGGTAGTGCAAAATTGAGTGCGAACGATTAGATATTTAGATTAGCTTTCACTGTATAGGAATATGTATGAAATTTTTATGCAATCAATCAAGTTTTTAATATATCAGTTTCGGATATTAATGGTCGGTATATATTTGTATGAAATATGTATCATGCGTTGGTTCAAACAAACAAACCACTAAATTATAAGGAGACGCTTCGAACACACGTGGGAGCGCTTCGTACACACGAGGGGTGGTTCGAAATCTCAAGGTGGCGGTTCAGTGTTTGATGGTGACGGGTATAAACCTTATTTGAGACAACCATGCCAACCACATTTCTTTAAACAACCTCCCACCAAATTTCTTTACACAACCTAGTGCTCCTACTATGGTTGCACCCGATCAACTCGATTTCTCTCAAGAAGTTTGGTCTTCGTTAGAGCCGTTTGGTACGTATAGGAGTTGACGTCAATAGCGTCCGAGTGAGAATCATGTATTATTTTTATTTTTAATGAAACTATAATTTAGTTATATTTATTTGGTGAATTTATTTTAATATATAAAAAAACTAAAAGGTTCTAGGGTAGTTGAAATGAGAAGTGATAATTGTAGGGTAGTTTAGGCAAAAAACGATATGATAGTGCAGAATTGAAAATGGATATGGTAGATGAAAGGGATGACCCTTCACAATTAATTCCGTCATGTAAAAGCTTTCACATTAGCTCCACTCATTTTTTTAAATTAAAGTAATGTTTAAAAATCATCATTTTCACCCTATATTAGAATTACCATATCTATATCTTATTTTTATAATTTGAAAATTTGCTATAGCAATTTTATATATGAAAAGCTATTGTTTATTCTCCATCGTATTATTATAAGTGTATAAGCTATTGTCTATTCTCCATCGTATTATTATAAGTGTATAAAAGAAAGAATCTATAAAATAAATGCTTATGAGTAAGATAGAGATAAAAATTATAAATAAGATGCCAAAGATCTTTTAAATTAGGAAATAAATTTAAAAAACATATATGATTTTTAATAATGGGTCCCACCGCAAACCTGGGAGAGATCAAGACTTGTAAAGTTCTAACACCACACCCTTTGGGAGAGATCAAGACTTCTAAAGTTCTAACAACACACCCTTTGTTTTCTATGTAGAAAAACGCACACTTGGTGTGTTTTCAACACTTTTCATTCGCCGGATCACAGAAGAAAACCGACGTATGTACGGCTCTTTGAAGATCTAAACTAATAACTTCAGGTCTGTATCATCGATTTCATCACCAATATTTTTAACCAATGCTTCAATTAATCCTCTAGTTACATTTATTTGTCCAAATTTGATGCATCTTTCAAGGATTTATGCTGTATATGCGTTTATTTGTTTAGGTTCTGGTACAAAACCGGTGCAAATTGTAAATTAGGTCATGATTTTTGTGTTTTTAAAGTACAAATTCGCATACATTGTTGTAGTGTTTGTATGTTTTTCACTGGATTATTGATAGTGAGTATTGAGAGAGGTTAGGGATGATGATCATATAGTGTGTTTGGGTTTTTAGGGTTTTAGGGTGAAAGATTACAGTTTTCCCCAAATTATAGGGATTGTGTTGAGATGGAGAATGGAATGTGAGCAGTGTTGTAAAAATCATGATTAATCGGTGATTAATTAGTAATTGGTAAGTTTGAAAAACTATATATATATAGTGAAAGTGTATTGTACAATTAGGCTTAACGTACGCCGGTGAAATTATAACATGCGTGATTATTTTTATAACATGCGTGATTAGGTTTTTTACTCCATGCCTGATTTCTGATTTTGTACATGTGTGATTATGTTCATGCGTGATTATGGTTTTCACCATGCGTGATTAGGGTTTTTGGGTTTTATAACGTGCGTGATTTCCCAGCGTACACATCGTACGTTAAGGAACATTGTATGTTAACCAACCCCTATATATTTATATATAGGGGAGGGTTATCTTGAGAACGCTAAATATTGTGAGAACCGTGAGAACGAATGAAAAAAAACCAGTCAAAACCAATTTTTTTAAATACAAACCCGATTGTAATTAAAATACAACATTATAAAAAGGATTTACAACATCAAATAATTCATTTTTCCTCTTAAAACCACTCTTAATAGATTTTTTACACATGTGTAAATACAACAAATTTACACATGTGTAAATGGTAAACTCACACATGTGTAAATTTTATTTATTTCCGAAAACATGTAAATTTAAACGTGTAAATTAAATTTTTAACATTGTATTCGAATGATAAGTGCAAAAAGAAATTTTGAATTTGAAATGTTTTGGACCAAGTTTTTGCGTTTTTTTCATTCGTTCTCACGGTTCTCGCGATATTTAGCGTTCTCATTTAAACCCTCCCCTATATATAGGGATCCTAAGAGAAGTCCACCCTATTTGAGAAACTTGAGAAGCATTCTGGACTACACATTTCCCTTAGCTTTCCGTATATACACATATGTATAGTTTAAAAGTGACTATATACATATGTGTATAACTCAATATACACATATGTATATAGTCAATTTCAATCTATACATATGTGTATATTACGAAAAGTTTAAAGAAAATGTGTGGTCCAGAATGTTTCTCAATTAGTCTAGTGCTTCTCACATGATCCTAACCCTATATATATATATATACATGTACATGTATATATATATATATACATGTATATGTATATATATATATATATACATGTATATGTATATATCTATATATATACATGTATATGTATATATCTATATATATATATATACATGTAGATATATATATACATGTATATGTATATATACATATATGTACATGTATATATATATCTCAATTAGTCTAGTGCTTCTCACATGATCCTAACCCTATATATATATATATACATGTACATGTATATATATATATATACATGTATATGTATATATCTATATATATATATATACATGTAGATATATATATACATGTATATGTATATATCTATATACATGTATATGTATATATCTATATACATGTATATATATATATACATGTATATATATATATAGATATATATATACATGTATATATATATATGTATAGATATACATATATATATATATATATATAGTGAAAGTGTATTGTACAATTTTGCTTAACGTACGCTGCGTACGCTGATGAAATTATAACTTGCGTGATTATGGTTTTCAACATGCGTGATTAGGGTTTTTGAGTTATATAACGTGCGTAATTTCATCTCGTACACGTCGTACGTTAAGGAATATTGTATGTTAACCAACTCCATATATATAATGTTGAACAATATTGTCTGTCTGTGTATATATACAAGTTTGAAAAGTTACATATAAAATTCCAATCTGATTAGCCGCTAGTCGGTGCCCCACTGCTTGACTAGTGCCTAATAATTGTTCGGCTTTCTTTTCTCTTGGTTGTGCTTCCTCTTTGTTTGGTTGGGCTTAGAAGTGTGTATTATACTATTATTATATTTGTAAAAGAAACAACAATAGTAACTCCAAAATCAAATAGGCATAGATGGTATTTTCATATTTAGAATAGGTAACAATATTGTTTTCATGATGAAGCAAATAGTGTGATCGAACCCAGAAAATCAAACTAAATGAACAATGGAATTTATAGATAGTAATCCAATTCGAGAAGGAGTATGTCTCCAGTTTTAAAGGTAAAGAACCCTAATTTTTATAAAATAAACATCGACTTCTTAAAACAATACATATTTTGCCCAATTTAACATAAAATAAAAGAAGGTAATTAACTGCTACAAAACCTCCCACTACTTGCTCCCAGGTTACAGAGACATGCAAAGCAGCTGTTAGCATGGAGAATTCAAAATTTGTAGAATTCTGGATTCCTGTTCCGATATCAAACGTGCAGCTTGAACAATATTGTGCTACTCTACTTACGAATGCTATGGCTCTTCGTTCAAGCTCAAAACTTGATCCTCTCGGGACTCTTAAGGACATCTATCTTACCAACCGAAAGGTTTCTTCTAGGCTTCTACCTCTATCCTTTCATCAAATCAACTGTTCATCGTCACTTTTATTAATTTATCTGTGTCCCCCCTTGAAGTGTTGCAATCACCCCTACACCGTCGATCCGAAAGTTCAAGAATCACTTATGAAGGACAAGGACCAAAGTATGGTAGTAGACGTTGGCACAAAAGCAAGCGGCAAACTACAGTTTCTCGACCGCATACTACCTGAAATCCAAAGACAGCAACGCAAAGTGCTTATCCTTTTTCAGGTATGTAAATCAATCATCTTGTTATTTTTAAGGTATTAAGGTCCAACTAATTTCATGAATTCTTATATTATATAGCATACAAGCGATTCTCTTTCGCTTGGACATATATTAGTTGATTTTGTCCATAGAAGATTCGGTCAAAACTCATACCAACTTGTCGATGGGCCTTCAAACACCTCCTCCAAGAAGCAAGCTGCTATCAATATGTTCAATAAAGATACGACTATATTTATTTTTTTACTAGAATCCCGCGCGTGCCATCAGAGCATTAAGTTATCGTCAGTGGACGCTATTATCATATTCGACAGCGAATTAAATCCCTCAAATGATTTGAAGTCATTGCAAAAGTTATCCATCGATTCACAGTCGGAACAAATCATGTTATTCCGATTATACTCTTTATCCACTCTAGAAGAGAAAATTCTTAAACTTCCAGAGATCAACGTGACTCGCGATATCAGGTCACAAAGTTTAAGAACTAATTATGATGGTTTACTCATGTGGGGGGCCTCTGACTTATTTGACAAATTGACCAAGTTTCATAGTCAAACTGTTGTAAATATCTCATCTGACGAATCTTCTCTAAAGGATGTAGTGGAGGAGTTTTTGTATATACTTTCTCGCAAATGTAAAAGTAATGGTACAACATCGAAATCGATCATCACCCGAGTTCAAAATTGTGGAGTTTACGGTAAAAGTAACGCGTTACATAGTGAGGAGATAAAAATACGTCTACCCGATGGAGATGAGCCGTATATATTTTGGAGAAAACTATTGGAGGGACGGTGTCCAGCTTGGAAATTTGTATCTCAATCGACCCCGCGCCAAAGAAAAAGACCTAATTATTGTTTGGATTCCGATTCACCACCTCGCAAACAAAGTGGCGATGATGGTGGTGATGTAAAGACACGGAAAGTGACTGTGTATATTAGTACCGTTGAACCTGCTCGATTGAAGACGGTAACTGAAGGGGAAAATGGAAGGGTAAATGACGAGTCTCGGTCATCGTCTGGCAATCGGTTTAGGTCAAATGCGATCAACAATGAAACGAGTCTACTTGATTTCTTGAAGCCCACTGTGTCTGAGCTCTGCAACATTCTCAAGTTTTCGGAGGATGTGAAGATTGTAGTAGAAACATTTCTTGAATTTGTCGTTGACCATTATAAAGTCAGCAAGGAACATACAAGTATATTACAGGCTTTCATGATATCACTGGTATTTACTGTCTATTAACAAACTGAATGCTCTCTTTTTTGACAATATTTAACGTATTTACCGACATGATTTTTTTTCATGTTTTAGTGTTGGGTTGGTTCTTCTTTAGCGAAAAATAAAATCGATAGGAGTGAGTCGTTTGCTCTTGCAAAGAAGCACTTTGATTTCAGCTGCGACGAAGAACAAGCAGAATCAGTGTACAAAAAGCTGAAACAAGTGAAGGAAACATTTTTAGAGCGCACACAAGTTCGTCCTGTTTTACCCGAAAACCCTGAGGTGGCCCCCACTTTACGCGAAAGCCCAATTGAAGCGCAAAGTCATGATGAACCTGTGTGTGAAGGTGCTAATGACATTGAGTCTACTGGTTCTCATACTTCTGAAAAAGAGACGGTTGATGCAACAGTATCAAGTGAGCAGATTGGAGAAGTTCCAGCTCAGCAGCTTGATGATGACATGGAGGTTGATGTGGCGGAGAAAGTTTACTCCAGTCATGCTGCTGAAAAACTGAAAGGATTAGAAAGAGAATTTGCTAACAAGTTGGAAGAACTTGAAAAGTTGTGGGAGAATGGCCTTGAAAAGATAAAGGTAACAACGCTGGCAGCCATGGGACAGGTGGCAACTGAGAATGAATTTTCTTTGCGCGGGTCCCAATCGGAAGTTGACTCTGCTGATATGGGAACGCCAGCTGGCTCCTGTGATAAAGAGAATATTGAAGATGGTGAGATTTACCTTGATACATCAGATGATGATGACGACGACCACAATCAGACCAGCCGAAACGATGTGCTACCACATGTCGAGTCTGCTGAGCTGGCAACGCCAGCTGTCAATGAAGAAAATGCTGAAGATAGCATTTTACTACCTGATGCATTACATGCTAGTGAAGACCATAACGATTCTTGTGGTTCCGATTCTTCTCCAGCTTCAGATCATGTAGGTTATTAGCAATTTGCCTAGTCAGAATTCTTATTTTGTTCATCATGTGTGTCAAAACTATAATTTTGAACTTCTTTAGTGTTTTCAGGAAATCGAAAATGAGCCTCTTCAACTAGACCCACTTCTGGAAAGTGGAGTTCAAGATGTAGAAACTAACGTTGGTAATCTGCAACCGTCAGGTGCCAGTCAACGTGATCAGATCATTCCAGATGATGAACCGGATATCATGTCATCTACCAACCCAACGGTTGCTGAAAATTCATCTGATACGCTTCCACCAAGCGGACCATTACTTGAACCACTGGTTAATGTACTAGACGTGTTTGATAAGCTTACTAACGGTGTGAGCCCTCAAATGCAAGATCAAACGGACCCGCTTCAAGCTGAAGTAGAGTGGTTATACACAGAGAAAGATAATGTAACCAAGTTCCATCAAGAAACGGTCAGTTATCCATTGATTTATTTACCTTGATAAGTTAACTCGTATTGATCGACTTTTCATCATCCTATCTGTATTGTTCTCGTGCAGAAACAAAGGCTGGACACGGAATGTGAAAAGGAAATAGCGGAAATTGTTGCTGAAATAAGGCTCAAATATGAAGCCAAACATCTAGAAGTAGATGCAGCTTATAACTCAGAAAAGATGGAACTTGAGACCAATATCAACACGGTAATCATGAGCGGAGTGTTGGCCGAGGCTTTCAGATGTAAGTGTCATAATCTCACTCCTTCTGCCGATCCAAGTATCCTTGCAACTTACAAGGAAAAGTTGAAGTAATCGATCGATGTTAAAGAAGAAGAAAAAACACAGGCCTGATTTGCAGAATCGATCCAGCAGCCAACACAACCACCACCATCACTGCCACAGCGACAACCATCACGACCGCCTCTTAAGATAGTACACCAACCAGCAGCTCTGTTCTCAACTACACCGAGCAGACTACCACCGCCACCTGCTGTCTTGCATTAGCGAGCAGTTTACTGATGTCGCACTCTAGATCGGCCGACTGTGGCTCTGCTCCTCTATATTTTCCGGCTGCACGCAATTCATCGGGCGCCACTACTATTCTACGCCACCAACAAAGGTAATTCTTGACCTTTTTCAAAGTTTTGGCAACTGAAGCATATATTTGGTTTTTGGGGGTTGGGGCAAACTCCGGTGATCTAGGAACACAATTGGGGAAGATGAGTTCGAAAACAAATCTTAAAAAGGTTAATTGAATGGCTTCGTCCACTATTCGGGGCCTAGGATTGCTTGTGATTCAGTTTGAACCATGAAACCGTCCACACCTGTCATTGGTCTGGTTTTTACAGTTGGTTTGTTTTTTTAATCTGGTCAGCCGGTTTAGGAGCTTTCATAATGTATCGAACAATTTGGTTTACGGTT
This sequence comes from Scalesia atractyloides, assembly GCA_947069175.1. Taxonomy (NCBI): domain Eukaryota; kingdom Viridiplantae; phylum Streptophyta; class Magnoliopsida; order Asterales; family Asteraceae; genus Scalesia; species Scalesia atractyloides. The sequence continues at coordinate 79,499,650 of CAMTDV010000004.1, read as the reverse complement.
TAAAACCGGTTGAGAAAAACCAAACCAGACCATAGAATTTTTGGCCATTTAATTTTTTTTTATTTGGACTTGTAATTATTTTGAGTTGTGTACAAGCGTGATTAAAATTTGCTTAGCTATACATATTTGGAGTCAGATCTTATAAGTTTTAACACTAAATGTTATATCTTCTATAGTTTGAACGTATTTCTTTAGTTTGTACGTTTTTTTTTGGGTGAAGGCACAAACAACAACCTTACCCAGTTTATCCCACCTATAGCTAAGAAGATATTGATAGGGTCTGGGGAGGGTGAGATATAGGCACACCTTACTCTATCCTAGGGGATAGAGAAGCTGCTTCCTGTGAGACCCTCGGCTCCAAAGACATATCAAGATATAATAGACAAGAAAGTATACACCTGCACGCATCTACGCCAAAAAAAAACATATTTGGTTTAAAAATTCACCTCTCAAAGAACTACAAAAGGCTAAGTTTCTAAGACAGGAGAACCCCCCTCCCATTAGTCCTTAACATTAATCCTACGTCTCCACGAACTCCTATCCTCAACCATGTTCTCAGAGAGGTGGAAGTCTAACAAATCCTCTCTACTCCGGTTCCCCTCCACGGTGAGAGTTTCTACTGTTCTAACCGTAGCTGACACTTTTCTCCTCCTTACATGTCCAAACCATCTCAACCTCCCCTCCCTTACCTTATCTGAGATACTAGTCACTCCAATCTTTCCCTAAAAACCTCATTTCTTATCCTATCCATTTTAGTATGGCCATACATCCACATTAGCATCCTCATCTATGCTACCTCCAGCTTCCGCGCTTGTGTCTTCTTGATGGCCCAACACTCTGTTCCGTATAACATAGCAGGTTTAACCGCAACCCTATAAAATTTCCCTTTTAATTTAGCTGGGAATCTCTTGTAGCACAGAACCCCTGAAGCTGCTCTCCACTTACAACATCCAGCCTGAATGCGATAGGCTACGCCATTATCTATCTCCCCATTATTTTGTATAAACGATCCTAGGTACTTGAATTTAGTTACCTCCGGAACCACTTGCCCCTCAATGGTGATATGAGTGTCCAGGTCGTCGCCTGCACCGCTAAAATCACAGTAAAGATACTTAGTTTTAGCGCGACTAATCCTTAAACCTTTACCTTCCAAAGCTGTACGCCACTCCTCTAGCCTTGCATTTAAACTTTGTTTACTCTCCGCCACTAACACAATATCATCCGCAAAAAGCAGGCACCACGGAACTGTCTCCTGAATCAACTTTGACAACTCATCTAGGACAAGCGTAAACAGAAATGGACTCAACGCAGACCCTTGATGAAGTCCTACTTCCACAGGGAAGAAATCAGTACCCTCTATAGGTGCACGAACACTAGTTTCACTCCTAACATACATATCCCTAATGATGTCTATATATTTCTCAGGAACCCCTCTACACTCCAGATTATCCCAAATAAGGCTATGTGGTACACTATCATATGCCTTTTCAAGGTCAATGAACACCATATGTAAATCTCGTTTCTTCTCCCTATACTTTTCCATCAACCTCCTTAGAATGTGTATTGCTTCCGTAGTTGAACGCCCCTTGGTTTTCTGAAACCTGAGTTTCTTTTCTTAGTCTATTCTCAATTACCCTCTCCTATAGTTTCATAGTATGACATAGTAACTTAATCCCTCTGTAATTCCCACAATATTGAGCGTCCCCTTTGTTCTTATAAATTTAATGTCATGGAAGTAAGTTTTCCATGTCAGTTTAATGTCATGCTCCTTAACTAAAACACGACCATCCCTTTATAAATTTCACTACTCCTAGGTCCTGTTTTCTACGCTCCCTAGCTTTAGCAATCTTAAACATATCATGCTCACCCTCCTTTGTTTCCAGGTGTGTATACATCTGCTTATAGGTTGTGTTCCTTGCCTTGGTCACTGCTTTCTTCACCTCCCTCTTGGCCTTTTTGTATTGCTCCCTCAATCGACCTCGCTCCCCTTCATCCGTGCACCCCAACAGATCTCTAAAACTCCCTTGCTTATGCCTTATTTTGAATTGCACATCCTCGTTCCACCACCATGACTCCTTATACTTACTCGTCTTTCTTTTTGTGACCCCTAGCGTTTCCTTTGCCACATGAGTAATGGTGGCCGCCATAACCTCCCACATTTGGTTTGTGTCCCCAACCAGTCGACGCAAATTAGTCGAGATGACCTTATCTCTGAACACTGCAATCTTGTCGCCCTTCAAATTTCCCTATCGGATTCTGGGTCGCATGTTCTTCTCATCTTTAGTCAATTTTATTCTCATGACTATATCCGCTACTAATAGACGATTTTGAGCAACTACCTTCTCCCTTGGTATAACCTTGCAGTATTTCCACCATCGTTGGTCTCCTCGTCTCATCAAAAGATAGTCAATCTGTGTGTTGCGCCCTCCACTACTAAAAGTAATCATTTGTGATCTCTCTTCTTAAAGAAAGAGTTTATAATACCTAGATCGTGATCCACCGTAAAGTCTAGAAGATCCCTACTAGGGTCGTTCCTATCACCAAAACCAAAACCCCCATGTACCAACTGAAAACCGTTTTATCCTTACCAATGTGCCCATTAAAATCACCCCTATGAAAATTCTTTCCTCCTGAGGTATGTTCCTAACAACTAAATCTAGACAATCCCAAAAATATCTCCTCACATGATCCCCTTGTGGTGCGTAAGCACAAACCACCACCACTACTTCAGTTCCTAATACTAATCTTAAAACCATAATCCTATCGTTGTGTCGTATAAACTCAACTATATTTTTGTACAAACTCATAGCTATTAAAAATCCTACCCCATTCTTTGCCGAATCGGGCTCTGAATATAACAACTTGTACTCATTGTACTCTCCCCCTATATGCCCCTTCCACCTAGTCTCCTAAAGGCATGCTAGCTCCACTCTACGCCTTTTAAGTGAATCCACCACCTCAAACAATTTACCACTTAGGGTTCCTACATTCCAAGAAGCCACACACAAACTATATTCCTTATCCCTTCCCTTACCTGCACCCCTCATCCTTGGACATGATCTCAGGAAAAAGTCATGACTCCTATTGTTTATGATTGCAACTAATCACCCGATAAGACAAAAGAATACAAAAGAACACAAAAGGTCAAATAGTATAAAATAACGATAAGCACTAAAAATACTCAAATAGGCAACAAGATACACTGAACCACAAATCAATGTACAACACACTATGCAACAAGGGGCATACAATACATGAACGATGATTCACTTTAACAACAATGGCCACACACAATAAAAAGGGTAAATTACACTTTTCGTTCTTTATGTTTGTACCGGATTGCAATGGATAGCCTTTAATTTTAATAATTACAGTCACAGTCCTTTTTTTGTAAAACTCATTACACCCTAGGTCCTTTAACACTAACTAGGTTAATTTTAGACGTTAAATAATGTCATGTAGACCTTGTATAAGGGCATTTATATCTTTTCACACCCCTTATTTAAAACAAAAGGAATTTCTAAAATTATAAAAACATAAACCTCATCTATCTAACTCTCTCTCCGTCAGGCTTCTCTTTCTCTCTCTCGCGTTACCCTTTCCTCCACAATCATCATCAACTAACCAACATTACCATCTCACCATCACCGTTACAACTTTACATCTCAAATTCATACAACTCTCCAGTTCCATAAGCACAATTTTATACAAATCCACATCTCAAATTCATACAACTCTACATACATATGCTAAATTGGATTGAAAATCTAAACATACATATGCTAAATTGGATCGAAAATCTAAAGATTTCAAGACATTAGAAGCTACAGATCAATAATCTGAAAGGGTTTCGGTTAGATTCTTCGATTCGCGTGTTTAATCATTTGAAACGATGTAATATTCCGTAAAAACCTCTATATAAACGACACTAATCTTATTCATTTTCATTCAACTTCTATTTGTTTCTTTTATATTTCTCTGTATTCAAATTATTTTACGCAATCAATGTCGTTTTGGGGTAACTTTTTCGGTAGTTATGATAACAATCAAAATAAAAATCCGGGTTTGTTTGATCTAAATGCTCCGTTTGATCTCAATCTTGCGTCTGATGCAAGTCAGGATCCTTAGGGTTTGGATGCCTTTCAGGCTAATTATGTTGGTTATTATCCACCGCTCCCTGTTAGTTTTGAATTCCCTCTTGGTAGTGGTGGATCGTTGGCCGGTAGTTTTCAATCTCCTCCCGGTAGTGGTGGACCGTCCGAGGGTCCAAAGGGTGACCAGGAACATGGTGAGTTTGAAATTGATCAGGTATAACATTTAATTATACGTTTATTTGCCATACGTTTAGTATTTACTGTTTATATGTTTTATGTCGTTTTCATTATCATCTTTGTTCGTCCAAAAACTATACATAACATCTTATTTAATAGAGTTAATCATTAATTCACACATATAAGTGTTTTCATTAGACATTGATAGCATGGATGAATTGGTGGAGTGGTGTAGAGAAGTCGGACGCCAAAATGGGTACACCATTGTCGCCAAACGCACGATCTACGAGAAACCCCCAAGTAGCCAACCGTTAAAAATTTGGCTTACTTAGCGAGACCAGGAAAACCGGTTGCGAGTTCTAACTGATCGGGACATACAGAAAGAGGTCATGTTTTTGGGATCTAAGGGTTGACGAAGCTAAGCATAACGACGAACTGTTTATGTATCTAGAGGGTCATTCGTCCCTAATGAGGCTGACTCTAGCGGAAGAGAGGACGTTGGAGCAACTCACGTATCATAACATGAAACTACGCGACATTCTTACTACCATTTAAGAACAGAACCCCAAAAATGTCTCAACAAGAAGTATCATATACAACGGGCGGGCCAAATTGGGTCGAATGAAGCAAGTCGGCGAGACTCCAATGCAGGTACTTCTCCAGCGTTTGAACAAAGTTGGGTTTGTTTTCTTCCACAGGACTTTTGAAAATGACGTATGGGTATACGATGTTTTCTTTATCCACCAGGAGCCAAACAGGTTGTTGCGCGCCTTCTCGCATGTGTTGCTTATAAACTCCACCTACAAGACGAACCGGTACAATATGCCGCTAGTTCAGATTATCGGTGTTACGTCCACGTACTTGTCATTTTGCATTGCGCATGCATTCATAACCAACGAGAAATAGGAAAACTTCGCGTGGGTGTTACAGAAGTTGAAAGACTCATTAGACAGTTTTATGGAGCCACGTGTAATAGTAACGGACAAAGATCTCACCCTAATGAACGCATGTGCAAGCGTGTTTCCGAACGCTAGAAATTCACTTTGTAGGTAGCACATACAGCAAAACATCGCCAAATATTGCAAGCTAAGCTTTAAAACAGAAGAAGCCTGGGACAAGTTTGTATACAAGTGGTAGGCTGATTAACTCAACGACGGATGTTGACTACACCTACTGGCACGAGTGAATACGAGTAAACTGCTAAGTAAAAAACGCAACGATATGTTTCCTAGTAATTTTCTTATTAATCGTACTTATCTGCCTTGTCTTAACTGCATTTCACTTTCTTTTCAGATATTATGGATTACTTGTTTTCAATCTGGTTAGAACCATTTAGAGACCGGTTTGTTTCTTTCTGGAGCGACCAACATCTAAACTTCGGACAACGTACAACCAACATGGTAGATAGTAAACATGCCCTTTTAAAGAAATATTTCGACGAACCCAAGAACACGCTGGATAAAGTTGTAGCGCTTATCAGTTAGCTTCTAAGAAACCAGGTGACAAAAATAAAAGGCAGCATTGAAGCAAGCAGGAGTTGAACAGTGGATCACCATAACAAATCAGTATTTGATCTCATACTAAAGAATATGCATGCCTGGACCTGTTATCCGAAAAAGTAAAAGTTATAGAAATCTTAAAAAAATTAACGTTACATGCGCGTACCGTTTGTTTACAAGCTTTGGGTTGCCATGCGCGTGGCGGTTACTACCGTATATACAGAAACGTAATACATTATTCGACCAACCGCGTCTTATAATAAGAAGATTTCATCACGCAATGATTTTCACGTTTTCTGTTGTTTATTGTTTTATTTTTATTTAGGTAAAAGGATTCTGTTGGAGTCGATAGACCCCTTTTGGCAAAAGCTAGATTTGAAATCTTTAAACGAAGGGTGCAAGGAGAAGTATTTCGACGTAGACAACGAACTAGCGAATCTAAGACAACATATAATGGGGCAGTCGAGAGAAATAAAGATAAACTTGTTTTAAAAGATAAAGGAGTTGGTACATCCCAATCAGACAAAGGTCAAACAGTTAGTCGTGCAGAAAAAGCCCCGTGCCTTCCTTCTTCTCTATCTTCATTTAATTCTATTGTCAGATCAGCCTGCTACACGGCCCCGTGTGTCAACGGGACGACCCCGTGACCATTAAACTTGCATTACTTTTTGAGGTTCGTAAATCTGAAAGTTGACCACGGCCCATGCCCATAGGGACACGGCCCCGTGTCTCTTTTCTGCTCTGTTTGTCTTCTTCTTATCTTGAATCTTGAAGGGGCACGACCCCATGTTGATTAGGTACGGCCCCGTGCCAGTCTTCTGACTTATTGTTTTTGTCTTTGGGTTGAAGCTTGGTGGTTGGTTTAGTACGTTGTCTTCCCGTCTTTCATACTTACGCTAGATTTTATCGTTAATTTATTCCTTTTGTACATTTAAGCTCATTTAATCCCGAAAATCAAAAGTATACAAAGAAACGTTCTTTTTCCAACATTAGTATTAAAAAGAGTTCATTTTATACCGTATTTGATATAATTTGTGTATTTTTTATAATTTATATGTTGCATTTGATGCATATCAGGTACCTGCTTTGGTACTACTTTGTTTTTTTGAGCACTTGTACAGATGCCAAATAGGTAAAATCCGTACAAGTACCAATACACTACGAGTACAACATAAGTAAACCGGGTACGAGTACGAATACGATTTGGGTACCAAATAGCTAAAATCAATACGAGTACCATAATACAAAATAAAGCGTAATAAAAAAATCTTGAAATTCTTTATAAATTCGGTACCAGTATCACTTTTTACCCGTACCAAATACCGAAATCATTAAAACTTGATACCAATACATGTATCGAATGCCAAAATTGGTTCGGGTACGAGCATTTGAGGAAAAATATCATCCCTGGATAGCATTGATTACACACCAACCCCTTATATTAGATAAATGATTCAAGTTAAAATTTTCTTATGTTGAACTTTTCCTACCTGTTCTACGAATATCTATATCTATACTGTATAATAAAAGAAATCATTTGTAGGACACATGGCGCTTTATGGGGTGGTCCCAATTCTTTTTTCTCACATAAATAAATATTCATTGTGGAAAGTCGATTATAGATAATATTAAAATTAGGAATATTGGATTTTAATAATCCCAACTATTCGCCGTTTGCCGCCAAGAGTCCCAACTTCAAAAATAATCACTAGCAGTCCCAACTATTGACATATTGGCCACCAATGGACCCTAACTGACAGAACCTTAACGTCGTTAGTCTCTGGTCGCTGGAAGCCGTTTTTGGCCAGAAAAAGGTTTCTAAAGGTCCGATCTAAGGTTACAAAGAGGTTTGGGACGAAAATGTTAAGTTTCAACCAAAAAGTTGGATTTTTCGACCAAAAAGAAGTTTCCGGCGAAAAAAGGAGTTTTCCGGCGACTTCAATAGTTGGGGCTTTTACTAGAAAAAGGTTCCTAAAGGTCCGTAATAAGGTTACAAAGAGGTTTGGGACAAAAATGTTAAGTTTTCCGGCCAAAAATGAGTTTTAGGCCAAAAACGTTTTTCTGGCAATCGGAGACAACGATGTTAGGGTTCTGTTAGTCAGAGTCCATTGGTGGCCAATATGTTAATAGTTGAGACTGTCAGTAGTTATTTTAAAGTTGGGACTGTTGGTGGCCAACGGGAAATAGTTGGGATTATTGAAATCTAATATTACTTAAATTTAATATATAAATTTTATAGAAGAGATTTTGATGATAAGGACAAGGATAACTGATAATCATTATTAATTATTAAAGTTTAAAAATATGCTTATCTCTTGTGTATTTAATATATTTTTTTTACTAAAATGTTTTCTTTTATTTTTTCTGCTTATTATCTAACACCGTGTAATACACAAGTTTCTAACATAATAATAATAGTAGTAGTAAATAAAAAAGAAAGTAAAATGTTATAACCTATGTATTATACACAAGTCTTTAACCTAATAATAAATTAAAAACCAGAGTTAAATGTTATAGTAAGTAAATAGTACATCAAAGTTCATTTTTAGAATACACATCTTGATAACTAAATGGGTTAACTGATTACATTATACGTGTAATACATATGTTTATTCAACTCATGCAATACACGAGTTTGTAAAAGATGTAACGATTTTATTACTTTTTCTTATTACCTAGTATGTAAAATTATATTCATTCAACCCGTGTAATAACGGGGTTCTAACCTAGTTTATAAAATATAAATAAAAAGGCAGGTTATTGTACAAGAGATTGGAATTGTACGAAGTATAGGACGAAGTTTTGGCCCTTGATTTGCAAGATCAATGGTTGAGATTTAGTGATCCCAAAAATTAGAATTCACGTAACTAAAAATAAGGGAAACAATTGGGGAAAAAGCAACAACAACCACCAACCATACCCAGTAAATCCCCCAAATAGCAAGCTAAGGTAGAGTTTGGGGAGGGTGGGATGTAGGCAAATCTTACCTCCATCCCTAGGGACAGAGAGGCCGCTTCCAGATAGACCCCTGACACTAGTAACAAGGCATAGACACTAAACAGATCTAAGGTTATGGATGAGTAAAATAGTAAGGTAGAAACATACAAAGAAGTTGTAAGACCACAAATAGCCATAGCTGCAGAAAGATATCACATGCAAATAGTAACTCTAAGCCCCTACAAATCAATCAAATTATGAACCCCCCATCCCCCCCATCTCTCTCTCTCAAAAGTCCTTAACCTTAATCATACGTCTCCATAGACCCCTATCATGTACCATGTTCACAGAGAGGTGCAACTCTACCAAATCATGCCTAATCCGCTCATCCCAAGTAATTTTGGGCCTACCGCTACTCCTCCTCCTCCCATCCACAGTCAAGGATTCCACTACTCTAATTGGCATTGTCAACTGTCTCCTCTTGACATGTCCAAACCATCTCAATCTCCCCCCTGTATCTTATCCGATATACTAGCCACTCCTAACCTTTCCCTGAGAATTTCATTTCTTATCCGATCCAACCTTGTATGCCCACTCATCCATCTTAACATCCTCATCTCTGCTACTTCCATCTTACGCGCGTGTGTCTTCTTGATGGCCCAACAGTCTGTTCCGTACAACATAGCAAGTCTAACTGCAACCCTATAGAATTTCCCCTTTAATTTGGTTGGAAACCTCTTGTCACACAATACCCCAGTGGCTACTTACCACCTACACCATCCAGCTTTAATGCGATGAACTACATCGCTATCTATCTCCCCATCACTTTGTACAAACGATCCTAGATATTTGAACTTAGTTGTCTGCGGAACCATTTGACCGTCAATGGTAATTTGGGCATCGTCTACGTCACCTGCTTCACTAAAATCACAGTAAAGATACTCAGTCTTAGAGCGACTAATCCTTAAACCCTTGCCTTCAAAAGCTATTCGCCACTCCTCTAATCTCTCGTTCAAGCACTGTTTGTCTCCGCCACTAATACAATATCATCTGCGAAAAGCATGCACCATGGTACTATCTCCTGAATCGATCTAGACAACTCATCCAACACTACTGTAAAAAGAAACAGACTCAACGCAGATCCTTGGTGGAGTCCTACCTCCATAGGGAAAAAACGGGTATCCCCTACTGGCGTACGAACCTTAGTTTTAGTCATAAAATACATATCCCTGATTATGTCTATATACTTCCTAGGGACCCCCTACCCTCCAAACTATCCCAAATTAGTTCACGTGGCACACTGTCATATGCCTTTTCAAGGTCAATGAACACCATATGCAGATCCCCTTTTTTCCCGATACTTTTCCATTAGTCTTCTTAGGATGTGTATCGCTTCTACAGTTGACCGTCCTAGCATGAAACCAAATTGATTTACTGTAACCTGTGTTTCTCTTCTAATTCTAGTCTCGATTACTCTCTCCCATAATTTTATAGTATGACTTAACAGCTTAATCCTCTGTAATTACCACAACACTGGGCATCACCTTTGTTCTTATATAAAGGCACCACGACACTAGTCCTCCACTGATCTGGCATCTTTCCAGACTTAAAAATAAGGTTGAACAAACCTGTTAGCCATTGAACTCCTTCCTCTCCCAAACACTTCCACACCTCTATCGGTATGTTGTCTGGACCAACTGCCTTAGCCCTTCCCATCTTCCTAAGTGCTACCCTCACTTCTCCCTGTGTGATACCCCGACAATAGCAGTTATTCCTATGTTGGCTTTGGGCAACCGTGTTTCTACTTTCTTGCAAGTTAGCCCTTTGGTCATTGAAAAGATTGTGAAAGTAGGTTTGCCATCTCAACCTAATGGCATGTTCTTTAACCAAAACACGTCCATCTTCTCCCTTTATAAACTTTACTACTTCTATATCTTGTCTTCTACGCTCCCTAACTTTAGAAATCTTGAACATATCATGTTCCCCTCCTTTGTTTCCAAGCGTTCATACATCCTCTTATAGGCTATGTCCTTTGCTCTAGTTACTGCCTTCTTCGCCTCCCTCCTTGCCTCTTTGTATCTCTCCCTCAACCTCACTCTCTCATTCTCGTCTATGCACCCCAAAAGATCCCTAAGACTCTATTGCTTATCCCTTATCTTGGTCTTCACGATCTCACTCCACCACCATGCCTCCTTATGCCCACTTGTCTTTCCTGTTGTGATCCCTAAAGTCTCCTCCGCCACCAGAGTAACGGCAGTCGCCATAGCCTCCCACAACTGGTTTGTGTCCCCATCCAGTGGGGTCGGTGACGCCGAGATTACCTTATCCCTAAACATAGCAATCTTGTCATCCTTCAAATTTCCCCACCGGTTCCTAGGACGAATTTTCCTCTCCCTCCTAATCAACCTTTTCATCAGGACTATATCTGTACTAGCAAATGGTGCTGAGCTACAGTTGTTTCCCTGGTATCACCTTGCAGTCTCTCCACCGTCGTCTATCCTCTCGCCTCATCAATATATAGTCGATTTGTGTGTTACGTCTAAACAAGTGGGGAAAAAGCAAAATTGGAAAATCTAATATTTATGACTCATAAACCCGCTTTCCCCATGATTTTCAAACGACTATAACTTTTTCATATGACAATATTGTTAAAAAAATGTTACACCTTATTAACGAGCATTTCATTCTCTTTCATTTGAGCAAGCTATTAGTTTTCTTAATTTAAATATATATATATATATATATATATATATATATATATATATAGTTAGAGGATCCTGTACATTAATCAAAAAGTGTGAGAAGTATGAGAAGGCATAAGAATTGACTTGTAGGCATCATGTTTTGGGCTTAGACATGTTGTTTTATGTTGTTTTGGCAATAAAAACATTAAACATAACAATTTAAGACACAGTGCAATGAATTCTAGGCTTAAAAGTTAAAACACCATGCCAAGAACGTTAAGTAGGGTGTTAAATAGTGTTTTTTAAATTGCACGCCTATAATTCGTTGCATTGTGTTTTAAATTGTTTTGTTTGGTGTTTTTATTGCCAAAACAACCCAAAACATCATGGCTAAGTTCAAAACATGATGCCTACATGTTAATTTCTATGTCTTTTCACACTTCTCACACCTTTAGATTAATGTACAGGAACCTCACCCATATATATATATATATATATATATATATATATTACAAGCTATAAGTTACATGATTCTGTAACGTTACGTGCTTATGTTCCAGTTGTAATTACGTACTGGAACATAATCAATGAATACCTAAGTCACGTATCATATGTGCGAGCAATGCAAATTCTCAATGTAACACTACATCTACAATCACGTACCAAATGATCAATGAATACCTAAATCACGTACCAGATACTCAATGTATACCTAAATCTATAATCACGTACCATGTGTGCAAAAGTTAACAAATGCTCAATGCAATAATCACGTACCATGTGTGCAAAAGCAATAACAGATGCTCAATGTAATCATCTTCCATGTAATAATCACGTACCATGTGTATAAAAGCAGTTTCAAAAGCTCAATGTAACACCACATCTAAATCACGTAATGACTTATATTACAGAACTAATCACGTAATGGCAAAAAACAAATAATTTTTCATTATATTGAATGTATAATCACGTAATAAACATAACTTTAGTAAAAAAAACATTATACAATAAAAAACTAGAATAACGTAATTACGTACTGATACATAATCACGTGTGGTTACACTTGTTATATATGGTACGTGATTATAGATGTAGGGTTACATTGAGCATTTGTTACCGCTTGCACAAATGGTACGTAACTATGTACTTGAACACAATCACGTAATGTTATACAAATCACGTAGCTTTGTAGCTTGTAAAATATATATTTTTTTAAATTAAGAAAACTATACCAATAGTCTGCTCAAATTGAAGAAAATAAAATGCTTGTTAATAGAGTGTAATTTTAAAAATATGTATTTCGTATGAAATAGTTATAGTCGTTTGAAAATTGGGGCTGAAGTAGGTTTAAGGGAGAATCTTGGTTTAAAAAAGCGCAAAGCGCACAAAAGCGACTAGGTCTAAAATCAAAGCGCGAAGTGCAAATCGCAAAAGCGGCGGGCTTTTCATACGTGAGGCACTAGGTGCTTATATATATATATCCTATAGGCTTTTAGCATCCCTTACCCAAATATCGTGATAAATAAGGTTTATATATGATTTAATGTATAAATCACTTAATGTACAACCATTTTAGCTACATGTATAACACTTTAAAGCACAAAACACCTTCTGTACAAAAAGCGTGCGCCTCAGTGAGATTTTTTTCCAAAAAAGCTCGATTTTTGTGCGCTTTTTGTACAGAGCTCGCCTTATGTCACACAAGGCGCAGCTCTTTGCGCCTAGGGTCGCTTTGCGCTTAAGCGTGCTTAAGGCGCGCTTTTTTAAACCAAGAAGAATTACCATAATACCCTTACATCCTTAAATTGAAAATGACACTTATCAATCCCATATTGTCTTCTACATACAAAGAATCTATTAACTATATTAAAATAAAAAATTTTATGCCACATGGCATAAACTTAAGCTTATTATTGCCATGTGGCAATCCTTTACTCCACATATCTTTAGTTTAGGAGGGAAACTATTTTGTTTTAATTCTCTTCTTCATCTTAATGAACTTTCTTATTTACTTAATGACCTTCCTTATTTACTGTGTCTTTAGATTACTATACTATTTATAAGATATATGCGGGATATTATATTTGATGGAAAGACTTATAATTGGAGTTGAATATACTTATTAACTATGCCCCTTATGAAAAGATTGGATTTATTAATATTCTACTCTATAGTTTAACAAACAAGCACATTATTTTCGGATCGTGATTTTGGGATATAGATTTTTATTGATTATTACTAGGGGTGTGCAAAAAACCGAATTAACCGAACCATAACCGAATTAACCGACAAAACCGAACCGAAAAAACCGAACCAAATCAAAAACCGGTGGGTCGGTTAATGGTTTTTTTGAAAACCGAAAGTAGCGGATCGGTTATGGTTATCAATATTTTCATATCCACCATAACCGAACCGACATGTAATAAATCTTTGTATGATTTAGGACTTTTCACCATTTTTTAATATTTGATGTTTTTATTAAAAAAATTAGTATTTATAGGTTATTTCACATCGTTTTATAGTTTTGGTTGAATGTTTATTTGAATTTATGGAATATATCACATCACTTTATTTGAATATTCAGTATAATTAGTATAAATATTATAGATTAAATGTATTTTTTATACTATGTAATATACTAATGCATACAAAAATGTAATAACAATTTATTCCATGTTAAAAAAATTAAGCTTAAGCTAATTTTAGCTAGGCTAAATACACGGTTAACCACCCATAACCGACCCGCTATAACCATCAAAACCGATTAACCATAACCGCCATAACCGATCGGTTATGGTTATGGTTATCCATTAACCGACATCGCGGTTATCGTTATAGTTTTAGGCCAAAACCGACCAAAACCGACCCATGCACACCCCTAATTATTACAGTGATTGTTGCTTTAGTATTATATGGCTTCCAAGGTAACAAAGAAAATTTAATCACGTATACATATTTTTTTAAAATATGCTAATTATCATAAAAGAAATATTATAATTGTCACATAAGAAAAACATTAATACGTTACCTGATGGTAGAAAATTGGAGGCTGCAAATTTCAATAGAAGTTCTACATATCCTATAAATTTTGATAAATCCGACTCTTGAAGAAGGCCATCTCAACCGCCATGCTCCTGTAACTTGAGTGAAAAATGTGCTTTATATTGTATTACAAACGCTGCTCATATGTCTGAAACACACTAAGTTCTATATTGGAAAAAAGTCATATAAATGAATGAAAAAACTAATTAAAGTACATGATCCAAATGTTGTGTAACACCTCGTAAAAACCCGTCCAAAAATCCCAACACGTGTCCCGCTGATCCTCGTATGTCGTGTGCTAAGCGAGAGGGACCAAGATTGCCGTTATGTTATAATTATAACCTCTGAATGGCAACTATAAAAGTTGAGGGAACAATAGTGTCAAAATACCAAATTTTGGTTTCTAAAGAGGTCTTACGGACAGTAACCATACATGGTTACAGACCGTAAGGTTTAAAGAGGCTGACAAGCTGAGAGGCGGTTACGGACCGCAAGGCCAAGTCCTTAAGGTCCGTAACAAATTCAAAACCATGGGCGCCAAGATGGCTTACCGACCGTAAGCCATTACCCTTACGGTCCGTAAAGAACTGCCAGTGGCAGATGGTTTGGCAGCTTGCTAGCCTGCCACCATTCACGCAACTTGTGACCTTTCTTCAGCTTGTGCCATGTCCAAAAGCACCTGGAAACCTCTCACAACAGCTCCTAACACCTGGCATGATCTCATGCTTCATCTTCAAGTATAAATAGAGGCCTTGATTGCCTTCATTTCTTGCTCATTCACTCTTTTCTCCTCTCTTGCTCACTTGGAAGTTCCTAAAGCATTTGGGAGCATCCTCCGAGTTCTAGGTTCTCTTTTGGATCACTACTTGTAAGTGTTCCAACCTTGTTCTTTCGTTTTTATAGGCTTTAAGCCGAAAGTCAAAGAGTTATCGTAATAACGCTTTGACCTTTGGTTAAGACCATTATGGTCCAACCATTGTTCAATACGAACATGGCTACGTGATCGTAATAAGGTAGGTGTAAATCCCTCAAGATGGTACCTCCTGGAAATCACGTTTGCTTGGTCAATTGACGGGTCAAAGTTATGTTCATAAAAAGTCAAACATGTCAGATTTTAAATAAATTCATTTAAGATAATGTAGGTATTATAAAATGTGTTTTATCACTTTAATAACTTGGTAATAAGTATTAGAACATGTGTAAACATGTTCGGCTTGTCAATTTCAGATGTAAGGTCTGCTTTGACTTTCAGTTTGACCCGAATTAGCAAGTTTAGTTACTGATTATAAGTTTCATTATGACCATATAATGTTGTAGTATAACCCTCTAGAGTTATATTACATGGTCATATAGTAATCTGAGTTTATATGCAAGTTTCCGCTAAGATGCTTAACTTAGACTAAAAAGCCTTTTTATCTAAAATGAGGTTTTAAACATAAACAAGCTTGCAAATGGATTAGTTACTGATATGTTAACTTGATTAGCATATATTGATGTCAACATTCTAGTTATAAACTAAATTATGCTTAATTAGCCTAAATGAGGCTTCTAAATGACCAAATTGCCCTTTTTGGCATTATAAACGGTTTAAACATAATTTCTTCACCAAAACTAATTACCTACTGATGTAATATCATAATATGAATTATTTGGGATATCAAATCAAAGCGTGAACTGAGTTTGCACATAAGTCCTTTTAAAATGTCGATAAATAATAATAATGCCCTTACGGCGCATAAAATGGTTTTAATGATACTTTCCATAACAAAATTTTTTTACCTACTGATATGTTACATTAAATAATATATCTTAAACATATAAACCTGATCAAAACTTCAGATTTCCCTAAACATCTCATATATCGTCATTTAGCGACTTTTACGCCTTTTCGACGCATAGTATGGTTTAAAACCATATCTAACCATCAAGACTTGATACCTGCTGATTATAAAACTTATTTTAAATAGTAGGTACATGTCCTAAACTCAGAATCCCAAATAAGCTATCAAAACTATGTGTGAAATGACCAAAATGCCCATACGGGGCATAATTTTGTTTTAAATTATAAACCACACATATATTTGATATCCTACTGACATAACATCATAAATTTAATAATTTTCCAGAAATTTTATAACCATGACATCAGTGTACTTGTAAGCTTCTTTTGTAAGTCGTAAAATGACCAAAACGCCCTTTCGAGGCTTAACTTGATTTTAAAACCTTAACGGGCATACATGTTGATAACTTACTGATATTATAACATGTTTAAAGTATAATGGCATATGGAACTTGTATATGACTCTTCCGGTTACCCGGTTTCGCTTATATGCGTACGGTTAAGCCTACGTGACTATTTTACGTAATTTAACCAAAACAGGTTTAATCTTATCATATTTACATCAAAATCCAGAATGTTATATGTTTACCCATTATAAACAAGTCTTAGTACTTGACCGGTTTAAGCCACATTCTATTCCGGTCATCGCTTAATCTAGTTATCATACTGTAATTATTAAACTTAAGACTAGCCGGTCCAAGTCTATGACTTAAGACTTAACTAAGGACCCGTTGGCATTCTAATTGGTTATTAAAACCATCATTCCAGACTAGAAGCCTCCCGATAGATTGTATTCTTTACTTATCTCTTTATTAACGGCTGAGTTATTATTCATTTGAAGAACTAGCTCGGGTAAATACTTTTAACCTATTTTCCGTATACGGGTTTGGGATACGGTAAATTATTACCGCTTGGTCGGGTATGGGATCATGTTGTCAGATTTTGATTTAACTAAATCTCATAACCCGTTTTAATCTGTATTGTCTGATAACTTAAACATTGGGGGTTAACTCGACCGTGTCCTGGATATCTTTAGCTCATTTAAGTTACTAATGGCCATGACCAAATGCACGGGGTGTAGGCATACACCTGTCAGATGCTAATGCTAAATTATTTTTATATACTCTTTGGAGTTAATTAAGTGGCGTGTCGGTTAATCAGTTATTCGGTTTCTGCACCGGACCCCATATGTATTGACAAACTTGTAAAACTATATACAAGATCATTTTGAATTGTCCCAAGTTATTTATGAAATGTGCCATGTGCACTTAAATCATTTTTTAAAGTTTTTCAAAATGTGTTGGTTATTTGTATTTACCGGTGTAAACTGACGTATTTTCAAAAGACTAAGATACAGATACAACACGTAATAGGCTGGGAGCTGCTTGGTAGTGACGTAGAGAATCTTGCAAGTTCTTAGTCGTGCCCAAAGTCTGTTGATCACTTTATGTATATTTTACGGTCCGCCTGTGGATCTTTATTACAAGCCGATGTATTTATTATTTGAACATTTGAACTTTCACGGTTTGTAATAATATTTTAAATCCAAGACTTCTGTTGTGTTGCTCTGTGTTGTTTGGTTATGATGTTATCAATCTTACGTCACAATACTCCCCAACGGGCCCACCGTGACATACGTGGAAATCGGGGTGGGACATGTTGGCAGTTCCGGATGACTTTTTTAGCAACAAAATGGAGTTTTGGTGGAATGATCAATATAGTTTTACTGATAATGGAAGCAAACAGTGATCACCGTGGGTATTAAGGTGCGACGACGGACATAAGTTGTCCCTTGATCGAAAATGAGTGGTTCTGGTCATTGTAGGAAATGGTCTAGCCATCATTTGAAGAATACCGGACATCTGCTTTGCCTGGGTCACACTTAAATTGTATTATTGGTTGCTTTAATTGATCAATCGGTATCTATTGCTTCAGCACAATCCGGAAATGTTGGACCTGACAATTCATTCAAAATCACTTGGCGGGCTGAATGCTATATATTGCTTCCTAAAAAATAAAATGATGTTTGTTCATACATGCCTTTCCCGTAGATTGTATATTACAACTTTCCTATAGACTGTATACTACAACTTTATAATTAATATGGTGCTCCTTAAGAGTTTGGTATTTTGCTTATCTGAATACCTTTTTAGTCTATGTTTAATGAATAAATTGGTTATTATCCACATGGTTTCACAAAATGTAAAGGAAACATCATTTACGCAAAATTAATTGCACAAACAATTTGTTTTGAAATCGTCTATGAAGTCAGCATGTTGGTTAGCATGTAATTACTTATACTTAGAATTAATTTGATACATTCGGATAAAAAGATTCCTTTCGCATTTTAAATGAGGCAACTTCTATTAGCTTTATGTTTCGCGATGACAATCAACAAAAGCCAAGGATAACCACTCTCTAGGGTTGGTTTGTACTTGAAACAACCCGTTTTCACTCATGGTCAATGTATGTCGCTTTATCAAGAGTAAAACCAGAGATGGAGTGTTCCTTTCAATTCAGTGTAATTTAATATTTATGTTACTAATTAAACATTTCTTTCATTAACAAAATTACGTCAACAATGTTAAATAAAATATTTTATTGTGAGGTTACCCGTGTAACTCACGGGAACTTAAAATTAGTCTCTCTTGTACATGATCTCTTACCTAACATTTATATACTTTATTATTATTTTTTAAATACACCATAAAAGTAAGATTTTTTTATCTTTAACATGTGTATCATGTTGTTATATATTTTTTGTTGATTTCGAATTTGTTTTGTGTTAGTTTCAAAATTATATGTGTTGGTTTCAATATCGTTTGTGCTATTTTTGAACTTGTTTTGTGTTTGTTCTCTTTGTACTTTCAGACTTGTTTGTGTTAATTCTAATTGTAGTGATTTCGAAACTATAAGTGCTGGTAAGCTAAAACAATAGATGAAAAACGTTATCTTGACTAAAGAATTATGATTTTGATACTGGAATTAAAGAACTATGAATAAAATATGGTTTTTTTTATTGAAGATTATTATATGCGAATTTAATTTATAAATTAAGTTATCATAGTTATAGGGATTTAAATATAACTAAGGAGTTGTTTGTTTAGCTCTTAATGAACCTCTAACTGGTTCAGACCTCTTACTGGTTCAGCACTTAATTGTTCAGACTGTTTGTTTCGCGAGCAAATGTCTAAATGGTTCAGACATTTGCCTCTGAATGGTTAAGACATTATACGGAGTCTGAATGGTTAAGACATCTAAACTGAATTGGTCAGACATTTGCCTCTAAACGGTTAAACATTATACTTGCTCTTAAAGGTTCAGATCTCTTACTGGTTCAACACTTAATGGTTCAGACATCTTACTGGTTTAGGGCTTGTTTGGCTAAGCTTATTTAACTCAAAGGACTTTTAGTGAAAATGACTTATTGACTTATGACTTTTTGAAAAGGAGTTTTTAAAAAATTGTTTGGATTTAGCTTATGGGGTAGGAAAAGCCAATAAGTTATTAAGTTGCTTTTTAAAAAGTGTTTGGCTAGCTTTTCCATGTAAAATACTAAAAAGCTCCAAAAAGCCACAAAATTCTAGCTTTTCAAAACTGACTTTTTCCTCCTATTGAAAAGTTGTTTTGAAAATTCTTTTCAATTACCCAAACAATATTTTGACTTATTTGCTTTTTGAAAAAACCAATAAGTCAATAAGTTGATTCAAGAAGCTTAGCCAAACATGTCTTTAGTGCTTAATCTTTCAGAAGTTGCCAAACAACCCCTAATTGAAATAAAGTTAATGTATTATATATTTCTAAAAATGGTTACTAATTAGATTAAAGTTACTATATTTACCTTTTTTTTCCTAAAAATGGTTAGATAATATGTGCCAAATTTATATTGGTTCACATTGTTTTATATATATATAGTAGTGTTTGTCCTTGATTATTCTCATATTACTTAAATAGTTAATTAATACTATTTATATTTATTAAGTTAGTTGATAAATAATAAATAGATGTAAGATAATTATGGAATTCAAATCAAAAGAGAATATTCCTTGGAATATGCCTTTTGAATTCAAAAACCTAATCTCATATTATAAATAGAGATTTAAGTTTTTGATAACAACCTAATCACTCTCTCCTTTCCTCTCCCCTTGCGCTCTCCCACCGCCGCGTTTCGCCGCATCGTGTGTCGTTTTCTGGTTATTTCGTTTCCTCGGGTGATCTCGCGAGGTGATTTCAAAGTTGTAAATTTTCAAGCGTGATTCGTCTCATTGGATGACATGTCAACCAGTTCGTTGAACCGAATTGTTGCAACTTGGTTAGCCGAAAAGGTATATTCGCTTAACAACCTATGATTGTTGTTTTGTTCTATTTGGTTTTGCATATGGACTCCTGATCAACAATCCAAAGTTCAACTTGGATTAGTTCGTATACACGCCTCCGCTCTTTTTATTAAAGTTTTATTAAAAATACGTGTACAAATCCTAACAAAACCGACATTTTACACCAATTTAACACCTAGTACCAACGTTACAAAACTTAAAGGTGAAATATTGAAAAACCACAAACCCGAAACAAAAGTGATTTAATGAGTTTCTTGATCCAATAAAAACTTGTACCAAAGTATTTCACCTATCTCCCCTACCTTCTTTCAAAACCAATTTCTGTACCGTCTCGTCACATCCGTATTCTTATTATATTATTCCTTCCGTCACACTTCCGTCGTGTTCTACCGCCGGAGACCTTTTCACTCCTTCACTCGCCGGAAACTTCTCATCACCGACGTTTGTATGACACTCTCTGACGATCCTAACTAACAACTGCAGGTTTGTTTCATCGGTTAACTTCAATTTCAATACACACGCCCTAACTTTCTCAAATTATTCATGAAAATTCCGTACAATATTCAACGGAGCTCGTGTTGATTATGTAATCACTCTCATTTGCTGAAATTCGGTGCTTTTGTTGATGATTTACGATGTATGTGTGTTTATTTGTTAGAGTAAATTGTATATTAGGTCTTTTTTTTGGTTTTGTTTTCGGTAAAGTAGAATTTCGGTTTTAATTACGCTTACAATGTTGTTTGATGCATGTGAAATCGGTGTGTTGTTTAGGTTTTTTTACTGGATTATTGATTGTGAGCATTTAGAGAGGTTAGAAATGGTGATCATATGGTGTGTTTGGGGTTTTAGGGTTTTAGGTGAAAATTTTGAAGTTTCGACCTAAATTATAGGGATTGTGTTGAGATTGGGGATGAGATGTGAGTGATTTAGCAATCATACATTTTGTTTTAAACCTAAATGTTGTAATCTGTTTTCAATTTGGTCTTTTTTGTTATATTGTAGAGTACATTTTCGGCTCTAATTACGCTTACAATGTTGTTTGATGCATGTTAATTTGGTGGTTTTTTTTAATTATTGATAGTGAGTATTTAGAGAGGTTAGAAATGATGATCATATGTTGTGTTTTGGTTTTTAGGGTTTTAGGTGAAAATTTTGAAGTTCTGACCTAAAGTAGGGTAACTTTGTAGAATAGTAACCAAGTTTTAAAAGTGTTGCGATTAGGTCACTCAAGTTTCAAAAGTGTTCCAATCAGGTCACTCAACATTTGTTTTTCATTAAAATTAAGGGTTTTTTCATCCATTTTATAGGTAACCGTGGTGATGTAGATTTTTGTTTCTTTTTTCCCTTTTATTTGATGCTGACGTCGAGTGATGATGTGGACTGTAACTTGTTTTTTTATTTTTTAATGTAATTAAAGTGTTTTTATTTTTAATAAATATAATTTCAAATATTAAAATAATCCGACCCCGGCATCTTATGCTTTATTTTTTTCTTAACACATGGAAAAAAGGACATGGCTCGATTTGAATGTTAAGTTATCTAATTGGGATAGAAATGATACGAGTGACCTAATTAGAACACTTTTAAAACTTGGTTACTATTCTGTGACATATACCCCCTAAAGTATACGGATTGTGTTGAGACGGGGAATGAGATGTGTAGGAATGAGCTCCGTACCGGTACCAAAAGTATCCATACTAAAGGTACCGGTACCGAAAATCCCCAAAATTGGGTACCGGTACCGAAAATGTTCGGTATGGTACGGTACTGGTATTTGAAGGTAAAAATCGGTAAAATACCGGTACGAAATCGCTAAAAAGTGGGTACTGAAAATAATTTGGTATGGGAAATTCGGTACTGGTACCTTGTACCAAATGCTCATCCCTAGAGATGTGAGTGCTTCAGCTACCATACATTCCATTTTAAACCTAGATGTTGTAATTTGTTTACAATTTGGTTTTTTTTATATATATAGTAACGTACATCTTCGGCTCTAATTATGCTTACAATGTTGTTTGATGCATGTGAAATTGGTGTGTTGTTGTTTAGGTTTTTTGCTGGATTACCGATAGTGAGTATTGAGAGAGGTTAGAAATGATGATCATATGGTGTGTTCGGGTTTTAGGTGAAAATTTTGAAGTTTTGCCCTAAATTATAGGGAATGTGTTGAGATCGGGGATGTGATTTGAATGCTTTGGCAACTATACATTTTATTCTAGACCTAGATGTTGTAATCTGTAAACACAATTGAATGGGTCAATGAAACAGTTACAATTTGGGATGGGATTTCAAACTGATTCTGTCAATCAGATGCACAATTATCTTCCTGCATTATTTTAGGATATTGTTCCAAATTTTCTCCATGATTTCAGCAGCTATTTCAAAGGCTAAATTAAGGGGAAACTTCCAGCAATCCTCAAAAATTAATAGGCCTCTAGTCATCTTTTTTTCTATCTCTAGTTTTTATTGGAAGCAACCTCTCTCTTTCTACGGGTTAAAGGTAAGGCTGTCTACTTCTTACCCTCCTCAGACCCTACCTTAGCTTTGCTATTGGTGGGATTTACTATGATGATGATGATGTTTTTTCTTTCTCCAGTTTTTTTTGGTTATCGTGTCTTGTATTTGGAGATTTGCCTATCTCGAATCAGGCTAACTATCCCTTTTTTTTCCCTATTTTAATTAATCAAATTTCTCAGTTTCTATCAGTTTGCATGTCATTTTACCAGTAGTACTAGATCAGGTTTCTTATTCTTGATCATGCCTTGCTGATGTTTAAATTACAAGTAATCGGTATCTCACCTGGTTAAATAAATGGTGTCCACCAGGTGTTTGTGTTTGAGACATCGGTTTATTGAATCAGTTCTTACACACCTACTGGATTTTGTGAATATTTTAGTAGATTTTAGTTTTGTTGCATTTGCAGTTTCCATACTGATGGCAAAGAAGAAAGATGAAATCACTGGATCAGCCGATGCATCTGTTTTAAGAAGGTCAGGTAGAGAAATACCATCAAGAAAACAAACAACGTCAAGTCCTGTAAATTCTAGAAAGTCCAAAGATTTCAAAAGCAAGCATCACCAAATCCTTCACCTGTTAAAAATAAACTCGAGAAAGTTGAGAAACAGATGGAGTCCAGTCCTTTGAGGAGGTCCGATAGAGGTAAAAAATCGGTTGAGTTGACTGAACTACCAAACAAGTCAACAAAGGAGAAAAGTGCAAAGAATTCAAAGCAGAGTTCAGAAAATGTTATCGAAGATAAGAAAACTGAAAAGCAGAATTCAGATGTTGGTGGTAGGAAAAGGACGAGATATGATGCTTATAAGGCTTTATTCAAATCTCAACGAATAAGAACTGAACCAGGTGCTTACGGTTACTCTGCCTTACTATTCATTATCATGCTATCTCTTAAGATAATCTGTTTTACAATAAATGGTAATTACAGTATGTACCACAACGGCACAATATTTGACACGTTCTTAAATTGTGAACATGTAGCGATTTTGGTGTTAGTTTTTTCTTGATAAGCAATATCTTAATTAGGTAAAAAAAATTGATTTGTACTTATAAAATTCCGAATGAATTTACTGCCAACTTTTCCTCTGTTGGCGAAGTTGAAAACAAGTCACCTCAAGCTAATAAAGCAGGTGCTTTTAATAACTAGAAGTCTGTTAATTGTTTTATATTTTATGTACATTTTGCTCTTTGTAAACTGATATATATGTTTATCATTATAAATTTAAAGCTATTCTATTTATTTTCTTGTGGCATGTTAGATGTGGATAAGGAGCTAAACCAGAAAAATAGCATAGGAGTTCAAGCAGCTACTAGTAAAGATCATAACACGCTTTTGGAGGGAAGAGTGATTGTTTCAGATCAAATAGAACATGGTGATTGTCTTCAAACAAAATCACTAGACGGCAAGTCGGTTGAAATTGGTGATGTGGAGAAAAAAAATGTTGGTGGCGTCTCACCATCTAATGGAAATATTGCAAATAGTGATAACCACATGTCCCACACATCATCACACAGGTGATTTTTTCTTTTAATCACTCTATTTTTGGCATTAACTAGTTTAGGTAAATTTGTGAGTGCTTAACATTCTTTTGAGCTTTTGGGATATCTTAGAGCTATCCCATACACCATTGGTTAGCATTCTTGTATGCACTACACGTGCATATGCTGTTCTTGCGGTTCCTAAACATGTAATTGGTTCCGAAACAAATGTGCTTGTATATATTAGCTGTGCTTGGTTTTCGTGTCTCGTGTGTACGGTTGTTTTGCATGGCGAGGCCTTTGCCCCTTGTGCTTTTGACCACCTAGATCTACAATTAATTATGGAAAGAGGTAACATTAACATTTTATAAGGCACACATTTGATAGATTGGCTTATGTAGGGTTAATATATAAAGAAGCAACAATAGTATTTCCATAATCAAATTAGGCATTGCTAGTATTTTTTTATTATTAAAATAGGTAACAATGTTATTATCTTAGTGAAGCAAATAGTGATTGGGATAAGTCAAGTATGATGCTCAGGCTATAGGGTGTGGTCATCACTCTCATGACCACCATGACCCTCCACGTCAGCGCCATGTCACCCAAATCTAATCCACCATCCAAAACCACTACTCTAAAGGTGTGGTCATGACCCAAACCACTATCCTTTATTTATTTTAATTTATTTTTGTCTAAAGAAAAAAGGAGAGGAAATCTTGGAAAATGGAGAAGACGACCATGGTTGCCATGGTTTAATCCATGCGAACCATGGTGGATCAGGCAAAGGGGTGTGAAGTCTTCCATTCATGCTCCTACGTGGGAATCATGTCCCAACATGACCCCCACACCCTTCAGCCTTATAGAACTCAAAATTGAAAGCAAATAATTGGTGGATTAATCACTGAAATTAGCCTGATTTGAGATAGGCAAGGCTACAATTACAATCACTAAATTGATAAACATATCATTGATAAGAAAAAGTGGAAACTACTGGTCCTATTATATGTAAAGATTAACATTACTAAAATTGACTTTCCACTATTTGGTAGTGTCGAGACTTTAGGAAAGTGGCGTGAATGGTCCAACCCCATTAATTCCTCCATCGATCCAACTGATACATCCGGTCAACCCGCTTGTGTCTCCGACCCATTACCCATCTCTGGATTCGTATCAAATGCTTGATTTGGTTGTTATTCTTAGGTTAAGTTAAGCATCATTGTAGAGTCCATCTTAAAAGCTTGTGATTTTGTACTTGTTTGAATTTCATCATTTTCATTTAAATGTTATCCGGGCCTGTTCATTTGATTGTCTTTTGTTTTGTTTTTTATTTCTTATTTTTTACAAATTGGAATATGTTTTAGCATATGGCAATGGATGCCATTAGAGTATTAACCATGCTTTAAGCATCCACTTTAGGCTTGAACTTATTGAATTTTGAGTTTGTTATATTTCTTCCATCCTACATTGATGTATATAAATCAAGTTTCTCTTCATAGCAGAAACTAGAAACAAGAATACAACCTTAGTTGTATCATAATATCGTTTGTGTTATACTGTTTGTGCAGCCCACATTGATTAATTACTCTTATCCTGCAGGATTGAACATAATTCAGAGAATCAGCAGGAACATGACACTTGTCACAAGGTTCGTCAATCATTTGATTTTTTTATGATTCAAATATATCTCTAGTTAGATCACATGAGAAAAGTTTTCTATGATTAGAACGTGTACACACTCATTGGATTTTTTTTTTTCTAATCTTGCCCTAGGTTACAGAGACATGCCAAGCAGCTGGTAACATGGAGAATGCAGAGAACAATGATGTTTCTAGCAACACGCAGAATTCCAAATTGTAGAATTTTGGGTTCCTGTTCAGATTTCAAACGTGCAGCTTGAACAGTATTGTGCTACTCTACTTTCGAATGATACGGCTCTTCGTACAAACTCAAGAAGTGATACTCTCGGGGCTCTTAAGGACCTTTTTGTTACCATCCGAAAGGTTTGTTCTAGGTTTCTAGCTCTATCACTTCATCATTTCAGTATTTAAATCTGAAATATGCTAAAGTAGTAATATTGGATAATATGTAAGAAAGTTTTGTTTATCTTTTTTTTTTCTTCTAATTTTCTTCCTTGAAGTGTTGTAATCACCCATACACGGTGGATCCGGAAGTTCAAAAATCACTTATGAAGGATAAGGACCAGAGTATGGTGGTAGATGTTGGCACAAAAGCAAGTGGCAAACTACACTTTCTTGACCACATACTACCTCAACTCCAAAAGCACCAACGCAGAGTGCTTATTCTTTTTCAGGTATCTATAAGTATAAATCAATCATCTTGTTATTTTTAAGGTATTGAGGTCCAACTCATTTCATGAAATTTTTATAATATAGGCTACAAGTGGTGTTTCAAGCAATTCTCTTTTGATTGGACACATATTAGTTGATTTTGTCCATAGAAGATTTGGTCAAGACTCATACGAACTTGTGGATGGGGTTCCAAACACCTCTACGACGAAACAAGCAATAAACATGTTCAATAAAGATATGACAAAATTTATTTTCTTACTAGAATCTCGAGCGTGCCATCAGAGCATTAAGTTATCGTCAGTGGATGCTATCATCGTATTCGACAGTGATATAAATCCCTTAAATGATTTAAAATCATTGCAAAGGTTATCTATTGATTCACCGTCGGAACACATCATGATATTCCGATTATACTCTTTATCCACCCTAGAAGAAAAAATTCTTAAACTAGCAGAGAATAATGTGGCTCTCGGTATCAGGTCACAAAATTTAAGGAGTAATTATGATGCGTTGCTCACGTGGGGGGCCTCTGACTTGTTTGACAAATTGACCAAATTTCATAGTCAGACGGTTGTAAATATCTCATCTGAAGAATCTTTTCTGAAGGATGTAGTGGAGGAATTTTTGTATATACTCTCTCACAAAAGTAAAAGCACGGATACAACATCGAAATCGGTCATCACTCAAGTTCAAAACTGTGGAATTTATGGTAAAAGTAACCCGTTACATGGTGAGAGAAAAACAAATTTACCCGATGGAGAGCAGCCTCATATATTTTGGAAAAAACTATTGGAGGGACGGTGTCCAGCGTGGAAATTTGTATCTCAATCGACCCCACGTCAAAGAAAAAGACCTAATTATTTTTTGGAGGGAAGAAGTGATATTGATGGTGGTGGTGTAAAGACAAGTAGGAAAACCGTAAATAATGGTACCATTGAACCTGCTCAATTGAAGACTGTAACTGAAGGAGAAACTGATGGAGTAAATGCGGGTAAATGAGAGATATTGTCCTTTTTATATATATATGTTTTTATAGTTTAAGATATTGATATGTTGTTGAACTTATTACCGGGGTTTCTGCAGCAACCAACGAGTCTCAGTCATCGTCTGGAGATCAGTTTTGGTCAACCACGGTCAATGATGAAACAAGTATGTATGATCTATTGAAGCCCACTGTGTCTGAGCTTTGCGACAGGCTCAAGTTTTCGGTACGTTCTTGCATATTGTGTCGAATTCGGTGATTTTAATACGTGTCGGAACCGGCTGGGTTGACCCGCAAACACTTTTGTATATTTTCTATAATTTGTTAGTTAATCAATGCTAGAGTACAAGTATACTTGCAATAATATTCAAATTTTAGACTGATAACGATTTGGAGGTTATATAGTGACTTTCAACTTGTTTGCTCTAACATTTTATAATTGACCCGTTTGAAATAAAACACAACCCAAATTGAAATTGCTACTGTTTTGATGCTTATGTAACTTGTTGAATAAAGATAAAATAGTAACAAGATTTAGTCGACTTTAAATGCAGGAGGATGTGAAGATCATAGTGGAAAAATTTCTTGAATACGTTCTTGAAAATTTTATCGTCGGCAAGGAAGATACAAGTATATTACAGGCTTTCATGATATCACTGGTACGATCTTTTAACAAACTGAATGCTCTTTTTTTTACATTATTTCCTATGTGTACTGACACGATCTTTTTTAGTGTTGGATTGGTTCTTCTCTAGCGAAAAATAAAATCGATAGGAGTGAGTCCTTTGCTCTTATAAAGAAGCACTTTGATTTCAGCTGCAAGGAAGAACAAGCAGAATCGGTCTACAAAAAGCTGAAACAAGTCAAGGAAAGATTTTTAGAGCACATACAAGTTCTTCCTGCTTTAAAAGATAGTGTTCCTACACCAGAAGGGGTTGAAAAGAGTCAACATATGACAAATGTTGATGTATCTGATGAAAATGTTTCGAGAAAGGGCATAGATGCGGTTGAGAAGATTAACAAAGAATGGGATGAAAAGAGGGCGAGTCTAGAGAACGATCACAAAGTGGAGAAGGCGATAATCCATGCACTTTACAGTAATCCCTCGCTAAGATCTGAAAAACTTGAAATAAAAGAGAGAGAATTTGCCAACAAGTTTAAAGAACATGATTTACAGAAAAGATTGTGGGAGGATCGCCTTAAAGAGTTAACGACAACGAGGCTGGCAGCGGAGGGTCCGGTGGTGGCTGACAATAATTTTTCGTTGCATGGGTCCCAACATGAGAATCAGGTGGTGGATTCTGGAAACGCTGAGGTGGCCCCCACTTTACCGAAAAACACAATTGAAGCACAAAGTCATGATGAGCCTGTGTGTGAAGGTGCTAATGATATTGAGTCTACTGGTTCGCATACTTCTGAGAGAGAGATGGTTGATGCCTCAGTATCGAGCGAGCAGATTGGAGCTCCAGCTCAGCAGCATGGTGATGACATGGACGTTGATGTGGCAGAGAAAGCTGACTCTGGTCATGATGTGGCAGAGAAAGCTGACTCCGGTCATGGTGATGACATGGACGTTGATGTGGCAGAGAAAGCTGACTCTGGTCATGAAAATGTTAATTTAGCATCTGAAGCCCCTGTTGAAGACCATATCGAGTCTGGCGCAAATGATGTGGCGTCACATGTTGACTGTGGTGACGTGGAAATGCCAGCTGGAAATGACAACAAAGGAAACGATGAAGACGAAGATGGCACTGTAGTCCCTGATGAAGATGATCATAGCAAGAGTTGTGCGAATGGTATGACGCAACATGTTTACTCTGGTGACGTGGAAATGCCAGCTGGAAATGACAACAAAGAAAATGACGATGATGATGATGGCACTGTGGGACTTGATGAAAATGATCATGAGACTGGTGCGAATGATATGGCACCTGGAAATGACAACAAAGAAAATGACGATGATGATGATGATGGCACTGTGGGACTTGATGAAAATGATCATGAGACTGGTGCGAATGATATGGCACCACACGTCGTTCTGGTGACATGGGAAGCCAGCTGGAAATTGCAACAACGAAAATGATGACCTTGATACATCTCATGTTGTCGAAGACGGTCACAAAACTGTTGATGTGGCGCCAGAAGTTGAATCTGTTGAGATGGCAATGCCAGCTGGACCATGCGGCATAGAGAGCCCTGAAGAGGGGGAGATTCAGCCTGACACACCAGATGCTAGTGGGGACCACAATGAAACCAGCCCAAACAATGTGCTACCGTGTGTTGTATCTGCTGAGGTGGCAACACCAGCTGAAAATGAAGAGAATGCCGAAGATAACATTACACGACCTGATGCATTACACGCTAATGAAGTCCAAAATGATTCTCGTGGTTTCGATGGTGGTAATCCTGTGTGCGCAGCCATACCACAGGAAAAATCACCATCTGTTCAGCCAGTTTCTTCTCCAGCTTCAGATCATTTAGAGCCAATCATTCCAAACAGTGGAGTTCCAGATAAAGACATTGATGTCGGTAATCCACAACCGCCAGGTGTCAGTCAACTCGATCAGATGATTCTAGACGATGAACTGGATATCCCGACATCTACTGATCCAGTGTGTGCAGCCATATCACAAGACAAAACACCCTCTGTTCAGCTGGTTTCTTCTCCAGCTTCAGATCGTGTAGAGCCAATCATTCCAGTAGGTTCTTTGCGTTTTGTGTAGTTATTATTTTGTCTGTCATATTTATCATAATTATAATTAGTTATATTTCGTCATTTCAGGAAATGCAAAATGACCCTCTTCAACTTGAACAACAACTTCCAGACAGTGGGGTTCAAGACGAAGAAATTAACGTTGGTAATCTGCAACCGTCAGGTGCCAGTCAACTTGATCAAATCATTCCAGACAATGAACCGGATATCCCGTCATCTACTGATCCAACGGTTGCTGAAAATCCATCTGACACATTTCCACCAAGCGAGCCATTACTTGAACCCACTTGTGAAGAGCCTGTAGAAAATTCGGAAGAAAACCCCGTTCCTGCTTCTGAGCCACCTCACGAGGAACAACAGCTTCGTATGGCTACATCCGTTGCACCCACACCACCAGTTAGTGCACTAAACATATTTGATAGCATTGCTAACCGAGTGATCCCTCAAATGCCACACCATTCCGATCCACTTCAAGCTGAAGTAGAGCGGTTATCCACAGCGAAAGATACTGTATCCAAGTACTATCAAGAAATGGTCAGTCATTTATTTATATACTTTGATAAGTTAACTCACATTGATCATATTTTCACCATCGGTTTGTTTTCGACTTTTCGTGCAGAAACAAAGGCTGGATACTGAATGTAATAAGGAAATTGCGGAAGTTGTTGCACAAATACGTCTCAAGTATGAAGCTAAACATCAAGATGCAGATGCAGCTTACAACTCAAAAACGATGGAACTTGAGACCAATATTAATAGAGTCACCATGAACAAAATATTGGCCGAGGCTTTCAGGTCTAAGTGTCAAGATGTTACTTTCTCTGGGCATACAGGTATATTTACATGGGAAAAAAGATCGTATATTGTTTTTGTTTTCACCATTTTAACGGAATACGATTGTTATCATTTGCAGCATCTCAGGCTGGAATAATGCAACAACTTCACAGGCTTTCTGCTTCACCTTCAATGAGGCATTACCACAATGCGTCTTCATCTTCACCACCACAACCACCCCCGTTGCTGCAGCAGCCACTGCCGCAACCACAACTACGACCGCAATTGCCTCTACAAATAGTCCACCAGCCCGCGGCTCTCTTCCCGAGCACGCCAAGCAGAACCCCCTCCCCTACACTAAATAGGCCACCGTCTAATACAGGCTCTTTAACCACACCAAGTAGGCCACCACCTGTGGTTGACCAGTTGACCTCTTCAACCCCACCTACCACTACTACAAGACCACCACCTATTGTCAACCAGGTTACTCCAACCACACCTACCACTAGCAGGCCGCCACCTGGCATTAACACGAGTAACCGCTTCTCAGCCTTGCATAAGAGACCGCCTAGTATCGCGCAAATTGACATGTCTGCTGCAAATCTTCGGATAAGCACTGAAACCCGTCGCAATCCGCATATACGCCTCTGGTTAGCATGAACCCCTGCACCGGCCCGATATACGGCCTCTGGTTAGCAGTGAACCCCGTGCACCATCCCATATGGCTCGTTCATGACCCGCACCGCCCAAATATACGGCCTCTGTTGAGCAGTGAACCCCGTGCTCCGCCCCCACATCTGCGACCTTTGGTCAACCGGGAACCACGTGCTCCGCCCCCACATCTGAGATCTCTGGCTAGCACTGAAATCCGGGCACGGGCCCCACATCTGAGATCTACGCCCTCTGTAATTCCTGACGCTGGAACTCACCGGAGGGTAGTGCTTCAAAGTCCGCATGTCACAAGTGGCCCATCTCAGTCCCCTGTTACGCCACTTTCAACGTCCTCACCACAATCAGTGACACCACAAATGACGCCTGTTGAACCTTTGCTACAAACACAGCCATCCGATAACTTGAATGGGCTTGCGGACAGTGCTCCTCGCTGGGTTAATGTTAAATTACGGCACCTCAACGTGATCTAAGATCACAGAATGACAGGTTGGACGTAAGCGATTACGTTCGAGAGGGTCATGCACCCTCCTCTGCTGCCCATGATCTGGTTTGTTTGTCCGATGATGACTAACTAGTTGGTTAACATATGTTTATATAGATATATTTAAATTAAAGAATTTACACGCAGTCTTAAACTAGCTATGGGCAATTGTAGAGGTTTAGAATGTTGTATTTTGGAAGTGGACCTGCACCACTTGTTTTGTAGAGATGCAAGAGTCGGCATTTATCTACCCTAAGATGTTTATACTTATTAGTCCGGTTCAGTATTAGTTCATTGGTTTTGAGACGATTATGGAAGAGATAATCACGAAAATGACTAGTTTTTTGTATGATCTATGCGCATGAGATACGTGAACTCAACTAGTGTTTCTACTTTATATTCGTGTCTATTGGGTGCTTCACGGCCTTACTTTAGACCTTTGTATCAACCTTGTATTCCAGTCTCTTCAGGGAAGCGAGCCACTTCTCATCTCCGTCACTTGAACCTTATCATCAACTAATCTTAGTCGCTCGTAGTGGGTTGGGATATGGCGCTGAAGAGGTATATGACGCCCCATGGCGCCTGGTAACATCATTTCGCACAACATTATATGCGTCCAATTCTGAAATCTCGCGAAAAATATCACGCCACAAATTCGCTTCTTTCAAAACCATTTGATATAAATATAACCTTTTCACGTACTTTTTAAAAACCCACTCCTCTCTTATTTTATAAAAAAAAGTCTAGTTTTCTTATACCATGTATCCCTACAACCGCGGTTTTGTTCCTCCATGTTCTTGTGCGGACACGAACCAAACGACCAATCCTAGCCAACCCGTTTCTCTGGTTCCCACTCAGCCCACCCCCTACGGATCCGGGTTTGTCGATTACAATCAAAATTAATCTGGCTTCATGAACCTGTTGAACCAACCCTTCTCATGGGACCCAATATATAGGTATAAACCCGAATCACAACATGGGAGGTTTCGGGCCGTCTCAAGCCTTTGGCTCACCACTACGCGAGCCCGATCTCGTCCCGGATACACAAACGGAGCCGCAACTGGTAGAAAAGTAGGCGCAAAAGAACAAAACCACACGCAACCATAAAAAGAAAGCAGTAACTGAGGCTCGAACGAAACAAAAAACGTGCAACCATGGGATGATAAAGAGGAGTACGCATTAACTCGAGTTTTGCTCGACGTGTCGAAGGACCCCCGAAATTGGTAATAAAAATAGAAAATTAATAATTGAGTAATGATGGGGTATAGATGTTATCACTACACCCTATTGTGATATAACCCTCCGTAAAGGCCCCTCTTTGACTTTTCCGTCACTTGTCGCATAATCCCCACCAAAGGGCCTTATGGGGTCTTATGACTAAACATGGCTTTATTGTGACACATTATCTCCGTCACTTGAACTCTCACGAGATCAAATTAGTTGTAGTAGTGTTCTAGCTCATCACTTGAACCTGCCCCCGCTTTTCTAGAAATTCCCCCACTTCCACCAACAAACCAACCGCATCGTGGCATATGTCTTCTTCCACCAGTCACCAACACCTAAGACATCACGCTCGGGTTCACCATCACGTGAAACCGTTATCACTCCAAGATGAAAAGGGTTGCGACGGTGTTCTAGTTGAACCCGCTGAACCCAAGGGTTCATCACATATGTACCATGTCCCCTAAATGTATAATATACCAACACAAAATTCAAGAAATATCTAAATTCATCTCGTGTATATACTTCTCTATCAACTTTATTTTCACAATCCAAGAAGTATGTTATAAACAAATACTTATTTATAAAATTAACTTTAACGCGGTTATAAACAAATACCTTGTTAGTAAACTAATTTATATGAAGTAAGTTATTGTTTGTAAGAAATCAAGTTATTTATAAAAATATAATTAACTTTAACTTATTATAGTAAACAAATACCTTGTTAGTAAACTAAGTACAATAGATAAAAGTATTGTAAAATTTATATAAACCAATCTTTTTTCATTAAAACGTTATGTATTTATCTTATTATACTCGTATACTACATTTAAAAAAAATGTGAGGTATACGCTATTAATGCACATGATACACATCTATACTATATTATAAGGTTGTGCGATATGGGCTCACGCCCCATCTCGACATCAGCCTGTAGCACCCTGAACACCTTCCCCTTGCCGCCAAAGGAGGGAGCCATCAGCTCCTCTGTCGTTCCCTTGGCAAGCGCCATGATGATTTTTTTGTTTTTCGTAGGGATCACCACTTTTATTTTTTAACTCTAGTTAAACAATGTTAATCAACGCCGTGCTAATTAATGTTAAAGCCCCCCCCCCCCCCCCAAGTGGCTCGATAACTAGCATGAGTGCTTTAAACCACACCACCCAGCCTAATAAATATAAGGAGAACGAAAGGTTATTTCAAAAGTTTAAACAATTACAAATTTTTATAATATATTATCGACTTTAGCTTTAGGTAGGGATGAGCTCGGTACCGGTACCAAAGTTTGCCGATTATGGGTACCGGTACTGGTACTGAAAACGTTCGGTACGGTACCGGTATTTGTGTGTAAAATTCGGTACCGTAGCGAAAACGTCAAAAATAGATACCGAATCGGCACCAAAAAAATTTCGATACGGAAATTTGTTACCGGTACCGAGTCATAAAAATTCAACGGATTTTTTATATCCACCTTAGAGTAACATTAGTAACCCACAATGCTTGACAACACCGTACACATCTCACTTTAAGAAACTAATAAATCTAATAAACAAAAAAACTAGTACTTCAAAAGTCAACAAATAATTTCTATTTCCCTTTATAAAAACAACAAATAGTCTCTTGGAGAGTATCATCGGAGAACACGTTTCCGGTAACCCTAAATCACTATCTCCGGTGAGATATTATTTTCCGGCGATCGCTTCTCCTGCACGCAATCGACCGATCATATAATCCGTTGCGTACGACGAAGGTATAAAACGATCATACGACCTAATTTGTGAATCTGTATCTCATCTTATCGGAGTGTTTATTTGCTTTTTGCAGATTCAATTGATTTGCTGTTAAAGGCAGTTGTGAGAGCAACGGATTCTGATAAATATGTCTAAGTTCTGGTAATTTTGTTTAGTCCTTTTGTTGTTACAGTTAATTTAGGGTTTATGTGTTTATATTATTGAATTGTTGAATTCAGATAGTGTATGTGAGAGTATGATTTGAATTATGATGTTTAGGTTTGTTAAGTTGAGAATTTTTAATTGATTTTGCTTTAATTGCTGTTTGAAATTATGGAAGTGTAGTTTGCTAACAAAAGCTTGTTATTTTGTAATGAATTTGTTTGTTTCTTGATCCTTAAAAGATGCATTTGTTAGATCTAAGGGTGGGATAGTACTTGTGTAATGTGTTATCGTGTTAGGTTTGCCAGCAGTGTTGTCAAAAGCCCAAGGTGCATAGGTCGAGCCTGGCGCCTAGGTGGTAAACAAACGATGGCTTTTATAAGCTAGGCGCATAGTATAAGATATTATTTTAGGGGTTTTAGACATGTTTTAGGCCTGTTTAGTGTTAGTTTAGGCTGTTTTAGGTTGATTCTACGCTTATTTAGGTTGATTTCAGTCTTAATTAGGGTTTTTAGTTGCACATTATTTTGATTCACTCCTGTTTCGCTTAGATATGTCTTTGTTTTTTGTGGTGGTAGTTGCTTCCTAGTTGAACCTGAATGATATTAAATAACCAAACCATGTGCTTCCTGGTCTCTACATTTGTCTTGGCGTAAATCTAAACGATGAACAACGGTTTTTGTTAACTTAGTTGTACTTGCATACATGGAACAGTAAAGTAATAAACATTAACTAGTGCTAATTTTCAGGGGATCTCAAGAACAAGGTGGTCCAAGGCCACAAGAAATTACTACAAACTCTTGGTATCCTCCATCTGTTAGCACGCCAAGTTCATCCCTCCCTGGTACCCCTAACAGCATTAACTCTAATGCTTTCTCACAAAGGGTTGGAGATCGACCTCATGTTTCTCCTGCAGAGGCTGCTGGCATTATTGTGTATTTAAAAGATAAAAGGTAGACTTTCTTTCTGTCAGATTTTGGTCACTAAGTATTTCTTTTCTTTCCTTTTCTTTTTTATATTTTTTATGTATATCGTGATTAGCTATTTTGTCTAGAGTCAAACAGAGTAAACCTTCTTGCTAACGTGTCTCAGTTTGAAGTCATAATTAGTTTATTACAATTACGCCTTAATCCCTCATTTAAAGCCTTGACAAAGATCAAGTTGGTATTTTTAATTTTTAGTTGCTATATTTATAAGGGAGAGGATCAAATAGGAAGTATAATTTGGCTAGGAAGGATAGGAAGCAATAATAGAATGACATGTGGCAAATAACAAAAATCACAAGGAATGGCATTTTAGTCCAAACAATCTCAAATTCACCCAGATCTAAAAAAAACCCATTTCATTTCTCTTCAACTCAACCCTACACCACCATCACCACTCCAGCACACTATCACCCACCATCACCACCACCCCAACCACCAC
Organism: Scalesia atractyloides; assembly: GCA_947069175.1. Lineage (NCBI taxonomy): Eukaryota > Viridiplantae > Streptophyta > Magnoliopsida > Asterales > Asteraceae > Scalesia > Scalesia atractyloides. The sequence continues at coordinate 79,462,575 of CAMTDV010000004.1, read as the reverse complement.
TATCATAACCACGACGACATCCACCGCCACCCAACCACCACCACCGATCTCGCAATCACCTCTTATCCACACTCTTACTCGAACCCGACTTCCACAATCCGATTAGCAACCATCACCCTGGCTCCAACTACGATCCTCTCCGCAAGTGGCTCTACGACACCTTCATCTCCTCTGATCCAGACCTTTGTCTCCTCATTCTCTCGTTCATCCGCTACTCAAAAGTCTCACAAGATAATGTATTGAACCATTATTTTTTGTTTAAAAATGAATATGCAGGTTTTACGTTTTACATCTGCGTTATACAAGATGATGTTTTTAGTGTCTTAAAAGTGATGTTATATGTTCTCTCTTTCATCCCCAACTCAAAATATATATTGCGTTTTACAATTATTCAAAACAATGAATTGCGTTTTACAATACTAGAGAATAATCATTATATGCTTTACATGTTTTGTGCAGAATTATTTGGTGTTTTAAGATTAAAGGTTTTTGTCTTTTAAAACTAATCTGTAGCACTTCAAAATACACATTGCGTTTTACAAGATTAAGCAATAATTAGCATATTTATGTTTTACAAGGTCTGGAGAATTATTTGATGTTTTAAAAATAGTGGTTTTTGTCTTTTATGACTAACTTGCAGTTAGCAGTAGATGATAAATAATTTCAATTGCGTTTTACGTTAATTTTTTGTGGTTACGTTTTAAAAAGAAATTCCAACTGCGTTTTATGAAATTAAGAAGTTGAAAAGTAGCATGTTGACTTTTTGTTGAAATTAAGAAGTTGAAAAGTAGCATGTTGACTTTTTGTGAGTTGCATCTGATTGGAGTAGCTTTCTGAAATGGAGTTAATTGCGTTTATGATTTTTAATAACTTCTATAAGTTTCTGTACAGTAGTTTTTTTTTTCTGTACAGTAGTGTATTTTTTGTTGTAAAACACAAAGTTAAAATTGTGTTTTGGTTTTATAACACAATAAAAAGCATTTTTTTTGTGTTTTTGTTTTATTGCGTTTTAGAAAAAAAAAACATTTCTTTTGCGTTTTTAGTCTATTGCGTTTTATAAAAAAACATATTTTTTTTGTTTTTTGTCCATTACGTTTTAGAGAAAACATATTTTTTGTGTTTTTTAATCCAATTAAAAAAAAAACACATTTTTTTTGTGTTTTTAGTCTATTGCGTTTTACGCATCTGGGTTACCGAAAACTTTTTTTTCAAAAGTATAGCAATAGTGTAGTCGTTTTATAATAAAAAAACGCTCATTTTATGGTAAAATTTTTATAAAAAAATAATGTCGTATGAAAAAGTTATTAACGTTTTAAAAAAGGGGTGGAATTGGAGGAGAGAGAAACCATTAACTTGGATGGACTATAATACCCTTACATTAACTCACGCCCCACTTTTTTTCTTTCAAATTTCACCCATTTAATCTTAGCCCTTGATTAGTTAATAGATGGTCAAGATTACTTCCTACCCTTCCTACCCAAAAAAAAACTTCCTAGTATTTCCTGACCCATAGTTATAATGGTTTTTTGAAGCATGTTAAGACTTAAGGTATACCTTGTTTTAAGAAAGCACGCCTGAGGCGTGTAGCTTTCTGCAAAACGCTTAGGACCAAGAAGAAAGAAATCAAGAAAATATTAAAGTGAAGAGGGCACTAGGTTTTTTACGAAAATGTTTGAAAAATGATAAATGAATTGATGCAGTGCTTTCATTTGTGAGATAAGTTGATAGGTAAATGTTAAAACTTGAGAACTAATAAAATACATCAAGTGTCCAGTGGGTTTCACTAAAATGTTGAGAAAATAATAAATGAGTTGATGCAGTTGTTTTATGGGTGAAATAAGTTAATATGTGAAATGTTAAAACTTGAGTACTAAAAAAGTTATTTTTTTTTTAAATTGTAATACATTAGCTATTATATTAGATTAAATTAGCTGTTAGTTTATTACAGTAATTTTAGTAGCAGCCTTTCGATTTTGAATATAGCTTTGTGTTGATTAATGAATTAGCTGCTAAATGCTAAATTTGATTAGCTATATAGGCTTAATTTCGTTTAGCTGTTAATTTAAATTAGATGTTAAATATGATCACATTTGGTTGATGGATTATTGTTAAATTGTTGAATTAGATTAGCTGTTAAATCCTTATTCAGTAGTTATACAGGTTGTCAACAGTTTTCTGTTGAATTAATATTCTAAATTTTAATCTGCTGTTGCTTGTTAAATTATATTACTTGTCAATAATTGCCTGTTAAATTAACATAGAGGTATCTTTTTAATACTGTGCGCCTCACATATGTGAAGGTAGCACCCTGGTCTCGCACCTATGATGTGTTTATTTTTCCAAATTTATTATCATTGTTACTTTGTTGCGGATTGTTTATAACTACACATTGTATCTTGCATTGTTTGATTGATGTAGCGTTGATGAGTTACGTAAGCTTTTATCTGACCCGGAAGCCTACCAACAGTTCTTGCTATCAATTGATCCTGTGAGAACTCAGAACAATGTAAGCATTAACTTATTATTCAGACACAATTTTAAGTTTTTTACGATCTTCAACATTTTGAATTTATCTTTTAGTATTTTTTTTATATCTTAAATGTTTTCTTTTCTTCGTAACACAGGTAAGAGACGAGCTCCGAAAGGAAACTGTGCAGCTTGCTAGTAAGATTTTTGCTGACGTGTATACTTTGTTCACAGCTGTATCCCTACTCACTTGTGTAACCCTTTTACTTGTGAAGCAGTTGATCTGGGTTGCGTTTATATAAAATTAGTTATAAATGATCTGTAATTTCGCATATGTGATTTTATGAATGTTTTTATTTTGAAGGAAGGAACTTGGATAAAGAACCCCAGATAACCGAATTGAGGAACCAGGTGAGTTTTCAGGACGCGTCACAGCTTCTCTATGTAGAAAACTATTTGATTTATAAATGTTTAAGGGTGGTTTTGATAATTTTGGTGATTTCAAATGCCATTTTCGTCCCTGAGATTTGGCCAGTTTTGCGACTTTCGTACAAAGGTTTGTTTTTCCGCATCCGGATTGAAACCTTGCCATTTTCATCCGGCTCGTTAACTCCATCCATTTTTCTCCGTTAAGTCAGGGCGATTTCCGTCTTTTTTGTTAACTTAAAGGGCAATTCGGTCTTTTTCACTTTATGTACAAATATTAAGCATAATGTACTAGTATTCAAAAAACCGAATTGCTCTTTTAAGTTAACAAAAAAGATAAAAACACCCCTGGCGTAACGGAGAAAAATGGATGGGGTTAACGAGCTGGATGAAAATGACAAGATTTCAAACCTTTTGGATCCAAATGCGAAAAACAAACCTTTGGATGAAAGTCTCAAAACTGGCCAAACCTCAGGGACGAAAATGGCATTTTACTCAATTTTTTGTAGAAATAATCTGAAAAGGCTCAAGCTTTTTGTTGTTTTCTTGTGGTACAGTGCATGATCATAAGAACAAGTGAGTTAGCTTCTGCTCAAGAAAAGCTAAATGCTCTCACCAAGCGAAAAGCTGAAATTCTTAAATCTTACTCCCCTGGTTCCTTGCTACACAAGCTACAAGGTAAATATGCTCTTTCTTTAAAGGCCCAAAAAACATTATAGGTTTTCGTATTTTTGCTATGTGCTCGTTAAGACTGCACTGTGAAAATCTCGAGGTGGCAAAACGGCCTGGTTGGTTAATGTTTTTTCAGTTCATTTTAAAACATAACTTTTATATTATTGTCAGGGTGATCAACTGTCATTGTTTTTGTTGAAATTAAGGATTTGTGTATTGCTATAAGTAATATATTATAAATATAAATGGTTTCAGAGTCGATGAATAAGACAGATGAGGAATCTGAAATGCTCCACCAGCAGCTTCTTGGAAAAGAGATTGATCTTGCAACGTTCGTTCAGAAGTACAAAAAACTACGTGTTGATTACCATAAACGGGCCCTCACCCACCTTGCAGCCAGCACTTCTATGGTCGGTTGACTATATTTTGGTCAAATGATATTGGACTTTTGTGGATGGATTTATACTGAACATATAATTGTAACATTTGAACATGAAAAGTAATGGTTTTGTTTTATTTCATGTATTTTTATCCATAAGAACCCGTTATGAAAAATCACGGGACCCATCAATATTGTGCTAAGTAATGGGATCAGGTATATCACAACTTACGCGGGATATGTGGCTTTCAAGAGGTTATGGTAGTAACCAATGGAATTAATTATCTTACTTGAGACCTGTGATCGAATTGTAACACGCTAAAAGTGTTGTAAGGTAACCCTTTAGCATTCGCTAAAAAGATCTCACTTTTTTTTTCCGATGACATCTAGATCTACAGCATAACGGATCCATCAAGGAGGTGTTAAGACGTTCATTTGACACCCTTTTGACCCACACCACACACTCTCTCTGACACCACCTATTGAACCCCAAGACATGCTCGCTTCCCTTGTTTCTGTTTGAGAGCCGCTGTCTTTTGCAAATTCCTTCCAAACCATCGATAACAACCTGCACGATGAATCACCAAGAAACATGGAATATAATATCTTGTAACCTCATGGATGGTGTTTGATTTAGGGTCCAGTCACGAACGGTAAATATGGATGGAAAGCAGGGGTGCACCTTCTAGTGGGCGGGAGGGGGCGGCCGACCCACAAACTTTTTGCTATGTAGTTTTTGTATAAATTTTTTTGGGTATATACGATTTCGACCCCCAGGTTTTATAGAAATATTTGTGTATATATATTTTCGACCCCCGGTCGGAAATCTCAAGCTTCCCCACCGATGGAAATGGGTGATTATGTAAATTTATATATTGGCTAGGGATACAACCCAAGACTATGATCATACTAACATAATTAAAAGCACGGGTCAGATCGGGTCACATGACTTGCATTCTTCCAATAGGAGTTGTCCATATGTAAATAAGTTAGTAATTAATATACATGGTTTGCACCTAGGTCAATGAAAGACGTCTTGTACATAGTTATATTTACAAATACCACTTTGTTGCGTGGTAATCATATATGAAACAAGTTGTAATATATTGTATTGAAAACGATATTTGAATACTTTTGTCACTCAAATGGCTTGTACTTAGTCAAATTTTTAACTTAAGACATAGCTTGATTAACTTTGTTATAGGTAATACATAACTTGAACCAAACTATTAATCAAACTATTTGCATCCCTTGTTTAAGTTAAAGAGACAGTTTTGGATTTTAAATTGTATTCTTTTCTTCTCTTTGTGACTTTTCTTTTTTAATTGTAATTTTTTATACTTTTTATGTTCCTTTACATGAGATTATATTATATATGGGCGCCAATTTTTAACACGATACGAAAAAAACAAGTTTTGGATCGAATAACACGACTCGTTTAAAAACGGGTCATGTTCGAGTTGACCCGTTTTAAAACAATCGGGTATGGGTTAACCCATATAAGAGCATGTTGACCCATTAATCTTTTTAGGTATTTAGTAAAAAATACACATATAGTTTTATTTTTCATGGTTAATCATAATATTTATTTGTTTGTCACAACGTATTATCTACTTGTCACACTCTTGCTCACCATTAAACACGTTGCTGATAACCCGTTTATAACTCGTCAACATGTATGACTTCTTAAAAAAATGGGTTAAACGGGTCGTGTTTGGGTTGTGACCCGAATTTGTGTGGGTAGGTTAGGGTTGACAGTTTAACATGAATACTAATATGGGACAAGTTCGGATTGCATAGTTCAAGCTGCCAACTGACACGATTGAGACCCCTAAAATTATAGGTTACCATTAATTATATCTCCACTAAGTAGGGATTATTAATTAGCGAATTGAACCGCTTGCCAAGTTTACCTCCAGCTCAAAGTAAAACAAGTCATCCCGAGCCCCAATTTTCTAGTCTCACAAGGCCCCTGAATTCTTAGGGACGGGCATCAAACCTACTCGGCACATTATCCCCTAATTTACATTTATTTGCTTTGCCATAAATGTGTCCTTGACTAGTGGTTGAGAAAGTCTTGTATTAGAAAACGTGTAGATTTAGAAGTAGAGTTTCTGTCAAAACATAAAAAAATATATAAAAAAAAAATTGTTGTCTTCAAAACTCAAAACTGAAACATCCACCTTCTTCTTCTTCATCTTCAGTCAACTTCAAACAACCGGAAAATGGGTCCACACAAAGAGTGATCACCATCCGATAATGAACCGGCGAAAACGAGTACATGATAAATTAATATTAATACCTTCATTTGGTATCAATCATAGTGGGAACAAAAATCTCCAAAAAAAACAGACTTACTTTGTTTTTTCAACAACCTATGGATCCCTCATCGAAAACCGATGAACCAAGGATTATGGAAGGTTGGTTGTACCGAATTCGGTCCAATATATTTGGATTTCAATACTCGCGAAAGCGATATTATGTTCTTCAACATAAACATCTCAAAAGCTTCAGTTTCATCCCCACTTTGCATCATAAGGTCCAGTTTCTCATGTAATTTTTTGTAAGATTTAATGATGGCTTTGTTATATTTTTTGTGTGTTTTGATGATAGGATCCTGTGAGAAGTGCAGTTGTGAGTTCATGCACATGTGTAGTGGATAATGGGAGGAAGAAGATTATGGGAAAAGTGTTTTTTGTTTTTACAGTTGCTAGTTATAGTGGTTGTGTCAAGGTACATAAATTTTAAATATAACATTTTTTATTTTTAGTAATATTTTTTAGGGCTGGCATATCGTGTATACCTATACACGATAATACACGATACACGAAATCCCATACACGAACACGACACGATAAGGTTTCGTGTCTAGTTTTCCATACACGAACACGAAATATTTTTTGACAGGTATACACGATAATTACCTGTTAATACCTGTTTACGAATGTTTCAATAATTACATATCTAGGAACCTATATAGTAAAACAAAAGTTGCCAAAATTTGATAACATTCATTCAAAACAATGTAAAGTTCACATGGGTCTTTCTTCTCAAATCTTCAATTCAAAGTTCACATGAGTTTTTCTTCTCGACGGCCAGTGGTTGGGGTGGTGTCGCTGGAGTGGGGCTGGAGAAGGGAAGAATTAGGGTTTTTTTTTTAAATGTCCATTGGAATGGGAACGAGAAGGGTTAGGGAAACTAGAGAGATAAGTACTAAATTATATTTTTATTAACTAAAATTGTTAACATGTATTAACAGGTTGTATTTTACCTGTTTAGACACGAAAATTAACAGGTATTTTTGTGTCTACCTGTTTAATATTTGTTAACTGTTAAGGACATACACGATACATGTTAACTTCGTGTAGGTTCGTGTCGTGTATTCGTGTACGTGTCTAAAATTGCCAGCCATAATATTTTTCTGTAATAGTTTATGTTTTTTACACAAATGAAGAGCTATATCCGTCATAATGTATTTTTGAAAAAGTAGAGACGAAAAAATACTTTAATATTTTAATAAAATTTTTATATAGAAACGTAGATAAAAAATTAACAAAACTGTATATTTAGATTTGTATTAAATATGAATGTTAGTGAAAAAAAACTAAATTAATCTTAAATATAATAATTGGAAAGAAGGGAAATCCTTATATTTACTATGTTAAAAACTCATGAATTACATTATTTAAATAAAGGAATATTGAATATATTATGTTTTCTTACTATTTTTTACTAATTTTTTAAAATTAAAAACATAAAATGAGTGAGTGAAATAAGAGAAGCGGTAATAATAATCTTGGCTTGCAAAATTTTGGCACAAGACATAATCGGACGCAAAAAGACATAATCGGCTACTTTGCAAAATTTTTGCACTAGTTTTTAAAAGAAATAAATGGATTTTAATAATCCCAACTATTAGCAGTTGGTCGGTAACGGTCCTAACTTTAAAAATAAGCAATGGTGATCACATATTTTCACATATTGTAAACCAATGGACCTTTGTTAATAAAAAAAGGAAAAGGGGATAAAGGAGAAATTAAGGTTCTGTTAGTAAAGGTCATTGGTTTATAATACTTGAAAAGGTGAGACCATGTTCACCACTTGTTATTTTTTAAATTGAGATCGTTACCGGCCAACGGCTAATAGTTGGGATTATTGAAATCCATTATTCCTTTAGAAAAGATGATTGTTCAAAAGTAATATGCATATGCAAATTATCATGTTGAACAGTTAGGAGCAAGAAATCATGAAGAAGCTTCAAAATGGGTTGAGGCCTTCAAGAAAGTATCTCTAAAGGTGCAAATGGATAAACAATAAAACCTCCAACTAATTACTATTTCTTATGGTTAACATATTTTCATTAAATTCATAGATGAACCTCAACCAACATCCAGGAGACATTTTGGATTCTGCTAAATACCACCAACATCATGCAAGGTAAATTAATAAACTATTAGCTTCATAATTAACTAAACTCAATTATCAACTATTATATATTTAAATTTTATCACCTTAACATGATTTCATGGTATTGCAGTTCAAACAATTCTGATTCAAACTATCTTGATATCCACTTCTCTTTAGCATCGGTTACAAATCACAAAACGGCTGACATCTCATCGCACTGGACAGTATTCGGTTGTCACAACGGTAAAAAAAAAAAAGTTTCTCTTCATTTCCGAGTATGTATGCTTAGAATTTTGCTTCTTGATTTAGGTCTCAGGCTATTTAAAGAATCAAGGAATCATGAAGGCCATAAAAAGGTACCAAAAAAACACCCACAACAGATAAAATATATTAGTTGTGATTTAGACATTTATTTAGTATGTTGATAAGATTTATTGTAACTATCTTATCATAACTAGGGGTTATGATTTATTTTTGTGTAGAATGGTCATTCTGCAGTAGCAGCCATAAGTGTGATAGATGGAGCCCCAAAGGTTGTTTTCAATATTCTTATGTCTCTTAGTTCTTCAAGATCAGAGTAAGTGCGGGTCGTTTTATTATTATAATATTGCATTGACCGTTTAACTTTTTTCATGGACGTTGACTGTTGTGACAATGACAACACAACACGTACATGTGGGCGAATTGGGGCGCAACACATGGCTTATCGGACACAATGCCACGTGTTGTGTTGTTATTAGTCACAACAGTCACCGCCCATGAAAAAAGTTACAGGTCAATGTTTACTTTGGTAATTTACTTCGTCAAAATGTTCATTTTTGTGTTTTTCAGATATCTAAACAAGTTAATTTTAGTGTAATTATATATGTATAATTGCAGGTGGGACTTTTGTTTCCAAAATGGTAGTCTGGTTGAAAATATAGATGGTCAAACTGATATCATTCATAAGCATTTAAAAAATGATTGGTTACCTTGGTAAGTAATATTCATACCAATTTTTAATAACTTGTTTAAATGTGAGAACATACAATTTAACTCTATAAATATTACTTTTTAGGGGTATGAAACCGAGAGATTTATTGTTGCAGCGTTACTGGCGTAGGGAAGACGATGGAACATACAGTATAACATTATTTATTTAGTTCTCTTAATTTAGTTCTTTACCAAGAAGTTAAATTTTTTTTAATAAAAATCTTTTTTGCAGTTATTTTTTATAATTCCGTACGACATAAAAAATGCCCCCCTCAGAAGAACTACATCCGTGCTTGCATTAAAAGTAATGTACGGTGAAATCTACATTGTCAGTAACTTATTAAACTGAAACATAACAGAAAAAAAAATAAAAGAAATGGTCTTGTATAATTTTTTTCAGGCGGCTGGTACGCGATATCACCTGTCGATCAATGCAGGCAATCAGTTGTGAGACATAAGCTTGATATTGATTGGAAACTTTGGAGATCTTATTCTAAAAAATATTCTGATAAGTTTCTTTCGATTCGCATGATTGGAAGACTTGCTGGTTTATTTTTCTTTCTTTTCGTATAATTATTCTGTTTTTTTATTTATAATTTAAATACATGTAAGTGAATTGATGTTTCCATTTATATGCATGTAGCTTTGAGAGAATTCTTCAAAACGAACATAGATAATTATTACTTATCGGAATTCTCGCTGCAAGAGTCAAAGAGAGAGGATTTGCTGCACAGAAGTCAAACTTTAACTAGTGTTGGAAGTCAAGGAAACGAAAATGAAGAATCGAACGATGAATCTAACGAATTCTTTGATACTTCTGAATCTTTTCTTGATGATCGGTTAGAAAATGAAGAATCTAACGATGAACCTTCTAATGATTTGAAAGAAACTTTGCATGAATATGCAGGTAATAACTTATTGTTAAAAAATGCATACATAAAGTGTTCATATTATATTTGTTACATGTTACATTATGATATTTAGCTGCAGTGCATAGACAAGATTATGCAAATGGTGTCTTATGTAACTATAAATCCAGTCTTCTAGAAGATCCAACGGGTAATCTTCCCAACAGTTGGTCAGTTCCGGAACCTTCTTTGTTTCAAATTCGGGGAGAAAATTATTTCAAAACCCGAAAGAAGGTAAATTAGTGTAATTTTCATTAAATACTTTATTGTCATTTGGATGTTGGTTTTAAATTTCGATCTAATTTTTCAGATCACCGCAAAAAGCATATTGATGCAAACTGTTGCCGTTGATTGGCTGAGATCAGATAAACAGGAAAATGATCTTGCTGCTCGGCCCGGGAGCATTGTTCAGGTTGGCAAAATGGGTGTGTCGAACGGGTCGGTTTAAGCAAATGAGACAATCAACATATTTTGTAGTTTGTATATAGTTAAGTTTTACATATATTAGAAGAAAAAAAAAACCTTCTATTAGAGAGTTGCCTGCCATCCCTTTGATTTGTCCAATTATGCCGGTCCAGGACAAATTTTAAATTTGTACCATTTTCGTCCTGACATTCTTGAAACATGTCAGTTTTGTCCAAAAAAACTAACGTTTGTTAAAACTTGTTGGCATAATTGGACAAACCATAGGGATGAAACTGACATAACAGACGTTAGTTTTTTGGACGGAACTGAAATGTTTCAAGAATGTCAAGTTTGAAATTTGGTCTAGACCGACATAATTGGACAAACCACAAGAATGAAAATGGCGGTTAACTCTTGATTAAATTTAATAAGATAATTTCTGGTGAGAATAAGGATTTAGAACAAAATCTATTGTGCAGAAATTTGCAGCTGATGGCCGCCCGGAATTCTTCTTCATCGTTAACTTTCAGGTAATTCATGATTTCTGATCATCTTGCTACTTGTTTTTCTACTTTGATTTGACCAAAAGTTAATTTTACTTCATTTTTATTTTTTTTTCGTTAATCAGATTCCGGGTTCAACAACGTATAATGTTGCATCTTACTATATGACAAGTACTCCAATCAAAGATCTTCCCTTGCTAGAGAAATTTGTAAACGAAGATGATGCATTCAGAAACTCAAGATTTAAGATTTTACCTCATATAACTAAGGTAAGTGGATCAGGCAAGTTATATAACGGGTCAAAACAAATTCGGGTCAATATGGGTCATTTACGGGTCAAACGACATCTATATACTTCTTTAAAGATGACTAGTGTACAAAATATGATTTAAAATGATCCTTTTATACATTTTAATTACTTTTAAGCCACTTTTTAAAAATGTTGTAAGATACATTGATTTTAGGGACCATGGGTTCTGAAACAAGGTGCTAGAGCCGCTCTGGTGGGTCAGTTGCTTAAAGTTAACTATATTCGCGGAAAGAACTACATGGAGGTAAACTAACAACTTTAACGATTAAACCCTTTTTCGCCTTAAATATATTTACTCAAAAGAGAGTCTGTTATTTTAGCTTGATATTGATGTCGGGTCATTCGCACTTGCAAGAGGGCTGGCGAGCACTGCTTTGAGTTGTTTCAGTAGTTTGATAGCCGAAACCGCATTTGTCATACAAGTACACTCATCCATTTATTAACCTCTTTAGTTTTTACAAAAAAAATAATAATAATAATTCCATAAATTGTCATATATGCAATTTGTGCAGGCAAATACTGCAGATGAGCTTCCTGAGCTACTTTGTGGTGCATCTAGGCTAAACCATGTTGATGTTTCTAGTGCTTTATGGGCAAACCCATGATCTATTTGGTTTTTTTTTTCAATAAGTCTTGTCTGCGTATGGAAGGTTATCTGGATATAGATGAATTATCTAAAGTAATTAAGTGAGAATGTATAATTATTGTTACATACAGTGTTGTTAAAACCGGAACGGACCAGCTGGACCGGCAAGCGGCAACTGTACCCCTAACCGGTCCGGTTGGCATGGGGCGAACCGGCCCTTACGCCATGTATTTGACAATTGGTAGTTGAACCGATACACTGGCTGGACCGTTTTTAAGTAGGGGTGTTCATGAGCCAATCCGATCCGAGCGATGGTCTGCTCGTGCTCAGATTGAATTACAACCCATCCAATCGGATCGAATTTGCAAAACCGAGCACAAAAGTGATGCTCGTGCTCGGATTGAATTTGAATCGAGCGGATCGTTTTCGCTCGGTTCTGCTCAGTTTTTCTCAGCACCGAAATTAAAACATGTGTAGCAACAAAAAAAAAACTGAAATCAAGACTATTACAAGGCTGCATTCAAAAACAAATCCTAACTTAATTAAAACATGTCCAACATCTTACTAACAAAAGCAATACATAACTAAAATCATGATTCTAAAAATGTTCTTAACAATATCAAGAAGCACAAAATAAAGTACGAAATACAAATTGTACATCAATTGTTCAATCTCGGTATCAATATTGAAGTAAAATCGAGATGAGAAGCAGCGTGAGAAAAGATTGTTTGAGGTAGGAGATTGTACCGTGAGAAAAGATTGGATCCTCAACAATCGAACATGAGCAGCAGCGAGGTATGTGGCAGGAGGTAGGAGATTGTACCTCTGCTGATTTGAAGTAGCCGGCGAGGTACGAGATTGTACCGTATCCGTATGAGTTGAACTTGAGCAGCAGCGAGATATGTGGCAGGAGGTATGTAGCAGGAGATTAGGTGCTGATTTGAATTTTTAGGAATTAGGGTTAGGTTTTGGTATTGAGTCGGGCTAGTATGTTTCTTAGGCTTTTAATTTTTCTTGGGCTACTTATCTATATATATATATATATATATATATATATATAAATCTTTAAAATCTATAACATATATTAATTATTTAATAAAAAATAATTCGAGCGATCGACGAGCGAGCGTACCTTTGCTCATGCTTGGCTCGTTTTCAAAACGAACCGAGCCGAGCAGCTCATTTACAAACCGAGCGTTTTTCGGGCATTTTTCGAGCAATCGTCGAGCAGTTTGGATAGCCCTATTTTTAAGTAATAAAAGTTCTTGAAGTTTTTTTAGATTAGGAAATTTTTATGTTATATTAAGGGGTGTTCATGGTCCAGTTTGGCCGATTTTGACAAAAAGAATTGGGCTGATCTGCTAACTATGATTTTGGGAAAATAGAAACCAAACCCGTCGGTTTTACGGTTTTTTGGTCTTAGACAATAAAAAAGCTATTAATTTTTCTTTTCAAGCATAACTTTGTACTAAACTTTTTTATATAGGTATTAGGATTGTTTAAAAATATAATATATACATAACTTTATATTCCTAAAATAAAAGAGAACTAAATAATAAATGTTAACGGCCTGTTCCAAGTTTCAAACCGTGAACCCTCAAACCGTTAAAAGTGAATGTGAACCGGACCGTACATAATTCAAACCGGCTGACTTTCTTTGGCTTCACGCTTTGTTTGACTTCAACGGTTTATGAGCAACCTCGTTGTAGTTATATTTAGCAAAAGTAGGTATAGTTATCGAAATTGTATACTCTCTCCTCTAAAAGATGTTTTAATCATTTTGTTCTCTTCTTTTTGTTGATACGATATATTTATATTGTTCCTATAAATAAAAACAACATAGCAATATACCATTTAAATTTTGCGTAATATATAAATATTTAAGTAGCTCGAGAACAACACTAATAACCAATGGAGTTGGTGGCTCATTTGTAAAGACAAAGTCTTTAGAAAGACCTAGATTTGAAGGTCACAGGTTTAAGTCTCACAGATAACACAATTAAAAAATTTTGAAAGAACAACATCAATAAAATAAAAAAAGAGAACAACTTGTCATTTGGGAATTTATAGCTCCATGGTGTTTTATACATCTTTTTGGGTTGACATGTCATTTTCTAGTTTGGCCGCCGCATCATTTTCTAAAACCACGACAATGAGAATATTTAGGCTTGCGTATCATTTTTTAGGCTTACGTGTCCTATGCTTAAATTGTGCAAATGCCGAGTTCTAAGGCTGGAGAGTATGGAATAGAGCCCTTGCGCCACTTCATTGACACATAGACGCCACGTAGGACAATGGGCTCCATTGCCTTTTCCGAATAAAGCCCATGGTGTAACAACCCGACTTTTTCTCGGTTGTTCCGTACGATCATTATCGTCCTTTTTGTAACCATTGTAATCTGAGATTCGAAATATAATGGTAAATTTATTTTAAATTCATATTGATATCGCTTTTTAAAACGCAGTTAATCGCTTAACACTCGCAACGCTCTCGCTCGCTCTATCGCACTGTTTTATTTTTAATAATTTTTAGGAATTTTTCTAGCATAGGTTCCTTTTGTAAAAAGTGTGTGTTTTAATCATTGGAATTCATATATATATATATATATATATATATATATATAATATATATATATATTTCGTACGAAAATGGCAATTTTCGTGCAAAAATCATGTTTTGGGGGTGTTTTTGGCACGAAAATGGTATTTTTCGCCCGAAAATGCGTCATTTCACACGAAAATGGTCATTTTCGCACGAAAATTTCACCCGAGCACCTCCATTCCTCTCCGCCTATAAATACAACACTTCACCATTCACTCCAACTTGCTGCCATTCCACACCAAAACGCTCTCTAGCTCGTTTTCTCTGTTTCAAGTAAGAAGACTACGTTTTTCACAAAAATCACAATGATTTCTACAACGATTTTGCACGAGATTATCTCCGATTTCATCTAAACTTCTATGTTTACAAAAACCTTCATCTTTTTCATGAAAACTTTCTGATTTTTACAAAGATCTACACTTAACCGAGCATGTTTGAGTTAGCCTTGGCTTCTCAGATCTGAAACCGTGTTGTTTCGAGTGACAAAGTGTTTATCTTGACAAAACTGTTTTTCTAAATCGATTTTTACACAAAACGGATCGCAACCGACTAAGGTTTCGTTCACTAATCAGTGGGACGAAGCACTGTCGAAACCGTCACGAAATGGACTCGAAAATACATCCGTTTCAGACGAATTCTCAGTCCCGAACGCACCGAGACGCAAGAACAGTCACTTGTGCGATCTGGACTGGCTCGCGTGAACCATACTTGGTTCACACGGTCCAGTCCGAGTTCATACAAGAGACTCACTCGTTCAAAAGACCTCTCCGATGCTAGGTTGATCAGTAACCTAAGGTTGGAGGGATGGACACTCGATTTCCCGAAGACAGACGCGAAACCACTCGATTTTGGACACAAAAACAGACATTTCCGCACGAAAATTCCATTTTGTGCGAAATAGACTGTTCCCGCACGACTCTCTGTCCGACTGTTCAACACTCTGGAAGACTGATGCACTTCTGTTTCTACGCGCAGGCTGACCCGGCAGTCACCTCACTCCGTCCCCGCTCTCAGTTACTCTTTACGCACCCGCTGTGAGTATACTTGAACCCTTTTTCGCTTAAAACGCACTTTTGGGTGTTACATACGTTCTCTTATATAAAAAAAAACTACACACAACGCTAAACTCTTTTAAACGCTAACCGCTCTTGCATGTTATACGTGAATCGTTGAATGTTTGTTTGCTATGTGTGAATAATGAGGACTTGCAGACCACCCTTAGCAACGATAGTACTATAGTTTAGACTCAGCACCCGATTGGTTCGGGGGTTGTTAAGGCTCGCATATTAACTTTACGTGCGTGTTCGCTGATTTGAACACGTATCGCGCATACTCCACCTCGCAGTCGTGTTGGTTTGTTTGTATCATTATTGTTAGCTTACTTAGATTCACTTTCTCTACATGTTGCATGCTGGTTATGTGTAAACGCTTTATCGCTATTATTATGCTATTAAACCTGTATGCTCACCTTTACTTAATTGTATTGACTTTTATTTTAACGTATGTGACATGTTGAGGATTTTCTGCTTGCTGCAACGGATTAGGGTTTATCTTTAGAAACTCGTAATAAAATACTAGTTTATCGGATTTTGATTGTTTAAGAGATATGTAATTCGTGATGACTGTCATAAAATATTATTTAATTGTATGGGAAATTAGACTTTTAAATATTGTCATTTAAATAGTTGTTGTGGATTCTCTTGAGCAATCTGATTCGCCTAGTGCCGCCCCCTGATGATTCCGCCATCGGTTGGGTGTGACAGATTGGTATAAGAGCATAACTGTAGGGAATTAGGTAGAATTGCCATGTTCGACCTAGTCTATAGTCTAAGTACCAAACTAGACTGCTCTTCGACTTATATGCTTAAACTACTATCTTAAATGCTTACATGCCTTTCCTAAGGCTAACACAATGTACACGCTTGAAAACGCTCGTATAACACAAACGAGTGATTGTGTCGGATTTAGGTGTGAAAACCAAGAACTCTCGATAAGATCACTCACTCCGCGTACTATTTACTGCATGAGATTATTCCATTAAGTCAGGAGTGATATCCATATTGTCACACCCCGACCCGCAGCGGAAAAAGGTGATCGGGGCATAATTGGGTTATCATCAAAGCTCATGACATTTATTATATGTTTCATATTCGTTAATACAATTTAATGGAAAATTTCAATAAATGATACAACGTGTTCTAACTATCAATCTAAGCTTCTTGGTTCTCTTCTAAGGCATATCCTATGTTTTCCTTGCTTCAACCTGTTCACCTGTATCATGTGTAAAAAGGTTTTTGGATCAACATAATGTTGGCGAGTGAATCCTGTGGAAAACATTTGAACAAGTTTATCCAATTGATTATAAATAAGGTGCATACCATATATGAGTAAATGTAGATGTAAATTTATTCACACAACACATAATATCGAATATTGAACACACATCACCAAATAATTGTTTTGAGGCACGCGTTGTTCGACTCGTCTCCCACGAGGAACTGATGGGCCTAATGAATGAGTTTTGAGGCACGCGTTGTTCTTACGAACTGATGGGCCTAATGTATGAGTTTTGAGGCACGCGTTGTTCTCGTCTCCCACGAGGAACTGATGGGCCTAATGAATGTGTTTTGAGGCACGCGTTGTTCTTACGAACTGATGGGCCTAATGTATGAGTTTTAAGGCACGCGTTGTTCTCGTCTCCCACGAGGAACTGATGGGCCTAATGAATGTGTTTTGAGGCACGCGTTGTTCTTACGAACTGATGGGCCTAATGTATGAGTTTTAAGGCACGCGTTGTTCTCGTCTCCCACGAGGAACTGATGGGCCTAAATAATTTGTATACAACATTGACAATATGAATACATTACAACCAATAATAGTTACATTCTAGTTTAGTTCATATAATGGTATAGCACAAATTTGCATAAGAGAATTAGTTTAAACGACACATGATACACCCCAAAACATGAATAAAAAGGGGAGTTTGTAAGAATTCACTCACCTTGGGTGCGTTCGGTTGATGAGGTTGAATGTACGCGAAATGGTGTTAACCACGAGTGAAATTAACCTAGATAAATCGCATTATGGTTTGGTAAGTAAACGGGTTTTATTAATCTATTTTAGTAGGTTTGTTGGGTGTATTTTTGTGAGTTTGAGGCTATTTTCTAACCTTAAAAATGTTATTTTTAAGTATTTATAATTGATTTTTAATTAAAATAATTAAATAAAAAATAATAAAAAAATATTTTATTTTTGCTACAGTTGACGTTTGACCGTTGACTTTGACTAGCGTTGACCGGTTCGAAGGCATATTGTTGTGCGCCAGGTGAGGCTCGAACCCGAGACCTCCCGTACGCGTGCACGCAGCTCTACCAACTGAGCTACGTGTCTAACCCGTTATATATCCGATTTTAATTATATATATATATTAATTAGAGTTAAACAGAAATCCTTTTATTTTAAAAACGAATTAATTCACAAACCGGTGCGCTCCACAGGTCTCGAACCCGGGACCTGTGGGTTAGCGGACACACACTCCACCACTGGACTGTGTGTCCCACTTGGTTATAAACTCGGTTATCAATATACTTAACATATACTCAAGGCGACTCCGGTTCAGTTTGCTGAAAAAAGAATTTTTATCAAGGCGGCGTGTGTGAAACCGGAATCGAACTCGTGACCTTAGCGTTAAAAGTGCACACAGTCCACCGCTGGACTGTGTGTCTAACCCGGTAAATAACTTGATTTTAATTATACTTAACCATTACCGAAATGTCGTCTTCTTCACTGTTTTTAACCGGAAGTGACGACTGACTGGTTCGAAAGGTTGATTCATGTTCTTTTAGCGTTTAACGATCAATTACAGACGAGATAAAAGTAAAAAGGAAAGGAATTAGGCGTGAAAAGTACCGACTGGTTTTACTCTGTTTTCCGGCAGAACTCCGGCGAAAGAAATCTTTTTCCGGCGACAAGTATCTTGCAGCAGAGAGTCTTCCGAAGGCTTGCAAAGGGTGTGGGTGATTTCGGTAAAGGTTTAGGAGGTTCAGTAAAGCTCAGAGATTACTGATACGGTTTTCTGGCGAAGTATAAGATATTTCCGGCGAGTGATTTTTCGCCGAGAAAAGGTGCGATTTGAGTGTGAAAGGTTTCTGGCGAGTTGTGGGTGTATTTATAGGGTAGTATTGGGATGAATGGGGTCTGAATTCGGTCTTAATTCGAAGTCAACCGTTCTCCGGCGGTTATGGCTGATGTCGCGGTTCAGACGTCGGTTATAACCATCGTAATAGTTAAGTTATCGGTTGAATTGAGCGTAAACGTAATTAAACGGCGAAGTCGTCAGGATTTCCGACGACTGCTAATTGGGCGGAAAAATTGATTGAATTCAATTTCGGAACTTAAATATTTGAATTAAATGGTTCCTTGTGTTAACAGAAAAACAAAGTGGCGGAGCGGTTGTTTGGCTGAGTGATAGTTTGTTTGGTTGAACCGGATACAGACCCGAGTTCGAAACCCGGCAAAAGTAAAACATTTTTATTTTGATATTTTTGACAGATTTTCAAAAACTAAATATATATCCCCGCATAATAATTGATTACGGATCGTTTAAAATTATTTTGGGCATTTAATTCGCAACGAAAAATTTGACTGACTGTTCGGTTGATAAACGGAGCGGGTTTGGTAAATCCGTTTTTGACGGATGTTACAGTATCCCCTGCTTTTTAGAAATTTCGTCCCGAAATTTAAATAGGGATATAATTGACTACAAGAATGATGGTGTTTAGTTTGACAGTTACATGCTTTAGAAGAAATAAGGGTTTAAGTTTTTGGTTTGAGGCGGTAACGTTCCTTGTAAAGGTTAAGTATCCTAATACAGGAATCGCTTTTTGTTGCCTACTGTATAAGTATTGTTAAGCAGGAATGATTCGCTAAATTGATATCATGCATAAGAGTTTAGGTATGTTTGGAAAAGTATGGTTATATCCTAAGGCAAAACTTCCAATACTATAATCTACACAAGTAAACACAACAATAAATAATTGAATCCACATTATGATAGTATATATGTTTGAATGGTGACAGTTCCTCTCTCGTTTGTTATGATGGAGAGGTTAGTTTATGCAGAAATGGATCACATTCCAATTTCTTTAAATAGTGAGATGATATATATATGTAACACCAATTTCAATCAAGGCAATACTAAATCCTACATGGAACTCCTCATAACCACCTGATAACGCCTCTGATCCTTTGGCAAGAATACTTATATATAGGAAGTACCAGCGGCGTATCCACCATATTCTTGTCAAATTTTCATTGGTTTTATCAGTGAATTATGAGTAGTCCTATAACTCTACAACCAATACATCAAACATAAAAATACTGAAATGAAATATATCTGTGCGATCAAGGCTCAATCAAACGGAGCCGATCGTATTGTATGTATTGAGAATGAAATTGTTTGTGTGCTCAAGGCTCAATCAAACGGAGCCGAGCTTATTGCATGCATTGAAAATGAAATTGTCTGTGTGCTCAAGGCTCAATCAAACGGAGCCGAGCTTATTGCATGTATTGAAAATGAATAACTTAATCACATAAACAACCTATGCATGGAACCTCTCATAACCGCCTGATAATGCCTCCGATCATTTGACAAGAATACTTATATATAGGAAGTACCAGCGGCGTATCCACCATATTCTTGTCAAATTCTCATTGACTTTATCCGCAAGTCATGATTAGTTCTATGCGACTCTACAACATAAACAAACACAACAACCAGCGCTTGAGTCGTAATTCTGATAGTATCCGTGTTTGACAAAACCTCTCTCGTTTAATATGATGGAGAGGTTAGTCTATGTAGAAGTGAGACACAACTCAACTTCTTTAAATGATGAAACTGAGATATGTCGTGAAGTATGATGATATGAATATTAAATCAATGAGTATAAAACAAACTGAACTAGTAATTTGCATTAAAAATTCTTGGATAAAATTCCAATTGAGATACGTGAAAATTGAGATAACATAAAGAAAAACATAAAAACTAAGTGATTGGAGTTGAATCTGGATTCTTGATGAGAGATGGCTAGTTAAGTGGTTGGTTTGGTCCGTTAACATCTTCAACAGGATTGGCGTTGATGTTATAAACTCTTCCTCTTGCTGGCGGTGGAGCTGGATTTGCTTGGTTTGCTTGGTTAACTGGGTTTGCTTGAGCTTGGGCGTTTATGATGTTAACCAAACGAGGGCATGTGTTTCTAAAATGGGTAGGGTCGCCACAATTGAAACAAGCTCGAACGTATGGGTACATGGGGTATTGAGGTTGTTGATATGTTTGGATCATGGGTTGAGTAGAGGTTGAGGTTTGGTTTTGAGGGGTGCGGCAAACTTTGCTCAAATGACCGTAGCGTCCACAATTCGCACATAGCCGACAGGGTAAGGTAGATGGATGGTGATAGAAACAGGTGTTGCATTGAGGGTGAGGTCCAATGTAAGGTTTCTTGTTTGGGTAAGTTGAGTTGGGTGCTACTTGAGCGTTTGGGATAGTTTGAGGAGGTACAACTTGTGAAGCTGGTTGGTTACGTTGGGTGACGGCGAAGATTTGCCCATCACGTTTTCTCTTAGAAGTAGATGGTGTAAAGGATTCGGTTCGGGTGGGGTTTGAGGTTTCGGTTGATGCTTTATCCTTCTTCTTCTCTTCTTTGAGATCTTTGTTTCGGATTCGGTTTTCAGTGAGCGCGGTTGCTAGCTCCATTGCTGCTTCCAAAGTTGCAGGCGAGGTACTTATTACAGAGTCTTGAATCTTTGATGGAAGACCACGAATGTAGTGCTCGATCAAACGATAGAGGGGAGTAAACAAATTGGGAACCATTTGATTTAACTCAAGGAATCTCTTGTTGTATGTGGTGTGGTCGCCTTCCTTTTGTTTTAAAGCGTGAAACTCATCCTCCAATTTCTTGATTTCACTTCTTGGGCAAAACCGTCTTGTCATGATTCCCTTCAACTCTTCCCAAGTCAAGGTCATAGTTTCTTCAACACCACGTTTGGTCTTCTCTGTATTCACCATGTGAGTGCCGTTCCAAGTAAACGACCGGTAGCATAACGCACCTTGCGATCATCGGGGCAATCGCAATTTAGAAAAGTGTTCTCCATTTCTTCGAACCAATGGAGGAGAGCGGTGACACCTTCAGTACCTTCGTATTTTGGAGGATCGCGGGATTTGAAATGTTTGTAGGTGCATTTAGTGACTGAAAGGTTGACAGCGTTTTGATCCTCTTGTTGGGTTGGGTTAACGGAATTAGCGGTAAGGGCTTGTTGAACTTGAACTACGATGTTTGGTATTACGGTCGCCATTTGCTGAGCGATTTGGGTAGCCATGCGTTCACGGGCTTTTCCTGCTCTCATTTTCCTACGAGCGAGGCTAGAAGACATCTACAAGGAATACATGTCAAGAGTATGAGTTGGATGCCTTTGGGATCGTGGCTCGAGTTTGGGAATGGACGTTCATAAAATAAATATAGAAAAATAAATCTACTACATCCATAGGATGTCTTGGGTTTTGCTTGCTGTTAGGCCCTTCATGCCGCCATACTTTACCTGTGTAATCATGTGGGCCCCCATGAATACCGGTTTTTCATATGGTTCGCACGGTTTCTGCCTGGTTGCGTACACAAAAACCCGGAGAAAATCGAGAAATATGTATACAACGTGTGATGTTCGGAATGTGCCCAGGCATGGACACGGTGACATCTCAAAGTGAGGTTAGTTCGAACGACGTTTGGTGTGGCATGCTTTGGCCTAATAGGTCCGTCGTACTCTCATCGTTAGTCCCCAGGTAGGCAAACTGGTCCGTTATTTTGGATTTATACGAATGCCAACCTAGACAGGACGTCCCGACTACCGGTACTTGTACCCTTCCGGTTACTACATGCCCGTCGCAGAACTTACTTTGATGGGATTTGAAAATTGCAACAAAATCCTTGAATAATGAGAGTATGAAAAATGAATTGAATATATGAACATTGATAAATGTATAACGAATATGTATATAAGCATGTATGTTTGACTGAAATATGAAACAAATAAATATCACAAGTTTGTATGTAACCACCTAATCAATTAAAATTTAGGCAGACTATAGTATAGGCTCTAAGGGTCTAATAACCTATCCTATATCCCTATAGTCATGGCTCTGATACCAATCTGTCACACCCCGACCCGCAGCGGAAAAAGGTGATCGGGGCATAATTGGGTTATCATCAAAGCTCATGACATTTATTATATGTTTCATATTCGTTAATACAATTTAATGGAAAATTTCAATAAATGATACAACGTGTTCTAACTATCAATCTAAGCTTCTTGGTTCTCTTCTAAGGCATATCCTATGTTTTCCTTGCTTCAACCTGTTCACCTGTATCATGTGTAAAAAGGTTTTTGGATCAACATAATGTTGGCGAGTGAATCCTATGGAAAACATTTGAACAAGTTTATCCAATTGATTATAAATAAGGTGCATACCATATATGAGTAAATGTAGATGTAAATTTATTCACACAACACATAATATCGAATATTGAACACACATCACCAAATAATTGTTTTGAGGCACGCGTTGTTCGACTCGTCTCCCACGAGGAACTGATGGGCCTAATGAATGAGTTTTGAGGCACGCGTTGTTCTTACGAACTGATGGGCCTAATGTATGAGTTTTGAGGCACGCGTTGTTCTCGTCTCCCACGAGGAACTGATGGGCCTAATGAATGTGTTTTGAGGCACGCGTTGTTCTTACGAACTGATGGGCCTAATGTATGAGTTTTAAGGCACGCGTTGTTCTCGTCTCCCACGAGGAACTGATGGGCCTAATGAATGTGTTTTGAGGCACGCGTTGTTCTTACGAACTGATGGGCCTAATGTATGAGTTTTAAGGCACGCGTTGTTCTCGTCTCCCACGAGGAACTGATGGGCCTAAATAATTTGTATACAACATTGACAATATGAATACATTACAACCAATAATAGTTACATTCTAGTTTAGTTCATATAATGGTATAGCACAAATTTGCATAAGAGAATTAGTTTAAACGACACATGATACACCCCAAAACATGAATAAAAAGGGGAGTTTGTAAGAATTCACTCACCTTGGGTGCGTTCGGTTGATGAGGTTGAATGTACGCGAAATGGTGTTAACCACGAGTGAAATTAACCTAGATAAATCGCATTATGGTTTGGTAAGTAAACGGGTTTTATTAATCTATTTTAGTAGGTTTGTTGGGTGTATTTTTGTGAGTTTGAGGCTATTTTCTAACCTTAAAAATGTTATTTTTAAGTATTTATAATTGATTTTTAATTAAAATAATTAAATAAAAAATAATAAAAAAATATTTTATTTTTGCTACAGTTGACGTTTGACCGTTGACTTTGACTAGCGTTGACCGGTTCGAAGGCATATTGTTGTGCGCCAGGTGAGGCTCGAACCCGAGACCTCCCGTACGCGTGCACGCAGCTCTACCAACTGAGCTACGTGTCTAACCCGTTATATATCCGATTTTAATTATATATATATATTAATTAGAGTTAAACAGAAATCCTTTTATTTTAAAAACGAATTAATTCACAAACCGGTGCGCTCCACAGGTCTCGAACCCGGGACCTGTGGGTTAGCGGACACACACTCCACCACTGGACTGTGTGTCCCACTTGGTTATAAACTCGGTTATCAATATACTTAACATATACTCAAGGCGACTCCGGTTCAGTTTGCTGAAAAAAGAATTTTTATCAAGGCGGCGTGTGTGAAACCGGAATCGAACTCGTGACCTTAGCGTTAAAAGTGCACACAGTCCACCGCTGGACTGTGTGTCTAACCCGGTAAATAACTTGATTTTAATTATACTTAACCATTACCGAAATGTCGTCTTCTTCACTGTTTTTAACCGGAAGTGACGACTGACTGGTTCGAAAGGTTGATTCATGTTCTTTTAGCGTTTAACGATCAATTACAGACGAGATAAAAGTAAAAAGGAAAGGAATTAGGCGTGAAAAGTACCGACTGGTTTTACTCTGTTTTCCGGCAGAACTCCGGCGAAAGAAATCTTTTTCCGGCGACAAGTATCTTGCAGCAGAGAGTCTTCCGAAGGCTTGCAAAGGGTGTGGGTGATTTCGGTAAAGGTTTAGGAGGTTCAGTAAAGCTCAGAGATTACTGATACGGTTTTCCGGCGAAGTATAAGATATTTCCGGCGAGTGATTTTTCGCCGAGAAAAGGTGCGATTTGAGTGTGAAAGGTTTCTGGCGAGTTGTGGGTGTATTTATAGGGTAGTATTGGGATGAATGGGGTCTGAATTCAGTCTTAATTCGAAGTCAACCGTTCTCCGGCGGTTATGGCTGATGTCGCGGTTCAGACGTCGGTTATAACCATCGTAATAGTTAAGTTATCGGTTGAATTGAGCGTAAACGTAATTAAACGGCGAAGTCGTCGGGATTTCCGACGACTGCTAATTGGGCGGAAAAATTGATTGAATTCAATTTCGGAACTTAAATATTTGAATTAAATGGTTCCTTGTGTTAACAGAAAAACAAAGTGGCGGAGCGGTTGTTTGGCTGAGTGATAGTTTGTTTGGTTGAACCGGATACAGACCCGAGTTCGAAACGCGGCAAAAGTAAAACATTTTTATTTTGATATTTTGACAGATTTTCAAAAACTAAATATATATCCCTGCATAATAATTGATTACGGATCGTTTAAAATTATTTTGGGCATTTAATTCGCAACGAAAAATTTGACTGACTGTTCGGTTGATAAACGGAGCGGGTTTGGTAAATCCGTTTTTGACGGATGTTACACATATCTTAACGAAAATCTCCACCTCTATTTCAGTGGAACTCCCGACATGTTCGGTGAAAGCCACAAACTTGGAACGAAGTTGTTAAGTTAGGGGTGAAACCCGCATCTTAATAACTAATTCCACTCCTCGCTTTTCAATCTCACCGAAGTCTCGATTATTTCAATAACTCGGGATACGTAGTAACCGGAAGGGTAATGCCGTTAGCCGCAAGGCGGTGAGAGCATTCACCTATTAGGCCAAAGCGTGTACCCGAACTCAAAGAAATGGTCGAATCACTTTGGTAGTCGCTGTCTCAAAACCTAAGACGCTCCATTTGTTTTAAGCCTGCAATCGCTGGTTTTACGCATCATCAAGTTTTATTATTTAATATGTGTTTAAATTTTTGAATTTTACGCTTTATCGATTTCTCGTTTTATCGCTTATCGCTTTACGAAAATACGCACAACTCGGCACAGCTCTCGTAATCTAAAACGCTAATTAATCGCAAACTAAACTAAAACGCTCAACTCTCTTACGCGTGTGTCCTCATACGCGGTGTTACTCGCTTATTTCGCTTATGCTACTCGCATCTCATACGCGCTACGCAAGATCTAGTAAAGGTGAATACGTGCAAAATATGTGCTTACATGCTTATGTGCCTACGTGATTATGTGCTTACGTGCTTATGTGCTTATGTGGATACGTGCTTACGTGTTTCGTGCCTTATGTGAATAATAATAATAATAACAATAATAAGTATGTGTTGTAAACGCAAGCTTTTAAACAAAACCCATTATAATCGAATCTCGTCTAAAAAAATTCCCTATGTGTCATTCTTACAGAATCTCTCTTTCGCAATGGCATCAATGGGATCTCACACTCGTCGCACCGCTCAGCGCAACTACGCTGACAAACGCATCGCCTCTCTTGTAGCCAAGGAAATGGCTAAGGTGATCCCACAAATCGTCAGCGAGATACAAGCGGTCAGCAGCAACTCATCGGTTGATTCCAAGAACAATGCTCCGAAATCTTGCTTTAGCTTCAAGCAGTTTAAAGCCTGCGGTCCTACAGCATTCACCGGCGAAGACGGACCAACCAAGTTGTTTCATTGGTTTGACTCGATTGAAGTCACATTCAGACAAAGCGGATGCCCTGAAAATCTCTGCACTGTTAACGCCACTGGAGTCTTTCAGTCAAGGGCACTTGACTGGTGGACCGCTGAGTGCAACAGGCGCGGTAACAACGAAGCTTACTCTCTCGCGTGGGAAGAACTTAAGGAGCTCATGATCAAAGAGTTCTGCCCACCTCACGAAATCCAGAAGTTGGAAAATGAGTTTTGGGGTATCAAGCAAAATGGTGGTGACAATGCTGGTCTCACCGCTAGCTTCAAGCAGCTCAGCCTTATCTACCCAGGTCAGGTGGATACTACCGAAAAGGCAATCAAGAAGTATCTTCGTGCCTTACCGGATTGCGTAGCCGATTTGTCCAGGCAGCTCAACCCACTACCATCGAGGAGACTTACCAGATGGCCGCTGAGATCAACGACAAGCGAGTCCAAGCTGGTTATTTCAAGACCTAGACCAAGAATCTCAGCCAAGCTACTACCGAGCCAAGCGCCGACATCGCACCACCTCAAGCCTCCAAGTCAAGTAACCAGAATCGCAAGCGTAAGGGAAACAACAAGAACTGCGCAATGGTTCAAGCGCCGAATTCCCAGTCTCACCAAGCTGCTAAGCGTGCGTACACTGGACCTCACCCCCTGTGCTCTAAGTGCACATATCATCACGTGGTTGGAGGAAACTGTCGCTTCTGCGCCAATTGCAACATTTATGGGCACTTCACGGCGCACTGTCATACTGGTCCACGTCAACAAGCTCCTCCCACTCTCGCAGCACCGCCAGCTCCTCTCAATGCTGCTCCCGTTAACCAAGCACCGCCAGTACCAACAATTCAGGCCCGTGCATGTTACATATGTTGTGACCCAAATCATTTCAGCAATGCTTGCCCAAACCGTGCCGTCAAACAAGAACCGCAGAGCAGCAGCCCCAGCAACAGCCACCACAGCCGCAACAGCAGCAACTGTGACATCCCGGTTTTTCAGGTATCTTAAACGCGCTACTTCACGGTTATTCATTCCTACGCTAATTTAATTCGGAGAATTAAATTACACGCTCGTAATAACTACGCTAACTTTGTGAATTCATTGGGTGAATTACGTGCTATGTGTTATTAGACGATTGTAGAATTATTATATCACGTTTTGATTTCGCGATTATTAGTTATAAAAAATAATAAATAATAAGTAAATAGCCGAACCGAACCGAGCCGCGAAACGTGTCGACCTCACCTCCGTTGCGGCCCAAGGAACTAACCTAAACTTGAGGCCCAAGCTACTTACCCAACCCCCCCCCCCCTTTGCGGTCGCGCGACCCCCCCCCCCATCCCCTTTCTCCTTTTTTTCCCTTGTTTTATATAAATGTGGGCATGCATGAGTTATGTTTCAAAAAAAAAAAAAACAAACACAAAACCCTAGTCCCTAAGAGAAGCCGACGACAGCCCCCCCCCCCCCCCCTCATGCAACCCAAGCCACCCCATTCAATCTTGTCCCGGTTCGCTAATCATCATCGTTTCAAGGTTAGGGTTTTAATTGTTTTACAAATCACATTAGGGTTTGTGTAATCTTGATCATGATTATATGTAATGGTAGGATCATTGTTATGAAAAGTGTTGTGATTTATGATTAGTTCGGATAATTGTGCGAGTTTTTGCGATTGTGATGTTATGATGAATACTAGAATCATAGGCTGCGTTTTAGCGATAAAGATTATGTTATATGATTAGGGTTTGCATGAGTATTGATAGACATGATGATATTTGACAAATAAACCTATTCTTGATCATTATTATTAAGCGTCTTGATCGTTTAAGCATGTTCTAATGCGATAAAAGTCGAAAACAAGTTGCTGAATGGCATTTACAGCCAACTTCAGTTGGCTGTAACCTGATCATTATTTATCGAAAAGTGGATTTTCTGAAGCCTAAAACGTGTATTTTTGAAAAACGCTTCTAATGGCGCCGGATTCATGTTTTTCTGAGGTCGTTTGCTATTTTTAAGTGGTCATTTAGTGCAGCAGCTGAAGCTGCGTAAATTCTGCAAAATTTGCTAATTGTTTATCGAGTCGGATCTCATAGTCTGTAGAGGGTTGGGTCACGAAATTTGTACGGTAACTGGAGACAGGAATTTCCGGAATACTCCCACTAGAATTTTGTTAATTGGACGAACGATGATTTTTAAATAAATTTTCCCGTGGACTGCAGTCAGAAAGTGACGAATCTGACTGCAGCCAAGTATATAAATGTTTATAAATAATTGGTAGAGCCTTAGGAGTTGAAAAGTTTACATAAAATTCTACAGTTTAGTTGACACCTCCTGTAAAAAAATTAGAATTTTTGGAACGTTGAAACTATTTTATAAAAATCCTCGAAAACAGCCCAGTTATGAGCGTACAAGCTGAAACATGATAATTTGCGTTTGTGTGTACCAAAGTGTTGTATGAGTTAATCTGTGTTTATGACAAGTTGGTTTGATCATTATTTTGGTATGATGATACTTTGCATGAATGATTGTGTTTTCGAATTGGTTATGGCGTGTGCCGCACTGTGTGTTAGTTATGCGTAGGGTTTTGTATCAGTGTGTTCACACACTAACTTTAAATCGGTTGAAATGTTAGGACGCGATTAGCGGTCCTATCATTTGCTACTTTTGTGTTACTCTAACCGAGCAATTAAAGGTGAGTTCACGGCCCCTATTTTATCCGGTTTTAAACAACAGGGGGAGAAACATGTATACACTCTATAACTCTATCTTTTACGTTATGTGAAATTAACGTCGTTAAACTACTCGGTAACTAAGTTAATGTTAATGTACGTTATGGTCACTAAGCAGCTATATCACGGAAGTCCTCAACAAACTCTCGGATCGTTAGTATTGGGTTAGATAGCGGGGAAATTATAAGTAGTACTACTGGGCCCGACAAGCCCCACCCGAGCTAGTCGCGCTAGCCGACCGGGTATGGTCAACGGGTGATTAATTTGGCCTAACTTTCGCCATGGTCAGTGATAGGCCTGGCAACACTGAGGCACAACAGTCAGCTTCGATCGCGAACTCTTATGTGACGTAACTTTAGGCTCGCTACCTACATGTTAACATTGAACTTAATTACGAACCAACATTATTATTCCGGGTTAGGAATAATGGAACCAACCTTATTATTCCGGGTTAGGGATAATGGAACTATATCGTTATCCCGGGTTAGGGATAACGAGGGAAACAAACTTTTAACCGAACTTGTGAACTTATAAAAACCTGTGAACTCAGTCATCTTTAATGTTGACACTTGTTTCTTTACATGTTTCTCAGGACGCTAGGAGCGCTAGGTGCACTCACTTGCATTGATTAAGACATTTTTATCGAGTCTCATTTACGAATATTGTTTGGGATTTTTTTTTTGTTTTGGCGTTTATGTTGGCGCCCGTTACTTTACTTTACTTTAACGCTTCCGCTCAACTTTGAAACTAATGCTTCCGCTAAACTTTGAAACTAAGAAAATTTGAAAATAACTATGAATGGTTAAACAAATGTTTTTGGAAAACGTTTAAATAAATCATATAGAGTCGTTCGATATTACTAGTGTCTCAGATTCTGGTTTGTTCACACGCCTCGCGGTAAAACTCCGCAAGTGGAAATTGAGGGTGTGACAGCAACAACAACCACAGGCTGTGCGTGGAAGAGCTTTCAACATCAACCACCGCCATGCTCAGAACGACAACAATGTTGTCAACGGTACGTTCCTCATTAATGGTATTTATGCTTCTTGCTTATTTGATACTGGAGCCGATAACTGTTTTGTATCGTTAGAATTCGAAAACTTTTAAAATGTAAACGCGCTAACTTCCCAAGGACCTTCGACGTCGAAATCGCCACCGGAAAAACCATTACCGTTAACTCCTTTCTACGTGATTGTACTCTCAACTCAACAATCATAGCTTCTCGATCGATCTCTCTCATACCTATGCAATTAGGTAGTTTTGATGTCATAGTAGGCATGGATTTTCTCCGCAAGAATCGTGCTGAAGTCGTTTGTTTCGATAAAATGATTCGTTTTCCTCTTCCAAACGGTGATCAGCTGTAACATTCGTCGAAAAACGGGTTTCAAAACCCGCTTCGTTTATTAATCAAATACTCAGTTATAATTTTTCGTTGCGTATTTATTGATCAGATAAATTTTAAACAATACATAATTAATATATATATTAGAATTTTAAACCATAATTATTAAATAACAAAAAAAATAGTGAATTAAAAAAATAATGGAGACGCCGGGTTTCGAACCCGGGTCACCCACAAACACAAACACACAACACACCGCTCCGCCACACACTATGTTTGTGATAAACACTAAAACAAATAACATATATAATAAAACCGAAAGTCAAATCCGGTAATCAACGCGCCAGAACTCGTAATCACCGGAAAATCCGGCAATCCGCGATTTTGGCCATATTCCTTTTGACTAACCGCACAAATTGATGTCGACGTCGGTTATAACCGTTGCCGGCAATCAATTTCAGTCATAACCGACGGAAATCTTCAATCGCGAATCAAGACTCAATTCAAACCCAATTCAGCCTGTTTTCACTATAAATACCCACTTGAACACTCTGAAAATCCTTTCGCTTAGAACCACGTTCGTTTTCGAAGCTTTAATCTATCCAGAGCATGTCGCCGAAGAGTTTCATTTTCGCCGGAATCCTGCCGAAATCGTTGATCAGAAAACCGTATTCGTTCATCAGACGGTATAAATCATCTAAACCTTTTTGCTATCTTTTGCTTAGTATTCTAATTTCACAACACAATGATCAAAACTGTTAAACAGTCCACTCAGCCGGAAATCACAAATCAGAGCAGACGACTCTTGCCGGAAATTGAAGAAACCACTCTGAGTTGGTACATCTTAATCCTTATTCTTCTTTTTCTATTCCAATTCAATCAAATTATAAGTGTTGTTGGTCAATTAAACAAACAGTCGGCTTCACTGTTCTGAGTTCTTATAAATGAAGAAGACGAAGTTGAGTTGTGTATTAATATAACTAAAACCAGATATTTAAACGGGTTAGACACACAGTCCAGCGGTGGACTGTGTGCAAATATAACACGCACGTCTCGAGTTCGAATCGCACACGTTACCGACTTTCAGAATTAAAACCAACATTTTTAGAACTGAATCAGAACAAGTCACAGAATGTTTATAAAAGGAATATAATTCAGTTGATAAGCAGATTAGACACACAGCCCAACTGGTTGGGCTGTGCGCACTCGAACCGAAGGACCCGAGTTCGACTCCGGGTCTCTGCAACCGGTTCGGCCATATAAATCATTTTTAATAAAAACCAAATAAGTTAAAGGTTAATTAGTATATATATATAATTAAAACAGAGAATATTTCGGATTAGACACGTAGCTCAGTTGGTAGAGCTGCGTGTACGTATACGAGAGGTCCCGAGTTCGAACCTCACTCAGCGTATAAGAAAACACAGTCTGACCGTTAAGACCCGGTCAACGGTCAACGGTTAAAAGTCAACTTTTTTTATTTTTTTTCTTTTTTTATTTATTTAATTGAAAAATCATTTAAAAATACTTAAAAATAAGATTTTTAAAGTTAGAGAATTTCCTTAAACTCACAAAAATAAATCTAAAAATCCCATTAAGAGTACTAATTAAAAATATTAATCTCAAATAAAATCCATATATTTACCGAATCATTTCGTTATTATTTTAGGTTAGTTTTCCATCGTCGATCGAATCCTAAAATTCGTGCGCATCCAACGTCATCAAAGAACGCACCCAATGTGAGTGAATCTCTACCAATTCCCCATTTTAATCATGTTTTGGGGTGTATCATGTGTCGTATAATTCTTTTATTATATATATAAACACTTGTGCATACATCATATCCGTGATCAAATGTGTATCAATTGTTGTATGGATTATATGTAGATTGGTTTTATCATTTTCAGTGCACGCATTTCATTAGGCCCATCAGTTCCCCGTGGGAGACGGGTTGAGCATCAGGTGACTCATAAGATCGGCTCCGTTTGATTGAGCCTTAATCTCACATTCATCATCATTCATATCATATACTCATCCAAAGTGGTTTGTGTTTGTTTATTTATATATGTTTGCTCACATGTGATTATTGCACAAATTTTCCTTATTAGATAAAACAAGAAATTAGTAACAATGTTTTATCAAGGTTCACTCGCCAACTTTTGTTGACCCAAAATATCCTCCGTTTTACACATGATACAGGTGATCCAGCTGAGACAAGAAACACATAGGAATGCCTAGAAGAATAAACAAGTTTAAGCTTTGGAATAATTATATAGTTTCATTTTCTTGTAATTGTATGGATTTTGTTTTGGAAATTTAAGTTGTAATTTGGATTTAATAGATATGAAACATTTTAGTAAACATCATGAGCTTTGGTGATAACCCAATTATGCCCCGACTTTTATTCCGCTGCGGGTCGGGGTGTAACATCAGCTACATGTCTATGGCGATGTACCCTCAAAAGAATTGGAGCTTATGTCCTGTGTCCAAGCGAACAAGTACTTGCGCAAGGAGTACACCGCTTTCCTAGCCCATATTGTGAAACCGGAGAATGAGAAGAAAACCTTGAAAGACGTACCCATTGTTTGTGAATTTCCTAAAGTCTTTCCCGACGATTTACCTGGTTTACCCCCTACTCGTGATGTCGAATTCCGTATTGATCTAATCCCCGGTGCTACACCTTTCGCTAAAGCTACCTATCGCCTTGCACCATCCGAAATGCGCGAGCTATCCAGCCAACTTCAAGAATTACTTGATAAAGGATTCATACGCCCGAGAACTTCGCCGTGGGGCGCACCCGTTCTTTTTGTGAAAAAGAAAGATGGGACGTTCCAAATGTGCATCGTTTATTGTGAACTTAACAAACTCACGATAAAGAACCGCTACCCTCTTCCTCGAATCGATGATTTGTTTGATCAACTCCAAGGTGCTACTTGTTTTTTGAAGATTGATTTACGTTCCGGATACAACCAGCTATGTGTACATGAGCAAGACGTTCCAAAAACCGCCTTTCATTCTCGCTATGGCCATTTTGAATTCGTGGTCATGCCTTTTGGTCTCACAAACGCACCTGCGGTCTTCATGGATTTGATGAACCGTGTGTGCAAAGCTTTCTTGGATCTTTTCGTCACTGTTTTTATTGATGATATCCTCATTTACTCGAAGTCGAGAGCCGAACACGCGCGACATCTTCGTTTAGTTCTCGAACTTCTCCAAGGAAACTGTCTTTACGCCAAGTTCTCCAAGTGTGAATTTTGGCTTAATGAAGTTCAATTTCTCGGTCACGTCATCAACGACCAAGGAATCCATGTCGATCCCGCCAAAATCAAAGCTATAAAGAGTTAGAATACCCCGAAGAATCCATTCGAAATCCGTTCTTTCCTCGGATTGGCGGGTTACCACCGCCGATTCATCACCGACTTTTTGAAAATCGTCGTTCCGCTTATCTCTTTGACTCATAAGGATAAACCTTTTGTTTGGGGTTCCGAACAGGAGGAAGCCTTTCAGACTCTCAAGCATATGCTTTGCGACGCTCCCGTTCTCGCCCTTCCTGACGGAGACAACGATTTCGTTGTTTATTGTGTTGCCTCTAACCTAGGTCTCGGTTGTGTTCTCATGCAACGAGACAAGGTTATCGCGTATGCGTCTCGACAACTCAAAATCCACAAGAAGAACTACACAACCCACGATCTCGAGCTCGGTGCAGTTGTTTTTGCGTTAAAGATATGGCGACACTACCTTTATGGTACAAAGTGTATGGTCTTCACCGACCATAAGAGCTTACAACACATCTTTAACCAGAAAGAGCTAAACATGCACCAACTTAGATGGGTTGAACTTCTCAACGACTATGATTGTGAGATACGTTACTATCCCGGCAAAGCAAACGTCGTAGCCGATGCTCTCAGTCGATGAAGCTATGTGTATAACATTCATGACGTTCAAGCCTAGATAAACTCGAAACCCTGATTCGCGAAATCCAGCATACATGTTTCATTGAGAATACCCTGTTTGAGGAAATGAAATGTGGTGCCGAAACCCAGTTGGAGAGAAGTCTACTGGGATCTATTACTTTCTGGATCGCATTTGGATCCCTAGCCGCAATAACCTTCGAGAGTTACTAATGACCGAAGCCCATAAGTCTCGATATTCCATTCACCCCGGTGCCGACAAGATGTACCAGGACCTCCGTTCTAGGTATTGGTGGCCGGGCATGAAAAAGGATATCGCTCTTTATGTTTCGAAATGCTTAACTTGTGCGAAAGTTAAAGCCGAACATCAACGACCCTCTGGCTTACTCGAGCAACCCGATATCCCGATGTGGAAATGGGAGAGTATAGCTATGGATTTCGTTACAAAACTCCCTCACACCTCTTCTGGTTACGATAGCATTTGGGTTATCGTCGATCGTCTTACGAAATTTGCTCATTTCATTGCCATACGAGAAGACTTTAAGGTAGAACGATTAGCACGAACCTACACCGACGAAGTCATTTGTCGACACGGGACGCCTCATGACATCATCTCTGATCGCGACGGTCGTTTTACTTCACGTCTCTATCAAACTTTTCAATCCGCACTCGTTACGACTCATAATCTCAGTACCGCGTTCCATCCTCAGACCGACGGTCAGACCGAACGTACGATTCGCACCCTTGAAGACATGCTTCGATCGTGTGTTATAGATTTCGGTGGTAATTGGGATTCAAATTCACCTTTAAAGAATTCTCGTACAATAACAGTTATCATACTAGTATTCAAATGGCACCATTTGAGGAACTATACGATAGAAAATGTCGATCGCCTATTGTTTGGCACGAGACTGGAGACGCTCAGATCACTGGTCCCGAGTTAATACAAGAAACGACAGACAAGATTCTCCAAATTAGAGACAATCTCCTAAAAGCTCGTAGTCGTCAAAAGAGTTATGCCGATAAACGCCGCAAGCCCCTGCATTCGAAGTTGGAGATCACGTTCTCTTAAAGGTTTCACCTTAGAAAGGAGTGATCTGATTTGGAAAGAAAGGGAAACTAGCGCCACGATACGTGGGTCCCTTTAAGATTCTAGAAAGAATTGGCAAAGTGGCCTACCGAATCGAATTACCGCAAGAACTCAGCAACGTACATCCGACTTTCCACGTCTCAAACCTCAAAAAGTGTCTAGCCGAAGGAAATCTTCATGTGCCACTTGAAGATTTACAAATAACGAGACTCTGCACTTCGGGGAAAAGCCAGTAGAAATCATGGACCGTGAAACCAATAAGCTCCGACGCAGTCGCATTCCCATTGTGAAGGTTAGGTGGGAAGGCAAAAGCGGCGCCGAATTCACTTGGGAACTCGAGAGTGATATGAAGGCTAAATATCCGCACCTTGTTACTTCTACTACTTAAATTTCTAGACGAAATTTCCAAAAGTAGGGGTGACTGTAACAACCCGACTTTTTCTCGGTTGTTCCGTACAATCGTTATCGTCCTTTTTGTAACCGTTGTAATATGAGATTCGAAATATAATGGTAAATCTGTTTTTAATTCATATTTAGATCGCTTATTTAAAACGTAGTTAATCGCTTAACACTCGCAACGCTCTCGCTCGCTCTATCGCACTGTTTTATTTTTAATAATTTTTAGGAAATTTTCTATCATA
Source organism: Scalesia atractyloides (assembly GCA_947069175.1). Taxonomy (NCBI): domain Eukaryota; kingdom Viridiplantae; phylum Streptophyta; class Magnoliopsida; order Asterales; family Asteraceae; genus Scalesia; species Scalesia atractyloides. The sequence goes on along the minus strand of CAMTDV010000004.1, from coordinate 79,426,305 downwards.
GGTTCCTTTTGTAAAAAGTGCGCGTTTTAATCATTGGAATTCAAAAAAAAAATTTCGTACGAAAATGGCAATTTTCGTGCGAAAATTATGTTTTTGGGGTGTTTTTGGCACGAAAATGGTATTTTTCGCCCGAAAATGCATTATTTCGCACGAAAGGGGTCTTTTTCGCACGAAACTTTCACCAGAGCACCTCCATTACTCTCCGCCTATAAATACAACACTTCACCATTGACTCCAACTTGCTGCCATTCTGTCACACCCCCGCCGAAGGCGGAAACACGGGGGAGTGACGAACCGGATATCATACAAACACATGGTAAGAGAGAATAACTAAAATGTATTCATATGATAGAGAATTACATAGATGTCTTTAGTACGGAATTACAATTCCATGAATAAATGTTTTATAAACTAGGGCTCTAGTCTATAACAAAATGGAAAAATCTCAGGTTGCAATCATAAGCGTGCATGTCCAAAAGTGAAAGAGTCCATATCCCGGCTAATTTCCATTTCCTGAAAAACATGCTTAAAAATGTCAACTAAACGAGTTGGCGAGTTCGCAGGTTTGTATTCTTATGTAAACAATTTGTTGTCTTAACACATGTAACGTATATATAGTTACCATGAGCCCATAACCAAACCCCGACTTCCTTGTACGCCCCAACAAATGTTTCATCACAAAACATTTCAAGTAACATGGATAATATGCAATCATTTGACACAACGGTCGAGGTTAGCACGACTAACCATGAAAGGGGGTGTCGACCCAAATAGTACTATTCATATATTCCATGGCTTTTCAAAGTTAATGGTTATGTTGTCCGGGGACTTAGATGTGATGATGTTGTCTAACTCATGTAACATATATTGTTGTCAAGACATGTGTATAAAAATGTAATAGCATGTTTTTTCCCCAAAAGTAAACAAGTAAAAAGGGGCCGCGAGACTCACACGTTGATGAAAGGTCGTGACTTCACAAAATCCACGGGTTAGCTTGCGCGTGCGTTCTAGTCGAGTCCTACGATGCGAGTAAACACTAATGAGATCTTAAGGGCCAACTAAGTGATATAGACCTATATGTGTGCTACCTTTAAGTTTAGATGTTTACAAAAATATGCACTAAAAATGGTGTAAAAATAATAATGCGTAAGACGTTAAATGGCGATATTTTAATATAAGTTTTTACCACTAAGTACTCTTTTAGTTTATTAGTTTATTTAATTAGATTTTTATATAGAATATCCGTCACCAAGCTTAATTCACCAAACATCCCAGAAGGGATTAAGGACATACCATCCCCTGGCAAACACTTGTTTTGTGACTCAAGTTTCAAGTATAAGTGTTTTCTTTTTCTTTTTTTTAAGCTAGATCTTGCGCTTGAAGGTATGCTCGTGCATAGGTTCGATCCCGGAATATCATTTATCTTTACATTTTCATGTCAAATGATAATCTCTCGAACGCACGAACCTTTGTGTTCTCAAGCCACGGTCTAAGCAAGAAATTCGTAAGAAATTAGTTTCTAAGTTAAAATAAATATGTAAAATATAACAAGGTTGAAAATGATTAATGTGTTGATTGAACTTGTTTCTCACTTTTGGTCATAGAAACTTGTTTAAGTGTTTGGTGTATGAAGCATTTCAGATTTATAAGCTCATCCGAACACCAAGAACACTTGATTATGTGTGCAAAATACTAGAGCTTTAGAAAATGTATAACAATAATTTGTTTGAAAGCAATTTAAATGTTGGAATGTGAAGTGTGTGTGTAGGCTATGGTTTTAGAGATGGTGTAGAAAGGATTACCAAAGGTTTAGAGAGGAAGATGGATTTGGTGTAGGTTGAAATGATCACCAAGTGTCTCTACTTATAGTGGATTTTATGGCAAGGGGTTAATGTGTAATTACATGATATTAGAGGGTCAAATTAGGAACTTTGAGAATGTGATAAGTTAAAAAATGGGAGGGAATCGGGTTGGGTATGGTTGAACGAAAATTTGAATGGTGATAGGGTAGTTTAGGAAATTTATTTACTAACCAACTTTGCATGGGGAAGTGCTGTTTGCTATTTAGGTGTAAGCATGTGCATATTACCTAATCTATGTAAAGCTTGTAAGTTGACTAAAAGAAACTTTGCCATGCATATTATTTGGGTTGTGATGCATGTGGGAAAAGTGAAATGCATGGGAGTATGTACGTATTTTCTTTTTGGTGTAATTCGATATTTATGAAATTTTCACTTGCACCACTTTTCATGGCTCTTAATTTACTCTTTTGGCTAATTTTTAAATGAGAGTGACAAAACATGTCAACGTATGTGTTTACATAGTCTTTTCAAGTTCTATATGTGTAGGTAATGGATTTAATTTGTGAATATAAGTGTCTGAGTGAAATACTGATTTGTGAAGAAAGGCTATATAAATGCATGTGTGTAATATAACCTTTGTGAAGAAAATATTACATAAATATTCCTTATAGATTTTAAGTTATGTATATGTACAAACGTGTGTATATATTTATAAATATAATATAGTTAATATATAATGCTAGTTATGTATGTCATAAGTGTATACTCATGTTTTAATAGTTTTTATGTTTTTTTTTTAGTTTACTAGCTATACATATGAAACTTATTTAACATATATATATGTGTATATATATATATATTATATATGTTTGTAGGTTGGTTTGTCTATTAAAATATTTATAGTCGTATACGGGTATATGTTCGTCTAAGATAAATAAAAATTTGCACATAACTTAGCTTTTGGGTGATCGTCAAAAGTTTAACATGGTATAAGCTTAAAAATACCAAAATTGTTTTCTATAGTTTTTACTACACATGACGGCAATTGTTTTCTTGCGTGACATATTAGTTGCGTACATAAAAGATGGTCCTAATGTATGCATGTTTTCATGTATCGTGACCTAATTCATATAAAACTAAGTCTAGCATGCCTCACACATATGAATATAAATATTTAAAGTGTATGGATTTCAACTTGAAAATGGTGGTTGTCACACATTCCGCACCAAAACGCTCTCCAGCTCGTTTTCTCTATTTCAAGTAAGAAGACTACGTTTTTCTCACAAGATCACAACGATTTTGCACGAGATTATCTTCGATTTCATCTAATCTTTTCTGTTTACAAAAACCTTCATCTTTTTCATGAAAGCTTTCTGATTTTTACTAAGATCTACACTTAACCGAGCATGTTTGAGTTAGCCTTGGCTTCTCAGATCTGAAACCGTGTTGTTTCAAGCTCACAAAGTGTTTATCTTGACAAAACTGTTTTTCTAAATCGATTTTTACACAAAAACGGACAGCAACCGACTAAGGTTTCGTTCACTAATCAGTGGGACGAAGCACTGTCGAAACCGTCACGAAAGGACTCGAAAATACATCCGTTTCAGACGAATTCTCAGTCCCGAATGCACCGAGACGCAAGAACAGTCACTTGTGCGATCTGGACTGGCTCGCGTGAACCATACTTGGTTCACACGGTCCAGTCCGAGTTCATACAACAGACTCACTCGCTCAAAAGACATCTCCGATGCTAGGTTGATCAGTAACGTAAGGTTGGAGGGATGAACACTCGATTTCCCGAAGAAAGACGCGAAACCACTCGATTTTGGAGACAAAAACAGACATTTCCGCACGAAAATTCCATTTTTCATGCGAAATATATTGTTCCCGCACGACTCTCTGTCCGACTATTCAACACTCTGGAAGACTGATGCATTTTTGTTTTACGAGCAGGCTGACCCGGCACTCACCTCACTCTGTCCCCGCTCTCAGTTACTCTTTACGCACCCGTTGTGAGTATACTTGAACCTAGGGATGAGCTCGGTACCGAACCGGTACCGGAACTGAAAGTACCGGTACCGAAAATCCCTAAAAGTGGGTACCGGTACCGGTACCGAATATACCCGGTTCGGTACAGTTCGATACTGGTACCGGTCTTTGAGGGTAAAAATCGATAAATACCGGTACCGAACCGGTACCGAGAATGTCAAAAGTCGGTACCGAATCGGTACGGAAAATGTACCCGGTTCGGTAAATTCGGTACCGGTACCGGGTCCATTTTGCTCATCCCTACTTGAACCCTTTTTCCCTTAAAACGCACTTTTGGGTGTTACATACGTTCTCTATATCAAAACACGCTACACATAACGCTAAAATCTTTTAAACGCTAACCGCTCTTGCATGTTATACGTGAATCGCTGAATGTTTGTTTGCTATGTGTTAATAATGAGGACTTGTAGACCACCCTTAGCAACGACAGTACTATAGTTTGGACTCAGCACCCGATTGGTTCGGGGGTTGTTAAGGCTCGCATATTAACTTTACGTGCGTGTTCGCTGATTTGAACACGTATCGCGCATACTCCACCTCGCAGTCGTGTTGGTTAGCTTGTATCATTATTGTTAGCTTACTTAGACTCACTTTCTCTATGTGTTGCATGCTGGTTATGCGTAAATGCTTTATCGCTATTATTATGCTATTAAACCTGTATGCTCACATTTACTTAATTATATTGACTTTTATTTTAACGTATGTGACAGGTTGAGGATTTTCTACTTGCTGCAACGGATTAGGGTTTATCTTTAGAAACTCGTAATAAATTTCTAGTTTATCGGATTTTGATTGTTTAAGATATATGTAATTCGTGATGACTGTTATGAAATATTGTTTAATTGTATGGGAAATTAGACTTTTAAATATTGTCATTTAAATAGTTGTTGTTGATTCTCTTGAGCAATCTGATTCGCCTAGTGTAGCGCCCCGATGATTCCGCCATCGGTTGGGGTTTGACACATGGTATGGAATGGGCCTCTCAATCATTACCCAACTTTTTATTTAATTTAGTTTCAATTTAAATTTAATCCATTCTTTTATTTAAAAATTTATAAATTTAAGTTAATTAACAATAAAATTTAGAAACATTAAAAATATAAAATGATATTACATAAGTATAAATAATTTAACTAAATAAAATAATATATAATTAGCCCATCTTTACATAAGTCCATAAGCAAACCCAACTATAAAACATATTTTTTAAATGAAACCCAACTTTAAAACCCTAAAAGCTTCATCTTCTTCGTTAAACAACCTGCAGCTAAACAAAACCTGTCGTTTCTTTTCGTCTTCTTCAAACAACATTCAACATTAGCAACATATCACATGGTCAACACGCACATGCTTGTGATCCATCGCAATTGCCATGTCGAGGCTTAGCGCTCGCGGGATGGTTTGGGGAAGGGGCGCTATTTAACGAAAATGGGAGGGGTGTTGACTTTGGTCCCTCTTTTAACTAGTTTGTAAGAGTTTTAACTAAAATGAGCGGTGATGTGGCAGACTTTCAACGCCTCGTTGCATCAAGTTTAAGGCTATACGTAATGGGCTAACACCCCTAGTGAGGTGGCAACCTTTTTGGGGGTTAAACGAGGCTTAAATACGGGGAAGGTTAGGCAGATAACGGGTGTGAGGAAGTAGGTAGGTGGAACCCTACCAATTGTCAACCAATCAGATTAATTCTTTCTGTTTTTTATAGATTTAAATATTATTTTATTAAGGTAGCGACTAGTGAAAACTTGTGAAACCAATAAGTAAGTGAAAACTCAATGTCATATGACATACATTTTAGGATAACCATTACAAAACTAAAACCATTACGCATCGTTTAACTAGCAATATATGCCTATATACCAATTCAGGAGGAAACCCAGTAAATCTGGGAAACCCCCTTATGGAAATCAGACTCAGGACCTAGCAGAACCACTCAATCATTTCCATCTCCAGTATACTATAATGTTTACATACAAATTCAAAACAAAACTCAATAAGTCTGAGAAACCCTTTATAAAAATCGAACTAAAAATCTAATGATCATTAAACCTTATCCCACTCTAAGGGTATGTTTGGCAAAAGTAGCTGTAGGCTGAAAGCTGTAGGCTGAAAGCTGGTAGCTGTAGCTTTTTAGAATATTTAGGTGTTTGGCAGGGTAGCTGGAGCTTTTAATAAAATGTATAAAATGACCAAAATGGACATTAAAAAGTTGGTACATTAAAAGGCTTATTATCTTTAGAGGTTAAAATGGTCATTTTTCTCCTAAAAGCTTATAGCTCCTTCTAAACGCTACTAGTAGGAGCGTTTAACCAAAATCTTCAAGCTTCTAACCTAAAAACTTCAAGCTCCTTCAACCAAACAAGACTTTTTATTGATTAGGAGTTTTTTCTAAAAAGCTTAAAGCTAGAACCTTCTAAAAGCTCCTAAAAGCTCATTGCCAAACATACCCTAAAATTACTAACAAACTCTTACGCCAAAAACACCAACCACAACTTGAAATTAATCTTCCCACAAATTATTTAGGCCTGGTCTATTCACACACGCACAAATCTATTTACAAACACCAAAGCGCCCCGCTATGGGCAAAGCGGGGCGTTTCAATGTAAAGTCAACAGACAAGGACTGAGCCTGTCAGTCCTTGTCTGTTGACCCTTGTGTGAAACGCCCGGCTATGATCAAAGCGGGGCGCTTTGGGCTGCCAGACTTAATTTGGTGGAATGGGCTAGGTTTTGGTGAAAAAATGGGTTGTTGGTTGATTGTTTTTGTTGTATTTGGTTGTGTTATTTTTTTGAAAAGTTGTAGATTTTTGTTTTATGTTTACAAAACATTTATATTACAAAGTTGTTTTATTTCTTACAAACGTATATTATATAAAGTTGTTTTTATAAATGTTATCCCATTTTATTTTAATAAATTACCCGAACATATTTAATTAAAACATCGTACGATATTGTCGCGAACGAGACGTATGAAATAAGGGCAATCAATCGTTTTATTTCTTACAAACGTATATAATTAAAGTTGTTTGTTTAAATGTTATCCAATTTAATTTTTAATGAATTACACGAACATGTTTAATTAAAACACCGTACGATATGTCGTGAACGAGACGTATGAAATAATCGCAAACAATCCACACAAGCATACATAAAAGATCAACTGCATAAATACATAAAAAGTCGGTTTGTACATACAAAACAAAACAAAATGTCTAATACAGGAAAAAAACAATACAAAGTAAATGTACTGATCCTCCGGCGGTGGAGACGGTGGCAGTGGAATCTTCGGCAGTCCCAAATGTGTGCTGATAGCCGTGAGCATCTGGATAATCCATGCCTGCTGTCGCTCAGACCGCCGGAGGCGCCGATCGAAGTCCCTCGCCACCGCCTGCGCAGGTCGCTTTAGTGTGTGTGTTTTGAAATTTTGTGAGTGTGAGGGTGAAGCAGGTCGCTTTGGGTTAAAACGTGGGTCCAAAGCGCCCCACTTAGACCAAAGCGAGGCATTTTGGTTTAAAATTTTTCACTTTTAACCCCAAAAGCCTGCGTTTGGGTTAAAACTGAATTTTTTTTGCAACAAACGTCCCGCTTAGGCCAAACCGGGCCGCTTTGGCCTTTTTTAATTTATTTTTAATTTGATTTTAATTCAAAAACGCACCTATATATGTCGTAACGTGACGTAATTTGCTATTTAATGTATTTTTGGGGAGTTTATAGTCTATACCTCAAATTTCGGATAAGTTCGGTCAGCTCGGGTGCTGTATTCACGATTTCGTGTGTTTCTCTTTTGATTTCACTTGTAGTCTGACGTGCGGTATTGCATGTATGCGCGCTATAACGGATCAATGCTTATCGTATTTTGTCGTTAAAAGTTGTATTATAACGTTTAGTATCTGTATTATTATGACGATTACGTTCGCTATTGTACAAAAGCGCACATACTTAGCAAATCCATACACAACTTGGATTGTAAATGATTCGACGCATGTAACTAAACAAACATAAACGTACTCTTGGATTATAAATGAATTAACATGATTATTATTACACACATTTAACCTACATCTTGAACATATGGCGTTACATTAACGTCCGAGGGTTTGTACGTAAACATTGCGTACGCGCTGATCTGATCCCTATATAATGTATGCCAAGCAGCTGCGCTCTCTGATCTGTTCGCTGTCCACTGGGGGTTTGTGGGTGGCATTGGATACCATCCTCCAAGCTCTACATGGATGAAATGCCCATTGTCGACGAACACAACTGCAACCACCTGGTGAGGTTGCTCGGATTCGTCTGGCCCGCCCAATAGAGGGAAAATTGTATCGCTCCCACAAATGTTGAAGGTGTCACACCCCGACCCGCAGCGGAATAAGAGTCGGGGCATAATTGGGTTATCACCAAAGCTCATGATATTTACTAATATGTTTCATATTTATTAAAGTTAAAGTTACATTCCAAATAATCCAAACATGTCCATACAATACAAAGAAAATAACCAAATAAAATAGTTCCAAGCTCTAAATCATTTTATTCTTCTAGTCCAATCCTATGTGTTTCTGACTGCAGCTGGTTCACCTGTATCATGTGTAAAAATGGGGGTTTTTGGGTCAACATAAGTTGGCGAGTGAACCTTGTTAGATAAACATTTATTATTAATTTACTTGTTAGTTTATCAATGAAAAATTGGGCATAATCATAAATGAGCAAATGTAAATAATCAAGCAGTAGCAATAGCAATCACAACTATAACATACAATAACATAAGATAGCATACATTAACATACCAACATCACACGATAAATAACATGAATGAAACTGTGCGATCAAGGCTCATCAACGGAGCGATCGATTGCAGTCTGAAAATGATAAATGTCTGTGCGATCAAGGCTCAATCAAACGGAGCCGATCGTATTGCATGTACTGAAAATGATAAATGTCTGTGCGATCAAGGCTCAATCAAACGGAGCCGATCGTATGTTGGCACGCCAGGTTCACGCTCATAATGTAATGGGGAACTTGCTCAACGCTCATAATGTAATAGGGAGCGGCGGCCTATGAAATTGCATGTACTGAAAATAATAAATTGAATCTAACAATAACCACGCAAACAGTTGAAACAAGCTGAATACACATGTTCATGATATGATGTATGCACAATGATTTAAATATAATATATATAGCAAGACACATGATACACCCCAAAACGTGATTAAAACGGGGAATTTGTGAAGATTCACTCACATTGGGTGCGTTTGATTGGAGATGATGAGATGCGCACGAGTCGGGAGAGTTGAACAACGAGAATTACTAACCTAAATAATAACGGAAAAATATAGTAAATGAGTGGATTTTATTAAGGATTTTAATGAAATTTTTTAGATATATTTTTATGAGTTTAAGGCTATTTTCTATCTTTAAAAATATTATTTTTAAGTATTTTTAATTGATTTTTAAATAAAAAAATAAAAAAAATTGTTTATTTTTGCGTTGACCGTTGACTTGTTGACCTGTTAACCGGTTCGGTCAGTGTGCATGTATGCGCTGGGTGAGACTCGAACCCGAGACCTCCCGTACGCGTGCACGCAGCTCTACCAACTGAGCTACGTGTCTAACCCGAAATAATTCTGTTTTTAATTATACTTATATACTATTTAGATTTATCCAGAAATTAATTATTTTAAAAATGGTTTTAAATGTATCGAACCGGTGCTGACCACAGGTCTCGAACCCGGGACCTGTGGGTTAGCGTGCACACAGTCCACCGCTGGACTGTGTGTCTAACTTGGTTAATAACTCGGTTTTTATTATACTTAACATAATTTTGGGAGTTAACCCGGTTCAGTTAAAAAAGCATTTTTTATAACAAGAGAGTAAAGCTGGGACAGGATTCGAACTCGCGCCGTATGCGTATATGTTTGCACACAGTCCACCGCTGGACTGTGTGTCTAACCCGTTCATTATATCGATTTTTATTAGCCTTATATTATACCGTGTCTTCGTCTTCTTCGTTAACTTTACCCAAAAAACAAAGTCCAACTGTTTTGACTGATTTATGCCTAATCTGGTTTTTAAACTTTATGAGTAAATTAAAGGTGACGAATGGAGAGAGTTTGGGGGAAAGGATGTACCGATCAGTGATTTTCACAGAATTCCGGCAGAGGTCCGTCGGCTCTGATAGTGAACTCCGGCTGTTGAAATCAATTAACAGTTCTGTTCGATTATTTATGAAGTTGAGGTACTTAATCAAAGTTTAACAGAAGTTTGAAAGATCATACCAGCTCTCAGTGTGTTTCCGGAAGTTTCAGAAATTTTCAGGCGAAGGTAGGAATTTCGACAAACGTTGACTGGGATTGATTCTGATGGTGGAGTTGTGTTAGAGACAGATTAATCAAATGATTGAAACAGAAAGAGTCGAAGGAATTACCGTGTGGATGTGAGTCTCGGTTTTCCGGCAACTTGCAGAATTTTTCCGGCGAGTTGATTTAAGCTTTCTGATGGACTGAATGTATGACGAAAGTGAAATGGAAAGTTTGTATGATGTTTCTGAGTCGCGAGAGGGGTCTTGATTGAAGTAATTCAGTCATTTATTATTTTCGGTTATAAAAACCGATCATGATCAAAATTGAAGTTCATTCAAATCCGAATTGATTAGGATCGTCGGTGCACCGGTTTTGTTCAATAATTCGCGAGTAATCAATCGTATTTGGACTATTGGTGACCGATTTCGGTTATGGTTTGGCATTCAGGTTGTTTTCTGTTTGAATATAAGTTTCATTTGTTTCCTAGTGATAACAGAAAACAACAAGTGGCGGAGTGGTGATGTGTGTGTGTTAAGTCTTTGGATTTCAAATTTCCGGCTGACCCGGGTTCGAGCCCCGGCAGCAATATTTTATTTTTATTTATTTTGTTTTCACTTTTTATCAAATATAATTTTTATAGTTTAGTTTGTTTATTAATTATGTATCATTAAAAATCAAAATAACCATAAGTACACAACGTGACATTTATAACTTGATATTCGATTACAAAACGGAGCGGGTTTTGGAAACCCGTTTTTGACAAATGTTACAGTATTCCCTACTTTTAGGAATTTCGTCCCGAAATTTAAGTAGTAGCAGGAAAAAGATGTGGGTATTTTTTGCGCATTGAGTCTTCACATTCCCAAGTAAACTCAGGTCCCCGTTTCGACTCCCAGCGTACCCTAACAATTGGAATGCGACTTCGTCGTAAACGTTTTTCTCCGAAGTCCATGATATCTGCAGGTCTTTCAATAAAATGCATAGATTCATCAATCTGAATATCTTCCAGCGGAATGTGGAGGTTTTCATCAGCGAGGCACTTCTTTAAGTTTGATACGTGAAATGTGGGATGAATCCTGTTTAGTTCTTCTGGTAGATCAAGTTTGTATGCTACAGGACCTACTCTTTCGAGTATCTTGAAAGATCCTACGTAGCATGGTGCTAGCTTGCCTTTTTGACCAAAACGAACTACTCCCTTCCACGGTGATACTTTTAGAAGTACACGATCACCAATGTTAAACTCTAAAGGCTTCCGTCGTTTGTCTGCATAACTCTTTTGACGACTTTGGGACGTTAGAAGATTGTTTCGAATTTGATGGATCTTGTCTGTGGTTTCTTGGATCTATTCTGGACCAGTGATTTGAGCTTCCCCAATTTCATGCCAACATACAGGAGATCGGCACTTACGACCATATAAGGCTTCAAAAGGTGCCATGCCGATGCTTGAATGATAGCTGTTGTTGTACGAAAATTCAACTAATGGGAGATGAGCGTCCGAATTTCCCTTGAAGTCTATGACACATGCTCGAAGCATGTCTTCAAGAGTTTGAATGGTGCGTTCAGATTGACCATCAGTTTGAGGGTGATAGGCGGTACTGAGATCTAATCGCGTACCCATAGCGGCTTGTACTGCTTGCCATGTTCGTGAAGTGAAACGACCATCACGATCAGAAATAATGCTTAACGGGACCCCATGTCGGCTTACGATTTCACTGATATAAATACGAGCTAGCTTATCGTTCTTGAAATCTTCGCGGATAGGAATAAAATGAGCTGATTTTGTAAGTCGGTCAATTATTACCCATATAGTGTCATACCCACCAGAAGTGCGAGGTAACCTGGTAATGAAGTCCATGGTTATTTTTTCCGACTTCCATACAGGTATTTCAAGTTGGACCAGAAGTCCTGAGGGTCTTTGGTGTTCAGCTTTTATTTTGGAACATGAAAGGCACTTGGAAACAAAATCAACAATATCCTTTTTCATTCCAGGCCACCAGTAAGGGTATCAAAGGTCTTGATACATCTTGTCGGCTCCTGGGTGTATAGAATATCGTGTTTTGTGCGCCTCATAAAAAAAATCACGAAGGTTTTGTGGTCAGGAATCCATATGCGATCTAGATAGTACAGAATACCGTCGGATTTAGTTTCAATTTTCAAGTTTAGCTCCACAAGACGGCTCCTTGCGTACGTCTCCTTTCTGTTACTGAAACATGCTGGGTTTCTCGGATTTTGATTCTTTGATGTCGCTTACGATTTTATGTATAATAGTTTTGAGGGAACTGATACATTTGTAATGATAAGGTATGTATCATAAAACAAAAACTTCAACCATGACGATATTTAAACCTACACAGAAACTTTTCATAACCTCCTGGTAATGCTTTTGATCCTTTGCCAAGAATACTTATATATAGGAAGTACCAGCGGCGTATCCACCATATTCTTGTCAAATTTTCGTTGGCTTTATCAGTAAATCATGATCAGTTCTATGTGACTCTAAAACATAAACAACACAACGAACAAAACTTGAGTCTCAATTCTGAAATGATACATGACTAAATGATGACAGTACCTCTCTCGTTGGTTCTGATGAAGGGGTCAGTCTATGTAAAAGTGTGACACAACCCAACTTCTTTAAATGATGAGATTGAGATACGTCGAGATGTATGATGATATAAATGTTAAATCAATGAGTATAGAACAAAACTGTAATATCAAATCGCATTAAAATTCTTGGATACATAATTTCCAAATTTTACAACTGGGATACGGAAGGATTGAGATAACATAAAGAAAACATTAAAACTAGACGATTGGAGTTTAGTCTTGTTTCTTGGCGAGGAAAAATTAGTTGGGTGATTCGTTTGGGCCGTTATTATTTTCAACAGTATTGGCGTTGATGTTATAAGCTCTTCCTCTTGCAGGTGGTGGAGCTTGGTTAGCTTGATTCACCGGATTTGCTTGAGCTTGGGCATGAATGATGTTCACCAAACGTGGACAAGTGTTTATAAAATGGCTTGGGTCTCCACAATTGTAGCAAGCCCGCATAGGTTGTACCATGGGATAGTTAGGTTGATAGTATGTTTGGGCTAAATGTTGGGTAGGTGGTAGTAGTAGGGGTTGTTGGGCTTGACCCATTATTTGTTGGTGGGTTTGAGTTGAAGGCTGGTGGCGGTTCGTTCGCTGAGGTATGCGACAGGTTTGAACAGTATGACCTGCGCGACCACAGCCGGAGCAATATTGGCAAGGATGATCAGGAGAATGGTGGTATTGGCAACGGTTGCATTTTGGTAACGGGCCAGAGTATGGTCTTTTGTGTGGTGCAGGTGAAGGGGCGACTTGGGTAATGGGTGCAGCAGGAATAGGGTAATTGGTTTGTGTGACGGCGAAGTTTCTTGTGCTTCGATTCCTTTTTCCAGTAAACTTCAAGGAGGAACCAAAATGGTTTGAAGTTTGAGCCTCAATGGGGGCTTTCTTTTTCTCCTCTTTGAATTTACCGTTTCGAATGCGATTTTCGGTCAGTTCAGTGGCTAGTTCCATAGCAGCTTCAAGTGTTGCTGGTGAAGTGCTGAGAACTGAATCTTGAATTTTCGAGGGAAGACCTCGAATATAATGCTCGATCAAGCGATAAGTTGGGGTGAATAAGTTAGTGACCATTTGGTTCAACTCTAAGAACCTCTTGTTGTAGATGGTATGATCTCCCTCCTTTTGCTTTAAAGAATGAAATTCGTCCTCCAACTTTTTAATCTCACTCCTAGGACAGAAACGCCTAGTCATGGTTTCCCTTAACTCCTCCCACGTTAAGGCCATTGCATCATCAATTCCCCTCTTCCCCTTTTCAGTATTCCACCAGGTGAGAGCTACCCCAAATAGTCTCCCGGTGGCGTATCGAACCTTGCGATCCTCAGGACAATCGCAGTTGAGAAAAGTATTTTCCATCTCCTCAAACCAGTGGAGGAGAGCAGTGACACCTTCAGTCCCTTCAAATTTAGGAGGATCACAAGACTTGAAATGTTTATATGAGCACTTGCTGGTAGGAGGGTTGTCGACGTTCTGGTCATCTTGTTGGGAAGGGTTAGTAGGATTTGTAGCGAGGGCTTGTTGTACTTGAACCACAATGTCAGGAAGCACCGTGGCCATTTGTTTCGCGATTTGTGCGGCCAAGCGTTCGTGAGATCTTCCTGATCTTTTACCCCCCCCCCCCCCCGTTGTTGTCTAGCCGACATCTACAGGAATGTACATAAGAAGATTGTGAGTTTATGGAGTCTTTTTAGGTGTCAGGTGTCTTTAGAAAAATGAAAATAACATAAATATCAATAATGCAACTACATCCATAGGATGTCTTGGGTTTGCTCATGTTGGGCCTCAAATGTCCCCCATACCTTCCCCTGTATAGTCATGTGGGCCCCCATGGCTATTGGCTTGGTAGGACTCACATTAGTATTGGCAATTTAACACTCGCATCACCCGAATGCAAACCACAAAATATGCTTACGAGATGTATGGTCGGAATGTGTCCAGGTGTAGACACAATGACAACTCAAAGTGGGGTTAGCTCACACGACGTTTGGTATAGCATGCTTTGGCCTAATAGGTACTTCGTACTCTCATCGTTAGTCCCCAGGTAGGCAAACTGGTCCTTTATTTTGGATTTATACGAATGCCAGCCTAGACAGGACGTTCTGACTACTGGTACTGGTACCCTTCCAGTTACTACATGCCCGTCATGAGAACTCACTTTGATGAGATTTGAAAATACAAAAATCGTTGTAAAAGCATTCATGAAAATGATGTGATGTGTGCTTTCATGGATATGATATGTTATGAGAATATGATTCATGATAGGCATCATATGATAATATATACTTATGAACATGCTTGCATAACATTGAATGTAACATTTAACATAAAACATATAAGCATCATGAAATTTGGCATGTAACACACAAAAATCTTAATATTTCTAAACAACTATAGTATAGGCTCTAAGGGTCTAATAACCTATCCAATATCCTATAGTCATGGCTCTGATACCAATCTGTCACACCCCGACCAGCAGCGGAATAAGAGTCGGGACATAATTGGGTTATCACCAAAGCTCATGATATTTACTAATATGTTTCATATTTATTAAAGTTAAAGTTACATTCCAAATAATCCAAACATGTCCATACGATACAAAGAAAATAACCAAATAAAATAGTTCCAAGCTCTAAATCATTTTATTCTTCTAGTCCAATCCTATGTGTTTCTGACTGCAGCTGGTTCACCTGTATCATGTGTAAAAATGGGGGTTTTTGGGTCAACATAAGTTGGCGAGTGAACCTTGTTAGATAAACATTTATTATTAATTTACTTGTTAGTTTATCAATGAAAAATTGGGCATAATCATAAATGAGCAAATGTAAATAATCAAGCAGTAGCAATAGCAATCACAACTATAACATACAATAACATAAGATAGCATACATTAACATACCAACATCACACGATAAATAACATGAATGAAACTGTGCGATCAAGGCTCAATCAAACGGAGCCGATCGTATTGCATGTACTGAAAATGATAAATGTCTGTGCGATCAAGGCTCAATCAAACGGAGCCGATCGTATTGCATGTACTGAAAATGATAAATGTCTGTGCGATCAAGGCTCAATCAAACGGAGCCGATCGTATGTTGGCACGCCAGGTTCACGCTCATAATGTAATGGGGAACTTGCTCAACGCTCATAATGTAATAGGGAGCGGCGGCCTATGAAATTGCATGTACTGAAAATAATAAATTGAATCTAACAATAACCACGCAAACAGTTGAAACAAGCTGAATACACATGTTCATGATATGATGTATGCACAATGATTTAAATATAATATATATAGCAAGACACATGATACACCCCAAAACGTGATTAAAACGGGGAATTTGTAAAGATTCACTCACATTGGGTGCGTTTGATTGGAGATGATGAGATGCGCACGAGTCGGGAGAGTTGAACAACGAGAATTACTAACCTAAATAATAACGGAAAAATATAGTAAATGAGTGGATTTTATTAAGGATTTTAATGAAATTTTTAGATATATTTTTGTGAGTTTAAGGCTATTTTCTTTCTTTAAAAATATTATTTTTAAGTATTTTTAATTGATTTTTAAATTAAAAAAATAAAAAAAATTGTTTATTTTTGCGTTGACCGTTGACCGTTGACTTGTTGACCTGTTGACCGGTTCGGTCAGTGTGCATGTATGCGCTGGGTGAGACTCGAACCCGAGACCTCCCGTACGCGTGCACGCAGCTCTACCAACTGAGCTACGTGTCTAACCCGAAATAATTCTGTTTTTAATTATACTTGTATACTATTTAGATTTATCCAGAAATTAATTATTTTAAAAATGGTTTTAAATGTATCGAACCGGTGCTGACCACAGGTCTCGAACCCGGGACCTGTGGGTTAGCGTGCACACAGTCCACCGCTGGACTGTGTGTCTAACTTGGTTAATAACTCGGTTTTTATTATACTTAACATAATTTTGGGAGTTAACCCGGTTCAGTTAAAAAGGCATTTTTTATAACAAGAGAGTAAAGCTGGGACAGGATTCGAACTCGCGCCGTATGCGTATATGTTTGCACACAGTCCACCGCTGGACTGTGTGTCTAACCCGTTCATTATATCGATTTTTATTAGCCTTATATTATACCGTGTCTTCGTCTTCTTCGTTAACTTTACCCAGAAAACAAAGTCCAACTGTTTTGACTGATTTATGCCTAATCTGGTTTTTAAACTTTATGAGTAATTTAAAGGTGACGAATGGAGAGAGTTTGGGGGAAAGGATGTACCGATCAGTGATTTTCACAGAATTCCGGCAGAGGTCCGTCGGCTCTGATAGTGAACTCCGGCTGTTGAAATCAATTAACAGTTCTGTTCGATTATTTATGAAGTTGAGGTACTTAATCAAAGTTTAACAGAAGTTTGAAAGATCATACCAGCTCTCAGTGTGTTTCCGGAAGTTTCAGAAATTTTCAGGCGAAGGTAGGAATTTCGACAAACGTTGACTGGGATTGATTCTGATGGTGGAGTTGTGTTAGAGACAGATTAATCAAATGATTGAAACAGAAAGAGTCGAAGGAATTACCGTGTGGATGTGAGTCTCGGTTTTCCGGCGACTTGCAGAATTTTTCCGGCGAGTTGATTTAAGCTTTCTGATGGACTGAATGTATGACGAAAGTGAAATGGAAAGTTTGTATGATGTTTCTGAGTCGCGAGAGGGGTCTTGATTGAAGTAATTCAGTCAATTATTATTTTCGGTTATAAAAACCGATCATGATCAAAATTGAAGTTCATTCAAATCCGAATTGATTAGGATCGTCGGTGCACCGGTTTTGTTCAGTAATTCGCGAGTAATCAATCGTCTTTGGACGATTGGTGACCGATTTCGGTTATGGTTTGGCATTCAGGTTGTTTTCTGTTTGAATATAAGTTTCATTTGTTTCCTAGTGATAACAGAAAACAACAAGTGGCGGAGTGGTGATGTGTGTGTGTTAAGTCTTTGGATTTCAAATTTCCGGCTGACCCGGGTTCGAGCCCCGGCAGCAACATTTTATTTTTATTTATTTTGTTTTCACTTTTTATCAAATATAATTTTTATAGTTTAGTTTGTTTATTAATTATGTATCATTAAAAATCAAAATAACCATAAATACACAACGTGACATTTATAACTTGATATTCGATTACAAAACGGAGCGGGTTTTGGAAACCCGTTTTTGACAAATGTTACAGAAGGTGTGAACAATCACACCGTATCGTTGGGCAATAAGAAACCCCGTCTCAGGCATTGTCATGTAATTTTCGATACCTGCTCGGCCCACCCCCTCGAAGTCGATCTGTCTGACTAGCGCATCATAATGTCCTATGTTTTCTGGATCGAAAACCTGCCTCCAAAGTGATTCATTCATGTGTAACTCCATTATAAGTTGTTTCCGGATAGTCAAATACTTCGATTGTTTCATTCCTAACCCAACAGCTACCGATCGAAACCCGCAATGACCATCTGGTCTCACGTCCTTTATTCTCACGATGTATGGATGGAACACTTTAGGAATCTGAGATGCGTAGTTACGGATCGCTATATCCGTCTTAGGACCGAGCTTGATCATCGGGAAATCAGGGTGTTCGTTGAGCGGTTGGGTTTTCTTTTGTCTTCCAGAGTCTTGGGATGATACGTACGAGCTGTGACGAGGGAGATCGTCTGAGGCTTCGAGCCAAGTTTCTTCTGACGGAATATACGAGCTTTTTCTGGCCGCTTCAACCTTTCTTTGTTCATGCGTTTTTAATGTTGGGCGACCCGAGTTTTCTTCAAAACAACAGGTGGTTTTTTATTACTGTTGCCTGGACTGAGGATTTGCCGAAACTTTTCAAAGAAGCTCCTTTTCACTTGGGGAGGTGTTGGATCGATCTGTTGTTTCTATTTTTCGAATTCCGCGTCTACATCAATATCATCTATCTTATTCCTTGCCGGCTTGAAGTCAAGCTTCTTCCAGAACATGTCTATCGAATTGATACGAATTTGTTGACCTGTGGACGGAAAAAAAAATTAGATGGCAAAATCATAACGGCAAAGGACAAAATAATTAATTACCCTTATTTTCCAACTTTTCCAAGCGACAGGCACATGGCAAACCACAACTGGTAAAAAGTTGGCAACCACAGCTTGAACCGTAGGCTCGTAACCCGTCTTCCTTACGTTTTAGCTCCATAGTCAAAAGCTCAATCGCAAATATTGAAATCTTTCTGAGAATATTTTCAAGCATGGGATGATCCTTGTGGTGGTTCATCACTTTTCGGAGGCTTGTTTCAAAGCTAGTTCTAATAGACTTGATGTTCAAAGCTCTGCTCAAACCGTGACCAAAGTCGGGATAGTTTGGAAGACCGTACGAATATTCAGTCTGAGGATACGCTTCGCCTCCGTATCCGTAATTCGAATAACCTTGTTTTGCGTACGGGTCCTCCACAGGGATATTCAAATCCAACTCCATGGTGTTATCCCGATAACAAATGCTAGATACAACCTCCTCCTCCTCCCTCAAGTTGGACAAGATCGGTTTCTCATACGTGTCGGAAATAACGGTCCTCTCGTAAGAATCAGGAACAACTGACTCGTTAGAATATTCATCGAAAAGATAGTTACTTAACCACGACATCGTAACCGTGCGTTATTTTGATGAAACACAAGTAACACAGAAAAACCCCACGTATGTCTAGAAACAAATATAATGAGTTTGTATCGAATGCGTTAACTCTTCTCCCGGACAAGCTTTATCCCCAAATATTCGGGGTCGAAGCGTCGCGCTTTGGCCAAAGCGCGGCGCTTAGGGGTCACGGGATAACATCGTACCTGGTCAAACCTCGTATCACCTTTATGTCACTCAGATATCAGTCACTTCACCTTTTGTCTGGTAAAGTAACCCTAAACGCCCCACTTTACCCAAAACGAACGCTTTGAGGTGTGAAAATAAGTTGGTACATGCATGCAAGATCCAGTATTTACCTTCCACATTATTTGACCCAAAAGAAACTTCCCAAGTGGATTTGATCTCCTCTTTTCTTTCTTTCAAGTATAAATATAAATTTAATCAATCAAAAGGGTTGAAATGCGATCAGCTAGTCTCGTTGTTCATCTGCTTCAATAATTCAACCAACATTCCCCCGCTTTCTCTCTCCTCCGTCGCACCGCCGTGCCACCGCCGGAGAGAGATAATATAATAATAATAATAATAATAATAATAATAATAATAATAATACAAAGAATGAGATAATCGAGGCTAATTAATTGTTAATAATCCGATTAAAGGAGGACCCACCCACCATGATCTTGAACTCTGTTTCAACAACACATATCTAGAGAAAGAATTTATGAGCCCTAGATCTCTTCATTCTATGCACAGGTAACATAACATAACATCCCTCTTTTCTTTTTTTATTTTGGCTTTCTTAATTAGCTCTGGTTCTGTTTTAGGGTTTAGATTGAACTAATAAAAATGTTAAATTGATTTTAGTTTTAATTTTTATATGCAGAAAGAAGATTTTGTTATATTTTCAAGTTGTTCTTAGTTCTGTGATTCTGTGAATGGAGAATGGTTATGCACTGAGGTTTGTTCTGCTTCTGGTGCTTTTGGCCATAGGTATGTGTATATTGTTGTTTATTTGTAATTACTTGTGTTTGTTTGTTTGTTCTGTATGGTTAACCAAATTTTAATCCAGTTTGAAAAAAAAATAATGTAGCAAGAACACTGTATACCTTATGGTTATTATTCTTGTAGTTACTTTGTAATGTAATGACTTGTGTTTGTTTAGTATTGTTAACCAAATTTTAATCCAGTTTGAAAAAACTAATTGTTGTCATAAGCCCAAGGCGCACTCGCCCGCGCTAAAAAACAAAGCTAGGTGCATAGTATAAAATACCGTTTTTATGGGTATTTGGCATGTTTTAGGCTTGTTTAGGGCTAGTTTAGGATGTTTTAGGTTAGTTCTAGGCTTATTTAGGTTGGTTCCAGCCTTAATTACTGGTTTTTCTTACCGTTTTTGGCCGGAATTTGGCTGGAAAATCACCTGAATTTGCGCCCGAGGTGCGTAATGTGTGCTTTTGACAACTATGCCGAGAACACTGCACGCCATGTTGTTAACTAATTATTATAATGTTGGTCATAATTGTTCCATTGATTCTCTGATTTTCCCACAGTTTATCCGTCTTCTAGTGCGCAAGACTTCGAGCATTGCAAAAACTCCGTCAAGCAATGGGCTTCTTCTTCCCTTCGCTCGGATACCAAAAACACTCACATCCTCAAAGACTTGTTGTTTTTTCTTCATGTCCCAAGAACTGGAGGACGAACTTATTTTCAGTGTTTTCTAAAGAAACTGTATTCTAGTGATCTAGAATGCCCGCGGTCTTACGATAAATTACGGTTTAATCCGCGGTAAGTTTCATAATTCTAAGAAGTTATTCGTTCGTTGAAGATTTTGACATTTTGTGTATATTTTCTTGTTTCTTAATAGTTTGTGTTGTTGTACAGGAAACCTAATTGCAGGCTTTTGGCAACTCATGATGATTATAGCATGATGTCAAAGCTTCCAAAAGAGCAAACTTCGGTGGTAACGATACTTAGGGATCCCGTTGACCGAGTTTTTAGTACGTATGAGTTTTCGGTCGAGGTAGCGGCTAGGTTTTTGGTGCACCCTAATTTGACTTCCGTTATAAGAATGTCGAAACGTGTGCGGTCGAAGAGTGGCGGCATAAGCACACTCGAGATCTGGCCTTGGAAGTATCTGGTTCCATGGATGAGGGAGGATTTATTCTCTCGGGTAGGTTTTACATATATATAGTGGAGGGTTACCTTGAGAACGCTATATATTGCGAGAACCGTGAGAACAAATGAAAAAACCTGATCAAAATCATTTTTTTAATACAACTATCATTATAATTAAAATACAACATTAAAAAAAGAATTTGCTCTTTAAATAATTCATCTATCCTCTCAGAACCACTCTTAATATTTTTTTACACGTGTAAATACAACAGATTTACGTGTAAATTTATTTTCTAACTTATGACCAATGTAAAAAATTTGAATTTGAATTGTTTTTGACTCGCGGTTCTCACGAAATCTATGCGTTCTCATTTTAACCTTACCCTACATATGTGGAATTATGTAAATAATTAATGATTGTTTATACTCTTTTCGATAATTATTATTGTTCCGTCTGATGCAGCTGATGAATCTGTTTACTTTGATGTAATATTGTAATGAACAGCGAGATGCAAGAAAGAAAAGGGGACCTCCGTTTTCTTACGGGAATGATTCATATGATATGGAGGAAGTTGTTATGCCGTTACATGATTATATTAATCACCCCGTAGCTCTTGATCTTGTTCACAACGGTGCCACTTTCCAGGTATAAATCCTTACGTATAAATTGACATCAAAGTCAAACTATATGATTAGCAAACAATTTTTCATTTGAGTTAGTTATGTTTTTCGTCCCTGTGGTTTGTTGAAAATAACTGTTACAGTCCACTAGTTTAAAAATTACCTAAACAGTACAATACTTTCACTTTTGTAACAATTACAGTCCACCTCTGTAAACCCCATTCAAAAGTGAAAGTACGGGTACTGTTTTAGCATTTTTTAAACTAATGGACTGTAATGGTTATTTTCAACAAACCACAGGGACGAAAAACGTAATTAACTCTTTTTACTTTTTATTTTTTATTTTTTGGTTATGGCTAAGTTTTATTGGTTTAGGTTGCAGGTTTGACGAATAATTCAAATATTCGTGAGGCACATGAGCTGCGCCGATGTGTAATAACACATCCGATTCTTGGAAAATATGTACTTGAAGTTGCAAAGGTGTTATATGGTGTCCTAAAACTTAATGAGTTTGCTTCACTATTACAATTTTTTTTTTCTTTTAATTTATAATAATGGTTTTTGCAGAAAAGGCTGGATGATATGCTATATGTCGGAATCACGGAGGACCACCGAGAATCCGCCACAATGTTCGCAAATGTGGTCGGTGCACAAGTTATCTCTCAGTTGATGACATCAGCCGCTAATAATAGCAATACAACGGGTAAATGTTTCTTTTTTTTATCAGAGTAAAATGCCATTTTCGTCCCTGAGGTTTGACTACTTTTGCGATTTTCGTCTAAAGGTTTGTTTTTTCCGCATTTGGATCCAAAAGGTTTGAAACCTTGCCATTTTCATCCAATTCGACAATTCGTTAACTCCATCCATTTTCCTCCGTTAAATAAGGGGCATTTCTGTCTTTTTGGACTTTTTTATTAAATTAAAAACCACTATAAGAAATAAAGATCCAACTCTGTCGACTTTCTCCCCAACCCTTTAATCATCACAAAAAAAATGTCTAAAAAGACGAAAATACCCCTGACTTTACTTTTAAAAAATGGTGGCTGGAGTTAACGAGTTGGATGAAAATGGTAAGATTTCAAACCTTTTGGATCCAGATGCGGAAAAAAACAAACCTTTGGACGAAAGTGGCAAAAGTAGCCGAACCTCATGGACGAAAATGTCATTTTACTCTTTTTATTATTTTGACTTCAAGACAATATTGTTTTTTGTTCTATAGTTTTAGCATCATTTCTTTGCTATTCGAAATTCTTATTGTACCTTTTGATGCAAGTCTTGATATTCCTTAAAATATTATATATGTTATTACTTGTGATGCAGAACAGGATCCTCCTCCGTTATCTGATTCAACCATTGATGCAACTGATGATCAGGTAATTAATGTTGTTTTTTTTAGTTAATTACTGTTTTCGTCCCTGTGGTTTGTCAAAAATCACTATTTCAGTCCATTAGTTTAAAAATTGCGATTTCAGTCCCTGTGGTTTCACTTTCATAACCATTTCTGTCCACCTTGCAACCATTTCAGTCCATGTACTTACAGAATAAAGGGACTGAAATGGTTACGAAAGTGAAACCACAGGGACTGAAATGGTTACGAAAGTGAAACCACAGGGACTGAAATGGTTACGAAAGTGAAACCACAGGACTGAAATGGTTACGAAAGTGAAACCACAGGGACTGAAATCGCAATTTTTAAACTAATGGACTGAAATAGTGATTTTTGACAAACCACAGGGACGAAAACAGTAATTAACTCTTTTTTTTTCAGTAAATCTAAAGTTCATACGTAATATCTTCATATGTTGCAATAATGATGACTTGCATGCATAACAGGGTAATAGTTCATCAACTACCGAAGCAAAAGGCGAGAATGTATGCCATTTTTATCTCATGTTTGTTCAGACCTAATTACCTAAATTGTTCAATTATAGCGTGATCCATAGAGGTCACAAATGGGCAGGTTATGTGCCAGTCAAAACGGGTCGGGTCGGGCCGGGGAAGGTTCTGGAAACACTTTTAATTCAAAATCGTTAATTTGTTTTTTCCTAACGATTAATTTTGTAAAGATGTAGAAAATTAACAGTTCATTTTACGCTTGATTGATTTGTCACATTAAAAATACTCTGAAATTTATGTTCTCGTTAGATGACTGTCGGAAAACTTATGGAAAACTACGAGACGTGCATTTCTTCACTTAGATCGTCTCAATCGCAAAGGCGTACCGCTTCTTTGAAAAAAGTATCTCCAGCAAACTTTACGAAAGAGGTATAGTATTTACATTTTCGTCCTTTTGACTTTATATTTGTTTTCTTTTCCTTAAAAATAACAAAACCACATGATCATTTCATTAGCGTCTATATATGTTGTGTTACTGTGTATATTTGACAATTAACCAAATAATTATAAACTGTGTACCTTATGGCGTATTCTTATATAGTCAACTTAATTTATTTTCAGGCACGTAGGCGTGTACCTGAAAACACACTCAAAGAAATCATTTCGCTGAACAGTCTTGACATGGAACTCTACAAATACGCTAAAGAAATTTTCCAAAAGAAGCATCAGATTATGGAACGTAAATTGCAGGATTCCGTCACACCCGTAAGTTTCCATTTTTTGGTGAAATTTGAATCAAGCCTAGGTTTTGACATATTTTCTTGGATTAATTTCAGGAGAAGGGATATATGATGCTCACGAACGTTATTCCAGCCTCGACAATTGTGTATTTTATCGGTTTTACATTCTTGGTTTTCTTCATTTGCTTCTTTAAAAGTGCAAAACGAAGAATATCTAAAATTAAGATATAAAATTTTTGATTAATTTGAAGTTGTCGTGATGCGCGCTTACAGTTTTTTTAAGAAAGGAAACTCAAGAGAATGGATGCAGTTTTTTGTGAGTGATTTTGTATACTTATAAATGATTTATTAAAAGCTCAATTCTAGTTTAATGCAGGATTGGTCATTGTTGGATTTATTTTGACTTTGCTCTTAAAGTTATGTCAATGGGTGACTTTTTATCTCACACTTTGGTTGGTTGACTTTGTTCTTAATTTGTTGGAATTGTCTGTTGACCTTTTTTTTTATCTTCTTCCACTATGGTGGACATGTGACTTCAGAGAAACCATCTTTGATCCTTTTCCATAGTTAAGTTTTACCCGAGTTTTCTATTAGAGTGCATTTACTCCAGAGAGTCTTAGACTTTTGTGGAGAGTGCAACCACACGCTCCCGGTCTTTCGGGTGGGCGGTAGCCTGGAAATTTTCTCGGGGAGCGCCAAACCAAACTCTGATGCTAAATGTGGGACTGGTTAAGACAACATAGTATTGGCCAGAGTAGGGTGGAGGGCCTACCGATGAGGTGGGTGCAATACCTATCGCCTGTTGTAGAAAGTGGCCGTTCAAAAAAAAAAAAACGAGTTGAAGGTTGGTTAATTGCAGGTATTTTTGTATTAGATTGTACTTGATGGAAAGAATTGTATCAACATTAGTATACCATTTCTGGTAGGTTTTTGCATGTTTGGATTTACAATAAAATTTCATGTAGATTGCGGGTTTGGGTTAAACTAAATGAGTATGGGTCAGTTTCGGGTTGGACTTGGTAGACATAGGTTATGTTTGGGTCAACATATAGGATTCACGGGTGACCTGTTTAATTTTATACTCAGCTTTTGAAATCGTGTTTTATGTCAACTTTGATTGACTGGATATATTGTGACAAAATTTGAAAGCTATAAGAGAAATGAGCATTAAATTTTATGGTTTAAACATAATTATTTTATATGCACTTGTAACTTTTATTGTAAGTTCATAATCTTCAAGTAAAAATATGCAATAAAGTAAAATAAAATAAAATTTTGAGTTGAACATATCATATTTGTGTCAACTCACAAAAAGCTCTATATAGTGTTCTGGTTTGACCCGTCAACCCGTAATTCTACTTCTGATATTCATTGGCGATTGACTCACATAAGTTGAGTATGTCCACACAGTGGTTAATGAAATGAATGCGCGTATGGGTGATGATTCAAAGAAGGATGAAAAGAAAGTCGAATAAATCAGGACGCGACACATGAAGCGTATTCATATGATTTGGAGTGTTCCGAGTTAGTTATCATCCAACAAGATTCACAAATCACCCGTGAAAACCTTGCACCCATGGATATCTTCAGTGACCAACTACTTCATTCTGTATGTATTTGCTACTATATTCCAATTAAGTTTACTTTCCATACAAAATTTATTTCGTTTACAGTCTCTCATCATGTTTATTGTTTGTGTATTGATGAGTATACTGTTAGTGTTATAAGTCCATTATGGTTTATAATAGAATTTTGATGTGAATAGTAAAATTAGAAAATGTAGTTTATTAACATGTGTAATTCTAATTTAAATTAGTTTTCATAGATTTTGCATATAAGATTGTATCCATGAAAACACGCTATTTTCATACTTACGCTATTAGGGATGACAAATAAACCCAATACCTACGATATTCAGGACAAGAATATATGTTGATAGTTTTAAAAAATTTTGCTGGTATGAGACAGATACAGTATTAGGAGATACCAAACACAATAACCCAAAAATACATATCCTTTTACCCATCATACCCATACTCATGC
Organism: Scalesia atractyloides; assembly: GCA_947069175.1. Taxonomy (NCBI): domain Eukaryota; kingdom Viridiplantae; phylum Streptophyta; class Magnoliopsida; order Asterales; family Asteraceae; genus Scalesia; species Scalesia atractyloides. The sequence continues at coordinate 79,399,616 of CAMTDV010000004.1, read as the reverse complement.
TCATACCCGTGAACTTTTTTTTTCGTGGTCCTTGTGTAGTATATTAATCTATTAACCCATTTAGTTTTTAGTTTGTATGATTGTAATGTCCTTGTGTGATAACATTATATAAAAGCTAAAACTGTAAAAAGTATAGATGAACTTCTAACGAAAGTTTTTCGATTAACTAACTAGTGTAACTAACACTCATGAGTATATCAGATACCTGACGGGTAATGAATAATTCTATACCTAATTGATATAGGACACTGCGTTATAATAAATATGAGATTTGAATTTTTCTGTTGACTAATTACTAATTAGTGTATCCAATAGTCATAAATACATCATATACCTGACGGGTAATGAATAATTCCATACCTAACTGATATAGGACACTACCTTATAATAAATATGAGATTTGATGTTTTCAATTGACTAGTTACTAATTAGTGTGTCCAACAGTCATAAGTACATCATATACCTGACGGGTAATGAATAACTCCATACCTAACTGATATAGGACACGACGTTATTATAGATATTTGAGTTATTCTATTGAGTAATTACTGATTAGTGTGTCCAACAGTCATAAATACATTATATACCTGACGGGTAATAAATAATTCTATACCTAATTGATACAGGACACTACATTATAATAGAGATTTGAATTTTTCTATTGACTAATTACTAATTAGTGTATCCAACAGTCATAAGTACATCATATACCTGACGGGTAATGAATAATTTCATACCTACTGATATAGGACGCTACGATATAACGAATATGAGATTTGAATTACCAATGTAGGTCCCAACCGACAACCATGTATACTATGTGCTTGACCTTTGGCACAACATCAGTGGCGGACTCATGAATTATTTGCTGGGGTTGCGGATGAATGGTTCAAGTATATTTCAGAGGGTGCGGTCTGGATTTTTGCTTTAAAAACACTAAATTTTTATTTTCAAAGGGTGCGCCCGCCCACCCTAAGCTTCACCTGAGTCCGCCCTGAAAACATGAGACGGTAACTAGTAAAATTATTATTATTTTAACAGTTTACCATGAAGAAGCATTTCCATATTCGGCCTCGAGTAATGAACAATACAGAATGATGAAAGGGAAGGCATATGTATTTTGTCTATGAATTATTAGTCACATGGGACCCAAACCATGAATTTCGGAGTCGCATGTGGTGGTGGGTCCCCACAGAAACCTACTTTCATTTTACATAAATAAAAAGTAATATTGGTTTAATTGTTTACAAAAGGTAATAATAACTTGTCATAATTTGTATTTATGGTAATAAGATATGACGTGTCAAAGTTAATAATATATGACGTCATTAAATGTATAAGGATAAACTTTTTTGAACGGCAATCTCACGTGTAAATTCACTATGCTTCGGGCTATGTTTAAGGTCGACTCCTCGAACACCATGAGACTATGCCCCCTAATGCGCGGAAACCGGATGAATTCCGTAAACCCTCGCCCCCTTTAGTTTCGAACCCTGGATTAAAGCCTTGATTCGTCCCTTTACTCAGATGTCCCTCAACAATGGCTTAAGCGGCAATCGAACCTGCCTCTCCCCTAGGGAGGACATACATTTTGACCACTTGACCAACATCTCAGGACAAATATATAAGGATGATAAATCAATTATGATTTATGGGTGAATTACATAATTACTAATGACTTATAGTTTACGGTGAAAGGAATATTTTGGTTGCTTCTCAAAAATGTGTGCTTTGCGACTCACTTTAGAGATGACGGATCATTTTTTCACAGCTTGTTATGTGGCCTCGGTCGTTTGACAAAGCATTAGTAATTGGTGTGGTGCTTCTCTTATTCGTGTTTTTTTAGTCAGAGATCTTTTAGAGATGTATAAGTATCTAAACACTGGGGATCGGCAAAAGGAGGCTATACATAGCATCTTGATTATTGTGTGTTGGTGCCTATGTAGATCTAGGAACGAAGTTTATTCTCAAGTAAACATGATACGGTGAAGAACGTTATACAAGACGTTAAATCATTTGGTTTTCTCTAGTATTAAAATAGGTCGATATTCAAATGTATATCTTGGGGAAAATGGTGTTGCTTTGATTTCTTGTATATATGTTTTGAGTCAGTTTCTATTGTTTGGGTGCCCTATGTTTTTGTAGAGCGCTTATAAATTTTTTTTAAAAAATGGGGTTTTGTTTTACTTATGAATCATATGTAAACCCTACCCATTAAATTTATATACATGTCATTCAATATTGAGAGGTTTTTTTTTCTGCAGTAAAAAAACCTTACTAAAACTGGTTATCATCTTTTTCAATGTACACTCTTAAACAAATTCTTAAAATAGGCTACCTTTTTAAAGTATTCTTAAAAAGTGGGTAACATTTTTTAGAATAAAAGTATAATTTTGTAAATCATTTTCTTCTTTTATCTTTACATGAGTAAACAAAGTTGCTTGAAAATGGTATCGCTTAAACACTAATTACATATAATTAAGCGTTAGATATAAGATTTAAAGTTATGATCCATAAGTTTCTAAGTATAGACTTTATTAGTTAAATAATCTTTAATTTTTAAATAATGTCTTTCCTTACCATTATTGATCAGAAATTACACAATATGAACATATATTATATTATGCGTATAACACCATCTTCAACATCATCACTTTGTATTAAGAATTTAATGAAATTCTACAAAAATGAAACGTATTAAGAATTTAATGACATTCTACAAAAATGAAACTATTTTAAAAGAATTCTATTAGCAACACATCAAATCCATATGTATACACACATTAAGATCAGGAGTTGTGTTATACCTCCCCTATCCACATCACCATTCGCTAGTGCCCTATAGCGCCCCCGAACCACATTCTGGACGCCAAAGGAGGGCGTCATCGTCCTCTTTGCCATACCCTCAACGGGGTTAAGGGCTGCACACTTTTCAATAGCCAATCACATTTTTTGTTCCTTTTTTTCTTTTTTCTTTATTAATAGGTAAGGGATGCAAGTAAAGGAAGAGGGCTTTAAAGCCCCCTATGTGACATGGAGCCTGCGTAACGCTGATGTGGCGTGATAAAGCCACTAGAGACTTTATACCACACCCACTAACCAAACTTCATATAATATGTGTGTGTATGATCCAAGTGTGCACATATTAACACCTTGTGAGAATAAGTTCCAATTCGCCAATATATGAGAATCAAGTTCTCATATCTCATACATGTGAATATAACAATAGTCTTTAAACTCAATTGTGTTAGTTAGATAAGCAAAGTCCATTGATGTGAGAATTTAGTTCTGAAGGTCATCATCTCACATGACTATTATAAGTTTCCAAAACATGTATCATAAATTCAAATCTAATCTCACACCCAACCTCCATTAAACGTATAGTGTCAAAATACCACTTTTAACACTTTTGTCATTTTTCCATAAAACTGTCCATACTATTAATATTATGAGTTACCAATATGGAACATATAATTCACATATACTTGGTTCCAAGACCAACTTAACCAAATCCAAGTTAAATTCAAGTTCAAATAAACCAGTTCACTACGGTGACGTCAGGTTGGACCTAGTTTGTTAATAGGGTAGCCCCCGCGACCCGTTGACGCTTCAACGATAGTGTAAATTTAAAAAAAAAATTGATGTTTTTCTGATTTCCTTACCCTTTTTTTGAAATGTTGTCCCTATAAGGATTTTCAAGGTCCGTCACTTGGTGACGTGGTGACATAGTATTGAGGAAGAGGGATATTCTAGTTCATTTGATCGAAATCCTTCCCTGTTTGGAATGAATGTTGTATACTTTTATTGATTTTTGAGCGAATTCATTTTTTTATTTGGGATTATTATTAGATGATTATACCATATCTTTTTAAATATTTAATTACTTAAAACTCTAAAAGTTATGTAAAATTCTCTTTTGGTACTTTGTATATGTATCTCTTATGATAATATAGTATAGGATAAAATCAAATAAAAAGTTTATTTTGGGTAAATAAGATGAGAAAAATCTTAACTATTCATTTTTCAAATCAATGGTTATGAAAATGTATGAAAAAAGATGAATAAATCATATTTTATTAACTTTCTCTCTACACATGCATATTTCACCCCCATTTTTAAACGTTCATAACTTTTTTATACGACATTATATTTTCATAAAAATTTCACCATAAAATCGATCGTCTTTTTATCTTTAATTTGAGTACCATATTGCTATATAAAATATGACGACTAAAAAAAACCCACAAAAATGTGTTATATTTCTATGTTGTATAACATTTTTTGTGCTGAATTTTTATACTATGTTTTTGTGCTGGATTTTGTACTACATTTTTTGTGTTGAAATTTTTTGTGCTGGATTTTTTTTACAAGATTTTTTATGCTAAATTTTTTTTGTGCTATATTTTTTTTGTAATGGATTTTTTATGCTAGTTTTTTTACTATATTTTTTTGTTGTATTTTTTAGAAAACAAAGGGGGTGCTACATGTAATTTTTCAAACTCCTATTTATAGGGACTAAAATGTTTTAGTATCAAAATGTCATTCCTTCCTAGTTATAAGGGGTGTCACGTGTCATCATCACAATTCTTCTTAGGCTACTTAGGCAAAATTATGTAACATAATATACTATATGGTATATTACTATGTGTATATTATATGTTTTAATATAATATAATCATACATATACAAATTATGTAAAATGATTGTACCATATGTTTTTAAATATTTGATTACTTAAACTTCAAAAATTATATAAAATATTTTGGTACTTTGTATATGCATGATAATATAATATAGATAATAATACAAATAACATAATATACTATATGGTATATTACTGTGTGTATATTATATGTCTTTTTTTATCATAAGTGTATGTAATAATATTTCTTATATACTGTTATGTTTAGACAAGTAATACACTACTTTAGGCTTGCCAATCAAGGTCAATGTAAAAGTTCTAGTTATGTACTTGTTTATTAAATGAACTCTAACTTGAGTTTGGCTCGAACTTATTTAAGCTATCGGCTCAAATGAATTCTCAAGCAAGTTCATTTTGATGACCCAACTTGAGTGGCTCATGAGTGGTTTGTTTATTTCCAACATTAAAGCGATGATCTGATCAATATCACAAAGGATATGTGTGTGTGTGCGCACACATAATTAGTGAATTGAAGAGAAGAGAATAAGAATAATGTATTTAGAACGATTCGGGAACCATACACATAACCGGTCAAGTTGTATCTGTTTGAACTGCCTTTATTTGAACCAGCCGACTATCGGTCGGGTTGATGAACCATACCAGACTTCAAATTTATTTTCTTTTCTCTTTCCAGAATCTCATAACCTGGTTTATTAAGTAATTCGATATTATATTATTTTTTTATGTTACAAATTTTTACTAATATTACAAATTCACACAAAATTTCATATATGTATATAGAAATTTTGATTTCCCAAGTTTTTTTTTAAACCTGTCCGATCACTAAACCAATTACCCTAACGATGAAATATGAGAACATTGGTAAAGAGGATCAAGAGTTTATGCTTATTAGTGACTTAGAATGGAGGGATTAGGCCAAAATTCATAGGCCTAACAAGTTCAGAACCAAATGTTTAAAATTTAAAAAATAAAAGTCTACAATACATCTTAATCATAGCCTTAATTGCTTTCTCAATCATATCCCCTTGTGACTAGAGACAAACTTTTGGTCTATTTTCTTATATGAATAAATTTTCTAAGCCAAATACTTGATTCTTCCGGGAATCTAGTTTGATAAAGGCCTTTTCTTGAAAGTGGTGATGACACTCATGTGTCAACTATCAACCAAAGATGCAACATAAGTTGTCCTACGAAGGATAATGCCATATATTAACCATCGGTCTAAAGCTTCAATCTATGACACTAGCATGTGTATGTCTATAAAAACCGCATCAACGTTAAAACACGTTAATCTAATCAAAATCTAAGTCTTTGCCCAAGGGGTAAAGATTTTGAATTCTTTAAACGCGTCTCAATTTCAAAATTTTGGAAGAGCTCCGTCAACATTGGTTTTCAGATGGACGCATGGCATTAATTTAGCGTCCAGGATTGGACAACACCACTGCAGATCAGTGCCGAAGCTTGAAATTTCCGACCAAGGGGTCGAAAACGTATATACCAAAAAATTTCTATAAAACCAGGGGTCAAAAACGTATATACCCAAAAATTTCTATACGAAAACTACATACTCTCCGTTACTGAGCGAAAAGTTCGAGGGGTCGGCCGCCCCCTCCCGCCCCCACTATGTTGCGCCCCTGCTGGAGATGGCATTCGGAGGGAGGGTGGTGTGATGCAGTGTGATACCATGGCACACCACCGCAAAGGGGTGTATCACGTGGTATGGAGGAAAATTGTGATGGTGGTCGCGAGGTGATGGTTTGTGTTGTGTGTGTGGGTTTGACTTTGATGTTGAGGTGTTAAGTTGTGGTTGAGTGTGATATTTGTTTTGGAATTGGTAAATTGTCCCGCGCGTTGCTATAGCGTTTCGTAAATTTTTTACGTTAAAACATGGACCAACAAAAAAGTACATAAAGATAAACACGAAAACGTATAATATTTGACCCGCCCATTTCTGAATTTTACATCAAAATGTAAATAAACTTGAATTTTTATACCCACATGTACATAAAATAAACACGTAAAACTCGACTACAAAGTCTTTAAGAAATTAAAAGATTCTACATGTTAATGCTGAAATTTGAAGGGTAAAAATATATAAAGATACAAAAGGATAAATAAGATCAAAAAAATAATTAAAACCAATTATTGTTCAAAGATGTATTATATAGAATGTGATGAACATTGTTAGTATGACGAGTGAAATGTAATATAACAAAGTGTAACATACTAATTGACTGTTTTAATGTATCTTTTTACCCTAAAGATGATCAAATATATATATTGCTACACGTGTTTGATGTTATTCTAGAATAAATTTGAATTTGCTACATTTAAGTCATGTGAGAGTGTGAGGCTATTAATGTGAGAAAATTTTTGCTAGTAGTTAGATTTTTTGTTTGACTTGACTAGAAGGTTACTCAAAGAGGGAATTTGGAAAATTTAAACATCGTCAATTTTGAATTTAGCATCCTTTCACATTCTTATAAGTCTATTTTAATTATGAAAATGTATTTTGATCATAAAATATGATCATTTGGCATCCTTTCACATTGTTATAAGTCTATTTTAATTATAAAAATCATATTTTGGTCGCAAAACAAATTTATTAATTGTTTATTTGAATAAATTGTTAGAATGCATGTACTGAAATAGTTAATGTAACAAATAGTAAAAACACATATAATATCACTAAGTTAGAACCCGTGTATTACATGGATTGCATAAATATAATTTTATATAATAAATAATGAAAAAGATATATCTTTAAAAAAACTCGTATATGACACATGCTGAATTAAATATAATATCATATGATACACAAACAGTCGTCAAGATTTATCTTTTAAAAATGAACATTTCGAACCATAATAGCGATGTGTCAAAAAACACTTACAATTTGACAAAAGCATATGCTCGACCTAGGGTATTTTTTTGATTCTAGTGAAAAAAAGACAATAACACATTTATTAAGTATATATTAAACGAGAACCTTTGATTTATAATTTACCATAATTTCAATCACTGAACTCTATAGTGTATATATCTACTCATAATATCTAAATTTTTGTTTGAAATTAATTGTAGAAAAACAAATATTTATTCTTATCTATTTTTTTTGTTTAAAATTGTTATTGTTATTATTTAATATGATCATACTAAAAACAAACATATATATTCTTATCTATTTTTTGTTTAAAATTATTATTATTTAATAAGATCATAATAAAAATAAACATTTATCCTTATCTTAATTTTTGTTTAAAATTATTTATAGAAAAACAAATATTTATTCTTATCTAATATTTTGATTGAAATTATTTATATTATTTAATATGAGAGATAAATAGGAAAATAAGATAAGAAAACAACAGGAATTGACACGTGTCAAATTTTTTTTATTTATTAGTATAGTAATAGAAATATCAATTATAAAAATAAGATATGTTTGAAGTTTAAAATTTTAGTAACCATTTTTTCTACTTTTCTTTACTTACCTTCCATATTTCTGTCATTTAAAAATAAAATAGTTTTGAAGTTTTAAAAATTTTAGCTAATAAATTGGATAACTCTATTTATGCGGGAAAATACATTAGAGATATCTCAACCTATTGACATGTGTCCTCCACAATGTTTACTTTATTTTATAAAATATAGATTAGAAAATGGACGGGCATACCGTCTCATCCACATCAATCGATCAATGATGTCGACAATACTTTTATAACTAAACATGCGGTTTTACCAATTAAATCGGTCTATTGATCGGACCGATCATATCAATATGCAATAAATTATATACGAAGCATAAAAAAGTAAATGAAATTTTTGAAGGTTTTTTTTAATCTACCATAGACCCAATTCAACCAGCGGGCACCATAACTGGCTGACTCATGTATCTGAGTGATGAGATAACTGGACGTGGTAAGCATTCCTTTAACCGAGAAGCCAAAATAGAGTCTTTATTATGGGTGGTGTCACGAACGAGCAATGATGCCCGATGACATGCATGTTTTGTTGATAGGAGAATATGGTGTGCCAAATGTTTGAATATCATATACATTCAGTTCTCCTTAGTCACAAGGCTCCTTGCTACTCGTGTAAATCATTAGGTTGTGTCTCAACAATTAATTAAAACTGTACCATAACCTAGAAGTGATTACGTTTTACGGGTCATATTGATAGGAAGTTAAGCTAACTCCCATCATAAATCCATGACATGAATACATGACATAACAAAACTAGTGCCGCACATGGCCTCAATGGGACTCGTGTGGCCCTTTGCTTTTCGTTGCTCATCTCGTATCCACTCTAATATGACCAACAATCCCTTTGTATCTAAATGTCACACACCCAACCGATGGCGAAAACATCGGAGTGAGACGAAAACTAGATTGCAAGAGGCTTCATAACGCTAATTGTGTCAAGTGTTTAATAATTACCTTTTTACATAGTTTAAACCAAATAATACAAAATTTAGAATCCCGACACGTAACAAATATAATTCATTTCATTGATAACGATTTAATACAAGATATTGAAACGAAATACATGTTTGAAACAAATACAATACAATAAGTATTTAAAGTTTAAATGCGTTTCTAGGCAATCCTACTAGATTCCATGTGTCATCAAAATTCCTGCAACATGTATTAAAAGCATAGATCAATACAAAAGTATTGACGAACATACAAGTTTGAAATTAATTATAAGTATAAAAGTTTGTTTTGATTGTGACAAGTATATATTCAAGTCGAATCGCACGAATATGTAGACCACTTTCGCATAACAATAGCATATAATCGAATTCCTTAACTAGCATGCATAGTATTCTAACATAACGATATCATGAGAATACAAGTCAAAACTAATAAGCATAAACAAACTCAAGCATAACAAGTAGCATGTATAGACGAGTTTAAACTAACACATATAACTCACATAAGCGTAACTGATGGCACATTTGGTATGGTGAACACATTTAATTTTGTTTAAAATAAATTTTGTAATTTATACATGTTGCACCCCAAAATGCATTAAAGTGTAAAAGGGGGTCGAGTATGCTCACCTTTAGCGAATCCTTCTTTCGCATTTCCGCGAAGTGTTGATGATGCGACGCCGAGGTAGTCGTACATGGGTAAGCGAAAGCATACGGAAAAGTTAGTAGATAGATATACCTTATTATTTATTTCGTAAGCTTCACTTGAGTTTCGATATGTTCGTTAGCGTAGCGAATAATTTAGAAGATGTATATATGTATAACGTTTGACGAAAAGCATGGTTGACGTGTTTATATATATATATATATATGTATGTATATATATTCAATTCGACGAGAAAAATATTATTGGTGTATGTATTTACCGAAAGATGGAATAGGTGTAAGAATATTTTGTCGTGAGTTTTAATATGCATATATATATATATATATTGTCTCGAAGGGTACAATAGGTGTATATATTTGTAAAAAAAACGGGCAGAGTTTCCCCTGTTTTCGACGATCCCGACAAAAACAAGTTGTCGATATTTTGTCAAAAACTCAATAAATCAACAACAATGTACACAACTTCAAATTTGCATCGAAATTCTACTTTTGTTTTGTAAACTCAATATATAAACATGTATCTAAAGTATAATCTCGCTTAAATAATCGGTTCGATTTTATTATATTGAAAACAATATATATATATATATATATACTATGATATGACGGTTCGAGCATAGTATGCAAATATAACATAATAAAATTTCGATGTTAGAAGTATACGTGTCGCGTGTTGACCGGATCGAACCGAAACGAGTCTGATGCTTGACCAAACTGACCAAGCACCAAAACCGAACCCGAGGCTGACCGAAGTGAACTCAAAACCGACCGCGGACCCGAACGAATTTGAACCGCGTCGAGACTGGAGCTGAACCGCAAACCCGAACATAACTGAACCGACACGAGACCCGTCACACGAAACTTGACCGAGTGACCTGTGTTGACTGTCGGTTGACCAGCGTTGACCGAACTAACTCGAACCGAGACTCGAATCAGACTGAATCAAGTGAACCAAAACAGAGGTTGACTGGAGTTCGACCGAAACTGAAACGAAAACCCATTGCTGCCGGCGCTAATTCCGGCCGGTCACGCCACCATAGAACCACCATCATCATCGTGACTCATCATTGATCTCATCATGACTGCACCGACGAGGGGTCTCCGGCCCTCCTTTCCCGATGCCGTATGGTGCGGCTACCGCCGCTGTTTGAGGTGCGCCGCCACCCATGGTGGCGGTCGTTTATTGAACCGAGGGAGAGGAGAAGACGGGGAGGCTTTTTAGGGGTGAGAGAGAGGCGTAGGTGGGTTGCAGGGTGTTGCGGTTTTGGGTGTGGCCGGGTATCGGCGCGGAGTGCCGGCTCCGGTGACCGGAATCACGGAGGGACATGGGATTGGTCAGAGGGGTGTGTGTATGGCGACTGTATGTTTGTGTCTGTGTTTTAGTGTGTGTATGTGTGTGAGTGTGTTGTTATAACGTTAGGGTTTAGTGGGTAGTAGGGTTTGGTTGGTTGGGCTTAAAGTCCACACTCGGTTTCCGTTCTAAAGTGCCCGTTGCATTTTAAATATCCGTTCACATCCGGAACTTCATAACGTGTTGTGTAATACCGTGTTATCGTTTTAGGATTATTATTATTATTATTATTATTATTTTTTATTGTTATTATTGATTATTATTATTATTATAAAAAAATGAACAATAATAATAATGATAATAAAAAATAGATAAATAAATAAATTTGGTGAAACGATACGCATTTCCTAAAGTATGAAGTGCGGAATACGAGTTACACTAAAGGTGAAAACCAACTCATATTCGCTTCTTAATTCTCATACTTGTAATAGTATTCACATTGGAGTCTCCATCATTATAAAACACAATTTTCTTAAATTATGTATATGTTTTAAAAGCCTTCCATATTCAACTCTCTATCTATATCTCTATCCTACTCATAAACATTTCATATAGAATTTATTAATTTAGAGAGTTCAATGTGAATGCTCTAAATATAAAGTTCGTACTTTGTTTTCTATAAATTTTTCTTTATTAAAAGGATTACAATGTAATGATAACTTTGTTGTTTTCTATATTAATTTTTACTCTATATTATATAGCGTATAAAAGTTATAGAGACTCTAATGTAAATGTTCTAGCATCACATCGTTAAATATGATCAACTAGTGAGAATTATTTTTACAAAAAACTTTATATTTTAAATAAATTAAAAGATTTTAGCATGATAAAACTGAACTGAGAGATAATTAACCTTACCTTTGTATCAAACTTGATGTATACTAAAACTTCATTTAAATAATAAATATATCCTCTTAATGTAACTTCATTTAAATAATAAATTATTTATTATTAAAATATAGTTGTAAATAATATCGAAATTAAGAGAATATATTCTTAATTTCGATATTATTTACAACTGTATTTTAATTTTATGTATATACATTCTAAAATCGAGTAAATACAGTTGAGATGCTCTATTATTATACATTTGATAACACCGTTTTTTAGTTAATTTTATTATTGTATTTTATCATACTTTTTGAAATTTATTAAACTATTTATCAAATACAAATTAAATGTCTTAATACTTAACGCATAAGAAATTCACAGTTGAGATGCTCTATCATGTTAATGATAATTATCATACATTGATAACACCGTTTTTTAGTAATTTTTATTTTATTTTATCATACTTTTTGAAATTTATTAAACTATTTATCAAATACAAATTAAATGTCTTAATACTTAAACATAAGAAATTCAAAAGAGTTATCTTCTTATCAAATTTCTTTAAATAGTTCATATTTACCGTACAGTTGATTATAACAATTTTAATACAAAACCATATATAAAACACAATATCTTTTTATTTGAAATATGATGTATCTCTATCATGTAACCGATGACAACACTCTTTCTAACTTTGGAAACACTTAACAAAAAAACTTTATTCAAATCTCTCTAAAAGAATTATCTTTAAAATTTAGAGTAAAATACTAAATCGGCCCTAAGTTTAGGCATTTTTGCCATCTTATTTTTAAAATATAACTTTTATATCCGGATTCCTAAAATTTCATTTTTTGTTGTCATTTTCATTCAATTGGCAAACTGGATTAAAATTTGTTGTTAACTTTTTTTTTTGTCTTTTTCCTCATTTAAATGAATGGTATAATCGTCGCTTTATGCCATAATATATTTTAACTAAATAAGGAAAACGACAAAAAAAGAGTATTTAACAAAAAATTCTAACCCAGTTGAATGAAAATGACAAAAAAAATGAAACTATAGAGAACCATATACAAAAGTTTCACTTTTAAAATGAAAGATAAAAATGACAAAGACAAAACTTAGGTATTATTTTAGCATTTTACTCATATTCTAAGTTCAAAATTTATTTTGAAAAGCAAAGAAAGAAATATTTATAAAAGTTGTATGTGACAAACAAACATTTCCAACTGTATTATAATAGTCTCCACACGTAAAAAACCAAAAACCAAAAAAATTTGAATCAAGTACAGTGCGGACCACCATGTGATACTATGCACCATCACCCCTATTTACTCCATCATCACCTCCATTTTCCCTTTAATCCCTAAACCTAATATTTTTACTTCCTCCATTTTTACACACACTCACACACAGTAACCCCTCTCTACCCCCCCCCACACACACACACACACAGAGAGATACACACACCTTATCTCTATTCTTCTTCTGTCAGTTTCTCCATTTCTGTAACGGTAAAAGTTTTCAAAACTGCAATGGCGTAAATAGGCGGTTCCGTCATGGCCTCACATGTGAGTTTTTTTGCTTTATCGATTGCCAAGCGACGTCGTTTTAGTGGTTATTGCTGTGCATTTCACTCTTTTAACTTTATAAGCGAATTTAGGGTTTCATTTTTCTCGATTTTTGTACGGTGGTTTTTTACTGGTTAATTGGAACGACGGAAGAGGGTTACACGACGTCGTTTTTTGGTGTTTTATTTGTCGCCAAACGGCGTCGTTTTAGGGATTGTATCCGTCTCGCGTTGCCGCCCCTTGTTACGTCGTCGTTTTTGGTGCTTTATTAGTCGTCTAACGAAGGCCAAAATATGTTACGGTGCCGCTCTTGTTACGATGCCGTTTTTGGTATTTTATCGCCCTTGTTACGACGTCGTTTTTTGGTGTTTTTATCGGTCACCAAACATAGGCGATAACATATCATGACGCCGCCTTCGTTACGTCGTCGTTTTAGCGAATGTTTTAGTGACGTACCGTCCTCGTTACGTCGTCGTTTCAGCGAATGTATCAGTTACTGTGCCGCCTTTGTTACGACTTCGTTTTAGCGGATGATTTAACTAGTGAGGGCGCCGCTTTTCTTACAACGTCGTTTTAGTAAAACCTTGGATGGCAAACTTGCTATTTGACTTTTGACTTTTTTTAAGGGTTTATCTGATTTCAAATTTCCCCGAATAAAGAGGGAAAAAAGCGGAATGTTTACAACACATTCATTCAAAAGATTTTGTCTCAGACAAATAATAATAATATTCAAGATTTTGTCTCAGACAATAATAATAATATTCCACGTGATTATTATTAATTATAATATTATTAATAATTTTTGTAACCTATATTTTAACCTTAATTGATAAATACCCTTAACTTAAAAAGATAAGATATAAATCAACAAAAACATAAAAATCCCCTTGTTTTATTTTTAATATGTTTTTGAATTTTTGTTGATAATGTTGTATATAAGTTGTAGTCGGTTGATGCTAGCCTCATTCACAAGGCATTCTATGCATACAGAATGCATAAAGTTTTGATCTTTTTCGCTGTATCTATTGTTAATTATAATTGGTTTGATATCCAGGATAAGAATATGTGTATTGATGATCATGGGTTGTACGACGATGATGAATTGGGTGGTTGGATTAATAATTTCTTGAAAGATCCGGTTCAGAGAGTTTGGATGGAGATGTTCTTAGCGAAGATTTTTCTAAGCTCGGTCCTATCCCGTCAGAGGTCTTTCGGGAGGTTTTGCAGCCAGTCGGTGTTGGTGGCGCTTATGCAGATTTTGTGACTGGTTATGGTGGTTCTGTAAGTATTCGTGTTTTGGGATGTTTATGTTGACTCGGATACACTTAAAGTCGTGTAAGCCGAACATGACCTGTTTAGCTCATTTAGCTACAGGTTGACTTGTTATAAACAGGTTGTAATCAAGTCGACATGCCATCAACACTAACTTAAACACACTTAAAGTCATTTAAACGAACATGACCCGTTTAGCTCGTAGATCTAAGCAAGTCAAACAGGTTGACACAATAAACATGTTATAATCAAGTTGTAAGTGTATTATACGGGTTGGAGCCTGGAGGGTTGTAACAAATAGGTTAAGATGGTTGTAACCAAGTTGGTGGGCTGCTATGTTTTAATTAAATGGGTTGACGGGTTGACTCGTTTAGTTAAACGGGTAATCTTGTCAACCTAAACACGACCCATAATCAGGGGCGGACCTACCCGTAGTCGTGGGTGGGCGGACGCGCCCCTTGAAAAAAAAGTAGTGTATATTTTAGGCAAAAAACCAACCGAACCCCTTGAAAATATGGTTGAACGCCTAATCCGCGCCCCCAACAAATAATTCCTGGGTTCGCCAGTGCCCATAATCTCATATGATTGAATCTCTTTCAACTTTCTGATTTTTTTTTAATTTCTGCCTTTGTTTTATAAGCAAGACGATTATTATAAATGTTCTTTTTATCTTGTATTTATGCTGTGAATTTGCGTTTCAGAATGTAGGAGCTTTCGAAGCAGAATTCAAACCTATGATTCACAAACAAGTCTCAAAATCATACATAAAACCGCAACAACCGACAAGGTTTTCACAAGAAAAGAAGTATCGGATTCCAAAATCCTTCGAAGCGCCTAGCCCTGACTCGGTCCTTGAACGACGCACCTCCAGCTCAGGCGGAAAGTCTGTCTCGTTTGGAATCGAAATAGCTATTCCCGTAAGAACCCGAACCAAGCGGCCACGTTCACAGTCAGGGTCAAGTCTGAACACAAACACATGGTTAAAGTCGATCCAACAGTTTCCGATTCAAAGTGTGCGAAAAAAGAGGATAAAACTTCCTCAACATGATGATCCTAATGAAGTCAAGAAATGCAGCCATTGTGAGATAACTAAAACCCCACAATGGAGGGAAGGCCCAATGGGCCCAAAGACACTCTGCAACGCTTGTGGGGTCCGGTACAGATCCGGGCGGCTGTTCCCTGAGTATCGTCCGGCTGCAAGCCCGACGTTTATACCGTCGTTGCATTCAAACTCTCACAGGAAGGTGGTAGAGATGAGACAAAAGGGAGCAGCCATGAATAATTATGTTATGAAGAAACCTTTTGATGAGTTGAAATGTTCAAATTCAACACTCTAGGCTTTGTTCATGGGTAGTTGTTATTAATCTCCTTGTTTTGTGTTAGACTTAGAAATTTAGAGCATTGTTATGATTTCATTATTAAAGTAGGTTTTCTTTATTTTGATTTTTTTTTTTTTGTTCAGAATATTAAAAATTGGGGCAACATCATATGGGTCTTTTTGGCCCAACAAAAGCATCCATGAGCATAAAAGTGGGCCATTTTTGCTTTCTTTGGAGGATGAATGAGTGAATGACATTTTGCATAAAAACTTTTGATAGTAGATAGACATATCCTTGATGGTCATACCATGTACTTGGTCTATTGCTTTAACACCTTTTTTTTATAAAAGAAAAATTTTAACTTTATTATTGACTAGAAGTTGAGAAAGGAAATATGTTTTTAGATGTCTTCCACTTTCTTGTCTTAGTAGTTAGTACTATATATGTGTGGCATCCGAGTTATTGTACCAACTAATATTGTTTGCTTAGTCCACACGGGCTTGTAACCAGGAACTCACCACTTTGTTTCTATGCGTAACAATACTTAATGAGAAAACTTTATTGGAGGTCCCTTGTTTTGGAATTTTTCACATCCAAGCGGGCTAAACCGTGTAGTTCTTATCTTAAGTCAAGTCTGAGACGCCCAAAGTGGATTGATATTTAGGGCAAACATTCATTTTGGCCCATAATCTCTTTTGTCTACAAAGATGTGAGCTATTAGGTTTCACAATCGCCTTATCATTCTATTAAAAAACATGAGTGATTTTTGTATCATTTGTAACAACCAACTGCCCTTCATCGACAAACACTTTGTGAATCGTTTGGCGGGAAGTTCGTTTGTGTTTATTCGTTTATTAAACAAACGAACAGGAACAAGATATTTCGTTCGTTTAGTTAAATGAACAAACATGAACATATGTCGTGTTCGTTCGTTTATATTCGTGAACGTTGGGTAACGTGTTCGTTTGTGTTCGATAGTTCATTAATGTTTTTAGTTTTTATATTTATTTAAATACTTCAAACTTCCAACAAATTAAATATTTAATAAGTGTAGTGTATTATATATTCTGTTCATGAACAATTGTTTGTGTCTGTATGTTTTCATTTATGTTCATGAACATTAGTTTGTGCTCATTTGTGTTCGTCAACGTTTGTTTTTGTTCGTTGCCTAACATTAACAAACAAACACAAACAAGTTCATTTCCTTAACAAACGAACACGAACATAAAATCTCGTTCGATAAGTGTTCGTGAACGGTTCGCGAACAAATAAATTTCATAACAAACGAACATGAACAAGCTCTTGTTCGTGTTCGTTCGATTCGTTTGCAGCCCTAGAGAGTAGTATAGAGAGAGAAAGCGAGTTTATATATATATATATAATATATATATAATATATATATATGGTTAGGGTAAAATGAAAATCTATACGAGTTGTGAGCACTTAGAGAACTCGGCCTTAGGAAAGATTTTTTTTCAATTTTTTACCAAAAATCCTAAAAAATCAACGTTTCCAAAAAATAAAAACAAATTAAAAAAAAACTTGTTTTTTTTCATTTACGGCAGCCGTAAATGCTGTAAAAAGTGATGTTATGCTTATGTCATCACCATTTTACAGATACTGTAAGGGGCTGAAAAATACCACTTCGAATTTTTATTTTAAAATTTTTTTACGGCAGTGTTTTCTAACATTTTAATCTAGGGTGTGAAAAAAATGGGGGCAAAACTCGCACGGGTAGGTCGAGTTCTCTAAGTTCTCACAACTCGGGGGGGGGGGGGGTTCCCTTGATCTTGATCCTATATATAATATATATATATATATATATATATATATATATAATATAATATATATATATAATAAGGGTAAGGTTATTGTAAAAAAGACCAAAAGTGTGAGAAAGATAAGAAAGAATCTCACTCATTAGATCTAAATTAATTGAAAAGGGTAATCAAATAATTTTATCATTGATTTAATTAATTCAAATCTTTCCATAAACCGCCACCCTAATTTATAGGAATACCGAATAACACTGCAAACACCATTCAGCACGTATATAACACCCTTCAATAAGTATATAACACCATTCAATAAGTATATAACACCATTTTAAAGATCTCTATAAAAACATTACGAATAACACTGCAACAACCATTCAGCGCATATATAACACCATTCAATAATTATATAACACCATTCAACACATATCTAACATCATTTAATAAGTATATAACACCATTCAATATTATATAACACCATGAACTGAAACAAAAAACCATTAACTGAAACATTCGATTGAACGTAATTTTTTTTTCTGTGTATAAGTATAGTAATATGGTACTCATATTAAAGATTAGAAAACACTCGTTATTATGGTGTAATTTTTTTAAAAAAACGAGTTACGTGTAAAAAGTTATTGGCGTTTAAAAAATAAAAGGGGAACTTGCATGTGGATTGCATGTGACTTTCTAAAATTAAAAATGTTAATTTTACCTTTATACCCTTAATCTAGAAAATTAATTATTTTAATTGTTATACTATTTACAAGATTGCCATCAAGATCTCAATCATTAGATTAAAGATCTAATGGTTTAGATTCTTTCTTACCCTTCTCACACTTTGGGTCTTTTTTACAGGATCCTCTACCATATATAATTTTTAAATATATTTTGTTTTATTTTTTAAATAATATCAAATAAAGGGGTAAAAAGAATAAAATACCTTTGGGTAACCAAATTTAACAAAAAAATCAAACTGAGTTAGGGTCAAATGACAAAACTTGTAACAAAATTCCCTATAAAGGGAAAAACCTATCAAAATTCGTTGGAAATGACACCGTCTAAAAAAATATCAAGATAAAGAACAAAACGTGTAAATTTTCCTTACTAAAATCAGTTTTAGTCTTCAACGAATAGTATATTGACATCTCTTACTATGAACATGTATCCCATTAATTTGTTTGAATTAGCCACTGGGATCCCCAAATTCTACTGTTTTAATTTTCATATAACTTTATTACACAAGGATATTAGAAATATAATAACTTATTCTGTTACCAAGGACCAAAAATAAAATAAAATAAACTAAAAAGGAAAATATACACGCAAATGTATGTTTTTAGGTAATTGTGTTAGGTACCTGCTTCATTACCCGTCCCAAATATTTTAGATTTACAAGTTAGATTAGGGTTTTTTTTCATTCCTATTAGCATCAAGATATATAAACTTAAAAATCCATCCTTATTCAAAAAACAAAGTTGAGCCAACACAAAGCATAAAGTCATGACCTAACCCCATAAGTCCAAAACCACAAAAGTCAAATTAAAACCATGGTAGGTGATCGTGGTGGCACATAACTAAAGACTTTTAAGGTGGGAGGTGGTGGTAGCACATAACTTTAGACTTATAAGCCTATAAGGCTAAACAGTATGGGGTTCGGCATATGCCCGGCAAGGACTAGCGCCGGTCCCCCACACCGCCCCCTAGGCCCATCTCCATCCTTTCCAGCCATTTGTTGCCGCTCTTGCCGTGCCACACCCCCTCTCACACACCTATATACATACATACATACATACATACATACATATATATATAATAAAGGTGTTCATCCACACCCCCGAGGTCCATCCTCTTTGGCCTATCCTCACACACGCTTACGTGACGTCCTACGTGACGTCCATCCCCATAGGGATGACCCTCTCCATACCCACTAGCCTAAGGTGCTAGTGATTCTTGATATTTTTATGTGTGCGACATGTTACCTTCACATAAAAAACACTTCAAATAATCTAAATCTTTAACATTAGCTTATAACATTTCTTGAAGATATAACAAAAAGTGTTAATATATAGAACAAACATGAAAGCTATTAAAAATGACAAGAAAAGGCTGACAACATTTATGACCAAAAGGAAGACCAAAAATATAAATTGTTACAAAGGAAGGAAGGAATCAAACCTTCCCATAATCAGTCAATTGTAACTAGACACAAGACCCTGAACAACAATAGAAAGTCAATAATAATAATAAAGTCAACATTTCAAACAAAACCTACACAACTATGTCCATTTCAACAAAATTATACTTCACTTCACTGTACACCACTTTAATACAAAAACATCACACCGTTTTCATTCCGAAACCGCGATCTCCTGATCGACCCGCCAATAATTATTGTCGTTAAACTCCTTCGAGTCGTTATCGTTCTCCTTTTCACCTTCACTTTGTGTCACCTTTCTTTTCAGGGCTCCAGCTTCCCCCACAATTCCCTCTTTTAACGCTTTGTCCATCGCCTTTTCCGAACTGTCTAACTCCACACCGACAAACTCCACGTCTTCTTCAAACAACGAAGGTGCGGTGTTGTCTTGTGCGGTTGTCCTGTTTGGTAGAGATGGTTCTGGTTCCACCGCCACTGGTGTCTCTATGTCGAGATTAGGGGTGTTATCGTAATCTTCAAACGGGTTGACTCCTGACCCGACAATGGGTTCGTTCCATCCAACCCATTCGGGCGGTCTATCTGCGAAAAGGTCTTCATTGTCCGTTGACTCGAATCTGAAAAAGTCGGTATCTGATGCGGTCGTTTTTTCATTTGTTACGTAATCTTCACTGAACGGGTTTGGACTTCGATTAGAGGTAGAATTGGAACTTTTGCTATCGAGGAATTCTTCATCCAAGCCAACTACCACATCATCGTCTTTACCGGTTGAAGATTCATTCAAGTTTATCTCGTCCATGATTTCAGTTGGTGGTGAGCTCGCCGTCATCGGTGCATCCTCCATTTTATCGTCTTGGAAAGCAAACCAGTTTGAATTTGTAAACAAACTGTTACAAAACCATGAGCAATAAATAAGTAATGTGCTGTTACAAAAATAAACGTATTTGATTGTTACTTTTTTGAGTAAAAAGACCGAATTGTCCTTTAAGTTAGCAAAAAAGAAGAAAATACCCCTGACTTAATGGAGGAAAATGGATGGCGTTAGCAAGCCAGATGAAAATGGCAAGATTTTAAACCTTTTGGATTCAGATGCGGAAAACCAAACCTTTGGACAAAAGCCGCAAAACTGGCCAAACCTCAAGGAAGAAAATGGCATTTTTGTGAAATTCTTTAGGTTAACCATTAAAGCGTTAATCCGTCTGATCTATTAAAAGATTAAAAACATGACCCGAATGGACAGCTTACGGTATGGGTAAACGGGTTGAAACTTACCTGCCTTGGTCATCACCCAACCTCAGGGATGATATAACTACTTCAGCAGATTCATCATCTATGTAACCCTCCTGCATTTCCATATTGTATTACAAAATAACAAAATATAACGTTATCATAATTCAAATATATGCAAAACTGAGTTCATGGGTTAGGTGTTAAAATATGAATGTTACCTCATCACCTTGACCAAGAGTTTCACGCCCCTGCAGTCAGAAAAATATGTCCCGTACCACAAGTACGATATAAAATTTTATAAACGGGATTATATATTTTAACACGTACAAAAAGACCTTTGACATACCTCTACGGTTTCATCATTATCGTAAACATTGTATCTAAATGCCTGGCTTAGATTATTTGCTAGAGCAGCAACATCATAATCTCTGTCATGATTAATGTCATCTTCATCGCTATCCCTATTTCTATCATGTATTGAAGTTGGTCGACTGAAAATAAAAAATATATACATATTAGCACCTCGAAATCAAATAACAAGCGTCATGTAATAAAGTTAGGCTTATGCTGGTTTAGTTTACACAAATATTTTATGCATGCCTAATTATAAAAAGGGTAACATACCCACAAACCCATCGGTACACGTTTTCAACCATATTCCGTTCTTGTAGAGCTGTAGACTGCCATTCGTTCCACTCGTTATTTCCCTAAATCACAAACACAAGTTTTTAGGCATGCGTGAGAAACATTAAATTGTATATACAAAACCAAATTTTAAGTCGAGAACAGCGAGAACCGCATACGCTCTTGTATGTAGTGCTTTAACTGTGATACATAAGGCATAACTGCCTCTAGGGGTGTTCAACGAATCGAATAACAAATTTTTGAGTTAACTGAACCGAATTCTTCGATTTTTTTATGCTTTTACCTGAATTCGTGTTCGATTTAGATTTTATTTATTTGATTCGATTCGTGCTTGAAACTCGAATTCGAATAAATTCGACTCAACTCAAATTCATACTAAATAACATATTATTTTACTTTTATTTTCA
The DNA here is from genome assembly GCA_947069175.1 of Scalesia atractyloides. NCBI lineage: Eukaryota > Viridiplantae > Streptophyta > Magnoliopsida > Asterales > Asteraceae > Scalesia > Scalesia atractyloides. The sequence continues at coordinate 79,377,299 of CAMTDV010000004.1, read as the reverse complement.
AAACTACTACAAACTCATTATTTTTAACATAAAAATACTAATCTGCAAAAGTAATAAACTATAAAATATAAATCCGTAGTCGCTTCGGATTCAATTACCGAACTCGAACCTTGATAATCAAATTCGATCCGAGTCAAATTTCGAATCCAAATCGAATACTGAACACCCCTAACTGCCTCGCCTTTTGTACTTGAAACTGTTTTTATACTGAATCTGCCCCCTACAAATAACAAAACATTTGTACAATATGGCAGCTTCATGGCCTTTTTACAAGATAACTAAACCAGCCTACAAGACGTTAAGTTAAAGAAACATATTCAGAAAATATAACTTTAAAGAATACAAGAATGAAAGACTTTAAAATGGGATCAAGGGGAGGAAACAGTTAGTAGCATAATTCTTACGAGAAAAAAACATCAAGAATCCAAGAATTTACATTAATACTTGTAAAGTCGTGACTCACTGACTTTCAGCATAGAAAGATATTAACTAGCAAGAATGGTTCCAACAATTTTTAATGCGTAAAAGAGATATCTTTTAATCACCTGAATATGTATCTGAATGCGACTATCAGTATTCGTCAACTGCATGATTTTATTGGCAATACGTGTAATATGTCCAAGGTTCCCAAGTCGGGGCGCCTTTCTTCCAGTAGCCAGTAATGTAGGCTGCATAAATAACAGCAAAATTCACAGCTTGTTCTAAAAAATTCTCTTATTTAATATACAACTTATATTAACAAACATTACGTTACAAGTAATTATGCTTGCTGTCTCAATAAAAACAGTAACTACCTGATTAGGTTCTTCAGAAAGAACGGGATTATTATCTGTCTGAAGAATCTTGGTCAGCAAATCACATCCTTGAAACAGATGATCAATGATGGTATTATTTGTGCTTTCTAAGCAGGAGTATATTATACTCTCGATGTGATGATGCAATGCACTATTATATGGGTACCTTCATCAGTGAACAATAAAAGCAACTGTTAGAATACGCATCAAAGACTTTTTAACTTTCGACTTCACATAACTATGGCGTATTAGAGGTGCCTTACTCAAAGAAAAGGTCAATAACTCTTTGTATAGTTCCAGAGTTGATTAATTCCGTCTCTGCAATTTCATTCCCAGTTTTCAATAAAACTGCAATGAACTCCACAATCTGCAAGCAGATAATATCCCATTAAATAATGCATTGCAAGACAGGGTAGCGATTAAGACTAGGGGCGGCAATTCTTGACACCACCCAAAACCCGACACGAAAGAAACAGGTTTGGATCGACTAACACGACCCGTTAAAAAAACGTGGTCGGATTCGGGTTGACCCCTATTAAAAACAAGTTGCGTTTGGGTTGACCCCTTAACCTGTTTAACTATTTTGAAGACAAAAAAACACTTCTATATTTTGTATTTGTTTTTCCTGTTTCCAGTTTACATGGTTAGTCGTAATAATATTAGCTTTGGCAATTGGCACACTATATTATATACTTGTCACGCTCATACTCACTATAAAAGTATGTTACTGATAACCCGCTTAAAACCTATACTCATACTCACTATAAAAGTATGTTACTGATAACCCACTTAAAACCTAACAACTCGCTTATAAATTGTCAACAAGTACGACTCATTTAAAAGATACGGGTTAGACGGGTCGTGTTCGGGTTGACCCAAATGCATGTGTGCACAGGTTAGGGTTGACATATTTGACACGAATAATAATATGGGTCGGGTTCAGGTTGCACGTTTCAACCCACCAACCCGTCAACCCGACACGATTGATACCCCTAATTAAGACCCATTTACATATGAACTGGTTTATTCGGGTTATGTTTCGTCTCAAACGGTCAAAACTCGCCCAAAGTTTACTTTTATTTGTAGAATCTCCTAAATAACTTTATTCAAAAACATATTACTACTGAAACAATATAGTTCTCGTAATGGCATTTAACACACTAAATGTTTATAAAAAGTCACTAACTATAATAACATGAAGTGTTTGTGTTACAAATCAACATGGCTTATTTCAATGATTCAATCTTGTACCACTTTAGCCAAAAACCATGATTATTATCACCACAAATTTGTCCTTACAAGAACGAATACATGCAACAGACATAAGCAACATACTGAGTACACCAACCTTTAAACGGTGCTTCCCTAGAGGTGGCTTCAACTGGCCATATGTTGTTGGCAAGATTTTGTCATCTAGTGACACACTCAATAACATCAACAAGTCACCTGAAACATTTAACATGTCATCAAAAATTCATACACTTAATAAACCAAACTCAATTAGTATAACTACCAGCAACTGTCAATATAACTGAACATTGAAATGTTACAGCAGTTGGCAGCTTAAATTTAAAGAAGTAAGACAAGAATCCAAGATACTGTAATCGTAGGCACAAAACTCACCAAGTTTGGGTAACATTGCTCCTACAGTCTCCTGGTTGACTTTCACAGGTGCCTCGTATATGTGTTGACCACGAAAAGAATAAAAGGGAGGTGAAGGAGCTGATCTTTTCGGATCCAACAAAGATATACAAACACACAATGAGCTAACAAGTCCAGATTTTGAATGTGAATCATCCAACACGTGACCAAAAATCCTTGAAACAAAACTGTAAAAATAGAAAACCATAAAAATATCACATACTCTAAAGAGTAAATAATAAAACAATAAACAGAAAATCCAGTATATGAAATAGTACAAACCTTGGGGTAGAAAGTTTAGAGGCAAGCGGAGATGACATGTTTCTAGTTATAGTACATAACGTTTCTGCTGCATTGGCATGTACTTCAGGAGTGCTCTGAAACAATTAGAAAGTGCATTTAATAAAGACGTAAAGAACTAAAGAGTACGTATATTAAATAAACAATATAAGGTTGTACTCACTGATGGACTCAATTTATCAACAATCATTTCCAACAGGCTGCTATCTGTTAACCACTGCATTACATCCACCGAATCGGAATACATGTGATCATCAGCACCAACAAGTCTTACCAACACCTGTTCATAGAAAAAAAATAAAAAAAACAATCATTTATCATATAAGAGTCGTCATAAGGCTACAAGCAATTTAAATTTACTGATTTACTCACCTCCATGATTGATGTAATTCCAATCAAATCAACCAGCTGTTGAAAAACATGTTGATGGACCTGTTGCCATGAAGATTAAATATATAGTCATAAGTATTATCATCAATGTAATTGTTAGTATTGGTGCTAAGGATAGAGAAGCTAGAAAGTTAGTAAAAGTATGGTGATTAAACTCAGAAGAAAAAATGGGTATTTAAGAATAGACGTAAAAGCCGTGATATCAAGTAGCAATAGTGATTTGAGTGTACGGTTTATTTGTAAAATATATCAAGCAGAACCTGAATCAAAATACACCACCAAGCTGAAAAATTATACTCACTTGAACATAATTCATAAGTGGAACCGTCTTCCGCAACATGAGACATATCACAACCTACAATACCACATAAATTATCTGATTATCTCAAGCACTGCTAGTAATAATAATAATGATAACAACAACAATAATAATAGTACTAAAAATAAATAATAATAATAATAATAATAATATAATAATAAAATAATAATAATAATAATAACAATAATAATAAAGAACATACCTTACTGAAGTACCCAGCCAGCAAGGCGCTGTGAGACCGATTTGGTTCCAGAAATGAGAAAAGTAAATTCATCAGCTACAGATTTGGGTTTGGAAGAGAGAGATCATGTTAGACTGAATGTAATGGTAAGGAATTTATGTAATAACTCATACAAAATATAGCTCAGAAATCAGAACAGTAAATGCACACCTCCTCTTCTTCCACTAAAGTTTTAAAAATGACATCAATTTCGCATGTAAAGATCTCACAAGCAATGAAAGGGAACCTAAACATGTAAAAAAAGTTGTTAAGAGGGAACCATTTTCGCTCCAAATGTTGTATATGACAAGAATTTCCAAAAGTTAATTAGAAAATAATGATGTTCTGATATTAATAGTTTCTACAAATGTTAGGTAGTGACCACTGTCGTACTTGAATATACGATTGCTATCAGCATCCTCCTGAGGCTCCTCTATGATGTATTTTAGTAATTGTTCAACCTGAGCTCTGTCTCGCAAGCTGAAAAACAAGCACTTTTTAATTAATAGCCATATAAATTCTTGTCACTCTATTTGCGGTATAATTTATGGAAATAATACAAGCTTCGATTATGGGAAACATCAAACTTAATCAAGATTGTAAATGACAAAAACAAAAGTTAAATTACAAGTTAATGAGACGACTATTCAAAGCTTTGCATTCTTGAATAATATCTTCCTCGTCCAAGAGCTCTTCCAATGTGAAACCTTCCTTGTCCAAGATAGACTCAATCTGAACACACGACAAAACCATATGTTAAAGACAAAGTAAACACCATACAGAAATACCGCAAAACAAAATAAAACTCTCTCGGTCAGTCGATGCAGCTTAGCAATTATATGATTAATCGACCCGTTTGCGATTTAACCCTTGCATTACACACAGAATAATTAGCAAATAACGACACTCTAATTATCACTTAACAAGCTCACCTTACCTCCCCTATCTACGTAAACTCCGATTATCATATTAATAAATATTAAATATCTCCCACGAACTACACGATCGACGGTCAAACCATAAATTCTAATATCTTCATTGCATTAATAGCTTATCCAGATTAAACATCCACGTATGTGATGAATCCTCCATATACCTAATCACATCTAACTCAACTACTTAAACCATTAAACACAAAACAAATCATCATCAATTTCACCTAAACCATTAAACTCGTCCAATAAATCAACAAACTAAACATTAATCACAACAATCACCACACTACAAATAACCTAAATTTCAGGATCCATTTCAAAAGAGTCAAAATCATCCAAAAACAAAAAAAATCACACAAAACAATCAATACTTACAACAATTAACAATAACACACACATAATTTTGATGAAATTGAACGCAGATTAAACGCGAATCATGTCGAAATCGTAACCTAACATACCGGTGAAGTAGCAGGGAGAGCTGTGAGGTGCCAAAACATGATGAATTGCGACTGATTTCAGATCTGCAAACCCTAGGGGAAGAGGAGGAAGAAGATGAGCTGGAATTTGAGGATTGAGCGGTGCGAATAATTGGGGAAAAAGGGAAGAAAAACCCTAATTTTGGATGTGTATGTGTATGAGAGGAAAAAACAGTGAAATCGACGATTAATTTGAGAAAATGGAAAAGAGGAAGATAGATCAAAGTTTTTTTGTTGTTGTGGAGAAGAGAGAGAGGATACGAGTGTTGTGTTGGGTTAACGGGGCAGGTTACCAAAGGACAAAGATAGCCCATTAATACAACTCGGATTTGGTTGGATTATTATGTAACTTAGTTAAGATTTCATGTTAATCTCATGTAATGTATTTTTCATTAGGGATGTGTATTTGATATCGGGTACTGGTATTGGACTGATACTGTATCGGTATACTTGGTACCGGTATTTACAGGTAAAACACCGGTAAATAACCAGTATCGATACTGAACCGATATATTCGATACCGGTACCAATTTTTTCCTTTTTTTATACCGGTAGTTTCGGTGTCGAAGAGTACCATGCTCATTCCTATTTTTCACACCATATGGTTAATTTATATATTATAAAATTAGTAACATTGTTATGTACAACATTATTGTTGTTTATGCAACTTTGTGTTGTATCTTTAAGCTTTGTTCTTGTAATTGTTGACATGTTTATATTTTCTTTACACCTTATGTTTTTCTAATGTTTAAGGGTTTCAAAACCCATTTTTTGTTTCCTTGGCAGCTACTTGTGTTCTCTCTCTTTCATCTTTGCCTGTTCCCGTAAGTATTTATGTTTTTCTAATGTTTAAGGGTATGTGATAGAAAGATACCTACGACCATGGCTTTAGTCAATATAGGTATGCCTATGCAATCTACAATGTGTTCACCGTGGAAGAGTCCATTGACCATGTTCTAATCCGCTGTTAATTTTTAAAAGAAACATGGAGGCATGTATTATGGTTGCTTAATTTATCAACAAACTGTAGGTCCGACTTAGTAAAGGAGGCAATACAAAGTGTTCATGGATGGGGATTATCAAAACAAAAGAAGAAACTAATCCACACCATCTTCTCTCTAACCTTATGGTGTATTTGGAAGGCAATAAATTGAATGGGCGGGGAGCATTCACCACATGGAAACCTTCTTTTGACCGCAGGAACAAAACAATTCACAAATCATTTCTCACATACCAAACCATTCACAACCAAACAATACAAACTAAACACACAATCGATAATCAAAACATAGTTGATGCCACCAAAAAAGGTTCTACTAGTCGAGGATCGGGTTCGAACCCGAGTTGACATGTCTCGCATACGAGGCAAGGCGGTTCGAGCGATCCGAGTGCAACCACTGATCAAGGCCAAAGTTATGCTGAAGCAAAACACTGACCATGAAGACCAAACATCTATTGTGGCCAAACGTGTATGAGACAAGCCAACAATAGTTTGAAGAATAGGGGTTTATTCAATGTAATAGTATTCAGCTTAGAACATATGTTTAACGTAATAGATCAGATGCTAGATTCCCGCAGATATTTGCTAACATTTGTAGAATATTTTCTCTTAGAAATGTTAGATGTCACTATTAGGGTGACGCCAGCTGATTGCTAACAGAACTTTTGTACTTGTATAAATAAATCATATGTGTTAGACATCTATTTTATTACAAACATTCCTTTTGTACGGACAACAAAGTGAGTGAACAGTTTGAGGGAGAGTGCGTATAATCATTGTGGTGTAATTGAAATCATTCGAATTCAATATAAAATAATTTTGATATAACTTTCTGCTTGTGTGTTTATCTTATTAACTTTGCAATTTATAAATCGTTTCTTCTTCATTGTTATACTCACAAGTATAACAAACTCATATCCTACAGCCTATGTATGATCGGGATATGGAGACCTATAATCGACCACACGACAATGTTCTACCAGAGATGTTTCCATCTATTATAGCCCGAAAACGCGACCACCGCCACCGTCGACCATGAAACCACTACAAACCGTCGCCGCCCATCGTCGCCACCACCGACCACCACCACCCATCGGGGCCACTGCTGACCACCATTGCCACCACTCACCACAACTATCCACCATTGTCGCCACCACCCGCCACAACTACCCACCATTGTCGCCACCCTTCGCCATCGACCACCGCTACACCACTAACACCGACCACCGTTGCCGCCACCCGCCTGTAAGACCCTAACACGTTTAAACCGAAAATACGCAGCGGAAATACGTACTATAAAATTTCTTTTATTAAAATTATTCCATCATGATTAAAGTTACTTTCTATAGTAAGTCTTAATCGATATTTACATTTTTGTTTCGTTTAATACATGAACATATCAGATGTTTAAATATCGCAAGACCCCACATTCCGTACAATTCGTATTATAACTCAATCCTCGTCGTTTGCATCTCTAGATGATTATGACCCATAAATCTGCACAACCTGTATTCACCACATACATTCACATTATCAGTACTTGAAACATCTAAGTATATAACTAAAAGATCACGTCGCGTTTTATCCTCCTGTAGATTCCCTTTGGATATCTTTATGAATTCGAACATTCCTTTCCAAGTCTATCCCTTGATAAGTATACGATAATATACCTGCACTTCATTTCATTCTCAACAATTCGGTTAACATTATAAATCCTTATATATTAACACCATGAACTTCTTCGTACGAGACTCATGCTTTAGAAACGTATAAAATAATAACACATGTACAAACGATCTATTCCAACTCTTTCGTGTATATAAAAGACCTTCTACGAACTTAGATACCTCCCTACCAAATCTATTACATAAGTTCTATATGCTTACTTAACCATTAAGTGCATCATAAACACATCATCATGTATATATAATAAGACTCTTACTTATAAGATTTAGCCAAATCGTGTCAACCACATTTACATAATCTAGTTTACGTATCACGTGTTCGTACACGTTCCATATGTCACACCCCAACCATGGCGGAAACATCGGGGTTAATGGCACTAGGCGACCAGATTGATTTCACGAGATGTTCCATAACAATCATTTAACATATCACAACCTACTTAATATCTCATACTATTAAACGTAACATTTCAACAATTATTACAAAACAGAGATTTCTCATAAAACTCAACCAGGTTCGATATCCCCTAGATTTATTACACTTGGAAACTAAACAGAATAAAGACAAAATTCGACTACGTTAAGCATGCAACATCCAAGCATCCATAGCTAAAATCCTCAACCTGTTACATACGTTAAAATACAAGTCAATACAATTAAGTAAAGGTGAGCATACGAGTTTTGTAATACTAACATGATAAAGAAACCGTTCGCGAAATAGTCTAACTACATATCATGATACACCGAAACATTTCACACAAAGTAACATAGGCTTATTTCTCATGCTAGCTACCATGAGAAGGCTTGCGCGTCCATCCTAACTAGACCCCGTCGGGTGTTAGCCACACTAGAGTACCATACTAGCTAAGGAAAGGCAAGTTAACGAAAATAAGTCCTAGTCACATGTTTCTAGCATCACATATTGAGCATATATAATCAGATTATTCGCGTGTGATAAACAGTTTGATTTGTGAAGTGATTTTTGATATAGGAACGTATGTAACACCCAAAAAGTGCATTAAAGCGAAAATGGGTCAAGTATACTCACTGTAGGTGCGTTTTGGTGAGAGTTCGGGATCTGCGAGGAGTTGAGAAGAGCGCCGGATCAGCCTGCATACGCGAACGAAAGTGCATCAGTCTTCGAAAAGCTGAAACGGTTTAGTCTTGGTTGGGCAGTAGCCAAGTTCGGGCGAACTTGTGTGTAAACACACAAGTTCGAGCAAACTTGTATGGTTTTGGTGGGTTTAGAGTCAAGTTCGGTCGAACTTGGTAAGATTCTTAAGGATCTTGTCAAGTTCAGGCGAACTTGTTAGAATTTCTTACTAAGGAAGCAAGTTCGGGCGAACTTGCATAGTTTCTTAGGAAACTAGACAAGTTCGGGCGAACTTGTGAGGTGTTTGGTGAAAAAGTGCCCAACTTCGGTCGAACTTGACCCATCTGGGTGCAAGTTCGGTCGAACTTGAACTGGGGAGCTGGTGATTCTCGAGCGAACTTGATGTTTTCGGGTCCAAAATCTTGCGTTTTCGCGTCGTTTGCTGAGGAAAATCGAGTGTTTCATCCCTCCAACCCTGTGCTACTGAGCAAACTTAGGTCGGAGAGGTCTTTTAGAGCTGTTTTAGCCGTTTTACAAAAGCGTGGGCTAATCCGGGCGAACTCGAGGTTCGTTCGGGTTAGTCCGGCTTGTGTAAACTAACATAAATGTCCTTGTGCTTCCAGATCTGGGATCTTGAATGATAGATGCTTCGTTTCATATCAGGAAATGAATAAAACATCATCAAAAGTCCATATCTTGTGTAGAAATCAATGTTTATCAAAGGCTTTTTCTCATATCTATAACTTACAAGCCGAGATCATGCAGATCTCGTGTTTGGGAAGCCTCTGCTAACACCAAACGAACTCGTATTGTGTAGATCTAAGCTTAAAACAGAAGTTTGGGAAGAAAAAGATGAAGATTTTCGTAAAAGAATGAGTTTTGATGAAAACGAAGGCTATGCCTTGTGCCAAAATCGTTGTAAACGTTTGTAAAACGGTGTTAAACATCGTCGTAGTTGAAATCGGTTTGATCCTTACTTAGAATACAGAGGGTTTCGGGTTTCGGGAGCTCTGGGCGAACTTGCAGCAAGTTCAAATGAGAGAACAGAGCTTGGTATTTATAGGAGAAAGCAAAAAGGTGAGCTGGTGGAGCCAAGTTCAGCCGAACTTGTACAAAAGTGTACAAGTTCGCGTGAACTTGTAGGATGTTGAGAGAAAGAGAGCCAAGTTCGACCGAACTTGACCTCCCTGAGGTGAAGTTCGAGCGAACTTGAGGTTTAGAAGGGATTATCTGTGCCAGTCAAGTTCGCCGAACTTGGCAACACCAAGTTCGAGAAAACTTGACCCAAAAGTTGGGTTTTCTTCGTTTGTTTCGCGTTAAGTGTTCGTTTGGTTATTCGGTTCGTATAAGATAGTTATATTAAGCGTTTTAGTAAAGCGTTAAGTGTTATACTTGATATAATAGTGCGATTTAGCGATTCGAGGGTGCGAGAGCGGTGCGATAGCGAGCGTAATCATAACCGCAACACACATAACACATAAATAACATAAAACCACATAATTAACTGCGTTTTGGGATGCGATGAGCGACGCGATTTAATAAGCAATTAGATGCGATAATAACGTACAACACCATAAGTAATTAACATAAACTTTATTATTAACCGAATCTCGGGATTACAAAAGATAGATAAACGAGAAAACAAAATGAAAAGATAACGACGAATTTTCGAGTTGTTACAGTCTCCTCTACTTTAGGGAATTTCGTCCCAAAATTCAAGTAGTAGCTGTAACAAATAGATGCGGGTACTTGGCCTTCATATCACTTTCCAATTCCCAAGTAAACTCGGCACCGCGTTTGCCCTCCCACCGGACTTTCACGATAGGGATGCGAGTGCGTCGGAGTTTCTTGGTCTCTCGGTCCATGATTTCCACAGGCTTTTCCATGAAATGGAGAGTCTCGTTGATTTGCAGTTCTTCGAGAGGTACATGGAGATTTTCTTCGGCTAAGCATTTCTTGAGGTTAGACACATGGAAAGTCGGATGTACGTTGTTGAGTTCCTCCGGTAATTCGAGTCGGTAAGCCACCTTCCCAATTCTTTCCATAATCTTAAAGGGACCAACGTATCGAGGCGCTAACTTTCCTTTCTTGCCGAAGCGGACCACTCCCCTCCAAGGTGCAACCTTTAGGAGAACGTGATTTCCCACTTTGAACTGTAGGGGCTTGCGGCGTTTATCGACATAACTCTTTTGACGACTCTGAGCTTTCAAGAGATTCTCTCTGATCTGGAGGATTTTGTCCGTCGTTTCTTGAATTAGCTCGGGACCGGTGATTTGTGCTTCTCCGATCTCGTGCCATGCAATAGGCGATCGACATTTTCTTCCATACAGTGCCTCAAAATGAGCCATTTGAATGCTGGTATGATAACTATTATTGTACGAGAATTCGATTAAAGGTAAATGCGTATCCCAGTTACCACCGAAATCTATGATGCACGCACGAAGCATGTCTTCAAGGGTGCGGATCGTGCGCTCAGTCTGACCGTCGGTTTGAGGGTGAAAAGCGGTACTGAGATTGAGAGTAGTACCGAGAGCGGATTGAAAAGTCTCCCAGAGACGCGAGGTAAAGCGACCGTCTCGGTCAGAGATGATGTCACGAGGCGTCCCATGTCGACATATAACTTCGTCGGTATAGATTCGGGCTAACCGTTCGACCTTAAAGTCTTCTCGTATAGCAATAAAGTGCGTAGATTTAGTAAGACGATCAACGATAACCTAAATGCTATCGTGACCGGATGAAGTGCGAGGAAGTTTCGTAACAAAGTCCATAGCTATACTCTCCCACTTCCACATTGGGATTTTGGGTTGTTTTGTAAACCAGAGGGCCTTTGATGTTCAACTTTAACTTTCGAACAAGTTAAGCATTTTGAGACGTACAAGGCGATATCCTTTTTCATGCCCGGCCACCAATACTTAGGACGAAGGTCCTGGTACATCTTGTCGGCACCGGGGTGAATGGAATATTGAGATTTATGAGCTTCGGTCATTAGCAATTCATGAAGATTGTCACGGCTGGGAATCCAAATACGATTGAGATAATAATAAATACCATTAGGCTTAGATACTAGCTGAGTTTCGGCACCACATTTCATTTCTTCCTACAAAGTATTCTCGTTAAAACAAGCGAATTGAGCGTAGCGAATCATGATTTCGAGATCATTCACAGCTTGAGAGTCACGAACACTATACACATAGCTTCGTCGACTTAGAGCATCGGTGACGATGTTTGCTTTGCTGGGATGGTAGCGTATCTCGCAATCGTAATCGTTGAGAAGTTCAACCCATAGACGTTGTCGCATGTTTTGGTTCTTTTTTATTAAAGATATGTTGTAAGCTCTTATGGTCGGTGAAGACCGTACACTTAGTACCGTAAAGGTAGTGTCGCCATATCTTCAATGCAAAAACAACTGCACTGAGTTCGAGATCGTGGGTTGTGTAGTTCTTCTCGTGGATCTTGAGTTGTCGAGACGCATACGCGATAACCTTGTCTCGTTGCATGAGAACACAACCAAGACCAAGGTTTGAGGCATCGCAGTAAACAACGAAATCGTCGTTTCCGTCGGGTAAAGCGAGAATGGGAGCGTTGCATAGCATACGCTTGAGAGTTTGAAAAGCTTCCTCTTGTTTGGTTTCTCAAACGAAGGGTTTGTCTTTATGAGTTAAAGCGGTAAGCGGAACGGCGATTTTCGAGAAGTCGGCGATGAATCGGCGGTAGTAACCCGCCAATCCAAGAAATGAACGGATTTCGGAAGCATTCTTCGGCGTAATCCAACTCTTGACGACTTCAATCTTTGCAGGGTCGACGTAAATTCCTTGACTATTAACGATGTGGCCGAGAAATTGGACTTCTTCGAGCCAGAATTCACATTTAGAGAACTTAGCATAAATGCGATTTCCTTGAAGAAGTTCGAGGACTAAACGGAGATGGCGCGCGTGTTCGTCTCTCGACTTCGAATAGATAAGGATATCATCGATGAAAACAATGACGAAACAATCTAAGAAAGCTTTACACACGGTTCATTAAATCCATGAAAATCGCGGGTGCATTGGTAAGACTGAAAGGCATGACCACGAATTCAAAATGGCCATAGCGAGTGCAAAAGGCGGTTTTAGGAATGTCTTCTTCCAACACGTGTAACTGATGATAATCGGAACGAAGATCCATCTTAGAAAAACAAGTAGCACCTTGAAGCTGATCAAATAAATCGTCGATACGAGGAAGAGGGTAGCGGTTCTTTATCGTGAGTTTGTTAAGTTCACGATAATCGATGCACATACAGAATGATCCGTCCTTCTTTTTCACGAAAAGGACAGGAGCGCCCCATGGCGAAGTGCTCGGGCGTATGAAGCCTTTATCAAGAAGCTCTTGAAGTTGGCTTGATAACTCGCGCATTTCGGATTGTGCGAGACGATAAGGAGCTTTAGCAACGGGAGTAGCTCCGGGAACTAAATCGATACGGAATTCAACATCTCGAGTAGGGGGTAAACCGGGTAAATCGTCGGGAAAGACTTTAGGAAATTCACAAACAACGGAAACATCTTTATAAGTCTTCTTTTCTTTCTCCGGGTTCACAATGTGGGCGAGGAAAGCAACACATCGCTTTTGCAAGCATTTGTGTGCTCGAGTACATGACAAAAACATCAACTTCTTTGGGGGAGTTTCACCGTATACATGAAGTTGATCACCATTAGAGAGAGGGAAACGAATCATTTTATCGAAGCATAAAACTTCAGCATGATTCTCATGAAGAAAATCCATGCCTACTATGATATCGAAGCTACTAACTACATAGGTATGAGATTGATCGAGAAGACATGGTTGTTGAGATCGAGATTACAACACGCAAAACGGAATTTACGGTAACGGTTCTTCCGGTGGTGACTTCCACATCGAAAGTCTTTGGAAGTTTAGCGCGCTTACATTTTAAAACCTTTTCGAATTCTAACGATACAAAACAATTATCGGCACCAATATCAAATAAACATGAAGCATAAATACCATTAACGAGAAACGTACCATTGACAACATTGTTGTCATTCTGGGCCTGGAGGTGATTGAGGTTAAAGGCTCTGCCATGCGCAGCTTGTGGTTGCTGTTGCTGCTGCTGTGGCTGAGGCTGCTGCTGAGGCTGCGGTGCTGGCTGCTGCTGAGGCTGGACGATTCGGGCAGACATTGGCGAAATGATTCGGATCACCACACACATGCACACATGTGCTTTTGGAGCTTGCTGCTGATTGGTTTGAGGAGGAGCGGGTAAAGCTGGAGCGGCGAGGGCATAGTTTTTAGTCGGGTTTCCTCTTTTGCATCCCTGACGCTTTCCCTTTGGTTCACTTGATGATTTGGTAGCAGCGGTTGGTTCGACGACGGCTTGATTGACGACTTTGGCAGAGTTCTTAAAATAACCATCTTGGACTCGCTGATCACTGATCTCAGCGGCGAGCATGTAGGTTTCCTCGATGGTTGTAGTACGAGCAACTTTCATGAAACTTGCAACACATTCGGGTAAACCACGGATGTACTTGTTGATAGCTTTCTCCGTCGTATCAACCTGGCTGGGACAGATGATGCTCAAAATTTTAAACCGAGCAGTAAAACCAGCATTGTCGGGACCATCTTGCTTGATACCCCAAAACTCATTCTCAAGCTTTTGCTTTTCATGCGGAGGGCAGAACTCCTTCATCATTACTTCCTTGAATGCCTCCCAAGATAGATTGTAAGCTTCATCATTTCCACGTTTTTTTCTTTCAGCTGTCCACCAGTCGAGAGCACGGGACTGGAAGACTCCGGTAGCGTTCACGGTGCGGAGGTCATCGGGGCATCCACTTTGCCTAAAAGTGACCTCAATAGCATCAAACCAGTGAAACATAGAAGTCGGTCCGTCATTGCCCGTGAAGGCGAGAGATGCACAAGCCTTGAAGTTCTTGAAGCTGAAACGCGGCTTGGGATTCTCAGTTTTAGAGTCGACCGATGAGTTGCTGCTCACAGCATGAATTTCTGAGACGATTTACGGGATAACCTTTGCCACTTCCTTGGCGACTAGTGAAGCGATGCGCTTGTTGTCGTTGTGGCGTTGAGCTGAACGGCGAGTACGAGATCCGAGCGACGACATATACACAAAGATTTAGATTAGATGAGATTCGATTATAATAGAGTTATATTTAAATATTTATTATTATTATTATTACAAGGCACAAAAACCATATAAGCACGTAGACACGTAAACATGTAGGCACATAGCACGTAAGCACATATGCACATATTTGCACGTATTCACCTTCTAATAGTAACAATGTGTAGCGCGATACGAGATGCGAGATATAAGCGAGACATAAGCGATATATAATAGCGAGATAAGCGAGATAGTACCGCGTGTCACACCCCGACCCGCAGCGGAATAAGAGTCGGGGCATAATTGGGTTATCACCAAAGCTCCTGATATTTACTAATATGTTTCATATTTAATAAAGTCAAAGTTACATTTCCAAATATCCAAACATGTTCATACAATATAAAGAAAATAAACCAAACATAACAATCCCAACTCTAAATCATTTTATTCTTCTAGTCCAATCCTATGTGTTCCTAGCTGCTGCTGGTTCACCTGTATCATGTGTAAAAATGGGGGTTTTTGGGTCAACATAAGTTGGCGAGTGAACCTTATTAGATAAACATTTATTAATGAATTACTTGTTAGTTTATCAATGAAAAATTGTGCATAATCATAAATGAGCCAATGTAAATAATCAAGCAGTGGCAAATAGCAATCACAACTATAACATACAATATCATATGACAGCATACATGAACATACCAACATCATACGATAAATAACATAAATGAAACTGTGCGACCAAGGCTCAATCAAACGGAGCCGATCGTATTGCATGTACAGAAAATGAAAAATGTCTGTGCGATCAAGGCTCAATCAAACGGAGCCGATCGTATGTGGGCACGCCAGGTTCAACCTCATAATAAAATGGGGAACATGCTCAACGCTCATAATGTAATGGGGAGCGGCGGCCTATGAAATTGCATGTACTGAAAATAATAAATTGCATCCAACAATAACTACACAACACATGTTCATGATATGGTGTATGCACAATGGTTTAATTATAATATATATAACAAGACACATGATACACCCCAAAACGTGATTAAAACGGGGAATTTGTAAAGATTCACTCACATTGGGTGCGATTGAATGGAGATGATGAGATGCGCACGAATCGGAAGAATTGAACAACGAGATTTTCTAACCTAAATAATAACGGAAAACTATAGTAAATGAGTGGATTTTATTAAGGATTTTAATGAAATTTTTAGATATATTTTTGTGAGTTTAAGGCTATTTTCTATCTTTAAAAATGTTATTTTTAAGTATTTTTAATTGATTTTTAAATTAAATTAAATAAATAAAAATATAAAAAAAATTGTTTATTTTGCGTTGACCGTTGACCTGTTGACTTGTTGACCGGTTCGGTCAGCGAAATTGTTTGCGCCGGGTGAGGCTCGAACCCGAGACCTCCCGTACGCGTGCACGCAGCTCTACCAACTGAGCTACGTGTCTAACCCGAAATAATCTTGTTTTTAATTATATTTATATACTAATTCGGTTTAACCAAAATTCTTTTAATTTCAAAAATATTTTAATTCAACGAACCGGTGCCAGTGACGGGTTTCGAACGCGCGACATGTGACTTAGTGTTGCACACAGTCCACCGCTGGACTGTGTGTCTAACCTGGTTAATATCTCGGTTTTTATTATACTTAACAATTAACGGAGTTAACCCGGTTTAGTTTTTAAACAAAAAGGCATTTTATTACATAAGGAGTGCGTGTATC
Organism: Scalesia atractyloides; assembly: GCA_947069175.1. NCBI lineage: Eukaryota > Viridiplantae > Streptophyta > Magnoliopsida > Asterales > Asteraceae > Scalesia > Scalesia atractyloides. Next base: position 79,360,598 of record CAMTDV010000004.1, on the reverse strand, counting down.
AGGGATCGAACTCGGGACATGCGTGTATATTTTACACACAGTCCACCGCTGGACTGTGTGTCTAACCCGTTCATTTTACTGGTTTTAAATAAACTTATAACTTAACTACTTCGTCTTCTTCATTCAAATTTCCGTCGACTGAATCACTGATCCGTTTCTTGTTTTTACGATTATCAAACATTCTTAAGGTTAAAATGAAATGACAGAAATGGTGTTGGAAGTAACATACCGTAGGAATGATATATCACAGAATTTCCGGCAAATGCGTCGGCTCTGTTTTTGTGCACCTCAACTGAACCAAAACAATTAACCATTTTGATTAGTCAATCGTGGAATTGAAGTGATAAACAAACGTTAACAGCGGGATTGAAGGTCCTTACCGTTTCACAGACGGAAATAAAAACTTTCAGGAAATTTCCGGCGAACTGGAATTATCTGATAACGGTGCCTGAATTCAATTCCAAATGGATGGTTTGAGTTAGAAACAGCCTAACAACTGTTAGATTACGATGGTATTGAAGAACTTACCGACTTGAGGACAAATACGGTTTTCCGGCGAACCTTACAGAAATTTCCGGCGAGCTGATTTAAGCGTTCTGATGGTCTGAAAATGTGACGAAAGTGAAATGGAATGTTGGTGTGACGTTTCTAAGTCGCGAGAGGGGTCAGGAGTTGAAGTAATCTGGACTTGATTATTTTTCGGTTATAAAAACCGATAATGATGAGGATTGATGTTCAATCAATTCCGACTTGATTAAAACTCGTCGGTGCATCGGTTATAAACTGAATGTGCGAGTAATCAAGCGATTTGACGATTGATTTGCCGATTTCCGTTTCTCAGTTGGCGCAACTGGTTTAACCGAGTTTGTGTATAAATGTTATTTGTTTCCTAGAGATAACAGAAAACAACAAGTGGCGGAGTGGTGATGTGAGTGTATGTTAAGTCGTTTGAGTTGTAAACCGGCTGACCCGGGTTCGAGTCCCGGCAGCAGCATTTCTTTTTTATTTATTTTGTTTTAACTTTTTATCAAATATAATTTTTATAGTTTAGTTTATTTATTAATTATGTATCATTCTAAATCAAAATACTCATAAATATTCAACCTGACTTTTATAACTTGATATTCGGTTACAAAACGGAGCGGGTTTTGGAAACCCGTTTTTGAGAAATGTTACACCGCGTATGAGGCACACGTCCTCATAGGCGTAAGCGAGTTAAGCGATTAGTTTGGTTGGTGTGTTAATTTAGCGTTTTAGATTTCGAGGAGCTGTGCGAATTGTGCATACATTCGATGGAGCGTAAATGCGATAAATCGAGAAATCGATGATATGATAAATCATCAAAGCGAGAAATCGAATAAAGCGAGAAATCGAATACAAGTCAATATAATTAAGTAAATGTGAGCATACGAGTTTTGTAATACTAGCATAATAAAGAAACCGTTCGCGAAATAGTCTAACTACATATAATGATACACCGAAACATTTCACACAGATTAACATAGGCTTATTTCTCATGCTAGCTACCGTGAGAAGGCTTGTGCGTCCATCCTAACTAGACCCCGTCGGGTGTTAGCCACACTATAGTACCATACTAGCTAAGGAAAGGCAAATTAACAAAAATAAGTCCTAGTCACATGTTTCTAGCATCACGTATTGAGCATATATAATCAGATTATTCGCGTGTGATTAACAGTTTGATTTGTGAAGTGATTTTTGATATAGGAACGTATGTAACACCCAAAAAGTGCATTAAAGCGAAAATGGATCAAGTATACTCACTGTGGGTGCGTTTAGGTGAGAGTTCGGGATCTGTGAGGAGTTGAGAAGAGCTCCGGATCTACCTGCATACGCGAACGAAAGTGCACCAGTCTTCGAAAAGCTGAAAGGGTTAAGTCTTGGTTGGGCAGTAGCCAAGTTCGGGTGAACTTGTATGGTTTTGGTGGGTTTAGAGTCAAGTTCGGTCGAACTTGGTAAGATTCTTAAGGATCTTGTCAAGTTCAGACGAACTTGTTAGAATTTCTTACTGAGGAAGCAAGTTCGGGAGAACTTGCATAGTTTCTTAGGAAACTAGACAAGTTCGGGCGAACTTGTGAGGTGTTTGGTGAAAAGTGCCCAACTTCGGTCGAACTTGACCCATCTGGGTGCAAGTTCGGTCGAACTTGAACTGGGGAGCTGGTGATTCTCGAGCGAACTTGATGTTTTCGGGTCCAAAATCTTGCGTTTTCGCGTCATTTGCTGAGGAAAATCGAGTGTTCATCCCTCCAACCCTGTGCTACTGAGCAAACTTAGGTCGGAGAGGTCTTTTAGAGCTGTTTTAGCCGTTTAACAAAAGCGTGGGCTAATCCGGGCGAACTCGAGGTTCGTTCGGGTTAGTCCGGCTTGTGTAAACCAACATAAACGTCATTGTGCTTCCAGATATGGGATCTTGAATGATAGATGCTTCATTTCATATCAGGAAATGAACAAAACATCATCAAAAGTCCGTATCTTGTGTAGAAATCAATGTTTATCAAAGGATTTTCTCAGATCTATAACTTACAAGCCGAGATCTTGCAGATCTCGTGTTTGGGAAGCCTCTGCTAACACCAAACGAACTCGTATTGTGTAGATCTAAGCTTAAAACAGAAGTTTTGGAAGAAAAAGATGAAGATTTTCGTAAAAGAATGAGTTTTAATGAAAACGAAGGCTATGCCTTGTGCCAAAATCGTTGTAAACGTTTGTAAAACGGTGTTAAACATCGTCGTAGGTGAAATCGGTTTAATTCTTACTTAGAATACAGAGGGTTTCGGGAGCTCTGGGCGAACTTGCAGCAAGTTCAAATGAGAGAACAGAGCTTGGTATTTATAGGAGAAAGCAAAAAGGTGAGCTGGTGGAGCCAAGTTCGGCCGAAGTTGTACAAAAGTGTACAAGTTCGCGCGAACTTGTAGGATGTTGAGAGAAAGAGAGCCAAGTTCGACCGAACTTGACCTCCCTGAGGTGAAGTTCGAGCGAACTTGAGGTTTAGAAGGGATTATCTGGGCCAGTCAAGTTCGGCCGAACTTGGCAACACCAAGTTCGAGCGAACTTGACCCAAAAGTTGGGTTTTCTTCGTTTGTTTTGCGTTAAGTGTTCGTTTGGTTATTCGGTTCGTATAAGATAGTTATATTAAGCGTTTTAGTAAGCGTTAAGCGTTATACTTGATATAATAGTGCGATTTAGCGATTCAAGGGTGCGAGAGCGGTGCGATAGCGAGCGTGATCATAACCGCAACACACATAACACATAAATAACATAAAACCACATAATTAACTGCGTTTTGCGATGCAATGAGATGAGCGATGCGATTTAATAAGCGATTAGATGCGATAATAACATACAACACCATAAGTAATTAACATAAACTTTATTATTAACCGAATCTCGGGATTACAAAAGATAGATAAACGAGAAAACAAAATGAAAAGATAACGACGAATTTTTGAGCTGTTACACCATAGGCTTCTGTTCTTACCCGAACTCTATAAAAACTTTAAGATAGGCTTGGGGTACCTTTGGGGAAGCCAAATGGGCCTTGGAATCAAGCAAAAGTGCGAAAAATGCGAAAAACGAGTTTCCGGCACCATACCCGCGTAGGCAGCAAGATATGGCGTCGACAGCAAAGGAGTGTGCGTCGCCGACGCCCCCCTTGCGTCGCCGACACCCCTTCGTTTGACCATTTATCTGCTATGTTGTTTTCGTCGTTCGTACACACTAAAACAGGCATAACTTTTGAACCGTTTACATGTTTAACCTCACGTTGCTTCCTACGTGATTGTAGTTTGGTCCTCTACCATATAGAATCAAAATCTAACATCCGTACTAAGGACATTCTTGACTTATATGTTTTCGTATTAATATTCATTTACGAATTATTCGACCCGTTTATGTTTTTGTCAAACAACTCATTGTTTGAACTCAAAACTCACATGAACATTATAATTACCTAAGTTTCACATCCTTAGGAGTTTGTACTTAGGAATTTATGCGCCCGATACTCGGGATATATTAAACTCATTCGTTCCAATCAATTATACGTAATAAAACTTTATTAGTACAATTTTCATACTTTCATTGTTTATCCGTCTAATTCTACCTCAGAATCGAGTCTTATGGCTATTAACTCACGCGTCCGTTTCTCGGTTAGCGTGCTCATGTGCAATCATACCCATTTCTCAGTTATAATACCGTAGTCATTACTTAAACTATCATTCCGGTATAGAAATAAAACATCATTTTGACCCGTTCGTTCTACTAGCGAAAAATCATCGTTTTCATACATCTAAACTCTAATTGACTTCAATTATCATGCTTAAATAACTAGTAAGTAACTTTACTTAAACAAGTACAAAGTGATTCCCGAAATCACTTACCTTGAGTGTCCGTTTCGTACATGCTTCCTCATATCCTTTCCGTTAGCCTTCCATGCTTTCCCCATCTTGACATGATCCTACACTTTCATGTCATCATGGTTACCACTTTGTTAGTATAAACACGCATTCTAATATTGCATTCATTTCACATTCATATCATACATTGAACTTTACTCGTCGAATTCCAACAACACAATGTATAAGCTAGAAGTCGCATCTTTTCATTCCTCAACTAACGACTTCATTCGAGATAAACTAAATTAACATTATCTTTACTAGTAATTCTACATATCATACAATGGCACCACTTTTGCCTCTTGATCCCTACCACAAGATCAAATAGACGCATAAGGTGTACCATGTCTTCGAGCATAGAGTACAAGCTCCTAATGCACGCTTCTACCACATCATACTAACAATTCAAATTTCCACATGAACTCCATCTAAAACACACTTCACATATTAGTTTGCTAACAATTCCATCATTATTACATTCTATACATATTTACCCATTGATTAACATGTAATTCCATATATTAACCTATACTAGGCATTTCATCAAACACTTGGTGTGCGTACCACTTTCTAAGCATAATGTACAAGTGGTTTAAGCATGTTCTTCCCAAATTCATCTCATGAATCATTACATTCAAACAAAATCACATTGTCATTAATTCTACATTTTGTCTAACTATCAAAATCTATCATATAACACCTTATGCATCACAGGATCACAATATAACATCTATATGTTCATCATGATCATCATCTTCACACTCATGCAATGGGTTTCATTCTAAATCATCAAATTACTCAAAATCCTTCATAAACAATGTTTTATATGGTGATTCTAACACATATACATGATCAATTTCATTCAATTTTGTGGAATAAACATAAACCCACTTCATACAAGATCACCAATCTAAGTTTTAAGACATACCTCATGATCCCCTCGCGTTGGTGATCATTAATTCATGTTCATGCATGAATTAGAGCTTCAATTCACCCTTCAATTTCATGATTTTGGTTGAGTTAGGGTTTTGGCTCCCTTGGAGCTCCTGGTCGTTCAAGAACACACACACGAAGTGTGTGTTTTGTGTGTTGATATTTTCATATAATAACTCAACTTTCATCATATCCCACTTTAGTCCCTAGTGTTTGTCACTAAAACATAAATGGCACAACTTTCCTCCTTTAATAGTTTTCACCATACACTTAACTAGGTTAGATAGCCTAGGTATTTATTTCGTGATGTATCATATAAGAACATATAGCAAATATAAACATTCGAGTTTTGGGACGTTACAAGTCTACCCCCCTTAAAGAGGTTTCTTCCCCGAAACCTCTCTCACTTCCATTCAACATTAGTTATCTTTTCTTCCCACCACCTTCTAACTCCAAGAACCCAACCTGGAGTTCTTGTTAGTGTCGTCATCATTGTATAATGCTATTTTCTAACAAAATAAACATAATCATACGCATTGACCCTACCTTCTTAAACTTAGCATTTTACATTCATCTTCACATAAAGTCGGAATCTACCCAGAGCTCTTATTAGTGTCTCTTTCACTCTATATCGCTAGTTTCTAATACAATTCAACACTAGCAGTTCATTCATCATTCTAATGCTCGTATAACCTAAGCTTACGCCTGGTTTCTTTATTTTGAGTTTACATAACGCATTTATACCCTTACTAATCGTAATTTACACATACACATCTATGTTTAACTTCGATAGGTACATCATAATAATAAGTGACTATCCAATCTCGATTTATAATCTATTCATTTAATTGACTTCTTTCTAACAAGTCCATACTTTTCATATCATACTTTCACATAACTTTCTCATTTCCTTGACCGTGTTAGCAACGGGTCAATATACATACTTCTTCAATCTTGTACTAGTACCTACATTAGTATGATCCGTTTACAACCGATTTGATACATTCATCTCGTCTCTTAAAATTACATTCCGTACATATATTATATAGCATTTAATTATTGTCTTGTTATAGCACGAAACTACTATTTCATACTCACATATTCATGATTAACTCCAAAGTTAAACATCATTCTACGTTTCCTACACATCACACTTGGTATCTCACTCTGGCATTAGTTACATCGTTACTCATAATGAGCTTACCATAATATTTTACTACTAACATTTCTTTTTATTTCTCTCGTAGTTACACAAGAGGCCTTAATATGATCACCTGTACATATTAAATATTCTGATAAGGCTTCACTACCAGAATATCACTACTATTTCATACTTGCTTTTTCATACTTAACTCGAAATTTAAGTGTCATTCTATGTTGCTATAGTTACACTTACCATGTACCCCTTAGGTTATATTCCGCATCATTTCATTCATGTCACTTTAATTTGATACCATTAGTTCGTATGTAAGTGGTTATTCAACCAGTAACGTTCTATCTAACATCCACATATTAAACAGTTTACTAACCTTGTTGTTTTGGCACATTGCCACGACCCGTAAAATGGTTCGGCCATCTTCATCGTGAGTCCACACCATCTCCGGGGAAATCTCAATCATCCGTGTGTTGAGCTTCCGCTCGTACACATACTTTCCCAACTCTACTACCTTTATCATACCAAGAGTTCTACCACCCACATCTATAAATAAAGTATTAGTACATTTCATTCGCATTCCTTCAAGTATGACATTTATCAAATCATATTGTTTACATACTAGTCATTTCTAGATCCTTCTAAAATATTAGTTCGTTTGACCCATCATAACTGGTCAATATATAATCGTTCCTTAACATATCATTTTCATTCGCTAGTTGCATAATTTATGCAGTTTGACTTTTCAGAATCAAGTTGCAAGTTTCTTATTTATTAAATAATTGAAGTACGCGTTTGTACTTTTTTTCAATTTAGGCATACTTACAAAACATTGTTTTTAGCTTTTCTTGCAAAAATCTTCCTTCCTGTAAACACTTAAATAATCCTTCCAGGTCTTAACCCGTCATTCGCTCTGACTCCCAAGAGTCGATTGCTAACACATGTAACACACAAATTATTCAATACTTCTTTCTTTCAATCAAAATTTTAAGTTTGCGTGCAATTACAAATATTCTCTTGTGATACTATCGTCATTTATTTTATACTTACTTATATGACCCGTTTTAACTCAATCATGGTCAAACTGTCAACATATTCTTAGTTGGGTTTATTTCATCCTTTTTATGTCTTAAATCCGTCTCACATATTCAAACATATCATTCGTACTTATCATTCATTCTACGTTTTGAATCCGTTTCACGGATTCAAACATGTCATTCATACTTATATTCATTGATCCGTACTTACTTCGGATTCAACATTCTTCATTCTTATCATTCACGCTTTTCATTCTTACGTAGTACTCTCAATTTTCTGAGAGTATTACTACCCATTTTCACCAGCACGTCCACCTACTACCCATTATACTGACATACCTGCGACAATTATCACGGTCTCACGAACATCATATGCTTCTTGCGCATTGGACAGGTGCGCAATCCACATACTAGTTTCGTGCCTTCATGTAATCATCACCTTATGTCTGAATAATTAGATTTCGGCGCGTGTATCATTTTCAAACCTTTATCACTATATCATCATTGTCATTTATTTAAAAATTTCCTTCTCTCGGAAGGTTTTACCATCACCGGTACCCGCATACTAAATTTACGTACCTGGGAGGTCAATTTGTCTTATAACATGCCTTGGTGTCGGTTCTAGACCGCATTCGTGGATCATCCTCTTCAAACAACTTTTGCTTACCTTACACATAACATACCATTAACTTCTTTATATGCATAGTTAAGTACATACTTACATTCGCTTCTATCTACGGATCTTGATCGAGTCTTGGATTGTATGGGTTTCTTGTCACAATAGCACATGGGTTTGAGTTCAAGTATTTACCTTCTCATACTTGATTTCTCTCAAACCAGGGCTCTGATACCAACTTGTAAGACCCTAACACGTTTAAACCGAAAATACGCAGCGGAAATACGTACTTTAAAATTTCTTTTATTAAAATTATTCCATCCTGATTAAAAGTACTTTCTATAGTAAGTCTTAATCGATATTTACATTTTCGTTTCGTTTAATACATGAACATATCATATGTTTAAATATCGCAAGACCCCACATTCCCGTACAATCCGTATTATAACTCGATCCTCAGTCGTTTGCGTCTCTAGATGATTATGACCCATAAATCTGCACAACCTGCATTCACCACATACATTCATATTATCAGTACTTGAAACATCTAAGTATATAACTAAAAGATCACGTCGCGTTTTATCCTCCTGTAGATTCCCTTTGGATATCTTTATGAATTCGAACATTCCTTTCAAAGTCTATCCCTTGATAAGTATACGGCAATATACCTGCACTTCATTTCATACTCAACAATTCGGTTAACATTATAAATCCTTATATATTAACACCATGAACTTCTTCGTACGAGTCTCATGCTTTAGAAACGTATAAAATAATAACACATGTACAAACTGTAATAACTCGAAAATTCGATTGTTATCTTTCCACTTTGTTTTCCCGTTTATCTACCTTTGTAATCCCGAGATTCGGTTTATAATAAAGTTTATGTTAATTACTTATGGTGTTGTACGTTATTATCGCATCCAATCGCTTATTAAATCGCATGCTTATCTCATCGCATCGCAAATCGCAGTTAATTATGTGGTTTTATGTTATTTATGTATTATGTGTGTTTGTGGTTATGATTACGCTCGCTATCGCATCGCTCTCGCATACTCGAATCACAAAATCGCACTATTATATCAAGTATAACGCTTAACGCTTTACGAAAACGCTTAATATAATTATCTAATACCAACCGAATCTCCAAACCTTTAACGCGAAATAAACGAAGAAAACCCAACATTTGGGTCAAGTTCGCTCGAACTTGGTGTTGCCAAGTTCGGCCGAACTTGACTGGCCCAACTAGACTTTCAACTGCCTCAAGTCCGCTCGAACTTAACCTCCAGAAGGTCAAGTTCGGTCGAACTTGACTCAGTTTCTTCAAGAATCCCACAAGTTCGCTCGAATGCAAGTTTGGCCGAACTTGACTCCACCAACTCTCACTTTTGCCTTCACCTATAAATACTCAGCCCCATCATCTTATTTGAATTTGCTGCAACTTCGCCCAGAGCTCCTGAAACCTAAAACCCACTGTTTTCTAAGTAAGAATCAACCCGATTTCAACTACAACAACGTTTATCAACGATTTACAAAGGTTTACAACGATTTTGGCACAAGGCATTGCCTTCCTTTTCATCAAATCCCTTCTACTTACGAAAATCTTCATCTTTTTTCCATAAAACTTCTGTTTTTCACTCAGATCGAGCAAAACCTTTTAAACATTGATTTTTACACAAAATACAAAATACGGACTTTTGGTGATGTTTTGTTCATTTTCTGATATGAAACGAAGCATTTATCATTCAAGATCCCAGATCTGGAAGCACAAGGACGTTTATGTTGGTTTACACAAGCCGGGCTAACCCGAACGAACCCCGAGTTCGCCCGGATTAGCCCACGCTTTTGTAAAACGGCTAAAACCGCTCTAAAAGACCTCTCTAACCCAAGTTTGATCAGTAGCACATGGTTGGAGGGATGAACACTCGATTTCCTCAGCAAACGACGCGAAAACACAAGATTTTGGACCAGGAAAACATCAAGTTCGCTCAAGATTGCACTGATTTTTGACAACAAGCTAGTCAAGTTCGCTCGAACTTGCCCTCTAAGGGACAAGTTCGAACGAACTTGAGTAAACATGCTCAAGTCTTCATCAGAAAAACCTTCAAGTTCGCTCGAACTTGCAAAGGTTCTCAGGAACCTTCACAAGTTCGGCCAAACTTGTCTCATCCTTCAATATTACCCACAAGTTTGCCCGAACTTGACTCCCAACTCTGCAAAACATAGCAAGTTCGCTCGAACTTGTATGTTTACATACAAGTTTAGCCGAACTTGTCTACTGCCCAACTCTAACTTCACCGTTTCAGCTTTTCGGAAGACTGATGCACTTCTGTTCGTTTACAGGCTGATCCGGCGCACTCCGCAACTCCTCGCAGATCTCCCTAAAACGCACCCATAGTGAGTATACTTGACCCATTTTTCGCTTTAATGCACTTTTTTGGGTGTTACATACGTGTCTCTATCAAAATCACATCACAATCAAACTGTCTATCACACGCGAATAATCTGATTGTATATGCTCTATACGTGATACTAGAAACATGCGACTAGGACTTATTTTCGTTAACTTGCCTCCTTAGCTAGTATGGTACTATAGTGTGGCTAACACCCGACGGGGTCTAGTTAGGATGGACGCGCAAGCCTTTTCACGGCAGTTAGCATGAGAAATAAGCCTATGCTTTGTGGACGTGTTTTGGTGTATCATGATATGTAATTAGACTATTTCGCGAACGGTTTCTCTATTATGCTAGTATTAATCAAACCTGTATGCTCACCTTTATTTAATTGTATTGACTTGTATTTTAACGTATGTAACAGTTGAGGATTTGTAGCTTGGATGCTTTGGATGTGGTTTTGCGTAGTTTTGTTTTGTTTAGAACGGATGTACTAAAATCTAGGGGATATCGAACCTTGTTGTTTTTGTGGGAGAACTTAGATTCTGTAATGATTGTTTAAAATGTTATATTAATGGTATGGGACGTTAATGTTTGAATGATATTGTTAAATGATTGTTATGGAATTCTCGCGAGACAATCTGGTCGCCTAGTGCCACTACCCGATGATTCCGCCATCGTTGGGGTGTGACACAAATGATCTATTCCAACTCTTGCGTGTATATAAAAGATCTTCTACGAACTTATATACCTCCCTACCAAATCTATTACATAAGTTCTATATGCTTACTTAACCATTAAGTGCATCATAAACACATCATCATGTATATATAATAAGACTCTTACTTATAAGATTTAACCAAATCGTGTCAACCACATTTACATAATCTAGTTTACATATCACGTGTTCGTACACATTCCATAGGCTTCCGTTCTTACCCGAACTCTATAAAAACTTTAAGATAGGCTTGGGGTACCTTTTGGGAAGCCAAATGGGCCTTGGAATCAAGCAAAAGTGCGAAAAATGTGAAAAACGAGTTTCCGGCACCATACCCTCGTAGACAGTAAGATATGGCGTCGCCAGCAAAGGAGTGTATGTCGCCGACGCCCCCTCGCCGACGCCCCTTCGTTTGACCATTTTTATGCTGTGTTGTTTTCGTCGTTCGTACACACTAAAACGGGCATAACTTTTGAACCGTTTACCCGTTTAACCTCACGTTTCTTCCTACGTGATCGTAGTTTGGTCCTCTACCATATAGACTCAAAATCTAACATCCGTACCAAGGACATTCTTGACTTATATGTTTTCGGCTTAATATTCATTTACGAATTATTCGACCCGTTTATGTTTTTATCAAACAACTCATTGTTTGAACTCAAAACTCACATGAACATTATAACTTCCTAAGTTTCACATCCTTAGGAGTTTGTACTTAGGAATTTAGGCGCCCGATACTCGGGATACATTAAACTCATTCGTTCCAATCAATTGTACGTAATAAAACTTTATTAGTACAATTTTCATACTTTCATTGTTTATCCATCTAATTCTACCTCACAATCGAGTCTTATGGCTATTAACTCACGTGTCTGTTTCTCGGTTAGCGTGCTCATGTGCAATCATACCCATTTCTCTGTTATAATACCGTAGTCATTACTTAAACGATCATTCCGGTATAGAAATAAAACATCATTTTGACCCGTTCATTCTACTAGCAAAAGATCATCGTTTTCATACATCCAAACTCTAATTGACTTCAATTATCATGCTTAAATAACTAGTAAGTAACTTTACTTAAACAAATACAAAGTGATTCCCGAAATCACTTACCTCGAGTGTCTGCTTCGTACATGCTTCCTCATATCCTTTCCGTTAGCCTTCCATGCTTTCCCCATCTTGACATGATCCTATACTTTCATGTCATCATGGTTACCACTTCGTTAGTATAAACACACATTCTAATATTGCATTCATTTCACATTCATCTCATACATTGAACTTTACTCGTCGAATTCCAACAACACAATGTATAAGCTAGAAGTCGCATCTTTTCATTCCTCAACTAACGACTTCATTCGAGATAAACTAAATTAACATTATCTTTACTAGTAATTCTACATGTCATACAATGGCACCACTTCGCCTCTTGATCCCCACCACAAGATCAATTAGACGCATAAAGTGTACCATCTCTTCGAGAATAGAGTACAAGCTCCTAATGCACGCTTCGACCACATCATACTAACAATTCAAATTTCCATATGAACTCCATCTAAAACACACTTCACATATTAGTTTGCTAACAATTTCATCATTATTACTTTCTATACATATTTACCCATTGATAAACATGTAATTCCATATATTAACCTATACTAGGCATTTCATCAAACACTTGGCGTGCGTACCACTTTCTAAGCATAATGTACAAGTGGTTTAAGCATGTTCTTCCCAAATTCATCTCATGAATCATTACATTCAAACAAAATCACATTGTCATTAATTCTACATCTTGTCTAACTATCAAAATCTATCATATAACACCTTATGCATCACAGGATCACAATATAACATCTACATGTTCATCATGATCATCATCTTCACACTCATGCAATGTGTTTCATTCTAAATCATCAAATTACTCAAAGTCCTTCATAAACAATGTTTTTTATATGGTGATTCTAACACATATACATGATCAATTTCATTCAAATTCGTGGAATAAACATAAACCCACTTCATACAAAATCACCAATCTAAGTTTTAAGACATACCTCATGATCCCCTCGTATTGGTGATCATTAATTCATGTTCATGCATGAATTAGAGCTTCGATTCACTCTTCAATTTCATGATTTTGGTTGAGTTAGGGTTTTGGCTCCCTTGGAGCTCCTGGTCGTTCCAGAACACACACACGAAGTGTGTGTTTTGTGTGTTGATATTTTCATATAATAACTCAACTTTCATCCTATCCCACTTTAGTCCCTAGTGTTTGTCACTAAAACATAAATGGCACAACTTCCTCCTTTAATAGTTGTCACCATACACTTAACTAGGTTAGATAGCCTAGTTATTTATTTCGTGATGTATCATATAAGAACATATAGCGCATATAAACATTCGAGTTTTGGGGCGTTACACCGCCACAACTACCCACCACTGTCGCCACCCTTCAACATCGACTACCGGCACCCGCCACACCTACCCACCACTCTAGCCACCCTCTGCCATCGACCACTGGCGCCCCCACCGACCACCACCACCACCACTATCGACCACCGTCACCGCCACCAACCGTCACCGCCGCCACCCACGGCCACCGCTACCACCCACTAACGCCACCCATTGCCGATTTTATGTCTTCGTCTTTACCTTCCTACCATACAACACTAAATAATAATTCAATCCATTCCCACATGGTAAACTCATACGGTAACCAAGCAAGACCATGTCATTGTAATGATGCATTTCATTTCTTTGTCCATTCCATTAGCTCGTCTATTCTATTACCTAATACCAAACAAACCATTAATCTTGCTATCCCATTTGTTTTTGTGTTTAAATAAAGTTTTCGTTGCCTTAGAAAATGTATACATCCGGAAGACATTAATTTTGTATCTTGTATTTAAATGGTAGTAATTGGTTTTGTTTGTCGTAAAACAAACAACATGCTTTCGAGAAACATACAAGTGACACCAGAATCTGTAAAATAAAGAATGTATTTTTTATTAAATTTTTTAATGATGTACGTAAAACAAAGAATGTTTTTCTTTATTAATTTTTTTAATGATGTACTTATAGTTGTTGTTTCCATCGAATTGATTTTAGTGTGCAATATGATGGATCAATATTGAGAAGAATGATTGTTTAAATATATTGAAAAGACAACTTTGAAAAGGTTCTAAAGTTCCCACATTCATAGTCACAGGTCGCGACCAGGGGTGCAAACGAGCTGATCCGAGCTCGAGCTCGGTTAATTTATAAGAGCTCGGCTCGATTCGAGCTTTATTTTCAAAGCTCGAGCTCGGTCGTCGGTATTTTCTCAAGCTCGAGCTCGGCTGGGGCTCGCATCGTTTATTATCTATTAATTAATATATTAAATAAAATAATATAAATAATATACTTTTTAGGCTCGCGAGCTCGATAAGTGAAGCTCGGGCTCGTTTACTAAATAAGCTTATTTTTAGGTTCGAGGTCGGCTTGTAAACAAGTTTAAATAAACTCGGGCTCGTTTACACCAAGGCTCGACGAGCCTAACGAGCTTCACATGCGATGCTCGAGCTCAGGCTCGATAAACAACAAGCTTTATTTTAGGCTCAAACTCGCTCGAGTTCGAGCTTGATAAGACTCGACTCGTTTCGAGCTTTCTCGAAGTGATCTCGAGTAGCTCATGGTAGGTAGCACTTGTGTTCTTTTTCTTTTTTCATATTTTTTATATATATTTTTTTAATTTTACAAGCATTTTTCCTAGATAGTCACATTGATAAGTTAGAAAGCACCAAAGCAGTGGCGGATATGATGGTGTGCGGGGAGAACCTCCACACAAGGCTCGTGATTTCAAGAGGGACGTAACTTAAAAAATCCGGTATATATATGTTATTTTTTAAATAGTAAACACATACCAATTCCAATATAGGTCTATTTATAAATCATTTTTATGGTTTAGAATTTAGCTCACCTGGTATTAGGTTTATTGAGTTCAATACTAATTTGATTTTTAAAACAAATAAAAATAATATAACATTACGAAAGGACACATTTTTTCAAACTCGAACATGGTACGTGAATTCTTAGAGACGACTCTGCGTTATAAATTCTTTATGAAATATTTAAGGCATTTTAAAATGAAAACTTGGGCCATTTAACCATGAATTATTTAAGCTTAAATGTTTGGATGGACCACGTGTAATTTGGATTTTGTGAATTCCTATTAGGTGATGTACTCGTGGAAAAAAAAAACAAAAACCTCAAATCGTCTCATAGTGACATGGTTTGCATTGCATTATTATAATTTTATAATAACGAGGCAAACTTTTATTTTCAAATTATCAAAAAATAAACACTTCAATTGGCTTAGAAATAATATTTTACGGATTAAAGGTCATTTAGTTATTTAAATAAGAGTACATTAGATAGATGGTCTTATAGCATGTATGTTTTTGTTGTTTTCATGTAGATTTAAGACTACACAGCTTGACAGATTACAACGTGTTTGATCTTCTGTAGTGGAACGAGTGAGTGTTGGGTGTTTCGGTGTTAAGAGAGGGGTATGCCAGAGACGTAACCTAACTTTTTTTTTTTTTTTTTTACAGTGGAAGGAAGGCATCAAGAATTCTTTTGAGAAGTCAGACGTTTGTTATGGGTAGATATTTTGGCAATCAAATGTTTACATAAAATAATAGGAACGTAAATTCATTAAATATTGGGTAATCACTCGTGCCAAAATTTGTCAAAAAGCAATATTCATAAGTTCAATTTGTAACGTAAATGAACAATGTCTATCAAAAGTAACAAACCATTGGTATACTACCTCTTGATTCTTATATTAGCAATTGCTAGTATTATATTGTCAGCTAACGTTCTTCGCGGAGACATTCTGGTGTTAATTGGGCGTACTACACAACCAACCAAATATGAAGAGTTTAAATTCAATATGGTGTAGGTTATCGTGTATTTATTCTAGAAAATCTAGAATTGTTATTAAAAAGTAATAATAAATAGATAAAACATAGTTAGCTAAAGAGTGTGAACCATGATCCATGATGTTCCCATGTAATAAACACACAAATGGTATTGAAGGAACAAAACTACATTTTACCAAAAGAAATATTAAGGACATCTTCATGTCACACAACGGTAGTAATTGGTTTTGTTTGTTGTTAAACAATTATTGTTTCCCATATGATCAAATTTGAATAAGGGAGTGCACAATTGATGTTTTTCATTTTGAGAGAAAACTCCAAGTTAATCCATCATCATTTTTCCAAGCTTCTTCTCTGGTCTTATTATTAATCTTCTATATAGAGCAACTAGTCTTATTTCCCCTTATGATTAAAGTTGATCATGCTGAACACATTTGCTAAAAACTATACTTACTAAATATAATCGCCAATGAGGTGGTGGTGGAGTGGCATGGGAGAGAGTTGGTGTTCTAAAGAACCCAAGTTCAATTCTTGCTCTCCCCATTATTTTCTGCGGCGCCTGGTGATGATGGGAGACTAGGCGAGTAGGTGGTGATCGCTAGTTCGATCCTTTAATTGAGCTGGTTTTACCTCAGCGCACTGTCATGCCTTCGAGCGAGTGTTCACGGGCTTCGGCCCTAGGTGAGGGTTTTCCCCGGTTCGGTGGCGAGTGCATCCCGATGTGGTGAATTTCGTCAGTAACCCATTTGAAGGATTCGTTTCTGATCAATATTTGTTAGCTTTTGACTTTTGAGTGAGTTGGGTCAGATGGTTGAGGGAGGATTCGAGCAACGAAGAAGAAGCAATAAGGATGAAGTTGTCGGGGTTGGATCTTTCAAATATTTTTTACAAGTATAGTGAGAAGCAGACATTAATTTTAGTATGTTATTTAAGTTTTTTATGATAAGGATTAGAAGTGTTACATTTTCACCACTGTAAGATCAGATGATTAAAATTAGGCCTCTAAACGAATTATACAAACACGAATAGGGTAAGTTCATGTTTGTTCATCTACTTTAACGGAACACACAACATTCAATTAAACATTTTTTTGTGTTCATGTAGGGTTGGTTTTTTTTATTTGAAAAGGAACATGCTCATCTTCGTTCATGTTCGTTCGTTAAATATCTAAACAAACTATTCACAAACATAAACGAATACAAACAAACATAAACAAACACAAACAAATAAGTATAACACAAACACACACACTATATGATAATACAATTTTACATAATTTTAAGAGTTTAACTTTTAAACCAATTCCTGTCTACGATTTTTAAACAACCATGCCTATTCATACTTTAAAAAAAAAAATACATCATAAAAACGAGGATTTACTTCTATTGTTACGTGATTACAAGTGCCTGTGTTATTTGCCGCATCGCGCGTGCACCCCTTTAGCATACACACACACAAACAATCATGTACTGAAATTTGGTATTAAAATTTACGTGAACATAAACAATGTACAGGTTCAAATGTAAATAAATAAACACAAATAAACAAATATAAACAAACGTTCACAACGTAAACGAACTAATAAAAGATGTGTTCATGTTTGTTTAGTAACACTTTGTTCGTGAGTTTACCATAGGAAATAAAAGAAGAGAAAGATATAACTACATTTCGTGTTCCCGAGTTCAAACGAAAAGAAAAAAAGTAAAAAACCGAGTTACCAAGTTGAAAGAAAAGAACAGAAATGTATAACTCGCAATTACACCGTCGACGAGTTTTATAATAGGTTAAGGAGTATAAAATGGTTCAGGACAAAACCTTATATTTCTCTTCCTTCCATTAAAAAAACTATAAAACAAATATTTTCCACCTTCTTCCACGAGTAAACTCGGAAACACACCATTACTTAAATGAATAATAAGATTTGTTTATATTCTTCCGTTTATTAAATAAACGATCGTCATCGTCTAATCGAACTTCCGCCATCATGTTTGATTCGTTAAGCGACATAAAAAAAACTTAAAATTTGTTAACATTTACATTGAAACCACCTCACACACAAACGTATCATCCAATTTTAGCCTGTAACAAAGGAGTTTTTTTCCTATATTTATTGGGTTTTCTCCAAAATTGGTGTATAGACATTATGTCTAATAGAGATGGATATGATCGGGTAATTCTCCCGAAGACACGATAATAATTCTATGGTCTGTCAGTGATCCAAATTTGTTGCGAAAAAAAAACTTAGCGTTACAACAATTCCTAAACAAGTGTCTTAATCAACTTAGGTCTGGCAGAATTAGGGGATAATACATACACCACCATAACTCCACTCAATCACACAATCAAAATTACTGCAAATCCTTTCAAATCCACACGATTCATTCAATTCATTCACAAATCAAACCGTTAGATCTCAAATTCACACCTCACAAACTCCAGATCTGCAACCAAATCACTGTAATGTTCACAATTTCATGATTATTTCATGAACCGATGACGTCATCAGGTAGATAAGACGACGTCGTTACAGGCGGTGGTGTAAAATGAACGTCAGTCATCCGTCGGTGCATCCGGTTGAAGCGGCGCCGTTGCCTCCGGTCGACGGACGCGCCGTTGTGCCGCCGCGAGTGAGGATGAAGGTGATTCAAGGTATGCCGGGGACGATCGGCGGTTTAAGCTTGCGGTTTTGTCAGTTTGCGTACGCCGTCGTTTCGCTTGCGGTTATGGCGTCTACTAGTGATTTTCCGTCGGTTACGGCCTTCTGGTAAGTTTCTTGATCTGTTTTGTTGGTGAATGTGTTTAGGTTTTGGAGATTTTATTGTTTTAATTTGTTTTTTTTTTATTATTATTTTATTAGTTGATGATGTAGATATGTAATTGATGACAATTTGATGTTGAAGTAGAATTATGTTGTTGATTGTTTAGGTAGTGAGTTTTGGAAACTAGTAGGTGATGCAACATGTTACAAGGAGATTTAGTTAATTTTTGTGAAAGTTATTGTTATTGGAGTGAAATTTGGAAATTCTGATGTGTTTTGGTTGATTGAATGAGAGAGAAGGATATAGAATGGATAGAATGAACTACTAACAGCTGTGTCATCAGTAGAAGATATTATTTAAATCACCAGGGCTGATTTCAAATCTGTACAAGGAAATCTAGTTGATCTTGTAAAAGTTTGTGTTACATGTTAAAATTGGAAGTTATAACATATTCTGTTTGATTGAATGAGAGAGAAGTATCTAGAATGGACACAATGAACTTCTAATAGCTGTGTCATCAGTGGAACAAAGCATTTAACTCACCAGTGTGATTTCGGTGATTTAAATTCGTATAAGGATATCCAGTTTATCTTGTAATAGGTACTGTTACAAGAGTAAAATTTGGAAATTATGATATATCCAGTTGATCTGAACTGCTAACAGCTGTGAAATCAATAGAACAAAGCAATTAAATCTGCAGTGGTGATTTCATTATGAATATTATAATCATGAGGCTGCTTTAAGTGTAGGCAGGATGCTACTTGTGCAATAATCAGATCAAGAACCAATTAATTAAGATTATGATGATTAGTCATTATTCTGGTAGGGGAAGACATAGCCTTTTGAAAATTTCTAATTATCATTGTGAATAAGTTGGATAAAAGTGACGTTATAAGTTATAACTCCTATGAATCCCTAACTTTGATGCTAGAAGTAGGGGAAGACTGATTATATGGACTGTTCGTGTGTAATTTACATTTTACAACAAATAAAAATGATTGCTTTAGATATACCACTATATGTATATGCTGCACATTACTTTCTATAACTCTGCAAGCATGGATTATTGTTAATTAAAATCATTTAATGAAACCTTTTACATGTTTGCCATCTCAGCTACCTTGTTGCTGCTGTTGCCCTTCAGAGTATGTGGAGCCTATCACTTGCTATTCTTGACATTCATGCTCTTTTGGTTGGCCGGACCTTGCAGAACTATAGAGTTGTTAGTCTCTTTTCTATCGGTGACGGGGTAAGATTAGTTACTGCTAATAATTCTACTATTAAGTGAGATTGATCATTATACACCGTTCACCACTAATCTATATACATATCAAATAGGTCCTGTGATATGAACTCTTAAAATTAATAATAAAGTAATACAGTATATTTTTAGATTGTGTCATGTCTAGCTCATGATTTAGCATAGGAGAATTCAGAATGTCAGTTTAAGTGATCTTGCTTTATGATATATTAATAAATATTAAATTATTAGGGGCAATTACATATATCCCCCTGCAAACTTAATAAATTACATATTTACCCAATGCAAAAATTAAATTACATATTTCCCCTTCCCAAAAACTACAAATATCAAATATACCCATTTCCTTAAAAAATAGATTAGAGAATGACTATTTTGCTCTTTTTTTTTAACTAAACCATAATATTTTCAAATTAACCAGTTTTAAATAACACTTTTTAGCAAAATTTTCTTTTTTCTTTTCATTTTTATACGTTATATTTCATTTTTCTTTTCGTTATCAGTTTTTTTTCTTTTTTCTTTTCAGCAATCAACCAAAGTGTACATAAACACATTTGATTAGTCTATACAGATAATCCATACAATTAGAGTTGTATTTGAAAAAGGATACGAGAGAGTCGTGTACAACTGTAATCTTCTGATTCCTCCATACCGCTCAGGCGCTCAACCCATCATCTCTTACCCATCATCTTATTACTTAACATGCACCCAGTGGTTGTTCTTGTCGGTTATCGTTCCTGGTGTGTCGCCGAACGTCGTTCGTCCCTGGTGCGTCGTTGGACGTCGGTTCTCGTCCCTGGTGCATCGTCGGACGATAGTCTTCTCGTTGGTGCATCGCCGGAATTTAGTCTTCTCGTCAACGCTGTTCTTTTTGCCGGTGTTCTCTTGCCGGCTGCCTGTCAGTAGTCTTCTAGGATGTATGTCGAGGGGTCATGGGAATCATAGGGATTGAAAGGGTCATAGTTTTTATTGTTTGGAAGGGTATTTATGTCTTTTTGTTACATGGAGGGGAAATATGTAATTAAGTTTTTAGATTGGGGGGGATATAGTGTAATAATCCCTATTAAATAAAACTATTTAGGATATTATATATATTTGAATACACTTGAGATGACTTCAGACTCGGTTTATTATTTTGTCAAATTAGTTACATCTTTTAACTTTAAAGCTTAAACCATCAGGATAAATGGATGTATCCTCTCAAAACTTGGTATGATATTTGTAATAAGAAGTCATAATACTAAATATTCTTATTTCAAGTATCAACTTGATGACAATTATACGCTTTTTTTAAAACTTACATTGGGATATGATATTTTGGAGTGCAAGGAGAAAGAGAAGGGTATAATGGGTCATATTATAAATTGTATTTAGTAAATGGATATATTTGATATAATTTTTTGGAGGGTATCATATATTATAAATTATTAATATAAGTTTTTTTTTTCCTATAATGGTTATAGTAGTTATTTTAGTAAAAAAGGGTATATATGATTTAAGTTTTTTTGTCGAGTAAATATGTGACTATGCAAGTTTGCGCTTTCATAGGTATATATAATGCATGCAGCTTGTCTGAAATTGAAACCATTGTCTTTTATTTGCAGGTGACATCAACTCTTACATTTGCAGCAGCATGTGCATCTGCTGGTATTACAGTTCTCATCGGTAATGATCTCGGTCTGTGCTCCCAAAATCACTGCAAGCAGTTCGAGACTGCTACTGCTATGGCCTTCCTTAGCTGGTTTGCTGCATTACCCTCGTTTCTTCTCAACTTTTGGTCACTGTCATCCCGTTAATCATGAAATAAAACCGTCATTTAAAACTCTCTTTTTTTGTCATCATCACGCCATTCGTGTTTGTGTAGTTTGTGTGGCTTTTATTGTTTTGATTTAAAGAAGGATGTCGTGGGCCCATTGATGTATATACGCGTGTTTAGTTCGTGGATTTGAATGCAACAGAGGAAGTTAAGTTCGTGTTTTTTGGTCTGTCAATCTCAAGACAATTGCTGCCTATACATCTAAATCTTACATATTGTTTACGAGCAATTTTTATGAGGAAAAAGGACTACATCTATTATTATAACATTTTCATACATATAGCCATGAAACTCACAACTATTTTTGTAGTCTGATAATTTATTTTCATACATATAGCCATGAAACTCGCAACTATTTTTCTAGTTGCACCAGTATAAAAGTAGATACTCGAATCCAATCCGTTTCAGATCGAATTTTTTATGTACGACGAAAACATCTTTTTAAAAGTACACAAGTAGACTAAAATGTATTTTAGGAACTCACGTTTATTTAATGTGAAAGTATGATTAAACGTTCTGAAAGCGATAGTTGATGTTCACTATCCGTACGAAGAATGAGTAGACAGCCATTAATGTGCTAATATTTTCGCTCTTGATTCAAACGATGCATTAGCGAAAGTGATGTTTTTTTTTATCGTAAACTCTATATTCAATAAATATAGACAAAAGCTAGCAAGAAATTGGAGATCCCAACAATTGCACAAATAACATCATGAAATTAAAATCACACCATCCCACTTTAAGATATGAAATTTAGGCCTGTTTTTAATCCGTAAGAAAGCTTCCTCGATCTTGTCAACCGTTACCGTGAAAGGGATAGAATTATTGTTGAACTCCCTTTCACTTCTGTCCTATATATATTCCAGTGTTGTAAACAGGTTTGCGTCGATGGCCTTCTTCCAACCCTTCGACCCTGGGATGTGTTGGACTGTATGCAACAGATCTCGGCATTAACTTACCAAGGTTGGGATAGGTAACAAACTGAGTCACGCAAAAAACATTCCACCAGAACGTTGAGTCGAAAAGCATGACACAAGGTGACCAGTAAACTCCTGATCTACCACATATGTTGCATACCAGACCGTCAATGTAAACCCCGCAAATGTTAAAAGCATCCTATCCATCGTCGCTCCAAAAAAAGTAGTTAAACAGGGGGAACCCAACTGTTCCACTAAAGTGTCCCAGGTTGCGATCCACGTTGAACCTTTCACCATCGACTTCCTTCCACCTCCATTGATCGTTATATTCAGAAAGTTTCAAATTGCCAAGGATCTTCATAATTTTGCCAAGTCGGTCCCACTCTTCGTCACTGTTTGGATCTCTCTTCCATCTCCAAGACCATTGTATCACATCTCCCGTTTTCATATAACAGCCGAACCATTGCGTTATGTTAGCCACTACTCTACAAGTATAAACTTTCCGAAGGCACCTTCAACCCAATTGGCTACCCAGAAAAGTGTATTTTTGCCATTCTCCACATGCCCTTTTAAAGCACCCCAGATGACGTTCCTATCGTTCATACGAAGAACTAGTAAAAAGCCATTAATGTGGCTGCTAGTGTTCACTCCTGATCCAAACTATACATGAATAAAGTCATTATTGTGGTTGTGTTGATGTTAAATCTTGATCCAAATGATACATGAGTACATATCAGACTGGAAAACACAAACGCGTACAAGGTACAAGCCTAATGTATCTTACTAAAGCTATATGGGAACATTTTAGCTGTTTATTTCCATCGCTTTTGTACCAAATAACCATTACACTAACCAACAAAGAAACCAAAAAACAGAGGCACAATACACAGGTTACGAGGGAGATTATCACCATGAAAAAGGGCTTGCTCCCAACAAAAATATTTCATTTTCCACATCTTTCACCCACTGACACACCCGGTTGCATATCCGAATCGCCACACCCTACAAAATTTAACTTACCAACCTTCAGTCTTAAGTTGCAAAAGAGAAATATAAAAGATACCCATATAAAAAACTTGCATAAAATCATATTTACCGAATCAAAAACGTTATCATTATACACCCATCTCATAAAATATAATTTGTCATATGACTTAATTATACTTTCTTTATCCTTGCATTGTTTCAAGGAAAGGGTATAAATGTCATGAATTCGAAAGTGAGTACATCTGATATTATGTTTTTTTGTTGGGTAAATATGACATTACACGAAGTTTTGAGAAGATATATAAAATTATCATACAAAAAAAAGTTAACCTTATCTGCAAGAGGATCAAAAGCTGCATAAAGTTCAAAATCCTGTGTAACCCAGCACAGTAAAACTGCAAAAGGAATATAATAACTATAAATTTAGTTACACAAACATTAATCAAGAAATACCTTCTGTAAATTTAGAAAAACGATGATGCATATATATGTTAAAAAAAAGATAAGAATATTTTACCATAGTTTTCATCCCTTCTGAACTGAGTTTTATGGGGGCCTATCCCTTTATCATGCATGGAAGCATAAACTCTCTGGTACGCTCTATACAATCTGCAAAAAGAAATAAAATCAAATTGATACTCGATAACTAAAAAATAGAGTAAAATGCCATTTTCGTCCCTATGTATACAATCTGCAAAAAGAAATAAAATCAATTGATACTCGATTACTAAAAAATTAGAGTAAAATGCCATTTTCGTCCCTATGTATACAATCTGCAAAAAGAAATAAAATCAAATTGATACTCGATTACTAAAAAATAGAGTAAAATGTCATTTTCGTCCCTATGAGTTTTAGCCAGTTTTGCGACTTTCGTCTAAGGTTTGTTTTTCCACATCTGGATCCAAAAGGTTTGAAATCTTGTCATTTTCATCCGGGCTCGTTAACTCCACCCATTTTTCTCCGTTAAGTCAGGGGTATTTTCGCTCTTTTTGTTAACTTAAAGGGCAATTAGGTCTTTTTCACTTTATGTACAAGCATTTAGCATAGTGTACAAGACCGAACTGCCCTTTAAGTCAACAAAAAGTCGAAGATACCCCTGACATAAAGAAGAAAAATGGATGGAGTTAACGAGCCAGATGAAGATGACAAGATATGAAACCTTTTGGATCCAGATGCGGAAAACAAAACCTTTGGACAAAAGTCGCAAAACTGATCAAACCTTAGGGACGAGAATGGTATTCTATTCCTAAAAAATATAATCAGGGTATTGCGGAATTTAGCTAAAAAAAGAATAACCTTTTCTGTTGTGAGGGTGAGCTGATTGGAGATGCAAACTCAGAAGATACATATTGATCAAGGTAAATACTGCGATAAATGAAGTGCAAGAGTCCAGCTGGACCACCTATACCTACAACTGATTCAGGTTGTCGTCTTTGATTTTGATGGAATAAAGATCCGGATCGAGCAGACGGGTCAACGGGCAAACGGTCAATATGCAAGCCACCTTCGGACATGGATCTTTGAACTTCGTTTAGAACGTTTGACTTTGAAAGAACTGTTTCAACTTGTATCCTATACATAATAGTTTAAATGACTAAAAATAATAATACATAGAGTCTGATTAATGTACACTAAAGAAAGAGTAAAGCACACAAATGGTCCCTGTGGTTGACTATAATTTTGGATTTGGTCCGTAGCT
The DNA here is from genome assembly GCA_947069175.1 of Scalesia atractyloides. Lineage (NCBI taxonomy): Eukaryota > Viridiplantae > Streptophyta > Magnoliopsida > Asterales > Asteraceae > Scalesia > Scalesia atractyloides. The sequence continues at coordinate 79,334,978 of CAMTDV010000004.1, read as the reverse complement.
TTCTAAAAGTACATGGATGGTCCCTGCGGTTTGCACTTTGTAATGCATTTGGTCCCCAACTTTTGCCATAAGCCCAAAAGTACATGGATGATCCCTGTGGTTGGCACTTCGTAACGCATTTAGTCCCTAACTTGGATAGGTTAAAACCTTTAGATTGTTAGCTGGGATTAAATACGTTACAAAATGCAAACCACAGGGACCATCCGTGTACTTTTGAAAAGCTAGGGACTAAAACCAAAATTATGGTTAACCACGAGAACCATTCGTGTACTTTACTCTAAAAAAACTACACATTATGACCTACTACTCAAATCAGCCATTTTGCCACAATTTTTGGACATTAAAAAAAAACTTGCCTGCATTCTTTAAGATGGAAAAAGGCTTGTGAACTTGCTGTGAGTAATATCAAGTACGTATCAGCCTGCAACATATATAATGTTGAAGTCACTTAATCTCCCATATACTTTGTAGATAAATACAATGTGATAAAACGTTCTAAACATATAGTCTATATTTTCGTCTTATAACGAACAACACAAATTAACAAGATTCTGCTATGTAAGCACTTAAGTTGTGGAAGGATAATACTCCAAAAGTTGTGATTCACTCACATCAAGATAATGAACGTAAGCATATAGAAATGCCATAGGGTTGTATCTTGGCAAACATATTGGTGAAAAAGATTCAGATGTCCTGCATCGAGTTAAATATTTTGCAATGTCAGTACCCTATATATCTCACATAAATGGGTCATATTAATCTCTAATAGATCAAAAGTCACTTAAGAGTTTTACTACGTTTGATGTATAAAGACCTCTTTAATAAGTAGATGCGAAAAAGCATATTGAACTGAAATAAAGTTTTTTTTTTAAATGTAATCGTATTTAAGTATTTAACACACTAATTAGATTAAAGATATCTAAAACTTTTGGACAAAAGGAATTTTGTGTCAACCTGACCCAACCTGTTTTGACTGGTACAAATTTAACGGTTTTGACATATTCCCTAATGAGCCGGACCCGCCCAATTTGCCACCTCTGAGTTTATTCTAGAGTAAAAAGCCATTTTCGTCCCTGAGGTTTGGCCAGTTTTGTGACTATCGTCCAAAGGTTTGTATTTACGCATCTGGGTCCAACAGGTTTGAAATCTTGCTATTTTAATCCGGCTCGTTAACTCCATCCATTTTTCTCCGTTAAGTAAGGGGTATTTATGTCCTTTTTGTTAACTTAAGGGGCAAGTCGGTCATTTTCAGGGGTTTTGGGTCTTTTTATATATAAAGTGAAAAGGACCAAATTGCCCTTTAAGTTACCAAAAAAGACGGAAATGCCCTTGACTTGACGGAGAAAGATGGATGGAGTTGACAAGTCTGATGAAAATGGCAAGATGTCAAACCTTTTGGATCCAAATGCGGAAAAACAAATCTTTGGACGAAAGTCGCAAAACTAGCCAAACCTCAGGGACAAAAATGGCATTTTACTCTTTATTCTATGACATAAAGTAGATAGAAAGAAACAAACTTACCTAAAAGATTCAGATGACATGACGAAGTTAGCCAGCAGCAACATATCATCAGGATGAAGTGATGATTTCTGCAAGCCTACCAGACTAACAACCTGCATTTTAGTTATATAAGGATGATATCCAGTATCCGACAAACTAAAAAAAATATAAATTTATTTATTTGTAGAAGGCATTCACATAAAAGTTATGGCTGTAAAAACCTTGTCTTTGCACATCAATATCGCAAAAACGACACCCGTATCAGCAACATCTTGCATAATAGCACCTGCAGCTTGCCTTGTAGCGTAAGCAAGGGGAAGACAAGTGTATGCATGAAGAAAAGTAGCAGGGTTCCTGATACAAATAGTTATTCACTTTAAGCCATCGAGATGATTTAAAACTAAAATTCATGATGACATATTTTATAAAAAGTGGACCAGAGTAAATAAAGAAAACAAACTGGCTGAAAGAGTGAATGAGAGAAGAAAAAACGGCATCTGTTCCTCCGAGCAAAGGAGTCATGTCAAATTTAGGATTTTTCTCAAAACATCTATCGACAGATCTTGTAAGAATAAGTATCATCTGCAGTAATGTCAATGATATAATGATGTACAATTATATTAATATTATATGTGATAAACATTTCATACAACCCAAAGGGTAGTTAAGGAATTTTACCTGACCATAAAGAAGCTCAAGTTGCCCTCGTAGTGATTCATAAGGTTCTTCTGTACAGCTTATGCAAACTAAATAAATTGGTCCTTTAACTAGAAAAACCACCTGGTGTTTTCCCGCCCTTACCAATTTGACACAATCGCCCCTGAGAAATTGAAAGAGCAAACTATTAATAACTCCTCCATCAAAATAATAATATCAATAACTACATAATGATAAGGTGAAAGAATCATACACCATTTGTGTGCTTAACATACATCATTATGCATCGTAGGTGTATTTAGTTGAATCCATGACTTCTTTATTATTGTTTCTTTGATTTAATTCTGGTTTGTATGCCATTGGATATTGATTTGTCTTTAATGCGTATTATATATTAATGAACCCGACTGTGACTGATTTTTTTTTTTTTAAATTCAAAAGTCTTTATAAAAATCAGTTACTTTTCTTGTAACTATCTTTTTAATTATGTTCATGGTCTTGTCATTTGGGTCTATTTTTGTTGGGAGTCTTCAACTTCGCTTGTGTAACGAAAACAAAATAATAATGTCGCATAGTTATTGGATGCTAACATATTTACCCATTTTCCACAAAGGAAATGATAGCTTGCAAAGTTGCTGAAAATCCTGCTAATTTGTGCTCATCTCCATATCTGGAAACCAATTTAAAAGAGAAATAAAATATGTCAAGTGCAATAAAACTAAAAATTAAATGATTTATATGCAAATTAATTTGAAGCAAATCTTACTAAGCCATAAACAAAATCGACTCATGTAATTGCTTTCATGAAATGGTGTAAATGAATCCTTTGTTTCGAAATGTAATACATACGTATTTTACACAAGATTTTAACCAAATTTCAAGTGTTTTGGTGTGTGTATCATACAAATTTTAAAAACAGATTCACTAATTCAAAATGAGACTAAAATGGTAACCTAATATAGGATCACAATCTAACAACAATATTCTTTACAGAATATTTATTTATCTCAAAAGTGTAAGATAAAGAAGATATATCATGGATATTAATCCACACGTACCTTGAATATATTGGTTTTCCAGAGTGACTTAGTATAAAGAAATGTTTCTTCCTTTTCCTCCAAGAGATAGAAGCATCATCCTGCACTTTATCCATGATCAGTTGAAATACAATAAAGACAACAGTTTTGTACAGGCACTATCAACATCTCTTGTCAAAACAGAGGATGAAAGAAATCTGACAGTTCCCCTAGCTGATAAAAAAAAAGTTACATGAAAGAAATCTGACAGGATGAAAACTATATAATACTAATTTTTCAGGCAAGAAATTCACGGCAGGCTTACATAAAAAGCCTATTTTTCATATGACTAACTGTCACATTTTCTACCACATGTGAACTTTGCAGTACTAACAGTATTATTTGGTTCATGTGTGACTCGACTCCCACAAATATCATAATGTTAGGTTGAATTCACAAGAAAAAAAAGCATATAACTAATCACGTGGTAGCTTAAGCTTCATACCCAAGTTAACCTTCTCTTTTACAACCAGTGGACATCTTGCTCACACAACACTACCTTAATGAGTGCATCCTAAAACTCCAAAAACATTAATTCGTTTTTGGTAACACTTACATATCGTGTCTATGTTTACAACTGTCGGCATTGAAAGCAAAGTTTCGTTTTGTTGGTCAACAATGTAGCACAATTAAGAGGACTATTTCCTCTCAATAAATAAGACGAAATCTTGAAAATCAACAGTATAACCCGTGATTTGATAATAACATATCCTCGACTGCATAAAGTCACACTACTTTTACTTTCTTTACTGGCATATAATCCTTTATCGAAAAAAGTTAACTCGAACGTTGAAAATACCATACCAAAACACGCGTAATACGTTGCAGTATAGGGTTAGTTCTCTGTTCCTCCAAAACAAACACTATATAGACCAATGCTCCTACTGTCAATCTTGCATTTCTACTATTGGCACTTCCTAGATGCTAGGTATACGTTTGACCGTAAAATCGTAAATACATATATGAACCTCACTTTTCACTAGACTAGCCTCAAACAAGTAATCAAACTCTAAAACTGAAACAAACAATATAACTACATGCTAGAAAACTACCTCATCAGCATGGCGTTTACCACTAATCCATTCCGCTTGAACAGTATCCACCGTATTCACTCCATCATCACCAACAGACTCACCATTATCCCTCAGTTCTCGTATAACATCAGTATCAGAACCACTACTAACACTACCACCACCACTACTACCTCTCTCACCGGCATAACCACTGCTGCTAGGGCTCGACAATCCTCCATCCACTTCCGCCTCCACCTCCACCTCAACATTATTATTCATCCACACTCTCGATCCACTCGCATGACTACTCTCACCAACCGAATTGCTATCTATCCGAATCTCACCAACAGTTTCGTAGCTTTCATTCAACGATGAATCGTTGATTTCCGATACGGATTCATGATAATAATCAGCAGAAATTGCTGTTGTTTCGTCGATTGGAGTGGCGAATGAGATCGATGAGAGTTGATTCTCGATTGCGTCTAACGAGTTGTCTATCGAATTGGAATTAGGTTTTTGAACGGTTGAATTTGCTTCTTGTTCTTCTTCTTCGTCGGATGATGGTGGTTGTGAGGTTGAATTGGTCGCCATTATTGGTGAGGTGGTGAGATTTGAAGATTGAGATTGTGAGATTTGGGGGTGAATTGGATTGTTAGGGTTTTTGATTTTGGGAATTGGGGGAAATGAATGAGAAGGTGGTTTGGTGGTGTTTTGTGTTCTTCCCTCTGTAAAGACTTTGTTATGAACAACAGGTGATGGATACATCAGACAAAATGATAAGTATATGGGCCGGGTTTGTAAGACTGTAGGCCTAATTCCAGCGGGCTCGTTTTGTGTATTTTAAGGCCCGTATACTTACCTTCTGACCCATCAAATAATTGATTGAAAAACTATAGTTATTTAGTTATATATCATTAGTTTCTTTTTTTTTTTTTTTGGTAAATGGGCTTTGCCCAGAAAATGTATTACAGACACAAAAACATTACAAAATCACAAGGAGCATTCCCCGTATCGTCACCCGAAACATGCTTGGGGACCAAAAATAAACCATATAACCAATCCTAGGTATAATACAGAAACCTAGTACTTTTCATGTTATCGATCCTACAGCTTATGATCAATGTAACACCAACATATCGGCCCGTTGGAATTACAAGAACCCATATAGTTCATGGGCTTCGCATATCCCCAACCCAAAATATAAAACCCATTACAATGATCGCAAAAAGAGGCCCAACAATAAACGTATGGGCTACTTTAAGTTTTAGCATATGGAAATAAATAATGGTCTTAACCCATTTATGGGCCTTCTTGCACACTTGATCACCCAGGTCCCAAGCATGGCAGGCCCAGGCCTTCAACAGCATATCTCTAGCACGAATAAAGCCCATGAACACCCTTGAAGGGACTTCCACACCATACTTCTGAACCCGCCATGGGCCTTCCATACCCAGAATCCGCTGAAAGAACGTGGCCCAATCTGCAGCTCCTTCCAGACCCAATAACCCGTAAACCAAAAACTGGGCCCAGGAAGGAAGACCCTTATGCTGTAGCCACGTACCCAACCATGAGCGCTGGCCCAAATTGTACTCACCACTATACCGAGCCATGCTATCACAAAAAAACCTGCCATATCCAACTGTACCAGGGCTGATATATCCAGCTGACCAGCTCTCGTAAGTACAAAAACCATGATACTCCCTTCCAAGAGCCCAACACATCAAACCTTTTATCCTGATTTCGCGGTGCAAAATGTTGTAACTGCTAGCATCATTAGCCAGCTGTAACACCTTCAAAGACCTGTGAATCATAAGGAAAAAACAGTTTCAATAGAGGAGTGAGCTGAAAACGGATAGTGTTAAAAATATATAAATAATACCACTTCAATAATCAAAGTTTATAATATTCTTAATATTATTGTTCTTTTATTTTGTATATACAGTGAACCATGGTTGGATCATTGGAACAAGTCTGATGTGGGCTTTGTATTCAGTGGGCTTACAAAGATAAGAAGATATGGGATGGATATTGCTACTGATGGGCTTAAGAAAGATAAGAAGATATGGGCTGGATATTGCTACTGATGGGCTTAAGAAGCTGATTAAAAAAGGCAGCAGTAGCCGGGTCAAGTATTGAAGCAGGGTCTCTTCTCTGGGTCACTATAAATGAAGTCCAATGACTCACAAAGAGTTATGAGGGTCAGATTTTTACACCATCACTGTGTGTACGTGTCTTTAGAAGTCTCTGGAGAAAAGTCTTAGGTCTAGGGTTTTTGATGTCATAAACTCGTTAGTTCTTAAAGGTCTTTGATATCAGATTATCATGTTGTTGATTTGATCCGTAGAGGCTTATCAAGATTTCGAAGTGTTGCGTTGTTTGTAGTATTCTAATCTAATAAAAGTGTTTTTTGTGTTTGAAATCGAGTTGAGTTTATAAATTTGACAGATAGCATCATTAGGTTTAGAAGTGAACTGAAACGGATCTTTTACTCGGACAAGTGCTACAACCGTCAAGCTGAGGAGCGAGACTAAGGTCGACCGTTATGGAGACTAAAACGGGAGGCTAAATAGAATCGGTTTCAAGCTGAACAAATGGTTTGATTAGGTTTATACTTTATAAGTGAATTGGAACCCGATTTGGTGAAACGAGTCTTGGTTTCAAGCTGAACAAATGGTTTGAGAACTCCTCTATTGAAACTGTTTGGAACCAATAAGAACCAAACTGCTCCTTCTTTTAATTTAAAAATCAGTTTCACAACAACCGGTTGTTACTTTTGTTGACCCAAAACGAAACCAGTTTGAGAAAACAAACGGTTTTATGCATCATTTATTAGAACAAGTCAAACTCTAATCAAGTTATCTTAGGGCCTTCTCTAAACAACCACATCTATCTCTTAATATTTGAACAGGTCAAACTCTATAAACCCCAAAGAAGTCAAAGTCAAGTGAACATCATTTATTCATCTAAATTTTTAGTTTATCAAAACTACATTATGTTTACCAATAGGGTTGATGGGTTATTAAGTGAAGATAAGAGAATCCTTCCCTTTTTCTTCTCTTCCTTTTCTTTCCTTTCTCTCCATTTCGTTCTAATTTAGAAAGATGGATTTTAGCTTAAAACCCTTTCCTTTTCTCTTCTTTTTCTTTTCCTTTCTCTCCATTAAAAAATTGATATTGGATTTAAATAACCTCAACTTTCATCAATTGTCAATAACACTCCCAACTTTTAATTTGCACACCAGCACTCCCAACTTTTAACTTATTGGTCGATAACATTCCCTAACTAACTGAACCATAACCCAGTTAACTCATGTCAGCTGCACGTCATATAAAAAAGCCATGTCAGCTGTCACATCACTTACCACGTCATAAAATGTCCTGTCAGGTGCCACATCAACTGCCACGTCATCAAAAATGCACATCAGTTGCCATGTCATATGTCACGTCAGCAAAAAGGGCCACATCAGATGCCACATCAGCAAAAACTAACTGGATTGAGGGTCAGTTAGTTAGGGAGTGTTATGGGCCAATAAGTTGAAAGTTGGAAGTATTATTGGCCACTTGTTGAAAGCTGAAGTTATTTAAATCCAATATCCCTTAAATTAATTCTGAAAACACAATTTTTCTTTATTTCCTTCCAAATCCTTTATCTTCCCTCCTTACATGAAACTCAAAAACACAACGTTAGGAATATATAGGTTTGGAGGTTTTGGTTTAAGTCCCACAGATGACAAGATTAAAGAAATTCATCTTTAAAAAAAACTACGTTTTGTGTGTGAAAATAGATTATGAAATCAGCTTAGTCAGTGTGTCTTTCAACTTGAATTGGGTCGACTATGTGGTGGGTATGGTGGTGAGGGAAAAAATTTTGAGTGTGAGAATCTGTTTGAAGAGTATGAGATGTGGATGATGAAGTATTTGTTTGTGCATGGGAAGTACTAGTTTGTGTATAGCAATCCAACTAAATACCGGTTAACGACTTGATCAAGGATGTCTTATGTGATGTGTTTAAGCGGACATAAATCTCCGTAAAAAAAAGAGGCATTGTGAATTTTTTTAAAGATCCGCTTGAAGGGAGGTCCACTCTTAGACCAACGGATGTTCTTGTGTTCGGTTGGCAAGTGGGAAACATGCTTGTGTAGGAAGGGAGGTCCACTCTTAGACCAACGGATGTTCTTGTGTTCGGTTGGCAAGTGGGAAACATGCTTGTGTAGACTTTACTGTAGTATACCCCCCTTGTTGGGCTTAGAGAGAACGGTTTCGTGTTGGTCAGGCTTGTTGAAGGCATAATAGAATTTTTTTGCTAAAGATGAAAAAAACTTGTGCTAAGAATCAACATGTCTTCATTCCCTTTGCCTTTAATACTTTTGATTCCCTTTGCCAGAGAAGCGGCCGGTTTCCTAGACATAGTGTAGAAGGTCGTGCACAACAATTTTTTCGACGACGAGGAACTAGAGTTTGTTTTCAGTAGAATTAGATTTGTTATTCTAAAGGGGTTGCTGCACAACTTGTTGTCTGTTTACTTGTCTTTCTTATGTAGTTTTCTTTACTATGAATATCAAATTAATATAACTAAAAATAGATAATTTATAGAACGAAAATGAGGTACTCAGGTACAAGTGGTGACCATAAGGTGATAAAAAGGAGCTCGTTAACGAAAATAAGATACTCAGGTACAAGTGGTGACCATAACGTGATAAAAAGGAGCTCGTTATACAATTACTCAGTTAGTACTTAATACAAACTCGAGCTTAAACATTTATTTCCATTCAGATTTCAGCTCAATGATTCTACTCTTTCCTCAAATTACCAGGTGGGTTATCTGAAAACATATACGAGACACACATTAAGAAAGTTAACTAGTATATAAAAAGTTATACAGTTATATGATCTCAATTTACTCAATGTGAAAATCTTAAATTTTACAATTTGACATAACAAATCTAAGTGAAATCCTAAACATAAATGCGTCTCAAGCATCATTACACCCTAAGCAACTACACAACTATGTATTTGGGATTACAATAATACATACTCTCTGTCCCAAGTTTCAAATTAAATTTTGGAGGGCACAACTATGGAACACATTTCACATAGTCATTTGCTCGCTTTTTAGAAGAACAATTTTACAATTTAAGCAAAATATGGCTACGTGAATCCCACGATATAGTCGGGTGATTTTCGCGTAACTTCAAGCATTTTAAATTCTCAGTACAAGAGTGTCTTAGATACCACCCAATAAAGTTATCTCCACGAGTCATTTAATTTTCCGACTTTGGAACACGACAATAAATTATACGATCAAGTAAGGATCCTACTATTATCCAAAGGTTGCAAAATGGTATAAATATTGAGTGACCGATTAAACAAGTGTTGTGTTTGATTTAACGGTTTAAAGCGCAACATTTCTTATCTAAAAAGAGTAAGCGTTTAATTAATAATCAGCGTGTCGACTATAATTAGAGAAATTAATATTTTAGAATGATACTATCACGGAAATAAATATTATACTAACACGTTCAACCATGTGTCCGTATGTATAGGAGGTTTTATGATAACCTATTTAACTTATTTCATTTTTAATAATCTTAAAGGTTGAATATGTATAGTTATAAATAAGCTTAATTGAATATGTATAGTTATAAATAAGCTTAATTGAATATGTATAAGCTTAATAAAATTAAGCTTATTTATAACTATACATATTCAACCTTTAAGATTATTAAAAATGAAATAAGTAAACGAGTCGGGTTGAGCTCGAGCTCGATTAGGTTCGAGCTCGGCTCGTCATAGTTTTATGAAGCTCGAGCACGAGCTCGGCTCGAATCGAGCCTGCTTATTTGCTTGAGCTCGGCTCGCGAATAAAACCCAAAGCTCGGGCTCGGCTCGGCTCGACTCGAGTTATTTTGAGAACAATCTCAAAAGAGCTAAAAAGCTCGGCTCGAGCTCGCTTCAATACGTTTAAACGAACCAAAGCTCGGCTCGTGCTCGGCTCGCCAAAGTTATTATTATATTATACATAAAAAAACTAAATTTTGTTTGGGCTCATTTAAGCTCGCGAGCTTAAACGAGCTTTGTACGTCAGGTTCGAGCTCGGACTCGATAACTAAACGAACTCTATTTTAGGCTCGAGCTCGGACTCGGACTCGTTAAGGCTCGGCTCGTTCGAGCTTTTAGCCGAGCCGATCACGAGTAGCTCTTGAGCCACTAGGCTTGTTTACACCCCTAGGCTTAATCAGCCAATTTTCAAAATATATTTTTGGAAAAAATCGTATACTTCAAACAACCATTTAGGCCATGCGTAATGGTTAATGCCCTTTAAGGGGCATTTCCGTCACATCAATACTTATAACGCCCCTTAAAAGGTGTGTAATGGTTAACCCCTTCCTTAATGTCCCATTCCATCATTACTTTCCAATTATGTTATCTTCATTGGGCATTATACTAGAAATGCACATTTATCTTCATGCCCATATAAAGCCCATAGGTGGTGTTAGGGCATTATCAAACAACTTCATGCCCATATAATGCCTCATTATAATGGAGCTTAAATATATGCTACCTTTTCGGAGCCTATATGTGAAATAAAATAACCAAGTTAAATTTTTATAACGTTAATATCACTTATGTAAGTTAGGGGCCGTTTGGCAACTTTTGAATGGTCAAGTGCTGAACCAGTAAGAGGTCTGAATCATTAAGAGCCAGTATAATGCTTAACCATTCAAAGGCAAATGTCTGACCCATTCAGATTAGAGGTCTTTACCATTCAGACTTTGTATAATGCTTAACCATTCAGAGGCAAATGTCTGAACCATTCAGACATCTGCTCACGAAACAAACAGTCTTAATCATTAAGTGCTGAACCAATAAGAGGTCTGAACCATTAAGAGCCTCATTAAGAGGTAAACAAACAACCCCCTTACTCAATAAGGAGGCAGGTGTCACGTATAAGGCACCTAACATACTTGACTTTCCGTGTCTTCCATATCAGAGTCAAATCATCAATCTTTATGTCTTAACCAAGGCCAGCCTGGAGGGTGGGCGACGCCACAAAAGGTTTTTTTTTTAAATATATATATTAAAGTGTATATATAAATGTTTGGTTTCCAAATCTTTTAACGAAAAGAAGTTTGGCTTGCTGGCCTTTAATATACATGGAAGTTGTTTTGATTTAATGTCTCAAGTTCGATTCCCAAGCTTATTGTTTTTTCCAGTTTTCTTGTTTTCCTTTTTTTTCCTATTTCAATTTTATGTTTTCTTTTCTAGTTTAAAACTTAATTTAGTTTTTTTATTTTGTTTAAAACATAAATTTAACAAAACAATATTTGAAATGTTTTTTTTTTCTTTTTTATTTAAAAAGTGATTAAACGAATACGTTTTGAGCATGTTACAACTGTATTTTTTGGGTTTTAACTTTCGTTTGCTATAAGAGTGCATCGAAACAAACAAATTTCCCGCTCGATGCAACATGCAGGTTTGATCCCACTAGTGTGTGTGTATATATATATATATATATATATGTTTTCCTTTTTTTTCCTATTTCAATTTTATGTTTTCTTTTCTAGTTTAAAACTTAATTTAGTTTTTTTATTTTGTTTAAAACATAAATTTAACAAAACAATATTTGAAATGTTTTTTTTTCTTTTTTATTTAAAAAGTGATTAAACGAATACGTTTTGAGCATGTTACAACTGTATTTTTTGGGTTTTAACTTTCGTTTGCTATAAGAGTGCATCGAAACAAACAAATTTACCGCTCGATGCAACATGCAGGTTTGATCCCACTAGTGTGTGTGTGTTATATATATATATATATATATATATTTCCAGTTTGTATATGTACTTTTTAAAAAGTTAGCGGCTCATTTTTCCGTTTATTATTTTGTTTTCTAGTATGTAAATATGTACTAATTCAGATATATTTATATTTTCTTTACAAAATTGAATTATTGACTTTATATTATATGGCCCATTTTTTATACTCGCTCCGGGCCCAAAAATTTTGAAGCATTTTTGGAGACGGTCATGGTGTTACCTAAACTATGAAAATAGTAATCTTTCACATACCTCTTATTCTTCAATTTTCAGATTGTGTTGAGCTGGTGTAGTTGTTGTTGAAAACAATTTAATTAAACAGAAAATTAATATTAATCTTATTAATTACCGAGTTATTGGCCAAACCAGTTTGTTCCAACTTGAGCAAACTGATTGAAGAAAGGTAAAAGGAGACTGTCTCGTTATCGGACGAATTTAAATAACACGCAAAAAACTAAAACCAACCTGGCGATTTAAGAAACCGAGAATCTTGAACTGCACGGATGATTCGCGCTCGTATTGCTGTGAGCTGCAGCGTAGACTCTCAGTATTTAATGCAGAACCGATCTGGTATTCCAACAACAATGGAAACCAGAAAACGCAGAAGCTGGAGAAGAAACGGAACCCAGAGAGGAGGGCGAAATTGTGTGTGTGAATGGTAGCAGAGCTTTTTTTATAGCATGATTATACCAGAATGATAAAAAGGAATGCGATAACATTATCAACCATGTTGGAATTCGGTTTATCTTGAACCACACGAATTCGAACCAAGGGTATCCCATACGATAAAACTATAAGGGTAACCCCACTGTTCGAATTCATCTCTATCCCTAATCTCATTCGAACCACTGATGACACACCTGAACGATCCATAGCTTAAAATAAAAGCTCCTCGCGATCATGCTTACTTCGATGTGCAAAGTGCGCTCAAAACCGCGCCCTACTATACAGCCTCGAACTACGCCATTCGTGAGCTCGCGCTTCGGCCTCCGCCCTCGGGCCGCTCGGTCGCTCGGCTCGGCTCGGCCGCGCGGGGTGGGCTTGACCCACTTCTCAACCCATTTAACACTTTGGAGGCCCATAAGGGATAATCCCTTATAAAGCACTCAAAGTTCACTTCCCTCACCAATGTGGGATGGAGGAAACATACCAACTTGTATGTTCTCCATTAATATTTCCAACAATCCCCCACCAAGTTGGAAAGTTTCCCCTCACTTAGACAGATGATGTCATTAGGTGTCACGAAGATTAAACCCAGTTTATGTTGATAAACAAGAAGAGACAGATTTGATGGTGTCCTATGGAATTAAACCATTAACCTGATAGCCCCCTTCAGTTTACCCCCACACATCACCGGCCAATTTTGCGTTCTCACTGAGCGCGAATATGGCCGTGCGCTATAAATCCTTTTCATGACCCTTTAGAAGACAAACCACTTATCTTCATTCGAGGCGGCACCACCCCTAGATCATATAGGCAAAGTTTTACATCATCCACGTTGCTTGGATGCCTCTAAAACTTTGTTAAGAGCATTAGCTCACCCTTGTTCTCGGCAACGACGTACTACCATACCTCACATGGATCTATCAAAATTTGATAGTACCTTCTATCGTTAAGTGACTTCGTTTTTACCCATTAAACTTGAGAAATAGGAGCACTAAGTTCAAGTTAGGTTTCCATCACTAACGATTATGTTGTGGTTTTAGACCCATGTCTCTCGCGGTATTCACTACCAAATCTCTCGTCATAGGTTTAGTAAACGGATCAGCCAAGTTCCTACTCGTCTTGACATAGACAACCTTGATGGTATCACTTTCAAGAAGTTGTCTCACATAATTGTGCCGTAGACCTATGTGTCTTGACCTCCCATTATACACTGCGTTGTATACTTTAGATAGTGTGGCCTCACTATCATAATACATGGGAATATACGGCATTGGAACATCCCACAAACGGATGTCTGTAAGTAGATCTCTAATCCACTCTGCTTCCTTACCAGCCGCACCTAGTGCTATGAACTCAGCTTCCATAGTTGAGTGGGCAATACACGTCTGTTTCTTGCTCGCCCAAGAAATTGCTCCTCCTGCTAGAGTGTAAATCCACCCACTTGTAGATTTTGAATCACTGGTGTGATCAATCCAGCTCGCATTAGAATAACCTTCGAGTACTCTGGAATTAGACGTGTATGTCAGTTCTAAGTTACTGGTCCTTTTCAGGTATCCAAGTACTCTACCCACTGCTTTCCAGTGTTCTGTCCCTGGATTGACAGTATACTGACTCAGTTTGCTTACAACAAAAGCAATATCAGGACGAGTGCAATGTGTTGCATACATCATACTTCCAATAGCACTCGCATACTCCAGTTGAGCCACTGCTCTCCCTGAGTTCACATTAAGTTTCACACTTGGATCAAATGGGGTATTAAACTCTTTAATGTTCAAGTGTTGACACTTAGTCAGAATTTTCTCTATGTAATGAGATTGACTTAGAGAAATATGACTTCAGTTCTTTTCACCTTGATCCCAATAATGGTATCAACTTCTCCTAGATCTTTCATCTTAAAGTTCGAGGACATATATTTCTTAGTTTCAGAAATACCTTCAAGGTGAGTGCCAATGATCAACATATCATCAACATAGATACAAATCACGACTGTATAACCGGGTTCGCATTTAGTATAGATACACCTATCAGCACTATTGTGTCGAAACCCGAAAGCAGTCACAGTGGTGTCAAACCCCTCATGCCACTGTTTAGGAGCTTGCTTCAAACCATAAAGAGATTTAATAAGTCTACACACTTTGTTCTCTTGTCCAGGCATCACAAACCCTTCTGGTTGCTCCAAATATATCTCCTCATTTAGATACCCATTTAGAAACGCAGTCTTTACCTCCATTTGATGGATGTACAGCCCTTTCAAAGCAGACACCGCTATTAGAGTTCTAATAGAGCTAATTCTAGCAATAGGTGCAAAGGTATCAAAATAGTCGATCCCTTCTCTCTGCCTATACCCTTTAGCAACTAATCTCGCTTTATAGGCAGAGATGGATCCATCTGGATGATACTTCCTTTTGAAAATCCATTTGGATCCAATAGGTTTCTTTCCCTTGGGTAGATCAGCTAACTCCCAAGTTCCATTTCCCATAATGGAATCCATTTCATCATTGACTGCTTCCTTCCACAAAGGAGCATCTCTTGATGACATTGCTTCGCTGAAAGTTTTAGGATCATCATCCAAATTAACAGCGAAAATGACCTCTATTGTCACTTTCTTTTGAGTTTCCTCAACCAGGTAAGAAAAGAAATCATCTCCATAACTTTTCTCTTTTCTAACTCTAGTACTTTTCCTCGGTTCTTCAACTACTAGTGAAGGTTGAACTCGTTTTTCAGAAGTACTAGAAGATGTGGTGTAATTTGAGTTTTCATCATCTCTAGAAAACTTGTTCTCAAAGAATTCCACATCTCTGGATTCTACAACTATACCTGATTCGTCATCCAACAATCGGTAAGACTTACTTTGCGGAGCATATCCAATGAATACACTCTTGTAAGCTCGTTCTTCCAGTTTGAGTGTCTTTTGATCAGGTACGCGATAATAGGCAAGACACCCCCAAACCCTCAAATACTCTAGGTTTGGTTTTCTTCCTTTCCACAACTCATATGGGCTCGTAGGTATCACACGACTAGTGATCCTATTGTGAACATAACAAGCGGTTAACACAGCTTCCCCCGCATATTACGAGATAGACCCGATTGATTTAACATACAGTTAGCCATCTCTACCAAGGTTCGGTTCTTTCTCTCAGCCAAACCATTTTGTTGGGGAGTATATGGTGCAGTTCTCTCATGTATGATGCCTTCCTCTTCGCAGAATGCATCAAATCTTCGGTTAAAGTACTCTCCGCCTCTGTCCGAGCGAAGAATTTTAATGCGTTTCTCCTTTTGTTTTTCAACCTCAGCCTTATATATTTTAACTGCCTCAAAAGCTTCGTCTTTTGAATGCAATAAATAAACATATAAGTATCGGCTGAAGTCATCGCAGAAAGTGATAAAGTATCTCTTACCCCCACGAGTAAGGACTCCATTCATTTGACAAATATCTGAATGAATTAGTTCTAGTAGTGATGTATTACGTTTATGGAAACTTGGAAAAGGTTTCTTTGTGAATTTTGATTTCACACAAGTTTCGCATTTTTCAAAGTCTTTATCTTTTAATTTCAATAAACCTTTAGTTTGCATTTTCTCAATGTTTTTAATATTTGTTTGAGCTAAACGTTTATGCCATAAAGAAATTGAACAAGCGATGTAATCAGAAGACATAATTTCATTCAAATCATAGCCAATTGCATTACATTGATAAAAACTATCACTACCATTATCACCACTATCACTATCACTTTCATTCACAAACCCATCAATCACTGAAACGCCACCTTCATCCGAGTCTTCTTCTTCATCAATTCCATCTTCAGCTAGGTCAAGGCGATACATTCCACCCGTGTTCTTTGCTTGACCCACATAGATGTCATTTAGAGAAAACTTCACACGGAGATTCTTGAGAACCAGCTTGTACCCATTTCGATCAAACTTATCAGCAGAAACAAGACCCTTGGTGATACCAGGAACATGCAACACGTCCTGAAGGGTAACCGTTTGACCATCTTTAAAGTTTAGTCGCACTGTGCCTTTACCACGCACTTCCACTCGATGTCCATCAGCACATACCACCACTGTTCCTTGAGGAACAGGACCATAAGTAAGAAACGAGACACGATTGCCACAAACATGAACAATGGCTCCAGAATCCAAAAACCATCCTCTACATGCCACAACGCGTGTATATTGAGAAAGCATGTTAACATCTCCAAGACCCACATTAGCCACTAGATTGGTTACTTTCTCAATGTCAACAGCACTTGTAGAACCAACCGCAGATCCAAATTTCGTTTGAGAGCACTCTCGTGCATAGTGCCCGGTTTCTCCACAAACATGACATTTACCCGATCTCTTTGGTTGATGGTTGGTCGTTTGATATGACTTTTTGAATTCCTTTTTCTTTGGTGCTGTAAACTTTCTATTCTTTGATGCCCCTTTTCCCTTTTGACCGGATCCTCCAACAATATGATTCACACTCGATCCGACTTTACCTCTTTTGTCCCTGTTGCGCGTTTCCTCCTCAATTCGAAGGTGCTTCAACAGTTCATCCAAAGAGTAGTCCTCAGACTTGTGTATCATTCTCTTTGAGAAATCTTTCCAAGTAAGAGGAAGTTTTGCAATAATGACCCCTACTTGAAAAATTTATGGCAGCGGAATAGAAAGCGCGGTCAATTTGTTAACAAGAACTTGGAGTTCATGCACTTGCTCCAGGATTGACTTGTCATCAACCATTTGAGAGTCTAATTACTTGGAAATAAGGTATTTGTTAGTACCTTCTTCATGAGCCTTGTACTTATCTTCCAAAGCTTTCCACAATTCTCTAGCACTTGTTACCGGCGCGTATAAGTCATAGAGACGATCCGAAAGAGAATTCTTGATGTGGCCAAGGCAAAGATCTTCAGCTTCCTTACGGACAAGTCTTTGCTTAGCCAAATCTTGATTCGGGACCTCTCCAGCCTCAAGAGGAGGGTCATCAGGGATTGCGGGCAAGCTTGGATCAAGGATATAGTAGAGTTTCATCACAACAAGCATGAACTTAACCTTGTCCGCCCAACGGGTATAGTTCTGGCCATCGAATCTGTCCAACTTGACCAACTCTTGATTCATGAATCTCAGATTAGCTGTTGGTAGTTCAGCGTCCATTAGTTCTGTTGATTAAACACAAAAAATAAAATCCTTTAAGATTATTGAAAACAATTCAATCAAACAGAAAATTAATATTAATCTTATTAATTACCGAGTTATTGGCCAAACCAGTTTGTTCCAATTTGAGCAAACTGATTGAAGAAAGGTAGAAGGAGACTGTCCCGTTATCGGACGAAAATAACATGCAAAAAACTAAAACAACCTGGCAATTTAAGAAACCGAGAATCTTGAACTGCACGGATGATTCCTGTCCTTAAAGGATTTTACGCGCTTGTATTGCTGTGAGCTGCAACGTAAACTCTTAGGATTTAATGCAGAACCGATCTGGTATTCCAACAACAATGGAAACCAGAAAACGGAGAAGCTGGAGAAGAAACAGGAACACCAGAGAGGAGGCTGCGAAATTGTGTGTGTGGAATGGGTAGCAGGAGGCTTTTATTTATAGCATTGATTATAACCAAGAACAATAAAAACAGGGAATGCGATAACCATTATCAACCATGTTCGAATTCGGTTATCTATGGACAACCCACACGAATTCGAACCCAGTAGAGATATCCCATACGAATTCAACCTGTTACAGATAACCCCCACAGTTCCGAATTCATCTCTATCCCTATCTCTATCTCATTCGATCTCGATCCACTAATCAGACATACCTGAACCGGACCCTAGCTAAAAATAAAAGCTCCTAGCGACGATGCGTACGTGCAAAGTGCAAAGTGCGCCTCAAACGCGCCCATTCGCGCCTCAAACGCGCCCGCGAGCTCGCGGCTAGGCTCTGCGCGCATGTGGGCTTGACCCTCTTCTCAACCCATTTATTGGAGGTTTTATGATAACCTATTTAACTTATTTCATTTTTAATAATCTTAAAGGTTGAATATGTATAGTTATAAATAAGCTTAATTGAATATGTATAAGCTTAACAAAATTAATCTTATTTATAACAATACATATTCAACCTTTAAGATTATTAAAAATGAAATAAGTAAACGAGTCGGGTCGAGCTCGAGCCCGGCTCAAATCGAGCCCGGCTCGAATCGAGCCTGCTTATTTGAGCTTGAGCTCGGCTCGCGAATAAAACCCAAAGCTCGGGCTCGGCTCGACTCGAGTTATTTTGAGAACAATCTCAAAAGAGCTAAAAAGCTCGGCTCGAGCTCGCTTCAATACGTTTAAAGGAACTAAAGCTCGGCTCGTGCTCGGCTCGCCAAAGTTATTATTATATTATACATAAAAAAACTAAATTTTGTTTAGGCTCAGTTAGGCTCGCGAGCTTAAACGAGCTTTGTACGTCAGGCTCGAGCTCGGGCTCGATAACTAAATGAACTCTATTTTAGGCTCGAGCTCGGACTCGTTAAGGCTCGGCTCGTTCGAGCTTTTAGCGGAGCCGATCACGAGTAGCTCTTGAGCCTCTAGGCTTGTTTACACCCCTAGGCTTAATTAGCCAATTTTCAAAATATATTTTTGGAAAAAATCGTATACTTCAAACAACCATTTAGGCCATGCGTAATGGTTAATGCCCTTTAAGGGGCATTTCCGCCACATCAATACTTATAACGCCCCTTAAAAGGTGTGTAATGGTTAACCCCTTCCTTAATGCCCCATTCCATCATTACTTTCCAATTATGTTATCTTCATTGGGCATTATACTAGAAATGCCCATTTATCTTCATGCCCATATAAAGCCCATAGGTGGTGTTAGGGCATTATCAAACACTTCATGCCCATATAATGCCTCATTACTCATGGTCTTATAATGGAGCTTAAATATATGCTACCTTTTCGGAGCTTATATGTGAAATAAGATAACCAAGTTAAATTTTTATAACGTTAATATCACTTATGTAAGTTAGGGGCCGTTTGGCAACTTTTGAATGGTCAAGTGCTGAACTAGTAAGAGGTCTGAATCATTAAGAGCCAGTATAATGCTTAATCGTTCAAAGGCAAATGTCTGACCAATTCAGATTAGAGGTCTTAACCATTCAGACTTTGTATAATGCTTAACCATTCAGAGGCAAATGTCTGAACCACTCAGACATGTGCTCACGAAACAAACAGTCTTAATCATTAAGTGCTGAACCAATAAGAGGTCTGAACCATTAAGAGCCTCATTAAGAGGTAAACAAACAACCCCCTTACTCAATAAGGAGGCAGGTGTCGCGTACCTAACATACTTGACTTTCCGTGTCTTCCATATCAGAGTCAAATCATCAATCTTTATGTCTTAACCAAGGCCGGCCGGGAGGGTGGGCGACGGAAAAAAAAGTTTTTTTTAATATATATATTAAAGTGTATATATAAATGTCTGGTTTCCAAATCTTTTAACAAAAAGAAGTTTGGCTTGCTGGCCTTTAATATACATGGAAGTTGTTTTGATTTAATGTCTCAAGTTCGATTCCCAAGTTTATTGTTTTTTTCGGTTTCTTATTTTCTTGTTTTCCTTTTTTTTTTCCTATTTCAATTTTATGTTTTCTTTTCTAGTTTAAAACTTAATTAGTTTTTTTATTTTGTTTAAAACTTAAATTTAACAAAACAATATTGAAATGTTTTTTTTTCTTTTTTATTTAAAAAGTGATGAAACGAATACGTTTTGAGCATGTTACAACTGTATTTTTTGGGTTTTAACTTTCGTTTGCTATAACGAGTGCATCGAAACAAACAAATTTCCCGCTCGATGCAACATGCAGTTTTGATCCCACTAGTGTATATATATATATTTCCAGTTTGTATATGTACTTTTTAAAAAGTTAGCGGCTAATTTTTTCCGTTTATTATTTTGTTTTCTAGTATGTAAATATGTACTAATTCAGTATATATTTTTCTTTACAAAACTGAATTATTAACTTTATATTTATGGACCCTTTTTTTATACTTGCTCCGGGCCTAAAAATTTTGAAGCATTTTTGGAGACGGTCCTGGTCTTACCTAAACTATGAAAATAGTAATCTTTCACATACCTCTTATTCTTCAATTTTCAGATTGTGCATTGAGCTGGTGTAGTTGTGTATCATCTGCAGTTCATGCAGTATCACCAGCAAACCCACACTTCACACTTCTTGTACCCATGCTTTGCGAATATTGCAAAGGGTGGGTGGTGTTCCCTAGCGGTATTGGTTGCTTCGTCTTCTTGGTTTGTTGATACCGAGTCCATAACCAACCCCTATAATTGCACATTTGGATGCATTAATTTATCGTCAGAATACAAGTTTTTTAACTTTTTTCTCCGGGTTTTAAAAATAAATATTGGTTTTTTTTTCCTTTTGTTAATTGTTTTATATAAATTCAAATACATCATTGCAATGAGTTTATTTTATCAAATGTTAACTTTATACAAAAAATAAAACAAATATATGACATTCGATATACGTAAATTCTACTAAACACGAGTGTCCTTTTATAAAATTATTCAGCTCCTAAACCGACCGAATTTCTATCATTTCCTTTTCGTTTACCTTTGTTATTTATTGTATTGTTTTACTTTTTCTTATTTTTTTATATCTTCAAAGCCAAGTTACGACAAAAATAGCATGATGCGTTTAGAAATTATTTTGTTTAATTTTATCAAATTTATTCATCAGTTATCATGGTGTGCGATATTCTGAATTTCAACCGCGTCCCCCGCAACGTACGGGTGACTACCATTCTAGTTTATATTAAACATTAAATAAATAATAGAAGTTTTTAAACTAAACTTATAAAATACTTAAAAACTAACATATCAACCTCAAAAGGGTGCAAACTGTATTTAAAAGAATTAAAAATGGCAGTAGTAGGGCCTAAATTGGATTTGTAACCAACAAATGGAATTGATATTAACCAGATCCAGCGAGGATATTGAATACAATAATAACCCTCATTTTATTATTATTAATAACCCTTTTATAATCAACCATGGTCTTGTTTGTTTGCTTTTATACCATCCATCAAATAATTTAGTTATCAAACAGTTGTTTAGATAATTATTTTTTCTTGATTTGATTTGGTACTAGTGATTCGATTTGTCAATTATAATAATGATTCAATGATTCAATTATTACAAAGGAATGTGTCAAGACTTGAGGTTTTGAAATTTAAATCTACCGATCGGTTCAGTGGATTAGAAACCCTCGACTATGTCGGTGTGGTTCACGGTGTATTGACCAACTTCGGTTAAACTAGTCTTGTTTTTCACTTTGTTGTTTAACCGAAGGGGCCAACTAGTGGCGGTGTAGAATGTGGTAGTTCATGAGGTATAGAACTTCGGTTGAATCAATAGTGTTAGAATTGTTCATAACTGTTGAAATCTTTGGAACAATTCATATTGAAGCAAGTTGGTCGGTTTGACACCCAAACAATTCAGTTTCGAATTTGGTTTTGGCGGCTTAATGGTTTTGTTCGAAGCTTGGATCCGACCATCTAAACCGAACCGGCAATTTAAACTTTAATTTATTTACGTGTTTTAAAATTTTAAAATATGTAGTGTTGTATAGGTATTTTATCAATTTAAATTTCTAATAAAAGTGATTTTGGAAAAATAAAAATAGGTTTGAACCATCAAACCAATGGGTCTGAGCAACCTGTCTAGACGGCCTCTTTGACTCATCGTTTTTCAGTTTCATAGTTACAATTTAACTCATAATATTTATCAAAAGAAATTGAACCCGCCCGTGAAACCTAGTATCCACGTATCCAACAAATAAACTTGGTCGTTTTACTTTAAAACAATTATCAAAACCAATTTCTTACACCAAAAGCGAAAGTATTATTACTCGATGATAAAATGATAGATCAAATATGAATGTAATTAAAAAACTCGATGATAAAATGATTGATCAAATATGAATGTAATTAAAAAACTCGATGATAAAATGATTGATCAAATATGAATGTAATTAAAAAATATGGTAAGACTTGGTCAATATACGACAATAGATGAATTTGTCGAAGGTCAACATGTTTAGGTTTGGACCAACAAGCCATCACAACTAATTTTGTACTAGTTATATAAGTTTACAGATTTTAATAATTTAAGTTTTATACTTTGTTAGAATTGGAAATTCACACCATAGGACAGTGGGGTGTGGTTCGGGAGAGGGGATTGGGAGGGTGAGGTGGACAAGGTCCCCGATCGGGAACATCGCCCCTCCCCCGAGCGGTGGTCGGTGGACTCGGGAGCCCTTCCCGATCGTCCCGATCTCTCTCTCTCTTCATTCTCTCTATCTCTCTCTTGAATCTCTCTTTCTAGCTTTGATTGGGGGTGGTGAAAGGGGAACCACACCTCATAGTCTAATTAGTATTGTATTAGTTATTTAATTTTATTTTTGACGCCATCTAGTTCTACCGGTCTATATAAGATTATAGGGTGTGGTGGGACTTGAGTTAGGGGCATGGCTCGACACGTGACAGATGTTGTCACACCCCAACCGATGACAGAAATATCGGGATGAGACGAACAAATTGCTCAAAACTTCATAACGCTATGTGACAATATAGATTAAATTCAAATTTCATTCAAACTAAATGGTCATACAAAAATTCCAAATAATAGTCAACAATTGTTTCAAAACGACATGACATCAAAATAGATAAATTAATCTAGGCGTGTATCTAAGCAATCATATTAGATTTCTTGCATCATCAGCTTTCCTGCAACATGCATTAAAAGCGTAGATCAATACAAAAGTATTGGACGTGCATAAATTTGAAATAAAATCTAAGTGTAAGAGTTTATTGCAATCATGACGGGAATATAATAAAGCTGAATCGCATATATATGTAGACGACTCTCACATAATAATAGCATATAAGTTGAATTCCTTAACTAGCATGCATAGTAACATAATCATAACAATGTAGTGAGAATACAAATTAAAACTAATAAGCATAAACAACTCAAACGTAACAAGTAGCATGTATAAACGAGTTTAATCTAACACATATAATCTACATAAGCGTAATTGATAACCCGTTTGGTATTGAGAACACATTTAATCTGGTTAAAAATAATTTTTTTAATTTATACATGTTGCACCCCAAAATGCGTTAAAGTGTAAAAAAGAAGGGGTCGAGTATGCTCACAGTTTGCAAAGCTTCCGTTGGTATTCTCATGGATAGTTGAAAAGTTTGAGAACGCTCGCCGAGGTCATCATACATGGGTAAACGAAAAGTATATAATTATTAGCGGTTGCCGAAGTGTTATTAAAATAAATATACGTATATCTATTTTTTTGTAAAAATTAAATGAATCCGATCGGCTTTGTTTTTATAAATTAAAGCGTTTCATTTAACGAATTTTTTTCTTTTACGAAAAACGGGCAGAGTTTCCTACGTTTTTACACGATCTCGACGACACAAGTCGTCCATATATTTTCCAACACTCAACAATAAATGAAACAATATGAATGTTTATATATATATTTCTATGCAAGATTCCGAATTATAACAAGGTCGGTTGTCGCGGCTAAACATTAATGAAACATGAAATAATAAAATTAGTATTCGCACTAACAAAAGTTTACTGCGGCTGAGTTGACCGATTTGATTGGGTTTAACCGAAATTGACCGGGTTTGACCTAAACTAAAATCGCACACGAACCAAGACTGTGGTTGACCAGCATTGACCGGAACCCGAGACTCGAAACTGGATCGTGACATGTCTCACACACTGTTGACGAGCTATGACCGGGCAACCCGAAGATGAATCTGTTGAACCGAATGTGAACAACAACAATAATAACCATTTCTAATGTCGGTTCCACAACCGCTGGCTGCCGCCGTGCGGTGGTCTTGTTCTTTCCCGACTGTCGGCTGCCACCGCGACCCATCCCAAGTTTCGAGGCTAGCAAAAGTGGACAAACAAGGTTTTTACTTGAAACAAAACAGGAACTCTCACCGGAACTCGCAGTCGGTCTTCGGAACAACCACGCACCGTCGTGCCTCTGATGTCGTGTCATCGGAGTTCCACGAGCTCCCCGTACATCGGGTCAGACGCGAGGAAAAAGCAACACCACCGCCGTTAGCGGCGTTTTGGTCGCTGGTTTGACAGCTCTGCCGTCTGTCGTTGTTGCAGCGCCGCCGCCGATAATTGCGGCTACCGCCGCCGATAATCGCGGCTACCGTCGCTGCGCCGCTAGACCCGGCTTTTGCCGCCGCTGCGCCGCCACCAGAATGGTGGCTGGCATTTTTGTTGTAGAGGGAGAGAGCGAGGGTAGGATGGGTTCGTGAGGTGTGAGAGTGAGAAGGAAGGAGGAGAGGGTTGAAGGGTGGAGATGCGTGGTTGTAGAGGTGAAGGGGGGGGGGTGTTTGGCGATGGCTTGCTTGTCGGGAACGGCGACGCAGGAGTGGCCGGCCGGAAAACTGACCGGAAACAGCTCCGGCGAGTGAAGGTGCGAGAGAGATGGGGGGGGGCAGTGTTGTATGCGACTAGTGTTGTAGTGTGAGTGTGTGGTGTGTTTATTTAGTTGTAATTAGGTTTAGGGTTTAGTTAGGTTTAGGTGGTGTGTTGGGCCAAAGCCTGTTAACCCGTTCTAACGTTTTTGAGTGGCCCGAACGTACCGACGAGATCCGATTTCAAGTACAAGTTTCATAAAACGTCGAATTTGTTTTGTTTATTATTATTATTATTATTGTTATTATTATCTATAAAAATAATAACTAAATAAATAATAATAATAATGATAATAAATTAGACAAATAAATAATTCAGTGGTACGATACGTATTTCCTAAAATGAATTTTACGGAAACGCGAGGCGTTACAGATGTGAACTGTACCAGTCCCCCCTCCAAAAGAAAGTGACGTGTGGAAACGGCGTGGCCAGGCCGGCGTTAGGTGCCATGTGTTTTCATTAGTTGGCAATTGTATAAGATAGATATTAAAGTGGGGAATCCACTTAAAATCCGTATTCCTATCGTGCCTGTACTCGATCTTCGCGATATCGACTCGATCGTCGTGAGTCAAGTCGCCCACAGGGACACGGTCAAAACAAACTTTAAACCGATCAAACTTCGGTTTGAACTCTCGTCATTTGTGTTGACAAGCCTTTAAGTTGTGACGTGTGTTGCCGACGTGTTGTTGGTATTGTTGGAACGCTCAACCCAATACGCGGCTACCCTAACGACTACGTTGAACCAGCCAACCAAAACCAGCCGTTTTAAACAAAAAAATCTAGTTCTTCCCCGTGTTTTAAGATAGATTTCAAAGGCAAAAATAGAAGGTTTGAAAGTTAAAACACAAACTAAAACGATAACAAATCATCAAAACAAAGTCTCAAAATTTGCATTCTCAAGTACATATAGGGTATGTTTGGCAAAAGTAGCTGTTGTTGGTAGTTGGAAGCTGGTGGCTGAAGGCTAGAAGCTGGAGGCTGGAAGCTGTAGTTGTAGCTTTTTAGATTTATTTAGGTGTTTGAAAGAGTGGCTGGAGCTTTTAATAAAATGTATAAAATGACCAAAATGGACATTAAAAAGTTGGTACATTAGAAAGTTCATTATTTTTAGAGGTTAACATAGTCATTTTTTTTCCTAAAAGCTTGTAGCTCCTTCTAAACGCTACTAGTAGGAGCGTTTAACCAAAAGCTTCAAGCTCCTAACCTAAAAGCTTCTAGCTCCTTCAACCAAACAAAGGTTTTTATTAAGTTGGAGCTTTTTCTTAAAAGCTTAAAGCTCCTAAAAGCTTCTAAAAGCTCCATGCCAAACATACCCATATCCGTCTAACCTCATAACACATATCAATACAAAATAATAACTAAATAAATAATAATAATAATGATAATAAATTAGACAAATAAATAATTCAGTGGTACGATACGTATTTCCTAAAATGAATTTTACGGAAACGCGAGGCGTTACAGATGTGAACTGTACCAGTCCCCCCTCCAAAAGAAAGTGGGGTGTGGAAACGGCGTGGCCAGGCCGGCGTTAGGTGCCATGTGTTTTCATTAGTTGGCAATTGTATAAGATAGATATTAAAGTGGGGAATCCACTTAAAATCCGTATTCCCATCGTGCCTGTACTCGATCTTCGCCATATCGACTCGATCGTCGTGAGTCAAGTCGCCCACAGGAACACGGTCAAAACAAACTTTAAACCGATCAAACTTCGGTTTGAACTCTCGTCATTTGTGTTGACAAGCCTTTAAGTTGTGACGTGTGTTGCCGACGTGTTGTTGGTATTGTTGGAACGCTCAACCCAATACGCGGCTACCCTAACGACTACGTTGAACCAACCAACCAAAACCAGCCGTTTTAAACAAAAAAATCTAGTTCTTCCCCGTGTTTTAAGATAGATTTCAAAGGCAAAAATAGAAGGTTTGAAAGTTAAAACACAAACTAAAACGATAACAAATCATCAAAACAAAGTCTCAAAATTTGCAATTCGCATTCTCAAGTACATATAGGGTATGTTTGGCAAAAGTAGCTGTTGTTGGTAGTTGGAAGCTGGTGGCTGAAGGCTAGAAGCTGGAGGCTAGAAGATGTAGTTGTAGCTTTTTAGATTTATTTAGGTGTTTGAAAGAGTGGCTGGAGCTTTTAATAAAATGTATAAAATGACCAAAATGGACATTAAAAAGTTGGTACATTAGAAAGTTCATTATTTTTAGAGGTTAAAATAGTCATTTTTTTTTTCCTAAAAGCTTGTAGCTCCTTCTAAACGCTACTAGTAGGAGCGTTTAACCAAAAGCTTCAAGCTCCTAACCTAAAAGCTTCTAGCTCCTTCAACCAAACAAAGGTTTTTATTAAGTTAGAGCTTTTTCTTAAAAGCTTAAAGCTCCTAAAAGCTTCTAAAAGCTCAATGCCAAAGATACCCATAACCGTCTAACCTCAAAACACATATCAATACAAAACAATATTTTCATGGCAAATAGTAGTAAACATAATACAGTTAACCGATCGTGTAGACAAAATTTCGGATGAATCATCATCCACAATCCTCAATTCTAAATTCGAAATTTCAATCTTCAAATCCAATCTTCTTCCACACGGCGTTACGAACTCTACTCAGATCTCGTCCTTTCAACGTCCTTCCAAATCCTTCATGAACCGAAAACGACGCCGTTCTTCCTCTCGCTAAATACTCGTGCGGCGGAACTACCTCACCGGAACCGCCGTACAACTCACCGTCAAACTCATAAACCGTCGCTACCTACCGTACGGTTCTCCGTCATCTCCTCCTTCAGTATCATCGGCCAGTCCGGAACGTCAACCGGCGACGTTGTTCCGGTGACATCTCTCCGATTCACCGTCGCTGGAAACGGTTTTTTTGAGGTTCGAGAGGCGGTTACGGTTTTCTGAAGCTCCGGCGACGTTGCGACGTTCCAGATGTCGAATTCGGTGAACTCGAAGATCGAGTGATGAGGAGGAGGAGGAGATTCGAGTTCGCCGGATAAGTAGCGGTGGCGGTGGTTGCCTCTACCGGCGTAAGTTCTTGATGCCGCCATGAAGGTTAAAAGTTTTAGGTGTGTGTGAGTCCTGTGAGTGTGAGTGTTGATTGATTTGATCACTTCTGTCTGCTTTTATAGACTCCCTCCTTTTCCTGTTATCATAAATTATTTATAATTATAATATTATTTCATGCAACTTATGTGGTTGATGACAACTAGAGGTTATTATTACGTGTCATTAAAGTTGTTTTTTTATTAATAGGTACAAATACACAATATTAAAATGCTTGAACATGTAATTATTGTATAAATTACTAGTATATCACTCTCATTATGTAGACACGTTTTTAAGAATTAATTGGGAACTCGCCGATGCGAGAGAGTGTAAGTTATCCTGTAAACTCTACTGACTCATCGTTTTATCATCACAATTCCGACCACATTTCTTATGATACCCAATTAAAGAGAAAACCATGTAAATACACACACCATTTAGTTAAGTATTTGGTGGACACATGCACCTTACAACTACTATACATCACATACATACACACACGCACACACACACTCATACACACGCTCACACCGAACATACACACACTATAATATTGCATAGAGCATTTATATCATATGTATAAAAAATTGTCTTAGGCGTCTTAAAATGGAAAGTAAATATTTATAAGTTTACTGTTCTCTTTTATAATAGTATAGATGATAAATAAGTTAAGTATAATAAATATAAAAATTGATAATTTGTTCTGAAAATATATTAATGTTTAAACAAACTAAAATATAAAATTATTCTAAAACAAAGTAAATTTCTTTAGGGTATATATTGTTAATTGTAGATCACTTGAATAGTGTTTACAAGCTATATAGTAGAGAGTAGAGTTTCGGTTTTCATTACTTTTTATCTTATCTTATTACAATAAAATTAGACTACCTGAATAGTGGTTTACAAGTTATATAGTAGAGAGTATAGATTTTTTTAGTATGGATATTTTCTGCTATCCCATTCACGTTAAACTTTTTCTTCTACTTCTATTATGACATGTTAAATAAAAAATCTAATCACCCCCTCCGCACTCCCCTTGTTCTTCTTCATCATAGGATGTTTTGTCTATATCACTCATCTATTCATATTTAGACTTTTTCATCAACTTGTGTTGATGTCTATATCATTCACCTCTTCATGTTTAAACTTTTTCACCAATGCGTGTTGATACGTGTAAAATAAATAAATAGATAACCTAACCACCCTTCCCGCACTTCCCCTTGTTTTTCTTCATCATACACCACCCCTTCTTGCTATTGTCGGAACCAACTCCTTCATCGGCTCCAAAAAACCCTCTCTCAATCGCATATATTTGATCAATCATATTTATGACAACCATGGGTCTTGGCAATTGTTTCAACTACCGGATTTAGGTCAACAAGGTTAAGAATTGTTGTTAGACTTTTATCATACAATGTATCTATAGGTTAACATGCTTTGCATTAGTGTGTTGTTACCATCACTAAATCATTAAGGTCGGATCAAAATCTGGTAACACTTCATCATTCTTGAAGTGTTGTTGTTTGCAAGCTTGGCCAACCTTTTTTTTTTGCAGTCACTTTCCTTCTCGTTGGTTGACATTGATTGGATATATATGTGAAACAAATTAGGATCAAGAGTTTGAACATTTCTTCCACCCTCGATGTTGTTCATTGGATCTTGTTTGTGCTTGACCCACTACGTTTAAGAAAAGACGGAGGGTAGGGTAGGGGTGTCACACCCAACCGATGTCGGAAACATCGAGGCGGGACGAAATAGATTGCTCACTGCTCACAACGCTAACAGCGACAATAATTAATTTAAACCGAATTTCATTTCATAAGTAAATTGTCATTACAATACAAGGAATTTCAAATAACAACAATAATAAAGACAAAATGTGATACAACATGAGTAAACTAACGTCTATGTGTGTATCTAGTCTCAACGCTACTTCGATTTCATAGCATCATCTTTCAAAACCTGTAACAAGTTTAAAATAAAATTCAATACAAAATCAAAGGCGAGTACACAAGTTTAAGCATAAGCATACATATACGAATAAGGTTTAAAACGAATCCACATGGCAACTAAGTTTATTACGAGAGAATTATACATGGCATGCAATATTTCTAGTCAATCCTCTTGCTTACGCATGATAACGACAATTTAACATGATCCCTAATTCACGAGGGGTGGTGCGTTACTCCTATAGCGCTATACATGTCAAATGGAGGCTTAAGATAAGCTAATGACTATGGTATTACATAAGAAAGGTCCAAGAGATAAGCAACGAGTAATGTATCAAACTATTCATGTATAATGGATTGTTTTCGTGCATTTAGAATAAGCGTAAATTGTGTGATTTTTGATAATGTAAACATGTTACAACCCAAAGTGACGAAATGAAAAATGGGTCATGTGTACTCACGGTTTTGCAAGCTTTCCGAATTGTTAGTTCCGTGAAGATTTGTTTGGTTGGTGGTCGAAACACCGAGTTATCCTACAAGAGGAAAACATAGGTGTGAGTATTTGGATGTTGATGGAAGATTCAGAATTGGAATTAAGCATAACAAAGTAATGTATACGAAAGTATTCACTAAGGTCTAGTACTCGTTTTGACACTATGGGAACCCATTAGGATTTATGTGATTTTATAGTTATAACGCCTATTAGAATAATAACGAGGAACTAAACACTTTAGTGATTAAACTTAGTAACTTGACATATGATTATGTAGTCATTATCAAGGTTTCGGTTTTAGGTATATTAATAGTACATATATATTTATCATAGCTAACAATAATATCATGGAAGTCATGTAGGAGGTAGGTGGTATAACCATCCATTTAGGAACCTCATGAGAGTTCACCACTACACAAGTTGTCATAGACAACAAGGAGGGTCAAGAACACGAATAATAAAGGAATGGAAATTACAAGTTATCACTATACTAAGTAGCCAAGTAAGCTACAACCCGGTGAGCCGGCGTCGACACAAGTCGAAGGCTAAACGGGGTTGTGTCACTTTCAACTAGCAAACTACTTAGGATGGAATGAGAAAACATCAAGTGTTATGTGGACTTGGATGTAGGATAGCCCAAGCTAACCATGTAGTCACACTAGCTTCAAGTTCAAGACTTGGCAACACTTGTGAGCTTAAAGCTCATGTAAAACAGAAAATTTAGGGTGTTAAAACAACCCTTAGTTCATATAAACAAGCTTGGTTAGGCTTCACTAATCATAAACTTGATTAGGAGCACAAGAACACAAGGTTGTTTGAAGTAAACATGAGTTTAAAGAGTTTTAGTTCAAAACAGAAAGTTTCTTGCATTTTACCCTCCAATATGGAGGATTCCTATCTTGGTTTTCCATGGTAAACCTAAGGAAGCAACCCTAAAGGTGTTCCAAGTGCTAAGAAAGAAGAAACAATGAGAAAAATGGAGTAGAACTGAGCTAGAACTCACTTTGAGAGCCTTGAACTTTTTGCTCAGATTCTGATATTAGCAACTGATTTTAGTGAGTTTGAGAGAGAGTTTAGAGTGTTTGTAAAGTGGAAAATGAGTGGGAATGAGGTGGGTTATATAGGGATGGATTAGGGTTAAGTTAGGTGGGTATTAAGTGTAAGAAACACACTTAGCTAACACAAAATTGACCAATCCATGAGCTGCCAAACACATTATGTGGATTATGCCTTCTGGCGGGGGGGGGGGTGAGAGGTTTGGAGAAACACGATCGCGGCCCGCGAGAGCGTAAAATCCCAAAATTTGTTGATTTTTTGCACTTTTAGTCCCTGTAGTTTGTGTTTGACGTGTTTTAGGGTGTTTTATGCATAAGGGGTGTATTTTAAGGGGCTTTTGTGAATTCTAAGCATAAGAATAAGTATAAACAAGTATGATTATGTATAAAATTGAGGATAAGTATCGTATAATGCATGTATGTCACGTATTCCTAAATTTTATCACATGTTTTCAAGTATCACGAATTAAGTATCATATGCATAACGTTTCAAACGTATGGACATGTATGAATGTGTAAAGCATGAATTCTAAGAAATATGAATTTTATTATGATCCATGTCTCGGATTTTACAACGATTACGACGAAAGTACGATTACAAGAACACAAAGTTTCCAAACATAGAATTACAAGCGATGCTTTCTAATTGTGGAATGTACGAAAAAGCAGGGTGTTAGAGTCTCCCCTCCTTTAGAAATTTCGTCCCGAAATTTAGGAAGATGCAACGAAGAGATGCGAATACTTAGTCTTCATATCACTTTCATGTTCCTAAGTAAATTCAGCGCCACGTTTTCCTTCCCATCGAACCTTGACGATAGGAATTCGACTGCGCCTTAATTGCTTGATTTCTCAGTCCATGATCTCGACCGGTTTCTCCACGAAGTGCAAAGTCTCGTTGATTTGAAGATCTTCGAGTGGAACTTGAAGTCCTTCTTCAGCTATACATTTCTTCAAGTTTGAAACGTGGAATACGGGATGAACATTGTTGAGCGCTTGAGGTAGATTCAGTCGATACGCTACCTTGCCAATCCTTTCGAGAATCTTGAAAGGACCTACATAGCGAGGAGCGAGTTTGCCTTTCTTACCAAAACAAACAACGCCCTTCCAAGGGGAAACCTTGAGAAGTACGTTATCACCTACGTTGAATTCCAAAGGCTTGCGTCTTTTGTCAGCATAACTCTTTTATCGGCTTCGGGCTTTGAGAAGATTATCACGAATTTGTAGGATCTTGTCCTTGTCTCTTGTATAAGTTCGGGACTGGTGATTTAGGAGTCTCCGATCTCGTGCCAACAAATAGGTGAACGACACTTACGACCATACAATGCTTCAAATGGAGCCATTTGAATACTAGCGTGATAACTGTTATTGTACGAGAATTCTACCAAGGGTAAGTGCGAATCCCAGTTGCAACCAAAATCGATTACGCATGAACGAAGCATATCCTCCAAGGTTTGGATTGTACGCTCGGTTTGACAATCGGATTGAGGGTGAAAAGCGATGCTAAGATTGAGACGAGTGCCAAGGGCGGATTGAAACGTTTGCCAAAAGCGGGAGGTAAAACGAGCATCGCAATCGTAAATGATGCCAATGGGAGTACCATGACGACTAATGACTTCACTCTTGTAGATATGAGCCAATTTCTCGACTTTGTAATCTTCACGGATGACAAGGAAATGAGCAGATTTAGTCAACCGATCAATGATGACCCAGATACTGTCGTGACCAGACGAAGTGCGAGGAAGTTTGGTGATGAAATCCATAGCAATACTCTCCCATTTCAGACAGGAATTTCTAGTTGTTCGAGTAGACCAGAGGGACGTTGATGTTCGACTTTAACCTTGGAACAAGTAAGACACTTTGAGACGTAAAGGGCGATATTATTCTTCATTCCAGGCCACCAATAAGATGCTCGAAGGTCATGGTACATCTTGACGGCGCTAGGATGAATAAAGTATCGGGATTTGTGAGCTTCATCCATCAAGGTGTTTCGAAGGTTGAGACGATTGGGAATCCAAATGCGATCATGGTAGTAAAGAATACCATCAGGTTTAGCTTCGAGTGGATTTTCAACTCCACAATTCAACTCGTAATCGAGGTTGCCCTCGTTAATAACGGCAAATTGTGCTTGGCGAATTAGCTCGTGACGCTTTCCCACGATTTGGTGACAACGAATACTCTTGACATGAGTTTTATGACTAAGTGCATCGGTTACAACATTCGCTCTACCAGGGTGGTAGCGAATATCACAGTCGTAGTCGTTTAACAATTCTACCCAACGACGTTGACGCATGTTGAGTTCCTTTTGATCAAAGATATGTTGAAGGCTCTTATGGTCGGTGAAGACCGTACACTTAGTACCATAAAGGTAGTGTCTCCAAATCTTCAATGCAAAAACAACTGCACCAATTTCAAGGTCGTGCGTAGTATAGTTTTTTCTCATGGATCTTGAGTCGTCTCGACGCGTAAGCGATAACCTTGTCCCGTTGCATAAGAACACAACCAAGACCTTGGTTGAAGCATCGCAATACACGACGAAATCATCGTTTCCATCTGGGAGTGTAAGGATAGGAGCATTACAAAGCATGTCCTTGAGTGTTTGGAAAGACTCCTCTTGTTCGGGACCCCAAACAAAAGGTTTATCTTTTTTGGTCAAAGACGTAAGAGGGACATCGATCTTGGAAAAGTTTGAGATGAAGCGACGATAATAACCAGCTAGGCCAAGAAACGAACAAATTTCAGAAGGCGATTTAGGTGCAACCCAATTCTTCACAGCTTCTATCTTTGCTGGGTCAACATGAATACCGAGTTCATTGACGGTGTGACCAAGGAATTGAACCTCTTTTAGCCAAAATTCACATTTGGAGAATTTGGCGTAAAGACGTTCAGTACGCAAAAGCTGAAGGATAAGTTACAAATGTCGCCCATGTTCTTCTTTCGTCTTGGAGTAGATGAGAATATCGTCAATGAAAACGATTACGAAGCGATCGAGAAAAGGCTTACACACGCGGTTCATTAAATCCATGAACACTACAGGCGTGTTAGTCAAACCAAAAGGCATGACCACGAACTCGTAGTGTCCATAATGTGTGCGAAAGGCGGTTTTTGGTACATCTTCTTTGAGAACTCGAAGTTGATGATAGCCATAACAAAGGTCGATTTTCGAGAAACAGGTCGCACCTTGAAGTTGATCGAAGAGATCGTCAATACGAGGAAGTGTGTATCGGTTTCTGACTGTAAGTTTGTTGAGTTCACGGTAGTCAATGCACATCCGAAAGGACCCATCTTTCTTCTTGACGAACAAAACGGGAGCCCCCCAAGGGGAAGTACTAGGGCGTATAAAACCTTTATCAAGAAATTCTTGAAGTTGGCTAGATAGTTCTTGCATCTCTGAGGGTGCTAAACGATAAGGAGCTTTCGCAATCGGAGTTGCGCCGGGAATGAGATCAATACGAAAGTCAACAAAACGAAAAGGCGGAGGACCAGGGAGATCCTCTGGGAAGACATTGGGAAAATCGCAAACAACAGGAACATCACTAACGCTCGGACCCTTGTCTTTCTTTTCCACAATATGGGCCAGAAAGGCGAAGTATTCCTTGCGCAAATATTTGTTTGCTTGGATACACGACATTAGCTTAAGACCTTTAGAAGGTTTTTCGCCGTAGACGTTCAAAGAATCACCGTTTGGGAGTGGAAGGCGAATGAACTTTTCGGAACAAACAACTTCGGCACGAACTCGCCTAAGCCAATCCATGCCTACTATGATATCGAAGCTTCCCAATTGCATGGGTATGAGGTCAATCGAGAACGTATGATCGTTAAGATTCAAGGAACAATTAGAAAGGACAGAATCGACAATGTTGGATTTACCGTTAGCGACTTCGAGTACGAATGGATTGGGCAACTTAGAACGTACGCACTTAAGCAAGGGTTCAAATTCATTAGACACAAAACTTCTATCTACGCTAGTATAAAAAAGACAGGAAGCATAGACATGGTTCACAAGAAACATACCGGTTATGACGTCATTCGTGTTCTGCGCCTGAGCGGCAGTGAGGGCGAAGGCTCTACCTCGAGCTGGTTGAGGTTGTTGCTGTTGTTGTTGATGATTGTTGTTGGGCTGGGGACAAACATTGGCGAAGTGGTTAGGGTTGCCACACTTAAAGCAAGCTCGAACATTAGCAACCTGAGGTTGAGCATGGTTAGGGTTTGGCACAATGGCTTGGGATCGCTGGTTTTGGGGTTAAGTTTCGGCAATGGTTAGCAAAATGTCCTAACCTCTGACATCGGGCGCACTTGCGGCATGGCGTGTTGGCAGGGTGATGGTAGGAGCAGTTAGCACACTTGGGATGAGGTCCAGTGTAGCCATGGTTGCAAAAGTCGTTAGGGGCTCTCTAGTCGATCGATCGGGGAGTTGAGAGTACTCGGTCTAGGCGGAGAGTACACGGGGAGTACTCGGACATGTTAAATTATAAAGAAATTACTTTTTGGAGATTAAATATATGTCAAATAACATAAAATTACTAATATTTATAACAAAATACATGAAAATGATATTCATTCTTTAATATGATAGGCATAGAAATTATGTTTTATTATTATTTAAGTCAAACTAGGCTCGAGTTGACCTACTAGATTCGATTCTGGCCGAGGTTGACCGCGTTTGACCGACTCTGTGTAATTAGGGGAGTCGAAGAAAGTCGCATCGGTAGCTTACCTTGTAGCGACTACTCGGGGAGTAGTCGGCCTTGGAAACCTTGTTTTACAACCATGAGTGTAGCCACGTTTGGGTTGCTCGGGGTTGGCAGGGGTAATGGTTGCTACCATTTGGATGGGTTGAGGGTTTGGCGGAGTAACAACCGTGTAATTTTGACTAGAAGCCTTCCGCTTCTTGTTCTTGGGTAGTTGTTTCGTTGAGGTTTGGGTGAGGGTTCAACGGTGGCGGTGGTATCGGTGGTGGCTTGATGAGCATTCTACGTAGAGACCTTGTCGTAGGCCCCATGAAGAACACAATTGTTGTTCAGCTCTATGGCGATACTATAGGCGTCCTCAACGGTTTTAGGGATGGCTGAAGCTACATGGTTGATTAAGACGGGTGCGAGGCAACGAATGAACTTGGCTATTGCCTTGGAACAGTGTCAACTTGTCCAGGACAGAGGACACTCAGTTGTTTGAAGCGCGTGACCAATCCCTCTACGTCACTCCCTTTTTGGTTGAGATTCCAGAATTCATTTTCTAACTTATGGGTCTCGTGTGGGGGGCATAAATGGTCCTTCATGAGCTGCTTAAGCTCATCCCAAGGCAACGCGTGGGCTACTTCGTTGCCACGTTTGTTCCTTTCGATGGTCCACCACTCGAGGGCTCTCTTGCGAAAGACCCCTGTGGCATTTAGGGTTCGAAGTTCGTCGGGGCAACCACTTTGTAGGAAGGTAAGCTCGATCGCATTGAACCAATTCATCATGGATGTAGCTCCATCCTTGCCAGTAAACTCAAGAGGCTTACAGGCCATGAACTGCTTGAATTGGAACGAGGCTTTAGGTGTTTCCACCTTGGAATCGACAGAGGATTTGGGGGTGTCATGGATGGTTTGAATTTGGCTAACGATGTTCGGGATAATCTTAGCCATCTGCTCAGCAACTAAGCCTACGAGTTCCTGCTTTGATATACAGTCCCCATGGTTGTTGGAACCTCTCTTGGAACCCTTGGATTTCTTTGACGAGCTTGAAGAAGATATCTAGGGTTGAAATAGAAAGGAAAAGGATGAGACTTGATCACAATGTAAAATAGTTTGGAATGTATAAGCATGGGTGTATTCACATATGGTTCACATAGTTTGCATGTATTCATCAAGCATTGGCATGTGTAGTCACGTATAAGTGTGTATAAAGAGTATAAATTTAGTTTGTTCACGAGGATTATTATTGTTTTTGATTGCGAGAGACATGCGAATTGTGTAACAGCCTGAATTGAACGGGGTAGCAAGTATAAAGTCACATAAAAATTGAGATATCATAAAATATTGGCTCAATAAAACATTTGAATGTTTCGAGTAGAGAAACGTCGACTATTCCAAAGTGATTCGCAAGATCTTTCGAGTTAGGGAACATGCTTTGGCCTAATAGGTAAAATACTCTCGTCGAGAAGCGATTAACGGTATTTACCCTTCCAGTTACCACATGTCCCTAGTCGATCGAAAATTCGAGACTTTGGGTAGATTGAAAATCGAGGAACAGACTAAATCGACATGGTGCGGGTTTCACCCCTAACGTGACGATTTCGTACCCTAAGCGTGGTTGTTTCTTACTAAACGAGGAGCATATTCCGACTCGTTAGTAAGATTCACTAGAGTATGAAATGGAAGTTTTCCATCAAGATGTGGATATCACTCCTAACTTGATGGTGTAACTTCGTGGGAAAATCGAATATGCGGATTGAGGGACTTCACCAAAAATTGTAAGCCATTGGGCCTATCTTGGTGCAAATCTCCTCGTTTGCATTATGAGTGCCTTCAAGTCTTCAAGTGTATTGTGTAAAATGTCTTAGGAAAGACATTATGTAAGTATTAAACCAAAAGAAAGGAAAAAGCAATGTAGCAAGAATAAAGTTTTAAGTATGATATAAGAATGGTCAAATGGGGACACCTAAACTATAGACTAGGTCGAACATGGAAATTCTACCTAATTCCTATAGTTATGGCTCTGATACCAATCTGTCACACCTCAACCGATGGCGGAAACATCGAGGCGGGACGAAATAGATTGCTCATTGCTCATAACGCTAACGTCGACAATAATTAATTTAAACCGAATTTCATTTCATAAGTAAATTGTCATTACAATACAAGGATTTCAAATAACAACAATAGTAAAGACAAAATGTGATACAACATGAGTAAACCTAAAACGTCTATGTGTGTAACTAGTGTCAACGCTACTTTGATTTCATAGCATCATCTTCTCAACCTTGTAACATGTTTAAAATAAAGTTCAATGCAAAAGCAATGGCGAGTACACAAGTTTAAGCATAAGCATATGTATACGAATAAGGTTAAAAATGAATCCACATGGCAACTAAGTTTATTACGAGAGAATTATACATGGCATGCAATATTTCTATTCAATCCTCTTGCTTACGCATGATAACGATAATTTAACATGATCCCTAATTCACGAGCGGGTGGTGCGTTACTCCTATAGCGCTATAATGTCAAATGAAGGCTTAAGATAAGCTAATGACTATGGTATTACATAAGAATGGTCCAAGATATAAGCAACGAGTAATGTATCAAAGTATTCATGTATAATGGATTGTTTTCGTGCATTTAGAATAAGCGTAAATTGTGTGATTTTTGATAATGTAAACATGTTACAACCCAAAGTGACGAAAATGAAAAATGGGTCATGTGTACTCACGGTTTTGCAAGCTTTCCGAATTGTTAGTTCCGTGAAGAGTTGTTTGGTTGGTGGAAGGAACACCGAGTTATCCTACAAGAGGAAAACATAGGTGTGAGTATTTGGATGTTGATGGAAGATTCGGAATTGGAATTAAGCATAACAAAGTAATGTATACGAAAGTATTCACTAAGGTCTAGTACTCGTTTTGACACTATGGGAACCTGTTTAGGATTTATGTGATTTCATAGGTATAACGCCTATTAGAATCATAACGAGGAACTAAACACTTTAGTGATTAAACTTAGTAACTTAACATATGATTATGTAGTCATTATCAAGGTTTCGGTTTTAGGTATATTAAATAGTCCATATATATTTATCATAAGTCTAGCTAAAGGAACCTCATGAGAGTTCACCACTACACAAGTTGTCATAGACAACAAGGAGGGTCAAGAACACGAATAATAAAGGAATGGAAATTATAAGTTATCACTATACTAAGTAGCCAAGTAAGCTACAACCCGGTGAGCCGACGTCGACACAAGTCGAAGGCTAGACGGGGTTGTGTCACTTTCAACTAGCAAACTACTTAGGATGGAATGAGAAAACATCAAGTGTTGTGTGGACTTGGATGTAGGATAGCCCAAGCTAACCTGTAGTCACACTAGCTTCAAGTTCAAGACTTGGCAACACTTGTGAGCTTAAAGCTCATGTAAAACAGAAAGTTTAGGGTGTTAAAACAACCTTAGTTCATATAAACAAGCTTGGTTAGGCTTCACTAATCATAAACTTGTTTAGGAGCACAAGAACACAAGGTTGTTTGAAGTAAAACATGAGTTTAAAGAGTTTTAGTTCAAAACATAAAGTTTCTTGCACTTCACTCTCCAATATGGAGGAGTTCCTATCTTTGTTTTACATGGAAAACCTAAGGAAGCAACCCTATAGGTGTTCCAAGTGCTAAGAAAGAAGAAACAATGAGAAAAATGGAGTAGAACTGAGCTAGAACTCAGTTTGAGAGCTGACTTTGCTTTTGGGGGGGGGGTTTTGGGGGGGGGGGGGGGGGGGGGGGGGGGGGGGGGGGGGTGTTTTTTGATTTTATGAGATTTGTTTTTTGGGGGGGGAGCGACTTTCTGCTCAGATTCTGATATTAGCAACTGATTTTAGTGAGTTTGAGAGAGATTTTAGATTTAGGAAAGTGGAATTGGTATAAGTGGATATGAGTGGGTTAAGTAGGTGGGTTAAGTATAGGATGGTATTTAAGGCAAGAAGACATCAATAAGTGCAGAACACATTAATCTAGCAAACACATTGCCATCCGATGAGTGCCAAACACATTCGCGGATTATGCTTGGGGGGGGGGTTTGGAAACATGGCCAGAAATCGGTTTTTAGTCCCTGTAGTTTGTGTTTGACGTGTTTTAGGGTGTTTTATGCATAAGGGGTGTATTTTAAGGGGCTTTTGTGAATTCTAAGCATAAGAATAAGTATAAACAAATATGATTATGTATAAGAATTGAGGATAAGTATCGTATGATGCATGTATGTCACGTATTCGTAAATTTATCACATGTTTTCAAGTTTCACGAATTAAGTATCATATGTATAACGGTTTCAAACGTATGGACATGTATGAATGTGTAAAGCATGAATTGTAAAAAAATATGAATTTTATTATGATCCAAGTCTCGATTTTACAACGATTACGACGAAAGTACAATTACAAGAACACAAAGTTTCCAAACATAGAATTACAAGCGACGCTTTCTAATTATGGAAAGTGCGAAAAAGCAGGGCGTTACATGGGGATTGTGACAAAACAAAGGAGAAAAATGTTATAAAAATATACAACCCTATTGTTTTTTTGTTAAGTAAAACGTATGATGGTAATTTTAGAATCGTTTTAACATATTTATTAACGTCTGAATATATAAATGATTGAACGTGTTACTGATGGGTGAACAATTAGACCATATATGTAACTTTAGAAAATAACTAAACTTACAATACAAACACATTACATAGACTATTCTTCGGGGAGGCAGGGCTCCCATCACTCACCACCCACTCATCACTCACCACAACCAATTATCAAACGCCATGTCATCGAGTCAAATTCCATCACTAGTGATGGATTTTAGTGGGGGTGCTCATCACTAGTGATGGATTTCCACCACTTCCTACCACCGTACTCCTCCGGTCATCTTCTTCTTCTCTGATTATCTTCTCCGTCTCCGGTCATCTTCTCCGTCTTCTTCATTTTATCTTGTCTCCGACAATCTCCATCATCATCCGAGCACCTAGTTCACCATCTTCTGTGAAACCTCCACTCATTTTTTAGTTTAAAATGCTCAACATTCCCATACCCAAACGGTAACATGCAATGCAACAGTCATCTTTTCAATCCTTCAACGCGTGCTCGGCATGACGCGTTAATCGTACCGTGCGTTGTAGATTGAGGTGGTGGTGGTGCATAACGTCTTTTGAAGCGTGATGGTTGTCGATCACGGGGGCACCCCGGGTCCCCTAATAATTTACTTTTATTCATAACATATGATATAACACCATAAACATTACATTGATATAAGACGATGTGTAGCGTATAAAGTACCATATAGTTATAAAAAAATATTATTTATTTATGTTTTCTATTAAAGTTATTGATTTTTGTTGTTTTATAAAGGATCATATTTAGATATATATTAATTCGAACCTATCTTGATAGTCATATTTATCTATATTGTGTCAACTTATATGATACGTCAATATCATGTATCGTAGTAGATTCTACAGCCATTCATTCAATAGACATTGATTATAATATAGAAACATATCTTTTTCACCAAAACTGATTTGCTTTTGCATGTGACTCTATAAGTGAAATATCTGAAATACGGTCATATTGCTCATCATGTTAAAACTTAAAACAATATGTATTAGTTCTAAGAAGATTATAAATACGTAATATACATATTAATACAAAAATGATTACCATTCATTCATCATTCAACTTTTTTTTAACAAAACCTTTCATTAGAAAAAAAGCCACAAGCAAGTCGCTAAGGCCACCAACACACGACCATGACAAGTTAAAATTACACCAATTCCTTCAAAAAATTACATCAATCCCTTGATATCTTCTTTTATTTTTGCCACGTGCTTCGTTCCTAGATTTCCATAGGCACCACATAGTAAACACAGTCGCTTGAATCGCCTTATTTCTCTTGTTATCCCCATAGACGTTCTTATGAGCCATGATAACGTCTTTAACCGAAAAAGCAAAGATACTCGACATACCGCACCATCGACTAATAAACTCCCAAATAGACAAAGCGATAAAGCAAGATGAGAAGAGATGATCATTGTTCTCATCCCCTTCACCGTATAGCTTACACCCCACCGAGTCTATAGCTATG
Source organism: Scalesia atractyloides (assembly GCA_947069175.1). Classification (NCBI taxonomy): domain Eukaryota; kingdom Viridiplantae; phylum Streptophyta; class Magnoliopsida; order Asterales; family Asteraceae; genus Scalesia; species Scalesia atractyloides. The sequence goes on along the minus strand of CAMTDV010000004.1, from coordinate 79,292,406 downwards.
TTTCTTCTTGCTAAGCCAACAAGGATCAATAGTCTGTCTTACGTCGCTTTCTATACGAACATGTTAAGTTTTTTAGGAACCCATGAGTTTAACTTCCACACAAAAGAGTCGGCTCCCCTTCATCTGCAAAAAGTGATTTTTCACCGAAGCAACCGAGAAGGAACTCGACTGATCAATTGCCGATCTCCATTGGTCTTCGGTGTCGGATAGAACCACATGTCGCAATAGGTTCAATAAATCAGCATACTCCATGCTCTCCGTCTGATCAAAAGTGGACTGTTTCCACTTCCAAATCCATTCCATTATGCCATTTATGAGCAACCCACGATCTCCAGCAGAGAATGGCTTCTCTTTCAAGCAAAAATAGATTAGGAAACCTCACCCTTAAAGGTTCCCTAAGAATCCAGGTGCCGATCCATATTCTGATGTTATCACCCGTGCCTACTTTACCGACGATTAAGCTCTTGACATTAATATTCAGCCCTTCGAAGTGTGTTTGGATGTTAGCAATAGCTTTCCAAGTTCCAGCCAGGCTTGGAGCTACTCGAAGATAAGTACAAGATCTTTTTGAAAAGTGTAACGCTTTAATTATTTTCTGCCACTTCGCCGTCGACTCAGTTTTATAGCGCCACCACCATTTCGGTATTGGCATCTGTAAGGGGAGTGAGGCCCAGACCCCCGATCTCTTTCGGTCGAGTTACTTTATCCCAACAGACCCAACTCAGTTTATTCCTATCTTCTGAACCGCCCCAAAAAAAATTTTCGTCGCAATACCTCCAAAGTATCAATAATTTTGACCGGCGCTTAAAGAGAAAGAAAAACTACACGGTATTGTTTCCAACACCGCTTTGAGGAGGATGAGTCTACCGCCTTCAGATAATGTAGAATCTCTCCAACTCGAAAGGCGCTTCTTGAATTTCGAAACATCAGGCTCCCAATGAGAGATTAAAAGCAAGATCCACGCCCTTTCAGTGGAAGGCGAATGGTGTACTAAACCTAACATCATTTGTCACAACCCCCGACCTCACCCTGGGAGCGGGAGCGTTGAACCAGTCAGGTGGTTTTATTATTTTGAAAACATTGCAGCGGAAATTTCATCAGGACCGTAGTTAGGAAAAAATATCAGAGTTTATAAATACCGGATTTTATTTATTAAACATATGGGAATAAAGCCCATGTTTTATAAAGGTAGCTTTTAATAAGGAATACACCCGAATTCATAAAACAACGTTTCTTTATTTAATTGATGAAATAAGCCACTCCTTTAAGCCTTTTGGTGTTGTATCCCAACTCTTAATCCGATCTACTGAAATCACCTGAAACATGTTTTAAAAATATTTTTGTCAGCAGGAAATACTGGTGAATTCATTCAATTTGTACAAAATGACACATTCTTATATTCACAGCATTAAGAGTTTTTACATTTGTTTATCTTACTAAACTACTATTGGCTAGCTCATTGTCCAATAGCAAATAAACTTATTTTAAATAGTATTTGTCACTCGGTGGCAGTTCCTGTAACTGTGGTCATATCACTCATTGGCTAACCCATTGTCCAATAGTGAAGATTATCAAGTATGTATACAAAACCCCACGTACTGACAGTAGTTTCCCAGTAAGAATACAAAAACTTAATCACTGTAATATAACTTGGAAAACATTTAGGGTTTGCAAAGCATTTGAGGAAAGAAGAATGACTCACTTTGTAGTTTTAAGGTTGTTATCTTAGAGCTTCTCGGTGTTATTTCTGAGTTCCTAATGACATTATAATGCAACACGTGTTAGTGAAACAACCCAACTTAAACTTTAACGATACATTACGAGACAAAACCCCCCAACGTAGTTTACAAAGTATAGCCTTATATACATGCAGCACTTTGGCATCCGTTGTTGGGTTTTAGATCAATCGGACAGAGTATCGAATCAGTGATAGGGTTAAAACACTTACAACGCGGCAAAGTTTATCATGTTTAGGGGTTTAAGGGGGTGTTTGCAAGAGAACAGGGCTAGAGGGAGTATACGAACGAGTTTCTCGATCGATTTTGTGCAGAAATTTCAGTCCCACGCTGCTGGTTATATAGCCCATCTGGGCATCCCCCGCGCGTCGCGCGGGATACTCTGGATTCTGGCATGACGCGCGAGGGCGGTGGGCCTTGCATAGGTGTACCACGTGTCCACGTAGGTCTGACACGTGGCGCGATGTCGTGACACGTGTCCCTGGCCACCTTTTTCGTCCAATCGGGTGTTTTTCTCGATTTTCGTGATGGTTCTTGTCGCGTATGCTCGGGTCTTGATTCCACTTGGTTTGGTTTTTAATTGTGTATCTAATATGGGTTCTTTTGTGCCGGTTGGTTCGTCAATCACCAAGTTTCTTAACCGCTAAGTTTTCTGATCGAGTATCCAACTTTCATTGCGCATACCAGGGGTTTTAATTACGGGTTATTGCTGGGAATATTTTTGAGGGTTGTTACATCCTCCCCACCTTGTTTTAAATGTCATCCTCGAGATTTAGGTTATGATGTTATTTCTGATTTATCTCACGCGTTAATCAATACTAATAGGATTAAGGTAAATGAATCAAGACATCTTCGAATTTTGTGAATACAAGGTTTACAATGAATAGAACTCAATGGTTTAATTGAATCATTTCCAGAAATCGATATCAAATGAACGAAGTGAAATGACATAATCATCAGAGTGACTAGGTTTTCATGGTCTAAACCAAAAGAGAGATTTATGACCAATAGGTGAATGATTTTAGAAACAATAGAATTCACTGTCAAAGGAAAACTTACCTTGGTTGTCAATCAAGGAAGACTTAGAATTAACAAGCTTAACTGAAACCGAAATATGAAGATGATGTGTCAACCATCGAACCATGTTATGAGGAAAAATCAATGTGTTGACATTATTTGAATGACAGGGATACACTTGAAACACAACAGAATTTAGTGTATCATTATCTTAATACATAGTTGTATTAAGACTATTTTCAAAAATGAGTCAAACGAAAAGCATACGTAGTTTTGTAAGATCATGATTAGCTCAGGCTACAAATTTATATCGACGCCACAAGGTGTCATCGAAATAGTTTACTAATTACGGTGACCGAACAAGTTCACCGTGTTCGTAATCAATTGAAAGGTTTTAGTGAAGTAAATTCGAATATTTATAAATAAATATCATAGGATTTTAAATTGATGATGAAATAACAAATGAATATCATAGAATTTTCAATAAGTATTAAAAGAACCATTAGAGGTACACCGAAAAATAACATGAAGTTGTATACTCTTATCTTAACACATAATTGTATTAAGATTGTTTTATGACAATGAATCAATAAGATGGGTTTTAAGAATAAATAAACCCGCACATCGGGTGTGCAAACGGGATTAGCTCAAGCTTCAAGTTGATGAAAAATGCCACCACAAGGTGTCATGAATTAATGATTCAAAGAAGGTGAATACCAAACAAGTTTGTTATGGTTCTGAACAGATGAAGTAGTTAACAAAAAAACATTATTCCTTAACCTCGATTTGTACTAGGGTAAAGTGATACTTTAACTTAGATATTACATATTAGCGATCACGTCTGGAATCATTTCTGCTTCCTGCGTAGTAAGTACGAATGCTCGCGCGTTCTTCTTAACTCCGTCTGTTGTCTTTGCCTTGTTGTCGGGTGCCTTCGTCAGTTTTGGGCAATATCGGCGGATATGGCATGTTTCTCCACAGTTAAAACAGACTGGGTTTTTCCTCTTGCATTGTTCTTCCTTATGGCCAGGTGTTTTGCAGAGGTTACAGTAGGGATTCCTCTTAAAGTAGCATTTTCCTGAATGCTTTTTATTACAGTATTTGCAGATACGTTTCTCAAATACGATTCAGATCCCTTCTTCTTATAGGACTCATCGGCGCAAAATTCTTGGGTAATTTTCCAGGCTAACTCCTTCTTCTTGTTTTCCTCTCTTGTGCGGATTAGTCCGTGTCACACCCCCGACCCGCATCGGAAACAAGAGTCGGGCATAATTGGGTTATCACCAAAGCTCATGATGTTTACTAATATGTTTCATATTTATTAAATCCAAATTACATTTCAAAGTTCCAAGTCAAATTCATACAATACAAGGAAAGGAAAGATTAACTAAACAAATCCATAATCTAAACTGGTTTATTCTTCTAGGCCGCCCTATATGTTTCTTGCTTCAACTTGATCACCTGTATCATGTGTAAAAATGGGAAATTTTGGGTCAACAAAAGTTGGCGAGTGAACCTTGTTTAAAAACGTTTGTTATTGATTTATTATTTAATTTAATTTTGGGAAAATTGTGCAATAATCATATATGAACAAATGTATGTAAACATAACAATCACAAACCACCTTGCTTAAGCATGAAATAAGAATGACAATGTATGTGTTGGCAACGTCCCGTTCACGCTCATAGGTAATGGGGAACGGACGGCCTATGCTAATGTATGTGAGATCAAGGCTCAATCAAACGGAGCCGATCTTATGCTGGCAACGCCTGGTTCACGCTCATAGGTAATGGGGAACAGCTCACGCTCATAGGTAATGGGGAGCGGCGGCCTATGAAATGTATGTACTGAAATGATAAAATTTAATCTAAACTTCAACCACACAAATAATGAATACACCTTGAATACACATTGATCATAAACATGATGGATGCACAATGATTAATTATAATAAATAAATACGACACATGATACACCCCAAAATGTGATTAAAACGGGGAATTGTAGAGATTCACTTACATTGGATGCGTTTGTTTGAAGATGTTGGATGCGCACGAGTTTAGGGGACTGATCGACGAGAGATAACTAACCAAATAAGTAATGAAAAGGCAAGGTAAGTATGTGGATTTTATTAACTATTTTAATAAGATTTTTGGGTATAAATTTGTGAGTTTAAGGCTACTTTCTAATCTTGAAAACGTTATTTTTAAGTATTTTTAATTGATTTTTAATTTAAATAATTGATTTAATAAATAAAATAAATAACTAAAAAAAAGTTGACTTTGACCGTTGACCGTTGACCGTTACTGTTGACCGGTTTAATTGTGTGAAATTGTGCGCTGAGTGAGGCTCGAACCCGAGACCTCCCGTACGCGTGCACGCAGCTCTACCAACTGAGCTACGTGTCTAACCCGAAATAATTCTGTTTTTAATTATACTTATATACTATTTACTTTAAACCGAAAATTATTTATTTTTAAAAAGCTTTTAAACGTAACGGACCGGTGCTGACCACAGGTCTCGAACCCGGGACCTGTGGGTTAGCGTACACACAGTCCACCGCTGGACTGTGTGTGTCACTTGGTTATTAACTCGGTTTTTATTATACTTAACATATATTGTGCGTCAACCCGGTTCAGTTAAAAAAGACAAATTTTTATTTCAAGTGGGTAAAGCTGGGACAGGATTCGAACTCGCGTCTCGTGTATGTTTGTTGCACACAGTCCACCGCTGGACTGTGTGTCTAACCCGTTTATTAAACCGATTTTAATTATTCTTATATTATACCACACTTCGTCTTCTTCGTTCAAAACATAAACATCGATCAAAAGACTGTTATTTGCTAAGTTGGCTCAATGAAGGTTATGAGCCATCGAAAAGAAAATGAATGGAAAGAGATTGGAGGGTTGATTGTACCAACTGTTCGCTTTTCTTCAGACGTCCGGCAAGGTCGTCGGCTCCGTCTTGGTGAGCTGCGGCTGATAGAATCTACCAATAATTTGGAGGGATTAGATGTGAAGTGGGACTACTGGGTAATGACTATCAGTGAAACAGAAGAATCATACCGATAATCAGCAGTTCCCCTGAAAGTTCAGAAATTTCTCCGGCGAATCAGATAATCCGGAAACGTCGACTGCAAAGGATTCTGGGTGAGGGATTTATATTAGAATTTGTCTAATAAATGAATGAGCCAGAAAAATCGAAGTAATTACCGTGCAGGGGGAAGTCTCGGTTTTCCAGCGACTTGCAGATGTTTTCCGGCGAGTAAATTTTCGTCGAGAAAAAGTGCGATTTGGGAGCGAAAAGGTTTCTGGTGAATTGTGGGTGAATTTATAGGGTAGTATCGAGGTGAATGGGGTCTGAATTCGGTCTTAATTCGAAGTCAGCCGTTCTCCGGCGGTTACGGCTGTTGTCGCGGGTTCAGACGTCCGTTATAACCGTCGCTAGAGTTAATTCAATGGTTAATTCGAGCGGAAACGTAAATTATCGGCGAAGTCGTCGGGATTTCCGACGACTGCTTTTTGGGCGCAAATTGACCGAGTTTTGAATTCCGCACATCATTATTTGATTTAATAGATTCATTAACTTAACAGAAAATCAAAGTGGCGGAGTGGTTTATGGCACGCGAGTTAAGTCTTTGAGGAAATATCCGGCTGACCCGGGTTCGACTCCCGGCAGCCGGTTTTCCTTTTTAATTAATTCATTTTTATATTTTTAAAATTTTAATTTATATCTTTTAATTTGTTGATCAATTATGAATCGTTTAAAATTAAAAATAAGTCGTAAATGAACAATAAAAATTTAAAACTGATTGTTCGGTTATTAAACGAAGCGGGTTTCGAAAACCCGTTTTTCGACAAATGTTACAGTCCGTCTGTTAATGTATTGGCTAGTTCGACTGTTTCCTCGATAGTCTGAGGTCTAGCTGCCTTGACGATATCGTGAATTTCACTAATCAGTCCCCAAATATAACGAGAAATTAGTGCAGGTTCTGGCGAAGCCAGAGTTGGTACCATTCTAGCATATTCAAAGAATGTTGTCGTATATTCACGACACTTCACATCGACCATTCTATGATTTAGGAACTTGTTTGCCATTTGTTCTTTTTCATAAGGAGGACAAAATTTTCTTTCTGCCATTTCCTTGAATTCTCTTCAGTTCATGGCATAGGCCATGTCACTTCCTTTTGCTTAAAGAATAGTGTTCCACCATTCTAAGGCTTCATTTTTAAAGAGATTGGATGCATACATCACCTTATCTTCTTCAGCGCATTTGTTGATCTTAAGAACAGCTTCCGTCTTTTCCAACCATCGCAGTGCAGCTGTGGCTCCTTCACTGTCGGCAAACTCAGTTGGCTTACAGGCTAGAAATTTTTTATATGAACATCCATCAGTCATTGTTTTCATCTTCTTAGGAACTGGGATTTTGATAATATTATCATTATCTCCATTGGCGCTTGGCTAAAGCTGTTACTATGAGTACGCTTGCTACTCACAGCTTTGGTATGTTCTACAGGATTTTTAACAGCCTTAATAGTTAACGGAATGGCATTAGCAATGCCTTGAGCGATTATGTTTTCTATGGCCTCTTTGTTTAAGGGATTTTCATTATTCGCATGAACTTCTTGATTATGTGATACTTCATTCGACATCTGAATTGCAATTATTAATATCATAGAACAATTAAAACAAAACAATCATATGTATTTAAATTTATATTCACAAAAATAACACATAGGTTATTTTGTATTAACCTCTTAACTTTATTGGTTAAGTTTAAAATAGTACCTAAATGGATTTTGGATTTCCTTATAGATATACATATCCATACGATCATATGTTTCATATATTGTGATATACATCCCATTCAGAAGGTTAATGTATTTAACAAGTTCACATTTCAAAAATAGGCCAGACATCAGGTTATGGTATTATTTAGGTAATTCTGTAATTTTAATATATACCCCATCTTACCCGGTCTCGCCGGAGAGGCTACCCCATCTTACCCGGACAAGTTGGAGAGTCTACCACACCATACCCAATCTTGCCGGAGAGGTAATTATATTTCCCATAAAAAGAATTTTCTCAACCCATGATTTTAAAAGTGCATCTTTCTTAATTTAAACTATCCTGGCGCTACCAGTTAATATCAATTTCCTAACACTTTTGTTTAAGCTTAGGTATTATCACAACACTTAATTGCTTAAACCAGTGGTTGTGGCTCTGATACCACCTTCTGTCACAACCCCCGACCCACCCTGGGAGTGGGAGCCGTGAACCAGTCAGGTGGTACCAGTGATTATTTTGAAAACATTGCAGCGGAAATTTCACCAGGACCGTAGTTAGGAAAAAATATCAGAGTTTAGAAATACCGGATTTTATTTATTAAACATATGGGAATAAAGCCCATGTTTTATAAAGGTAGCTTTTAATAAGGGATACACCCGAATTCATAAAACAACGTTTCTTTATTTAATTGATAAAATAAGCCACTCCTTTAAGCCTTTTGGTGTTGTATCCCAACTCTTAATCCGATCTACTGAAATCACCTGAAACATGTTTTAAAAATATGTTTGTCAGTAGGAAATACTGGTGAGTTCATTCAATTTGTACAAAATGACACATTCTTATATTCACAGCATTAAGAGTTTTTACATTTGTTTATCTTACTAAACTACTATTGGCTAGCTCATTGTCAAATAACAAAGAAACTTATTTTAAATAGTATTTGTCACTCGGTGGCAGTTCCTGTGACTGTGGTCATATCACTCATTGGCTAACCATTGTCCAATAGTGAAGATTATCAAGTATTGTATACAAAACCCCACATACTGACAGTAGTTTCCCAGTAAGAATACAAAAACTTAATCACTGTAATATAACTTGGAAAACATTTAGGATTTGTAAAGCATTTGAGAAAAGAAGAGTAGTTTTAAGGTTGTTATCTTAGAGCTTCTCGGTGTTATTTCTGAGTTCCTAATGACATTATAATGCAACACGTGTTAGTGAAACAACCCAACTTAAACTTTAACGATACATTACGAGACAAAACCCCAACGTAGTTTACAAAGTATAGCCTTATATACAGGCAGCACTTTGGCATCCGTTGCTGGGTTTTAGATCAATCGGACAGAGTATCGAATCAGTGATTAGGATTAAAACACTTACACGTGGCAGAGTTTATCAGGTTTAGGGGTTTAGGGGGTGTTTGCAAGAGAACAGGGCTAGAGGGAGTATACGAACGAGTTTCTCGATCGATTTTGTGTAGAAATTTCAGTCCCACGCTGCTGGTTATATAGCCCATCTGGGCATCCCGCGCGTCGCGCGGGATACCTTGGATTCTGGCATGACGCACGGGGGCGGTCGGCCTGGCATAGGTCTGCCACGTGTCCACGTAGGTCTGACACGTGGCGCGATGTCGTGACACGTGTCCCTGGCCACCTTTTTCATCCAATCGGGTGTTTTTCTCGATTTTCGTGCTAGTTCTTGTTGCGTATGCTCGGGTCTTGATTCCACTTGGTTCTGTTTTTAGTTGTGTATCTACTATGGGTTCTTTTGTGCCGGTTGGTTCGTCAATCACCAAGTTTATTAACCGCTAAGTTTTCTGATCGAGTATCCAACTTTCATCGTGCATACCAGGGTTTTAATTACGGGTTATTGCTGGGAATATTTTTTAGGGTTGTTACATCATTAAAAAGGAAGCGAGAAGGTACTTTGCTAACAGTTTTACGGATGGTCTTCCTGTTCGCCCGATACTTCAATGCCACAATGTTAAGAAACTTTTGGAGCTGGAGACAAGCAGCTTGATCATGCCTTTTTCGGACATGGAAGTAAAACATGCAATCTGGGCGTGAGGTGACGGTAGAGCTCCGAGACCGGATGGCTTCAACTTCCGGTTCATAAAGCGTTTCTCGGAGGTTTTGGGTCATGATTTTATAAAAGTTCTTCGTCATTTTTTCGTGACCAAAACCGTATCTTATAGGTGTGCATCATCTTTTGTGGCTCTTATACCCAAGGCTAGGCACTCGAATGGCTTTGGTGATTTTAGACCGATTAACTTACTTGGCTGCATTAGTAAAGTTATATCAAAAGTCTTAGTCGAACGTCTTAAGCGGGTGATGGATTCTATTATTTCTCAGCGTTCATGAAGAACCAAAATATAATTGATGGGCCTTTAATAGTGAACAAGCTTATAGCGTGGGGAAACGAAGAAGGATAGATTGTTATTAGTTAAGATCGATTTCGAGAAGGCGTATGACCATCTAACTTGGTCTTTTGACTCGATTCAAGAGCAAATGAATTTTCCCTTGAAATAGAGGAATTGGATTTGGGCCATTCTTTCGTCAGCTAGGTCTTCCGTGTTGATAAACGGATCTCCTACTTTTAAATTCCAATTTTTCAAGGGAATTAGATAAGGAGATCCTAACCGTTCCTCTTTCTTATAAGTATGGAGGCGTTTACTTGCATGATGAACAAAGCCACTGATGAAGGCATTTTTAAAGGTGTTCAACTTCCAAATGAAGGGTCGCTTGTATCATATCTATTATCAACCTACAAAAGAAGGTTTTCTGGGCAAAGGCGATGGTAAGGTTTAATATACATGGTGATTATAAAGCTTAGTATGGATTGCTGAAGGAATATTGTGATGAGGTAATTAGAGCAAACCCTGGGAAAACTATCAAAATTAGTGTCGAGAATGAACCAATCTAAGCAAATCATTTAGGCAGTTCAGAAGAATATATATATATATATATATATATATATATATATATATATATATATATATATATATATATTTGTTATGTTGTTGTGAAAGGTAGTTTTAAATTAGGCGGTAGAAAGTTATTAGGTTTAGATGGATTTTTCATGAAGGGTCCATACCTAGGACAAATTTTGACTGGTGTTGGTGTAGATGCACACAATGGAATCTACCGGTTGCATTTGTAATTGTGGTGTCTAAAAACTCTAATTTTAGACTTAGAAGCGATAGTTGATAGTTAGGTGAGTCTAAGTGTTCTACGAAACTCAATAGCTGTGAGGTGCGAGTTTATTGTTAGGTCTAAGTCATTAAATTGCTAGGTAGAAGCTTCGTGAGAAGTTTGAACTAGTTTCCCTAGTGACCGTTGTCTAACAAGTCAATTTGAGAACCCGAGTCTATCCTAGGTTTATAGCACGTGAGGGAGTCTAGACCAACCGGTGTTCGTAACAACCTTAGAGTGCCATAAATGTCTTCCTGAGAAGGGTCGGGGTCTTGTTCCGTGTCTCGATAGGTTTAGTATTTGAAGATCCGGGTTCCATAATAATTAACATCCTAATAATATCATTACCAATGTAAACCAGGATTCCAGTCTATGTAGTTGTTTCCATCATCTGAGTAAACCCGAGTTAGTTCGTGATTAGTTAATCTAGTTAATTAATTTAGTTAAATCGTACTTTTAGGATATTTTGAAACCCCCCCAATCAAATATAAAAACAGTTAGTGTCATGTCAGTGTCAGTCTAGATAAAGTAAATAACGTAGTTAAATAGAGTCTCGTGGGTTCGATTTTCGGATTTGCTTAGCTTTACTAGAGTCGATCGGTTCACTTGCCGGTTAGTAGTTTAGTCGAGTTTAGATAGTCTAGAGTATTACTTAGTGTCTAGATTAGGTTAATTTTAGTTGTTTTTATTAAACTACTTTTAGCACATCACACGTGTCAAAAGAACTAAAATAAAACAAAATAATATGAAAAACCAAATAACATTATACTCCAAACATACTTCCATTCTACAACAAACACAATTTCATTCAATTATTAAAGTCATGCTACATTAGGCAACCAAATTGACCTTTACATTTGAGAAAGTCCAAAATGAGGTCATTTGGGTAAACAAAAGTACAAGCAATAACCAAAGTTATTCATTTAGTGATAAAGTATATAAAGAAGAACAACCAACTCAAACACAAAACAAACTGAACCCTTTTGTTTGCCATAATCAGTTAGTTGTTTCGTTTTGGTTAGAGTCTCCAATAATCCAGGATGATGTCAGATGCTCTTGCACAAATCAGAGGATCAGCCCAAACTAGTAACAAACCCATAACTTCCTCCCTGTTCAACGTTTGAATTTCGATAAATGATAAAAACTAAAACTAAAACAGAATTGGACCAAGAGATTAAATACCTATCGGTCTAGCACAACAACGGAATCGACGACCTGGATTGATGTAGTCCATGATGTGCGAGTAGGGTTCTAAAACCAATGAGCAGATCAGATTCGAGATGGGGAGCATTTTCGAGCAGGAGATAGAGAGAGAACGTCTAGGGTTTCTTTAAGTAAGTCAGCTTTTAATAAAATTAAAATACAAAAGAGTGCACTGTTATGGATAATATTGCTTTCACATATGACTAAGGCTTGATAGAAACAATTAGGCATTTTGATGTAAGCGTTAAGAATTACAAACTTCAAGGAAGGATTTGTTATAAATTAAATTTTTGGATTGAGCTAATTAAAATGGGCAAAAACCTCAGGAACAAAAAATAATTTTACTCTAAAAATAAGATCATTTAAAAAACGAGGGGAGTTGATAAAAATTAAGAGTTTGTTGTTATTCCTTTTGTTGTATGAGAATGTGACGACTCAAACAATCCCCAACCTTTCGATCTCCTTGATCTATGGTCTAATTCGTCGTTAAAATGTTTTCTACACTTTTTATTTTAGAGTAAATTACGGTTTTGGTCACTATGGTTTGTAGGCTACTGCAATATTTTACAAAATCCAAATGTTTTACAATTCACATACCAAGGTTTCTCTTTTATTGCAATTTCACTCGACTAGATTACTCTATCAACTTTCTAGTTAATTCTTAGTCACATGAGAGACATGTGATGGGCATATAAGTAATGAGAGAATTTCGTATAAAATCCTTACAAACATAGTAAAATATCATATATATATATATATATAAACTAAAAATATCATATATGTGAATATGCTCAATTTTAATGAATATTTAACTTACGAGTCATGACCAATTTACCCTTATCAAGTATCAATTACTCTGAATTCTGACATTGAAATTAGATAATCGGTAGAATATTGATGGTTTAATGAAAGTCATATTCATATTTTTAATATAATATGTTATTTTGGTTTCAAGTATCAGTATCAAAATCCAAATCATATTATACATTAAACTAAATTATATATTTAAAGGGATCGTTCATTAAATTTTCCCATTGTTTTATTCGAATGATAATAAAATTAATCATCCTGAAACCAAATCGTAATTTAGGTAGGACTCTAGCTGGAGTAAAACCATATTTTTATATGAACTGGGGGCAAAATCGTATCTTTTAACAGAAGGCAAAATCGTAAATTTAGCCAGAGGCACGACAAAAATTTATTTTGAACCGAGGCAAAATCGTAATTTTAAACTTAGGATAAAAGTAATTTGACAGGACCTGTAAATAACTATTATATCAACAAAAAAAGGTGGCCAACACTTTTGGCCAACCACCTAACTTAACTATCCCCGAGGAAAATCCTAATTTTTTAACTGAGAATCGTAATTTTTAGCTAGGGACAAAACAAAAATTGTATTATGAACGGGGGACGAAATCGTATTTTCAAACTGGAACCAAATCGTAATTTGACAGGACTCTAGCTGGGTCCAAAATCATAATTTATTTTAAACTTGGGCAAAATCGTGTTTTTTAATTGAGGCAAAATCGTAAATTTAGACATGGGCAAAGCAAATATTTTATTTTGAACGTGAGGCAAAATCGCAATTGTAAATTGGGATAAAATCGTAATTTAACATGACCTATAAATACCTATTGTATGAAAAAAAAAAAAAAAAAAAAACTGCCGTCACTTTAACCCAACCAAACACATTCACTATTCCTGCCGTCAACTTATATTTGTAGGTATTTGTGAAATATGTTATTTTGGTTTCAGTATCAAAATCCAAATCATATTATACATTAAACTAATTATATATTTAAAGGGATCGTTCATTAAATTTTCCCATTGTTTTATTCGAATGATAATAAAATTAAGGTAATAAGCGAAGTGAAGTGAACTGATGGACGAATCTTACCAATTCGGGTAATTATAAAAAAGAAAAATTAAGCTAAAAACGGGTTAAAAAAATTATTGTTAAAAAACGAAATATATGAAATTTTAAAGTTTTATATTGATAAGGGCAAAATAGTATTTATTAAGTTGTTTTAGTGAACTGGATAAATTTAAGATTTTAAGTACTTTCTAAGGATAACCTATAATATTTTTAATTTTACATGGGTATCTATGCTATTTTTAAAGTTTGTAAGGTATATATAATTTAACTAGAAGGTTGATAAGTTAGTCTAATGGAGTGAAATTGCAATAAAATAGAAACATTGGTATGTAATTTACAAGACAATTAGATTTTATAAATAAAAAGAAACATTGGTATGTAAATTGAAAGACATTTAGATTTTTAAAATATTGCATGGCCTATAAACCATAAGGACTAAAACCGCAAATTACTCTTTATTTTATTTTATCCATGTATATAATATTAATTGTAAGAATTGTTTCATATTATTATTATTATTATTATTATTATTATTATTTATTATTATTATTTTGTCATTTTGACTTTATTATTATTATTATTATTATTATTATTATTATTATTATTATTATTATTATCATTTTTCATATTTGACGATGACCAGCAAATAAATGTGATAATTTTTCGTTTTTTTTTCACAGTTGACGACGACTACATAGATAAATAAAAGCCTTTTTACCTTTTACGGGTCAATTGAATAACATATTCAACACCTTTTTTTATAAAATGTATATATAGCTATCATTAATGTAAAACATGTGTTGATATATTTCCAGCTTTATCTTTTAGTTACATGGATGCACATTTTGTGTAATTAGGTAGAAGGTTTCCTTCTTTTCATAATTCCTTTGGTTAGAATGACTTGAAATCTAGTTTGAATCTCATTTTGAATTGACTTTTGGATGTTAGAATCGAATTGAAATCTAGTTTGAATTCGTTTCGAACGGACATTCGGAATTTCAGTTTAAATTTTGTTTAGTTTGAACTCTAAATAAAAGAAACTCAAAACTCTAATAAACCGGATTCGATATACTCAAAACTTTAAAGCGATCATATAATTTTTTTGAAAGGTAAACTTTATTAGAAACACAACCCATAAAACGGGGCCACAAAACCATGAACATATTACATAATTACAAAATTGCACCAATCGATTCAAGAAACAGACCTAATTTTCGACCTACTTTTAAACCACAAAAACACAACCAATCTAATGTCAATATAACTAGATATTTGGTTTCATTTGAGCATTAAGAATTCATATATATTATTAATTCATCACATCTTGATGAATAGTAACATATTTTGTCTTTTGTGTTCTTGTGTTTTCTTTTCAACTCTAGGATTTTATTATTTTTTAACAAGTTTATTTCATATGTTAATAATTTTGTCATAAAAGTTAAACAAATTTAATTTTTTTTATTAGTTTTTGTTTCACGCTTTTTCTGAATTCGGTTGTCGTTCGGTTGCTACTTATCACAGTGTTTGATGGTCACATTTGGTTCCTTATTTTTTTCGTTCGGTTGCTATTTAGCACAGTATTTGGTAGTTTTTATGTCGCGTAAGTCACTTGGTGTTAAAAATTCGTGTTTTTCGGTTACTTCTTAGCACGGTCTTACGCCACCGCGCCCGCCCCGCAACGCGGGAAGCTAAAGACTCGTTAACATATTAAAAGAGCATGCAAATAAAATCCAAGAAGGCCAGGATTTCTCAATAAAACGTGTCAAATTCTCCTTGTATCTTCTTATCTTTTGGCAAGAAATATGGGAACATAATTTAATAATAATTGATGAGAGTTTGTCAGGATGCGAGGGAACAGTACTGGCTGTGGTGCAGGTGCATGGTGTACGCTCTCTACTTGCTGACGGTGTCCATGATTACGACACGTGTGTCGAGTCATTAATCAGAAGCTGGTACTTGATTATTAGGGTGACTAGGCATGTGATGTGCAGATTTTTTTTATAGGTGAACTTCACAACAGACGGTTAATTCACACCTGCTAGTCACAGGCCCGTCACTCCACTCATTACCAAGGACTATATTGTCTAAACCGGGCCCACGCCTTGGTCGAGTGTGGCTTGGCTATCCCCGAGAAAATTTCCAGTCCCTGCCACTTGACAGGAGTTGCACCCTCCACAAAAGTCGACCCTATTGTCAAAGCCAACTCTCCGGAGTAAATGCGTTGTAATAGAAAACTCGGGGTGGCTTCCGGGTTTCAAACTTGTGACCAAGCCTCTACCTGTTCATTGCCATGACCACCGGGCTGTGAACCCAGGGTCGATATGGAGATTGAAGCTATCAAGTCTTGTGGCATAACCGGATTCGACAACGCATAGGTCATTTTAGTCGTGTCATAACCGGATTCGACAACCCAGCTTTGGGTCGTCCCGTCTGTCGC
The DNA here is from genome assembly GCA_947069175.1 of Scalesia atractyloides. Lineage (NCBI taxonomy): Eukaryota > Viridiplantae > Streptophyta > Magnoliopsida > Asterales > Asteraceae > Scalesia > Scalesia atractyloides. Next base: position 79,276,159 of record CAMTDV010000004.1, on the reverse strand, counting down.
ACGCCGCCCCTCTCCTCGTCACGACGCAAACGACACAAATGGGACGTTGAGACGGGCTTGAATGTGGGCCACCCCCTTTTAACTTTTTTTTTTAATTAGATTTTTGTGTTTTACTTTTATAAAAAAAATACCCAATACCATTATATTTAACCTTAACCACCATTTTTATACACAACCTCAACTTTCTCTCAATTTTTATAAACCAATCTCTTCAACATTAAAAAAATATGGATCCCTACAACCAAAATAATCTAACTCAAGTTCACTCTCGTTCTCGTCACCCGGCTACACTCCCACCATCGAAACGAATTGGGGATCGCAAAACTCTTTTTCGGGTTTATTTAAATGTAACGTTTTTTTTTTTATTTACTTTGTTGTAATTATTTTATTAAATAAAACTAATAATGAAAAAGGGGGGAGGACTATCCTCCACACCCTTGGGTAGTCCCCAAGGGGATGGTCCTCCACCCTAGCTGACGTGGCGCCTACGTGGCGGATGTCTCTAAAGAGACTAACCCAACCACACCCAATGGTCTAACTGGACTCGACAACCCGTAGTAGTTTTACTGGTTTAGTGGTCGGTCCGGTTTTGATGGTTTTAATGTCAACTTAAGCCACATGATTAAATTATGTGTGGTGGAGGGAATCTTAAAGGTGTTTTAAGGGGATCTTAAGGGTGTTCTAAGATGGAGAGTGTTGTTTGGATGGTTGGGGTAGGCATGTGATGGGTGCAGGTGATGAGTGATGGAATACCACCGTAACCCTTTGATCACAAGTGAAGACGTGATGCATATCGCCTACGTGATATGAGAATGTGTGTGTGGGTTTGACTTTGGTGTTGAGTTGTGATTGAATGTGATGAGTGTGAGTGATGAGTGATTACCATTGCACGGGTTGAAAATGTTCGCGTCAAAACGGTACGCGTAGAAACGGTACGGGTCTAAAGGATCCGCGCCAAAACGATTCGTGTAGAAACGGTAAGGGTCGAAACGATTCGCGTCAAAACGCTTCGAGTTGAAATGGAACAGGGTCAAAACGGTTCGTGTTTAAACAGTTCAGGTTGTAACTGTTTGAGTAGAAATGGTACCGGTTGAAACGGTTCGGGTCGAAATTACCATTTGAAACGGTTTTGACCCGTACTGGTTGAAATGGTACGGGTCGAAACGGTTCGTGTTTGTTAGGATCGCTCCATCCACTTGTCACGGAACCTAAGTTTGTATCTATGTCATCGTAAGCGGAAATTACGTGCTTATGACAAATACACAAGAATTACTGATTAAACGTCAGTTTATTAGTCCAAATGTGTTTACAATTCAAGAAACCAAACTGACAGAGCTTCGCCTCAAAAGTTGCAAAGTTACAAATGAAGAACCAAGGCTAACTATATATAGAGATACAAGTTCGGATGAGATGTGTTATGGTCAAGTTCGTCCGAACTCAACTTCGTGCGAACTTGTCCACGTAACATGTTCCTTCGGCCGAACTTGTTCTTCTAACAACATAAATATTTAAAATCTAACAAATCAAACCCTATATGATACAGACTCGATCCAAGACTTAGACTATAGACATTATGCACCAACAGACTCCCCCTTGGATATTGTCGTAGTCTTGATCAGTCGTCAAACTCTTTAACCTCTTCCGAAGAAATTCTTGTAGGGTTTTTTCTTCTTTCTTGTTTTGGAATCGGCGTTTGGTCAGTAGGAGGCGTCCATTTCATAAATTGAAATCTTCGTAATCTAGCCTCTCTACCCCTTTCATGAATCTTCTCTAGACGTTTTTCCTCTTTCAGAAATTCCTCCCTTTCAAGTTCCAACCATCTAGATTCCCCACATATGCCCGGTGTTAATACCATGTGCATAACATACATTGATCACACCTTGGTATTGTTTGGCTTGAACCTTTTCACGTTTGTCGTAGCATATTTTGTTGAAAAACAAACACTTCACATCTTCCTTAGAACAATTTACTAGCCACATCGGGTCTAGTATCCTTATAGTCCTCCATAACCCCCAAATTCTTCTACGTTCAATAATTCAGGATCTTTCTCCTTAGTGATATTCCAAGTCTCATCACCTCGTAAAACAATCATCGCTTCGCACGTTTCAGGATCCGTCTGCCACCACAAAAAGTATGGATGAAAATCTTGTTCTATTGGTTTTAGTGGCATGTTCTTCATAGCTCTTGGTCTTTTCATCACCAATGTAACATCTTTTTCTTTCGTAACTTTATCAATTTTGACTCTTCGCTTCGGAATAAACGAATTCCACAATTCAAAACCTCTCGAAGCTTCAAACTTTATAACCCTCCATAGCCGTTGTTCACTGAACTTCATCTGAAAGCTTATGTTTCTTGTTTGTACCAACTCTTCAACATCCCAAAAAGGTAACGTCTTTATGTCATTTAAATGCCTGAAGTATTGGACACCAAACTCTCTCTTTATAGCGTAAACGTCAAGCTCCCTAATCCATCCCCAACTCAGAATATCTCCAAGCGATTTGTCTTTATCTCGAGTGAAGAAAGCAAGTGGTCGTTTAAACTTTTTTCTTTTGGCAATTCTTTGAACCAAGACTTCTTTGCTTCAACAATCTGTTCTTTAGAATAACTTTTAGGGATATTGCCATCCTTAACCACTTCATCAATCTTTTGCTTTAGCAGTTCCACATCTATCTGGTTCATGATTTCATCAATCGTTGGAAATCTGTCAGTATTAGTACCAGAATATTTTTCAACCTCATCATCAGAAGCATTTTCGAAAATAACACGATCATAGTCATCAGCTTCTGATACACGCTTGTACAGATAATCTTTGGCTCGAAAGTGCTAATGTTCACCAACTCTTCTTCAAAATCAAATTCAAAAGAATCAACATCAACTTCAAATATCTTTGCTAGTTCTTCTTTCGTATAATTATGAGCAATTTCTCCCTCTTCAAGGTTTGGATCAAGTATAATCATTAGGGGTTGTTGATCAGTAACAGCTGTGAATGGAAAAGCTGTGAGAATTCCTGATTCTTCAGTCTCTTTTTGACCTGTCTGCTCCCCCTTACTTTGAACATCCTCAACATTGACTTCATCATTAAGCACGGAGTCGTAATCAAAGTCGTTATGAAGCTTTGCGGTTTTGATTCAACACTAATTCCACCCTGACCATCATCATCATCATTTCATGATCTGAATCATCATCTTTATTGTCAGCATGATCATCAGCGTTATCATCATCTTTCATTTCCTCATCTTCATCATTTTAGCTTCGTTTTCCACTCTTCAGCTCGAGAACGTCTTAACTCAGCAATACGTTGAAGAATAGGATTGTCAAGCAACATCAAACACCACACCAACAATGACCAATCCCCGTTCAAGGTTTTCTTCAATCACATGCTCTTCAACAGTAGTTGAACTTTCCGCTACAACTGTTTCTTTCTCAATACTTTTGCCTTTGCCTTGTGGCACCATTTCTTTCTCTGCTCTCTCCTTTTCATCTTGCACTTCTAATCGATTGTATTCAGCGATAAAATCTATACCAAGATTGTTGGCTAGAACTCGTTGTAGCATACTGAATCTTTTGCTATTTAGGGCCTTTTTTGTTTCAAGTTCTGCAATCGTTTTCCTCAGCCTTTCATTATCTGTACCAAGGCTATCGACCACTGCTTTCATATACTCACGATCATTCTCCAGAAATTTAACTCTATCCTTCATAATTTATTTCTTGGTCTCATTCTTCTGTCAAACTCTTGAACCTTTGACTCGTTAAACATGTCAAGTATTCATCGGAAAAATTTCCGTTTCAACATTACGTGGAGGCAATGGAAAATCTCCAAACTCATTAGAAAAGTATCGTTCTTGTCGTTGAGCAGATGTTTGAGTTTGAGGAGTGTGCTGCTTTGGATTAGATTTTGGTGTTGCTTGCTTTGGTGTTGTTTGTCGTTGTGGAGAGATTGGTTTAGAAGCAGAAGTAGGCTCTTGTGGAGTTCGTTGTGGCACTTGAACAAAAACAGTTGGAGTTTCTTGAACTTGAACGTTTGTAGGAGGCTGTTGATCTTGCACAGGAGATTTCTGTGAAGATCTAACCTTTTTCTTCATCTGACTAACATATCTTTTTCTAACCAACTTTCTTCCTTTTGTATTAGGAGATCCAGTTGTTTTCTTGTATCACTAGCCTTTGATTTAGAACGCTTTGTCTTTTTCTTTGGCCTATCCCCCTCAGACTCTTCTTCCGCTGATGGTTCGAATAAATCTTCACCACGTTTCTTTAAACGCTCTTCTTCTTGTTCCTTTTCAATTTGTTTCTGACGGATATCTGCAGAATCTTCAGATGATTCTTCGTCTTTATCAGAAGTAGCATAAATAACATCATCACGATCACCTCCATCAATTCCATTTTCAGCTTCTTGACTTTCTACATTCACTGCTGCACTAGATTCCACAACATTCTCAAGATTTCTTGTTCATTATCAGGCGCATAAACCAACATAGTTTTAACTTTCTTGGAAGCCCTTTTACATTTTAGCATTCAGAAACTTTCTTCAAATACCACGCACTACGCTTCTCTTTGAAATCTTTTAACAATTCCTCTTCATCTCTATCATCACCACTTCCAGCATTCCTCCATTTTCCGTCAGGTGGTGAAACATAATCGGCTTTTGCAATAGCACCAAATACAGGTTTAGCACTCGGAGGAGATTCTTGTCTTTGGTATGTTGCAAGCTTCTTCAAAGTAGTTTCTTCCATGTGACTCAGATAATGTAACATTTGTCAAAAACGGGTTTCCAAAACCCGCTCCGTTTTGTAATCGAATATCAAGTTATAAATGTCACGTTGTGTATTTAGGGTTATTTTGATTTTTAATGATACATAATTAATAAACAAACTAAACTATAAAAATTATTTTTGCTAAAAAGTGAAAACAAAATAAATAAAAATAACATGTTGCTGCCAGGACTCGAACCCGGGTCAGCCGGAACCTAAATCCAAAGACTTAACACACACCCACATCACCACTCCGCCACTTGTTGTTTTCTGTCATCTCTAGGATACAAATAACTCTTATACACAAACCCAGTTAAACCGGTTGTGCCAACTGAGAAACTGAAATCGGCAATTCAATCGTGTAATCGTTTGATTAATCGCACATTCAGGTTTATAACCGATGAACCGACAAATTCTAATCAATTCAGACTTGAATTGACTTGAATTCGGATGATGATGGGTTTTATAAACGAAACCATCCAACAATCTGAATTACTTCAATCTTAGACCTTTCCTGCGACTCAAAATACTCTGCAAGACCTTCAATTGCATTTCCGCAACTTTACAGTCCACCGGAGAAGCTTAAATCAACTCGCCGGAAAAATTCTGTAAGTCGCCGGAAAACCGAGACTCACATCCACACGGTAATTCCTTCGACTCTTTCTGTTTCAATCATGTGATTAATCGGTCACTAACACAACTCCACCATCAGAATCAATCCTAGTCAACGTTTGTTGAAAATCCTACCTTCGCCGGAAAACTTCTGAAACTTCCGGAAACACACTGAGAACTGGTATGATCTTCCAAACTTCTGTTAAACTTTGTTTAAGTGCCTCAACTTCTTAAATAATCGAACAAAGCTGTTAATTGATTTTAACAGCCGGAGTTCACTTTTAGAACCGACGAACCTCTGCCGGAATTCTGTGAACAACACTAATCGGTACATCCTTTTCCCCAAACTCTCTCCATTCTTTACCTTTAAGTTACCTATAATGTTTGAAAATCGAATATGTCATGAATCGGTCATAGCAGTCGGAATATGTTTTCTGGGTAAAGTTAACGAAGAAGACGAAGACGCGGTATAATATAAGGCTAATAAAAATCTATATAATGAACGGGTTAGACACACAGTCCAGCGGTGGACTGTGTGCAAACATATACGCATACGTCCCGAGTTCGATTCTTGATACACGCACCCTCTATGTAATAAAATGCCTTTTTGTTTAAAACTGAACCGGGTTAATCCTCGTTAGTTGTTAAGTATAATAAAAACCGAAATATTAACCAGGTTAGACACACAGTCCAGCGGTGGACTGTGATAAACATTTCAAGTCTTGTGATCCTCCTAAATTTGAAGGGACCGAGGGTGTCACTGCTCTCCTACATTGGTTCGAGGAGATGGAAAACACCTTCCTCAACTGCGATTGTCCTGAGGATCGCAAGGTTCGATACGCCACCGGAGACTATTTGGGCTAGCTCTCACTTGGTGGAATACTGAAAAAGGAAAGAGGGGAACTGATGATGCAATGGCCTTAACTTGGGAGGAGTTAAGGGAAATCATGACTAGGCGTTTCTGTCCTAGGAGTGAAATTAAAAAGTTGGAGGACGAATTTCATTCTTTAAAATAGAAGGCGGGGGATCATACCATCTACAATAAGAGGTTCTTAGAGTTGAACCAAATGGTCCCTAACTTGTTCACCCCAACTTATCGCTTGATCGAGCATTATATTCGAGGTCTTCCCTCGAAAATTCAAGATTCAGTTCTCAGCACTTCACCAGCAACACTTGAAGCTGCTATGGAACTAGCCACTGAACTGACCGAAAATCGTATTCGAAACGGTAAATTCAAAGAGGAGAAGAAGAAAGCCCCCATTGAGGCTCAAACTTCAAGCCATTCTGGTTCCTCCTCGAAGTTTACTGGTAAAAGGAATCGAAGCACAAGAAACTTCGCCGTCACACAAACCAACCTCCCAATTCCTGCTGCACCCATTACCCAAGTCGCTCCTTCACCTGCACTATACAAAAGACCCTACTCTGGCCCGTTACCAAAATGCAACCGTTGCCAATACCACCATTCTCCTGATCATCCTTGCCAATATTGCACCGGCTGTGGTCGCGCAGGTCATAATGTTCAAACCTGTCGCATACCTCAGCGAACGAACCGCCACCAGCCTTCAACCCAAACCCACCAACAAATAATGGGTCAAGCCGAACAACCCCTACTACTACCACCTACACAACATTTAGCCCAAACATACTATCAACCCAACTATCCCATGGTACAACCTATGCGGGCTTGCTACAATTGTGGAGATCCAAGCCATTTTAGAAACACTTGTGAACATCATTCATGCCCAAGCTCAAGCAAATCCGGTGAATCAAGCTAACCAAGCTCCACCACCTGCAAGAGGAAGAGCTTATAACATCAACGCCAATACTGTTGAAAATAATAACGGCCCAAACGAATCACCCAACTAATTTTTCCTCGCCAAGAATCAAGACTCAAGTCCAATCGTCTAGTTTTAATGTTTTCTTTATGTTATCTCAATCTTTCCGTATTCCGGTTGTAAAATTTGGAAATTTATATATCCAAGAATTTTAATGCGATTTGATATTACGGTTTTGTTCTATACTCATTGATTTAACATTTATATCATCATACATCTCGACGTATCTCAATCTCACCAATTAAAGAAGTTGGGTTGTGTCACACTTTTACATAGACTAACCCCTTCATCATAACCAACGAGAGAGGTACTGTCATCATTTAATCATGTATCATTTCAGAATTGAGACTCAAGTTTTGTTCGTTGTGTTGTTTATGTTTTAGAGTCACATGGAACTGATCATGATTTACTGATAAAGCCAACGAAAATTTGACAAGAATATGGTGGATACGCCGCTGGTACTTCCTATATATAAGTATTCTTGGCAAAGGATCAAAAGCATTACCAGGGGGTCATGAAAAGTCCCGTGTAGGTTTAAATATCGTCATGGTTGAAGTTTTCGTTTTATGATACATACCTTATCATTACAATTGTATCAGTTCCCCCAAAACTATTATGCATAAAATCGTAAGCGACATCAAAGATCAAAATTCGAGAAGCCCAACATGTTTCAGTAACGGAGATGATGTACGAAAGGAGATGTCCTGTGGAGCTGAACTTAAAATTGAAACTAAATCTGACGGTATTCTGTACTACCTAGATCGTATCTGGATTCTTAACCACAACAATCTTCGTGAAATTCTTATGAAGGAAGCTCACAAAACGCGATACTCTATACACCCAGGAGCCGATAAGATGTATCAAGACCTACGATATACCTATGGTGGCCTGGAATGAAAAAGGATATTACTGTTTTTGTTTCTAAGTGCCTTACATGTTCCAAGGTGAAAGCTGAACACCAAAGACCCTCAGGACTTCTGGTCCAACCTGAAATACCTGTATGGAAGTGGGAAAATATAACCATGGACTTCATTACCGGGTTACCTCGCACTTCTGGTGGGTATGACACTATATGGGTAATAATTGACCGACTTACAAAATCAGCTCACTTTATTCCTATCCGCGAAGATTTCAAGAACGAAAAGCTTGCTCGTATTTATATCAGCGAAATCGTAAGCCGACATGGGGTACCGTTAAGCATTATTTCTGATCGTGATGGTCGTTTCACTTCACGAACATGGCAAGCAGTACAATCCGCTATGGGTACGCGATTAGATCTCAGTACCGCCTATCATCCTCAAACTGATGGACAATCTGAGCACACCATTCAAACTCTTGAAGATATGCTTCGAGCATGTGTCATAGACTTCAAGGGAAATTGGGACGCCCACCTACCATTAGTTGAATTTTCGTACAACAACAGCTATCATTCAAGCATCGGCATGGCACCTTTTGAAGCCTTATATGGTCGTAAGTGCCGATCTCCAGTATGTTGGCACGAAATTGGGGAAGCTCAAATCACTGGTCCAGAATTGATCCAAGAAACCATAGACAAGATCCATCAAATCCGAAACAATCTTCTAGCGGCTCAAAGTCGTCAAAAGAGTTATGCAGATAAACGACGGAAGCCTTTAGAGTTTAACATTGGTGATCATGTACTTCTAAAAGTATCACCGTGGAAGGGAGTAGTTCGTTTTGGTCAAAAAGGCAAGCTAGCACCACGCTACGTAGGACCTTTCAAGATACTCGAAAGAGTAGGACCTGTAGCATACAAGCTTGATCTACCAGAAGAACTCAACAAGATTCATCCCACATTCCACGTGTCGAACTTGAAGAAGTGTCTCGCTGATGAAAACCTCCACATTCCGCTGGAAGATATTCAGATTGATGAGTCTATGCATTTTATTGAAAGACAAGTAGAGATCATGGACTTCGGAGAGAACCGTCTACGACGAAGTCGCATTCCAATTGTTAGGGTACGTTGGGAGTCGAAACGGGGACCTGAGTTTACTTGGGAACGTGAAGACTCAATGCGCGAAAAATACCCACATCTTTTTCCTACTACTACTTAAATTTCGGGACGAAATTCCTAAAAGTAGGGGATACTGTAACATTTGTCAAAAACGGGTTTCCAAAACCCGCTCCGTTTTGTAATCGAATATCAAGTTATAAATGTCACGTTGTGTATTTAGGGTTATTTTGATTTTTAATGATACATAATTAATAAACAAACTAAACTATAAAAATTATTTTTGCTAAAAAGTGAAAACAAAATAAATAAAAATAACATGTTGCTGCCGGGACTCGAACCCGGGTCAGCCGGAACCTAAATCCAAAGACTTAACCACACCCACATCACCACTCCGCCACTTGTTGTTTTCTGTCATCTCTAGGAAACAAATAACTCTTATACACAAACCCAGTTAAACCGGTTGCGCCAACTAAGAAACTGAAATCGGCAATTCAATCGTCTAATCGTTTGATTAATCGCACATTCAGGTTTATAACCGATGAACCGACAAACCCTAATCAATTCAGACTTGAATTCGGATGATGATGGGTTTTATAACCGAAACCATCCAACGATATGAATTACTTCAATCTTAGACCTCTCCTGCGACTCAAAATACTCTGCAAGACCTTCAATTGCATTTCCGTAACTTTACAGTCCACCGGAGAAGCTTAAATCAACTCGCCGGAAAAATTCTGCAAGTCGCCGGAAAACCGAGACTCACATCCACACGGTAATTCCTTCGACTCTTTCTGTTTCAATCATGTGATTAATCGGTCACTAACACAACTCCACCATCAGAATCAATCCTAGTCAACGTTTGTCGAAAATCCTACCTTCGCCGGAAAACTTCTGAAACTTCCGGAAACACACCGAGAACTGGTATGATCTTCCAAACTTCTGTTAAACTTTGTTTAAGTGCCTCAACTTCTTAAATAATCGAACAAAGCTGTTAATTGATTTTAACAGCCGGAGTTCACTTTCAGAACCGACGAACCTCTGCCGGAATTTTGTGAACAACACTAATCGGTACATCCTTTTCCCCAAACTCTCTCCATTCTTTACCTTTAAGTTACCTATAATGTTTGAAAATCGAATATGTCATGAATCGGTCATAACAGTCGGAATATGTTTTCTGGGTAAGTTAACGAAGAAGACGAAGACGCGGTATAATATAAGGCTAATAAAAATCGATATAATGAACGGGTTAGACACACAGTCCAGCGGTGGACTGTGTGCAAACATATACGCATACGTCCCGAGTTCGATTCTTGATACACGCACCCTCTATGTAATAAAATGCCTTTTTGTTTAAAACTGTACCGGGTTAATCCTCGTTAGTTGTTAAGTATAATAAAAACCGAAATATTAACCAGGTTAGACACACAGTCCAGCGGTGGACTGTGTGCAACACTAACTCGCACGTCACGCGTTCGAGTCTGGTTAACGGCACCGGTTCGATGATTTAAAACCTTTTTAAAACAAATGAATTTTGAATAAATCAAATTAGTATATAAATATAATTAAAAACAAGATTATTTCGGGTTAGACACGTAGCTCAGTTGGTAGAGCTGCGTGCACGCGTACGGGAGGTCTCGGTTTCGAGTCTCACACAGCGCATACTTGCACACTGACCGAACCGGTCAACAGGTCAACAAGTCAACGGTCAACGGTCAACGCAAAAATAAACAATTTTTTTATTTTTTATTTATTTAATTTAATTTAAAAATCAATTAAAAATACTTAAAAATAATATTTTTAAAGATAGAAAATAGCCTTAAACTCACAAAAATATATCTAAAAATTCCATTAAAATCCTTAATAAAATCCACTCATTTATTATATTTTTCCGTTATTATTTAGGTTAGTAGTTCTCGTTGTTCAACTCTCCCGACTCGTGCGCATCTCATCATCTCCATTCAAACGCACCCAATGTGAGTGAATATGTACAATTTCCCCGTTTTAATCACGTTTTGGGGTGTATCATGTGTCTTGCTCTATATTATATTTAAATCATTGTGCATACATCATATCATGAACATGTGTATTCTGTTTGTTTCAACTGTTGTGTGGTTATCGTTAGATGCAATTTATTGTTTTCAGTACATGCAATTTCATAGGCCGCCGCTCCCCATTACATTATGAGCGTTGAGCATGTTCCCCTTACATTATGAGCGTGAACCTGGCGTGCCCACATACGATCGGCTCCGTTTGATTGAGCCTTGATCGCACATACATTTTTCATTTTCAGTACATGCAATACGATCGGCTCCGTTTGATTGAGCCTTGATCGCACATACATTTTTCATTTTCAGTACATGCAATACGATCGGCTCCGTTTGATTGAGCCTTGATCGCACAGTTTCATTCATGTTATTTATCGTATGATGTTGGTATGGTAATGTATGCTATCATGTGTTATTGTATGTTATAGTTGTGATTGCTATTGCTACTGCTTGGTTATTTACATTTGCTCATTTATGATTATGCACAATTTTTCATTGATAAACTAACAAGTAAATCAATAATAAATGTTTATCTAACAAGGTTCACTCGCCAACTTATGTTGACCCAAAAACCCCCATTTTTACACATGATACAGGTGAACCAGCTGCAGCCAGAAACACATAGGATTGGACTAGAATAATAAAATGATTTAGAGTTGGAATTGTTATGTTTGGTTTATTTTATTTGATTTGTATGGACATGTTTGGATATTTGAGAATGTAATTTTGACTTTAATAAATATGAAACATATTAGTAAATATCATGAGCTTTGGTGATAACCCAATTATGCCCCGACTCTTATTCCGCTGCGAGTCGGGATGTGACAGATAAAGCACATCATTCTGATCTTTTACAATATCTTTAAACTGATCGTCGATAAGCATCTGGACAAAATGAGGATATAGCAAAAATCAATCTTTGCCCGTATTCTTTGTCATATGTTCGAACACAACTCCAGAAGAGTTGAACTTCTTGTTGAGCACCATAGCATTCGCCATATACATCATATAATCCTGCAAATCATCTAACCCAGCTTTCCTGTGACTGAAAGTGTGAATTATTTCATGCATGAAGAATTTATACGGAAGACTAAGATTGCCTTCCTTTAATGAAGATTCATTAACGTATCCGTGATATCCCATTCGGTAAAACAACCCTTAACCATTCGTTCTTCAAAACCTGTTGGATCATCAGCACTATCGTTGAATTCCAAAACTCTGCGAATATCAGCTTCCGTGACTTTAATCTCCTTATCTTCATTTCCAACACGAACAAAAGAAGTAATAACTTTGTTAGCTTCGTCAAATCTCATTGAACTCCAGAAAAAATTTACATGTGAGCGATACACAATATGTTTGTCAGTGATAGCCTTCGTGACAGGAATACGTCCCATAAACTCTAGAATTTTAGGGAATGGCTCGATTGATGGATATAACTTCTTATCTAGAGAGACATACGTGTTATGAACTTTCGAATACGTAAGTTGGACAACCTGCGACATGAAAAACACAAACACTTAGCAAAATTGTGCAAATTATAACAACACACCAAACAACTTCGCTCGAACTTGTCACAATAACATGTTTTATAACAATTCAGAATAACTTCGGTCGAACTTGACAAAAATGACAACACTATACACCACTTCGGGCGAACTTGACAACATCACAAAATTTCAAGCATGTTATAGTAACTTCGCTCAAAGTTGTCATTATTGTTCTATTCAGCATGTTTACACAACTTCGCTCGAAGTTGTCCTTAATCTTTTATTCAACACATTACACAACTTCGCCCGAAGTTGGTTAAACCAACCATGAACAAGTTCGGGCGAACTTGTCGTCGTTCCCAAATCAAATTTCAAACCTGCAACATGCATTCAAGATCCAAAGTTCAAATTTTTGATTTATTTGTGATTTAAAATGGTTATTTAACAACTTTGGCCGATCAATTTTAATCCAAACACTCTAAATCTATGAGATTTTTCATTTAGAAGACCGACATGTCGAATACACATAAAATCATCACCTCTGCCATGGATCTAAGTGTGCCAATCACCTAGATTCAGTCTAAAAATGGGCAGTATAACGTTATCTCGAATGCAATTTAACAAGTTCGTTCAATACACTCAAGTTCGCTCAAAACAATTCACACAGATGAAATGAGGATATCGTCCGAAGTTGATCTATTTATAATCTAGGTATTCAGGCGAACTGGACTCCCAAAACCAACAATTTTCATTACCTATCTTCGCCCGAAGTTATCTAAACCTAATAACATACATCTAACCTAACTTCGGTCGAACTTGTCTAGGGTTATTTCAAAAATTTTCAACTTTTACATTTTAAACCCTGAACTTTCACATGTTTACCAGTTTTAAAAATCCACTCAGTTGACCAAGTCCAAGTTAATGACCTTGGTTAACCAATTTGTCTGCCTAGTCCAAGTTAATGAGCTCGGTTTGACCCGTTATGATTTTTCTTCATTTTACAGTTTCAAATTAATGAAGTTTTAATCGTTTTCATTTATATTGATTTACAGATTAGCTACCAACCCGTTGTCATCAGATTTCTCAACTTTTAGCACCTTTCCAGACTTTGAAGATCCGCTTTCCATCATTGGTTGTTGAAAAACAAGATAGAAACAAAATCTTTTTGATTTTTAGAAAGTTTATGCTAAAACACAATGAAAATCTTTTTGGTTTTAATCTGTAATCAAATGAATCTATGTACAAACATATTTACAGACATATTTTTGTGAATTCGTGTCGGATCATATCAGTTGTTTGAGACATATCACCAGTACCGTTGACCTTTTGATGACTCTAAGTTTTAAACCTATTTACCTAGATTGTCGATATGTTTGTCCTCTTAAACTTCAACAAATTTCTCAATTGTTCCAAGATATGTTAGTTAGAATTAAGAAAGTTGACTTAACTATGGTTCCTATCTCAGAATATACTCCCGTATCAAGATTCCCTAGATTTCATCTTACAGGTGAGTATAGCGTAATTGGTACTTGTATCTGGGTTGTGCGACACACAACGTGTTTTTAAGTCCAATTAAGTTCCGACACGTGTCCCGGTAATCCTCGTGTGCCGTATGGTAAAACAGGAGGGACCAAAGTCGTTGAAACGATAATTTATATTCAAATTTTTATGCTAAGAATTAAGTTGAGGGACTTAAAATGAAAATGCAAAATTTTCAGGTTCTGGAGGTCCCTTGCGGATCGCAAGGCTTATGCCATACGGTCCGCAAGGCAAACCAAAACCATGGGCGCCTAAGGTCCTTACGGATCGTAAGGCTAACCCCATACGGTCCGCAAGGACCTGCCAGCGAGCAGAAAGGTGGCAGCAGCCTGCTCTGCCACCTCTTGTCGCCTTGCCATCCTTTTGTTGGTTCTTACACATCCATGGACACTTGTTGACATCCCTTAACATCTGGCAGCACCTCCTGGACCTTCCTTAGCCTTCAAGATGAACAAATTATGAGTTGCAACAACCTTGCATGCACTTTAACTCACCAAGTTCATCAAAGAGAAGCTCCTGCCCATTTTTAAGCATTCCATTATGATCTTAGCAACCCTTGGACATTGTGTAAGTGCTCCATTTCGTTCTAAGTCTTTTTCTTTAGGATTTAAGCTAAGATTAAAGTCTTGACGTAAAAACGCCTTGACTTTGAGCTAAGACCTTGATGATCCAACCATTGATCGTAACTAAAGTGGTTACGTGATCGTAATAAGGTAGGTGTTAATCCCTCAAAAGGCACCTCCAGATTACCACGAATTCCTGACCAATTGACGAGTCAAAGTAAAAGTCAACAAAAGTCAAACTGGTTAGATTTCATAAAATCCATAACCGATTATATAGATGTCATAAAATATGTTTTGATGTATAAACAACTTATAAATAAGTTTTATAACTAATATAAACTGATTTGACTCATCAAGTCTCGGTCTAGAGTCGGTTCGCAACCGAAAGTCGTAAAGCTTGACTTCTGCTTTGACTTTCAGTTCTGACCCGATTTAGCTAATTAAGCTACTGATTTTATGTCATTTTAAGATCATGTTTTAGTATAGTATAACTTCCTAAAGTTATACTACATGATTCCTTAGCAATCTGAGCTATTATGCAAGTTCCGCTAAATTACTTAAACTTTTGCAAAAAGGCCCTTTTTGTACAAATCAAGGTTTTAAACATCCATGCATATAAAAATATGTTATAAACTCATTTGTAAACATAAGTGGATTATAATGATGTCAAGAATCTGATCATAAACTAAATTTTGATAAGAAGGCATAATACATGCTTTTAAATGACTAAAATGCCCTTTTCAGCATTTTAGATAAATTGAACATGGTTTTATCACCTATAGGAAATACCTACTGATGTAATATGATATGTAGGACATGTTGGGATATTTATGCAGATTATAAACTGAATGGAGGTCTAAGACTCGTTAAATGTCGATAAAAGACTAAAATACCCTTTTCGCACAAATGACTTTAATCAAGCTTTTCGTCATCAAATCTTTTACTTACTGATATAATATGTTAAATGACATATTTTGGTTATATAAAACAGGTCTAACTTCGATTTACCATAAACACTGCATTTAACGACATTTATCGACTTTTACACCTTTTTGGCGCATAATATGGTTTAAAACCATAATTATGAGCCCAAGACTTGTTACCTACTGATTTATAAACTTAATTTCAATAATTTTATAGTAAGTACAAGTCTCGAACTCAGAATCCCAATTATGCTTCAAAGCTATGTGTGAAATTACTAAAATGCCCCTACTGGACATAGTTTAGTTTAAAACTATCAAACACACATATATTTGATATGCTACTGTTATAACATCATAAAATAAATATTTTTATATATTATGCACCTTGACATCAGATTCTTTATAAACTTCTTTTGTAAATTATAAAATGACCAAAATGCCCTTATAAGGCATAATTTGGTTTTAAATACATTACGGGCCTATGTTTTGGAAACCTACTGATTTATTAACATATTTTAAACATATTAGCATATGGAACTTGTATATGACTCATTCGGTTACCCGATTTCGCTTATACAGTTACAATTAAGCATACGTGACTAGTTTATGTAATTTAACCGAAACGGGTTTAACCTTGTCATTTTATTATTAAAATCCAGAATTTTATTGATATACCCATATTATACAAGTCATGATACTTGTTGGGTGCAATTAACATCCTATTCCGGTCACCGCTTAATCTAGCGTATCGTACCGTATTTATTTTCTCGTAAGACTAGCCGGTTCAAGTCTAAGACTTAACTAAGGACCCGTTAGCATTCTAATTTGGTTAATAATACCATCACTCCAGACTAAACACCTTCGCGGTAGATTGCGCCTGTGCTTGTCTTGATTTACGTCTGAGTTTTAACTTCTTGAAGACTTAACCTCAAGTAAATACATTTAACTTATTTTCCGTATACGGGCTTGGGATACGGTAAACTATTACCGCTTGGTCGGGTATGGAAATTATGTTTTGTCCATTGTGGTAATTAACTAAAATACATAACCTGGTTTTAATTTGTTTTGTCTGAAACTAAAACATTGGGGGTGGGCTTGACCGTGTCTGGGATATCCTTGGCTCACTAAAGTAATAGGCCATAACTTAAGCATTAGTGTAGGCATACATCGAAAACTGCTATTATTATTATTATTATTATTATTATTATTATTATTATTATCTGCTTTCTGTGTGAAAGTTCAGAAATGGTGTGTCAGTCGATCATGTCTCGGTTTCTGTACAGGGCCCCATATGTAAAAGACAGACATGTAAATCTGTATACAATGTCATTTGTACTGTCCCAAGTTATTTATAAAAATGTGCCTGGTGCACCTAAAACCATTTCGAAAGGATTTTCAAAATGAGTCGGTTGATTGTATTTACTCGTGTAAACTGACATATTTTTAAAAGAACAAGTTACAGGTACAAGTACGTAATAGGCTGGAAGCTGCGGGGCAATTATACTAAGGAGTTGCAACCTTGTAGAAGTGCCTGAGAGTCTGTTTTCATCTGTATGTTATTCGGTCCGCCTGTGGATCTTGTTACAAGCCATGTATATGTTTGTATATTTGTGTTTCGAACTCTAGATACTCTATGGTTTGTAATAGTTTGTATTTTACTCCAAGCCTTCCGCTGTGTTGCTCATTGGTTATGATGATATCAACTGTACGTCACAATACTCCCCACCGGGCACACCGGGATACACGTGGAAATCGGGGTGTGACAGGTTGGTATCAGAGCCAACGTTTGAGGGAATTCAACACTAGTCTTTAGTGTTTGATCTCAAACGACACAGTAACACATTCCTTAGACTCTCGAGTCTAGGCTATGACCTAGGATTGTTCATTACCTTATTTTTGATATTATTTTCTATCTTGCTATGTTTTAACTTATTTTGAAGCAGGAAATATGCCACCTAAGTTTTCACGCGGAGCAAAAGGAAAAGGCCTAATGCGAGGCGGGTCATATGGCCTAGGACCCTCCAACATCCACAACTTTAATCCATACGAGGGATCGGGCGATTCTTCATTGCCATGGGAACCGTACCGCCATTCTATTTCCCATGAATACTCACCACCGCCAGACTCTCACCACTCCCACCATAGCCACCACTCCCGTCACTCTCATTCCCATTCTTTTCAGGGAAATTATAACACTGACATCCGCCTACTTTCACCCTCTGTTACCCCTCCCGAGGATTCCCCTGAACCTATGGGGGAAGATTCTGACCCATAAATGCCTCAAACACAGTCAATGGGGCACCCACTTGAACTGTCCAGCGGTTCAAATTCATATGCTGGAACACCACAACACTACCCCGATGATTTCCAAGAAAGATGGGGACAATATGTTTTGTTCAACACCCCATCATACCACAACACACCCTCCTACCATACTCCTCAACTGGAACTACCTCCGCCTGAGGAGGTACCAATGCAACAGGTGGAGCAACCGCAACCACCAAGGAGATGTGGGTCGCGCATGTCTGTGCGCCTAGTACCAAGGGTAGGGTCATTTTCACCTAACCCTTAGCCAAATATCCCTGAGGATCCACAAATGGGTGGACCCTCTCACACCTCACCGTTTGTGGAACACCTTCCACAACCTGCGGTTGAGCCTTTGCCTAAACCACCACAATCTACTGTTGGGCCTTCGACCCAACTACCACCACTACCACCATCGGGTTTTGAAAACCCAATTCCCTCATATCCAGATTCGTTTGGATATAACCCATTTGTTTCTTCTTCTGGTTTACCTAACTATATTCACCAGGCACCATCACAGGATCCCTATGTTGAAGCAGCTGCTCACAACGATCTTTACCCTTCTCCTTTTCCACCATACTCCACCATATCTTACGCAGCTGGTGGATACCCCTTTTATGGGTATCATCCTTCTGGTGCACCTCCACCCGATGTATACCAACATTCGGGTGCACTGCAGCCACAACCTCCACCACCACAACAACAACAGCCTCAACTTCCAATGCCAGTACTTGAGGCTATGCAAGAAACGTTGGAGCAGATAAAGGAATTCCAGCGAAAGACTGAAAAATCAGAGAAGAAGAACAAGAAATATTTGAAGAGATTTGTAAGGTTGATAAAAGGGAAAAAGGGTGACTAAACCCTTGTATTTTGATTATGTAATTTTATATTTCCAAGAAGTCCCTGTGTGGACATTGTCTTTACTTAGTCCCTACGTGGACACATTTATTAGTCCCTGCGAGGACACGTTTTATTATTAAAAAAGTCCTAATTTCTAGGCATTATTGTACTTGCATTTTCTTATTAATGAAAATTTTAGAGTTATTTAATTATGCAATTCGCTTCATCCGTTGTTCAACCGATCGTCTCGATTTTAATTCGAAATTTATGATCTGCGAAATATTTCAAGAAGATCTTCTTAATGGTTGACGCCCGCCAAGTGATGATGTCACATATATTGGCAAAACGGTAGATTGAATATGGTCCTTACCATGATAGTTAAGGTTGAGTTTTTTCCCTTCTATCCAGAGGTGGTGAACTACGTTCTAAGCCTCCTAGTCTGCCTGATCAACACTAGCTTCTTAAACCATTTTAAGAATTGATCTAAAAGTTAACATCTTTAGAGTGTTAACACTCCTAGGCAGTGTGACTTGAGGAACCACACGAGCCGTCAAGATTATGGACTATGTCCAAATTATAATAAGCCTATGTGATCAAGTTGATCCTAGCTAAGTATCATCCATGCGATGATTATATTATTTAAACACCCATTAGTGGTGAAACACCTACGGGCCATATTCTAAACATCCGTAGTGATGTATTACTTATAACATCCATTAGTGATGTACCGCCCTTAGGTTATATCTTTGTTCGTTAGTGACATTGACAGATGTAGTCTACGACTCCCTGTCTCGAGGTAATAGATTTCGTTCAAACCTCGAAGACATTTGTTCCACTCTTATTTTGTCCTTTGTGACAAGCCGTTTGTGCCATATTATTCACCCCCATAAACTTTATGTTGGATTGAACTCTAACAAAGGAACATATGATATCAAAGCCAAATACACTATCCGAGCTTTGGTTCATCCATAAGAGGTTACATCCACTGCTCTCAAAAAGTCTGATAGGAAAAGGAAAGAAAAGGTTAAATACTTGTTTTGTGAATTTTGTGAATAGAGAAATCATGTAGCTGCAGATTGTTTTCTTTTAAAAGCATATGACATAAACAAAACTGTATTATACCCAAATCTCCTAAATGCACCATTTGCAACAAAACAAATCATATGACCCAAGAGTGTGCCTATCTCAAAATCTATCATCAAAAGGTAAAAGAGATTAGAGCAAAAGCTCTTGAAAGAGAAATTTCAAGCCTTCCTGAAAACAAAACTAAACATGATTTTGAATAAATTGAAACATCTGTCACAAAAGCTTTAAATTAAACCTCTGTTCACAGAGAAATTCAAGTGACAGATGCACCTCCATCAAACCAGTTTCCAAGAGGTAAAAGCCAGCCTAGATATCAAAAGGTGCCTATGGTTTATGAGACTTACAAAAAGCCTTCTAAGCCAAAATAGGCATCCTCATGGTTACCAACAGTTGATAGGAAATGGCTCACAACAGTGGTTACAAAAACATGATCTAACCACTACTCATTTATCTGAACTTGAGTCTGGATCATCCGATACCCCATCCAAAGCCATTTTGGCTTTGAAAACTCACCTGAACTAATTATTTCAAAAAACATGTGCATGGAGCTTCTACTGGCCTTGACAGTCTTTGGTATGTAGATAGTGGGGGCTCCAGGCACATGACAGGATGTAAAGCCCTTCTCAGAGATTTTAAAGCTCATGGAGGGGGTGATATATCCTTTGGAAATAATTCAAAAGGAAAGGTGTTGGGGTCAGGATGTGTCTCAACTGGAAAACTCAAGTTTGAGAATGTGAATCTCATTGATAATCTAAAATTCAATCTTCTGATTGTCTCACAAATGAGTGATAAGGGTTATGGATCCTTCTTCACAAAGGAAACTTGTCAGATAGTAGCCCAGATGTTGTTAAAAAGATTAATCAAATAATTGCATAGATCAAAGCATAACTTACTGCTAATAGGGTAGGAAATGTGTATGTGGCAGACATGGTAAAAGTTAATCTTATGTCACATGCATGTTTGTTCTCAGTTGCTTCAAGCAAAGAAATAGAATTATGGCATAAAAGACTAGGTCACACAAATCTAAAAACCATCTCCACTCTCTCAAAACAAAGTTTTGTCAGAGGTTTGCCTCACAAACAATTTACTTGTGAAGAACATTGTATTTCCTGTTTAAAAGGTAAACAACATAAAAGTTCTTACAAGTCAATTGAAGAGTCCAAAACAAGTCAGTGCTTACAATTACTTCATATGGACTTGTTTGGACCTGTAAAAACTCATGAGCTTAAAACACAAAAGGTATTACCTAGTGATAGTTGATGATTTTTCCAGGTTCTCATGGACTTTCTTTTTACACTCTAAAGATGAAACAGCAAACATTTTGCAAAACTTTGTTAAACAAGTTGAAAAGTAATTTGATCTACCTGTAAAAATCTTTAGGAGTGATAATGGGACAAAGTTTAGGAACAAAGAGTTGGATGTCTTCTGTGAGTCAAAAGGGATTGTTAGGCAATATAGCATCCCTAGAACTCCAGAACAAAATGGGTTGTTGAAAGGAAAAACACAACTTTGATTGAATCAGCAAGAACTAGGCCAGCAGATTCTGGTTTACCCTTGTCTTTTTGGGCATAGGCTATAAACACTGCTTGTTATGTTCAGAACAGAGTTTTGATAAACCTCAGGCATCAAAAGACTGCTTATGAATTGCTTTATAAAATCAAACCTCTGATATCTTATTTTAAAGTCTTTGGCTGCCCTGCCTCATTTTAAATTTAAAGGATTCAATATCCAAGTTTGCAGCCAAAGTTGATTGTGGTTATTTTATGGGATACTCAACCACTGCCAAAGCCCACAGAGTTTTTAACTCCAGGACCAAGTGTGTTGAAGAAACTCTGAATGTGAAGTTCAATGAACTCTCATCTTTGAAAATCCGAGCAAATCCTACTGAATTGTTTGACCTATCCAAATTTACATTTGAAGATGTGTCTGTCAAGACTAATCATGCGTCTACTCCACAGTCATCAGGTCAAGAGCAAGGATATGATTGCATTCTTCCAAGTTTCAAAATCAATCCTTCAGGCAGAGGAGCAGATGTTAGTAGCAATGGTGAAAGCTCTGCCAGGTCAACAGTGGTTAATACTCAAACCTCTGCCAGCTCTCAAAACCAAACATCTGTTGATAAAAGTCCACAACAACTGGACAAAAGTCAACCCCCCTTCACATCCATACCACCAATTCCTCCACCACCATTCCAATCAGAGCTGGACCATCAAATTCACCAACAGAGGATAGCTCAGATGATACACATTTGCAAGCTTCACCTCAGAATGCCATTGTCCCATATCAAGGTGAATTGATTTTCCTCAAAAGGCATCATGTGGATCAAGTTATTGGCAACATCAATGAGAGAGTGCTCACCAGAAGCCAATCCCAAAACATTTGTCTTTTTGCTGGTTTTCTATCACTCACACAACTTGTCAAGTACCAAGAGGCACTAAAAGACAACAGTTGGGTAGAAGCCATGCAAGAGGAGCTCCTACAGTTCAAAAGACAAGTATGGGAACTTGTACCACTGCCAAAAGATGTAAGTCCTATTGGCACAAAGTGGGTCTTCAAGAACAAAACAGATGAAAGGGGCATTGTTGTCAAGAACAAAGCAAGGGGCATATAGACAGGAAAAAGGTATAGATTATGATGAAACATTTGCTCCAGTTGCAAGATCGGAGGCCATCAGACTATTCTTAGCTTTTTCTGCTAACCACAACATCAAGGTGTATCAAATGGATATCAAAAGTGCATTCCTGTATGGAAAGATCAAGGAAGAAGTGTATATGTGTCAACCTCCTGGTTTTGAAGATGCATTTCATCCTGATCATGTTTATAGGTTAAACAAAGCACTATGTGGTCTAAAACAATCACCCAGAGCCTGGTATGAAACTCTATCCACTTTCTCTTATCCATTGGTTTCACCAGAGGTAGGATTGATATAACCCTATTTTTAAAATGGAAAGGAAAAGATTTGATGCTTGTCCAAATTTATGTGGATGACATCATTTTTGGATCCACATGCACTGCCATGTATGAAGAGTTCAGAAACTCATGGCAGCAGAGTTTGAGATGAGTGCAATGGGTGAGTTGCAATGTTTTCTTGGTTTACAAGTCAAACAAATGCAAAAGGCACTTTCATTCATCAAATTAAGTATGTGAAAGAACTACTTAAGAAATTTGATATGGATGATTGTAAACCTTGCAGCACACCCATGGCAACATCTAAGCTAGTCACTGTGATGGCAAAGATGACCTTGTTGACCAAACTTTATACGAAGCATGATTGGGTCTTTATTACCTAACTGCTTCAAGGCCAGACATCATGTTTGCAACATGTGTTTGTGCCAGATCACAGTCATTGCAAGAAAATCAGATCTTATTGTTGTAAAAAGGATATTCAGATACATAAAAGGTGCTCCCACACTTGGTATCTGGTATCCAGCTAATGGTAACATTGAGCTTGCAGGATATTCTGATAGTGATTTTGCTGGATGTAAAACAACAGGGAAGTCCACATCTGGAGGAGCCCAATTCCTAGGTGATTGCTTAGTGTCTTGGCAAAGAAAAAAGCAAGTTGCAGTTTCTACATCCACTGCTGAGGCAGAGTATATAGCGGCTGCAAGTTGTACTGCTCAAATCCTGTGGCTTCAAAATCAATTGTTGGATTTTGTATCACTGCTTTAAAGACTCCACTCAAAATTGATAGTCAAGCAACAGAAAATATCATCAAAAATGCATCTCTCATTCCACCACCAAGCACATTGACATCAGACATCATTTTGTGAGGGATTGCTATGAAAAAGGTTTGATTTCTTTACAACATGTCCATACCAAGGATCAACTGGCAGATGTGTTGACAAAAGCACTTGATGCTCACACTTTTACAGTTTGATATCTAGGCTTGGAATGCTAAACATGGATTAAAAACAAAATTTCTTTGTGATCCATGTGTAAATAGCAATAAAATGTTTTTAGAAACTCAAAATCCATCCTTAAAAATAGTTTAAAATTGAAATTTTCAATTAAATCCTCAATGTCTGTTCAAAGCACTGATAGCACAAAAACACTGTTCGTTTAGAAAAATCTATCCAACGTCAAAAAGTGTATCCTCTGATAGTTGCAAACACTATTCTTATCCACTGATCAAAATTTTCATCAGTGTTTAGCCAAACAACTGTCTTCCATTTTCAAAAAGAGGTTACACGTGGTCAGATGTTATTCGACAGTTGTTGCATCAGATGCCACGTCATCATCACTTTCTCAAAAAACCCTATAAAAACCCTGTTCTATCCAGAACAGAGGATTCACTAAACTGTGTCGATTCCAAAAATCTCAAAACAATTTTGCAATCAAAATCATGGCTCCTAAAACAAATCAAAGAAATCAAAGCAAGATTCACCACCATTTTCCCTGATTATCAAAACCCCACACAATTACACGGGCATCTTAGAAGAAACCAAGGTCAATACACGATACCACACAATGATTCGGATTCTAAGAGAGTCAAAATTTAAACACATGCTCGAAGTCAAAACCAAGATTTACATCGATTCTCTTCGAGATTCCTGGCACAATGCTAAGGTCAATACATCCACTGATGGTATTCCTTACTCAATAATCTCAAAGGTTGGGGGTACTCCTATGCAAATTAGTCCACAATCCATCTCTCAAGTTTTTCAATTGAATGATATGGCACATCCTGTGTCATTTTCTTTAAGAGAGATGCAAGAAGAGTTTGTGGAAAGGGGTTACACTGGGCAATTGAAAGGTATGACAATCTTTAAACCCAATTTTCCAGCATAGATGAAATTCTTTTTCCATACTCTTTTAACATGTCTCTCTGCAAAATCTACTGCTTTTAATGAGATTCCATTGAATATACAATATCTGGGATATGCAATTTTGACTGAATCTGATTTCAACTATTCCCATGTATTGTTCCATGATTTGATAAATTATTTTAAAAATATTTCAAAAAGAAGAGCTTTCTTGATACATCCTCGTTTCTTGAGTGTTTACTTGCAAGACCAGGTCAGATCTGATGCAAGTAAACAATGCGTAGTGACCATACCTGGCTGCCTGAATCATGAACTTTTTACACGCCTAACAAATCAAGAAAAGGTTTCTAAAACAGAAGTAGAGGAGGTTGAGCCAATTTACAAGAACAAAATGTTCAAACTCTTCCTCCTGCTACTACTGAGCCCACTGCTCTAGGTGATCAGAGCATTGCAACCACTGCTCTGAAACCCACACCTAAAATCACAAAAAAAGAAACCAACAAAAACATCCAGAAAACCCACCAAACCCAAAAAGGGTCCTCTGGAAGATGAGATCCCATAGATAAACCCTGTGACAACACCAATGTCACTAACCACTGCTGCTACTTCTTTGCAACAGCTGGTTGAGAGATCTCCACCTGGCTATGAAACTCCTCCTGCATCCTCAAAAAAGGATCAGATATTAAACACAGGGACACCAAATTATGAAGCTCTATGACCACTTAGTTCTATCTTCCACAGCCCATCTCCCAGAGCAATGTCTCTTTCTGCACCTACACCCTATCCAATACAATCACTACCACAAACTTTTATACCCTTGCTGAATGCAATTGAACTAGAGCAAACATTATCCAGCACTTCTCACCAACCTGTCACTGAGAATATACTTCAACATGACGCTGGGTCTGATTCTCTATTCTTTGCTAGCCCATCAACACATGAAGAGGCTACATCCCTTGGGTTATATGTAACCCTTGTGATAGTTCAACTAGAGCAGCCACTACAATTGAAAAACTACCAAGTTTTCCTTTGGACAGTGGTTACATTACTAAGTCTCTGTTGAAGGCAACCACTGTTGAGGCTACCAAGGTAACCTCTGATGTTGTGGGAAGTCCCCAGTACCAAGAAAAAGGGGCATCTAAGGGTGAAGCTAGTGTCAAAACACATGCTCATAATCCCTTAGATATAACTACCATCTCAGGTAGGAGTTCAGATGATCCTATTAAATTAGGTGATGATCTAAAATACAAAGATTTGACGGACAGAGTATCAAAGCTTGAAACTTCTGTTGATGAGATCAAAAATCTTGTGAAGCAGTTGTTAGCTATAAAGAGCAAACCCTCTGTCTTAACCACTGCTGATCTCAAAGAAGCCCTAGACCCTCTGTTTCAACAACAAAAGCACTTCTCTGATCAATAACACAAACATCAAATGCAGGAAGTGAGAAACATGGTTGAAGCTAGATTCATGGATACAAGGGCAGACATTAAAGCTATAAAAGCTCATCTTCTCCAAACCACTGGTACTGCTCCACCTACAGTAATTTTTGTGAATACTGAAGATGATGCCAAAAAAGGGGAGAAACCTTTGGGAAAGAAGAAGCTTTCAATTGATGATCAAATGGCAAAGCGAACAGTGGATATTCCCAGGCCAGATGGTTCAAAGAAAATGGATCTAACAGATGATATGTTGGCCAAGGAAAATGAGAAGCAGAAGAGAAAAGTATATCTTGATGGCAAGGTATTGGTTGAGCAAAAGATTAAACAGCAAAAAGAAAAGGAAGAGGTTGGTACCTCAGCAAAGAGGAGACCTGCTAGACAAGTAAGGCAACCAACAACCACACCTTCCAAAACTGAGCCTGTTGTAAATCCAACCATTAAAACCTCTGCTCTCCGAAAATCAAGCACACCTACTTCAACTTCTATACCCATTTCCACCAAAGCAGATGTTACAACAACTGTTGTGTCACATCTGTTGATACATCATAGGTTGCAACAGATGCAATCTCATCCACTGCCATGGTCATATTTAATACATCCACCCAACCTCTACCAACACCAACCAGAATACCAACTCATCCATCATCACCTGAGGTCAAATTTAAGAGGAGAAGGACTACAAAAGTTGTGAATGAAGAAGAGATCTTTCCTGCTCCTACTCCTTTATCATCACAACCACTGACCTCCACATCAATGCTTCCACCATCTACAACTCAAACCATTGATTCCCTTACAGTTATACATGCAACAAAGAAATATCCTCTTGATTTACCAGCAGTCATGGAAGAAATTCTAAGCTTTTTTTTCTGAGGAAGACCCTGACCAAAGAACTATATTATCTCTTGATGGCTACCCAAGACCTGCAAATGTTGATGATTACCTGGAACTTAAAGTGAAACAAGCAGAGGATATAGCTAAGAGAGACTCAGCTGGTAAAAGTGATAGAGAGACACAAATCATCATGTCTTTTTAGCTAAGCAAGGCCAGAACATTGCAAGATTTTGTCAAAGATCTGAGCAACAAGCTGTCAGAAAGGGAAGATAAATATCTTAAAAGTGAACTCATTGAACATATCATGAAGAACAAGCAATACAAGGCATCAAAGGCACAGTTCAAGGATTGGAGTATAGATGAGCTGAGAGAAGAAATTAAAAGAATGCAAGAGATGTTAAAAGATCCTCACAAGAAGCCAACTCCTCCTAACTGGGAAAAACATAAGAAAGACATGCCTGAAAGAGCTTTGAAGATTAAAAGGATGAGGGAAGAATTGATACAGAATCACTATGGTTCGAGAAACCAAGTGATAAGATGGGGAGAAGTCAGGGTGATTGATACCTACAAAATGTTAGAAGAGATGAGAAAGAAAGATCCAAACATGCCTCCTAAACCAATTTACCCTCCATCAGATGATGTTCATAAAGCTCAGCATTCTAAAATGTCTATCCAATCATCTGTTCCCTCCATCCTTGCCTCCAATCAATTATAAAGGCAAGAAAAGATAGATGAAGAAGACAAGAGAGTGTTTGAACACATCAAGGAATGGATTAAGAACATGGTTGTCTATCACACAGATGAAGCTAGTGAAAAGCTCAGAGCAGAATTGACAAAGATAGTTCAACAAAAAGCTCTTCAAACCTCTACCAATAAAAGTCATCCTACAAATCCAGAAGACCCAAAAATTCTAAAGTGGAAAGTCGAAAAAGGCTCCCACAAATTGACACTGCTCAAGTCTAATGGTGATGCTGTCAAGATGAGCATGGAGGCTGCATATGAGCTAAATGCAGAAGACCTTCAAGATCTTTTGGATCTGACACTCGAAAAGGATGATGATGATGATGATGAAGTTTCTCTGAATTTTGAATTACAGTTTAAAGGCCAAATCAAAGAACTTCTGTTGAGGAATAAAAACCAAGAATAATCAAATGTTTGGGCATCATCTGTTCCAGGGGGAGATTGTTGGGATTGAACTCTAACAAAGGAACATATGATATCAAAGCCAAATACACTATCCGAGCTTTAGTTCATCCATCAGAGGTTACAACCTCTGATCTACCTTACACGGATTTCCCTAAACGACTACTCCTATCATCTGATCGAACAAGAAGCAAAGGTCTGATAAAAGAAACAAGATCAGAGGATAGAGATCAGTGCTTAGACTAGTTTTTACTTTATTCAATGTAATAGTGCTATGCACTGATAGTTTAGTATAGCAGTGTTTTAGTTAGTTACAATTTTTGTTAGCTGTCACCATCAACCATGACGTCACAAGAGATGCTCAGTGGTTAGATAGTTTAGTATAAATAGGTGAACGTTGTAACTGTAAACTTCATCTTCCTAAAAAAGATCAATTCGCACTTTATCTTCTTCATTTCTTACTATCAAACGATTATAGTTGGCTAAGGGGGAGTTTGTGAATCACATGAAAAGTTTATCAACTTGAAAGCATGATGGTGATGAAAACAAACGACCAATTGCTTGTAATAAAAGTTTTCCATTAATTCCGATGCATATCTTTCTAATTCAATCCATTTTCCATTCTTAGAAACAAAAACTACAAGTGATTTAAACTTAGATCCCGACACTTTACAAGTTAACATGGTCTAAATTATACCATGCCATGCATTATATTGCAAATCATCGAGTATGTATGACTAATTAAAACTTATAATATTATTATTTTAGTTTCAACGGACAAGAAGGCTCACTCTGACGATGCAAGTAGCCACCATAATGATAGCGACCATAATAACGTAAATATAGTAATAAACGAAGATGATTTCCAAGCTCGCATTGACGAAGCAGGGGGAAAGGCAATGGAAAAAAGCCTTTGAAAAGTTTAAATAATCAAGCGCTACTCACTCTAAGACTACATCAAAATCTATCTCGAAGCCTTCTCCCTCTGACAAGAAGGAGAGTTTTGTGCATTCCTCTATTGTAAGGAACGAAGCTAAGAAGCAAGAAATCCTTGACAAAACTAATACTTACAAGGATGGATGCTCATATAAATACTTCGTCTCGTGTAAGCCGCGAGACTTTAATGGTGAAAAAGGAGCTGTTGAGACCTTAAGATGGTTAGATGAAATAGAAACAGTAGTGGATATTAGTGGTTGTGCCGAAAAAGATGTTGTCAAATTTGTTTCCCAATCTTTCAAAGGCAACGCACTAATTTGGTGAAAAGCTTTGATGCAATTAACGGGAAAAGTGCATTTATACAATTTGGGATGGTCTAAGTTCGTGGACCTGGTTAAGGACACCTACTGCCCACCTTACGAGGTGGAGAAAATAGAAATGGATTTCATAGCTCTCACCATGAAAATTTTCGACTGTAGAAACTATGTCACCGACTTTGATTCTTATTCCCAACTGGTATCTTATTTGGTTACTCCCGAGCCTAAACGCATTGCGCGTTTTATTAATGGACTGGCACCGGAGATAAGAAGTTTGGTTAAGGTTGTCCAGCCTAACACTTACAAATCAGCAGTCGAATTGTCTCTTTCCTTCACCCAAGACTACGTGAGGCAAATGTCGGGAAAATCAGATAATGATGGGAAGAGGAAGAGAGAGGATGACCGAAGTCATCAGTCAAACAAGAATCGGAGGTTTGGATCCAACAAGAATCATCAGAGGTCAGATGATAGAACCAAGTGTAGGAAATGCAACCGATGACACCATGGCTCGTGTCGAGATGATTCTCAGTCTAAACCATGTGATATATGTAAAAAAGATGGGGCACAAGGCCCTAGATTGCAAGGATCTGAAGAAAGCCACATGTTACAAATATGGCGAGAAGGGGCACATCAAACCCAACTGCCCTAAGTATAAGAAAGATGATGATGCCAAGGCTGAGGGATCAAAGAAAGGAAAAGTTCATGCTTTTCAAATGAGCGCAAAAGAAGCAGTCAAGGATGACAATGTGATAACAGGTACGTTTCTAATTAATGATGTTTATGCTAGAGTTCTTTTTTATTCAGGGGCAGATAAGTCGTTTGTAGACCATATGTTTAGGCCTTACTAAATTTGCCTATAATAACTCTAGACATAACATACGATGTAGAACTCGCCGATGGTACAATAGAAACTGCTTCTACGATTCTAAATGGATGCTTCATATTCATATCATTCCGTTCCTATTTCTCTTCTGCCAATGAAACTGGCAGGATTCGATGTAGTTTTAGGCATGGATTGGTTGTCTCACAACCAAGCCCGTATCGCTTGCGATAAAAAGCTAATCGAAATCAAAACCCAAACTGGAGATGTACTTACTATTCAAGGAGATTCACACTACGGATTACCAGAGAAGACTTCATTACTTAAAGCATCAAAGTGTGTGAAGAAGAATTGTGTCATCTACATGGCACAAGTAACTATAGACGCGCCGAAACCGAAGATTGAAGATTTGCCCATCATTTCAGAGTTCTCAAACGTATTCCCCGAAGACTTGCCCGGTCTACCCCAGGACAGGCAAGTGGAATTTAGAATTGATATTATACCTGGAGCAGCTCCTGTCGCTAGAGCTCCGTATCGTTTAGCGCCAACAGAAATGAAAGAGTTAAAGACGCAACTTGAAGAACTTCTAGGGAAGGGTTTTATTCAACCAAGCTCTTCACCTTGGGGAGCTCCAATTTTGTTCATAAAGAAGAAAGATGGATCAATGCGAATGTGCATTGATTACCGTGAGTTAAACAAGCTAACAATAAAAAATCGCTACCCATTACCCAGGATCGATGATCTATTCGATCAAATCTAAGGAGCAAGCTACTTCTCAAAGATTGATTTGAGGTTTGGATATCATCAGCTCAAGGTTCGTACAGAAGATGTTTCGAAGACGGCCTTTAGAACAAGGTATGGACACTACGAGTTCTTTGTGATGCCTTTTGGCTCACGAATGCACCTGTGGCCTTTATGGATTTGATGAATAGGGTCTGCAAACCGTACTTGGATAAGTTTCTCATTGTCTTCATAGACGACATACTTATCTATTCTCGTAGTCAAGCTGACCATGAGAAACATTTGAGATGTATATTGGAGTTGTTAAGACGAGAGAAGCTTTATGTAAAGTTTTCAAAGTGTGAATTTTAGTTACGTGAAGTCCAGTTCTTAGGACATGTCGTCAGTGAACGTGGAGTTCAAGTAGACCCCGCCAAGGTCGAAGCCTTTATGATATTGGGGTCCAAAACAACAGGAAGCTTTTGAAGCAGAAGCTAAGCAACGCTCCTGTGCTAGCTCTACCTGAAGGTATTGAAGAATTTGTTGTTTATTGTGATGCGTCGCACACAGGAATGGGATGTATGCTTATGCAAAGAGGTAAGTAATCGCTTATGCATCATGACAGGTGAAGGTACATGAAAGAACTAGACCACGCACAACTTGGAGCTAGGTGCCGTAGTGTTTGCACTTAAAATTTGGAGACATTACCTTTATGGGACGAAGTGTATTATATACACAGATCATAAAAGCCTCCAACATTTATTCAACCAGAAGGACTTGAATATGCGACAGCGTCGGTGGATGGAAACGCTCAATGATTATGATTGCGAGATCCGCTATCATCCAGGCAAGGCAAATGTGGTTGCCGATGCCTTAAGTCGCAAAGAAAGGGTTAAACCCATTCGGGTTAATGCCAAAAGAATGGAGGTGAGGAATAACTTGAACGAAAAGATCTTAGATGCGCAGAAGCAAGCCTTGTTAGAGGCGAATCTTCCAAGTGAAGGATTGGCCAAAACTGTTGAGCAATTGACAACTGGAAGTGACGGAATCCATGGACTTAATGATCGTGTTTGGATTCCAGTTTTTGGAGGATTGAGAGAATTAATTCTCTAGGAAGCTCACAACTCGAGATATTCTATTCACCCAGGAGTTGATAAGATGTATAAGGATCTGAAACCCAGTTTCTGGTGGATGGGTCTCAAGAAAGATATAGCAACTTATGTGGCTAAGTGTCTGACGTGTTCACAAGTTAAGGCTGAACACCAAAAGCCGTCAGGACTACTGCAACAACTGAAATTCCTACTTGGAAGTGGGAATGTGTAACTATGGATTTTATCACCAAGTTACCCAGAACCAATCGCGGCAACGATACCATTTGGGTTATCGTGGATAGGTTGACTAAGTCTGCTCACTTTCTACCTATCAAAGAAACTTTCAGCTCTGACAAGCAGGCAAAGCTGTACGTGGATGAGATTGTATCCTTACACGGCGTGCCGGTATCTATTGTGTCAGATAGGGACACAAGGTACACCTCTCACTTTTGGAAAAGTTTTCAGCAAGCTTTGGGCACGCGATTAAATTTCAGTAAGCCTATCATCCACAAACAGATGGACAGAGCGAGCGCATGATACAAACACTGGAGGATATGTTACGTGCATGCGTGATTGATTTAGGTGGTAGCTAGGATAGTCACTTACCTTTAATAGAACTCTCCTACAATAACAGCTACCACACAAGTATAAAGGCTGCACCATTTGAAGCTTTATACGGAAGGAAATGCAGGACGCCCGTTTGCTGGGCAAAAGTTGGCGAAGCTCAACTAACAGACCAGAGATCATCTTGGAGACGACAGAAAAAGTCTTGCAGATTCGAGATCGTCTCAAAGCTGCCAAGGACCGACAGAAAAGTTATGCAGATAAGAGGCGTAAACATCTTCAGTTCCAAGTAGGGGACAAGGTATTATTAAAAGTGTCGCCTTGGAAAGGCGTTATGCGTTTTGCAAAAAGGGCAAGTTAAGCCCAAGGTATATTAAAGAGTGTCAACTTTTACATTTTAAACCCTGAACTTTCACATGTTTACCATTTTAAAAATCCACCTCAGTTGACCAAGTCAAGTTATGACCTTGGTTAACCAATTTGTCTGCCTAGTCCAAGTTAATGAGCTCGGTTTGACCCGTTATGATTTTTCTTCATTTTACAGTTTCAAATTAATGAAGTTTTAATCGTTTTCATTTATATTGATTTACAGATTAGCTACCAACTCGTTGTCATCAGATTTCTCAACTTTTAGCACCTTTCCTGACTTTGAAGATCCGTTTTCCATCATTGGCTGTTGAAAAACAAGATAGAAACAAAATCTTTTTGATTTTTAGAAAGTTGATGCTAAAACACACTGAAAATCTTTTTGGTTTTAATCTGTAATCAAATGAATCTATGTACAAACATATTTACAGACATATTTTTGTGAATTCGTGTCTAAGGATCATATCAGTTGTTTGAGACATATCACCAGTACCGTTGACCTTTTGATGACTCTAAGTTTTAAACCTATTTACCTAGATTGTCGATATGTTTGTCCTCTTAAACTTCAACAAATTTCTCAATTGTTCCAAGATATGTTAGTTAGAATTAAGAAACTTGACTTAACTATGGTTCCTATCACAGAATATACTCCCGTATCAAGATTCCCTAGATTTCATCTTACAGGTGAGTATAGCGTAATTGGTATTTGTATCTGGGTTGTGCGACACACAACGTGTTTTTACGTCCAATTAAGTTCCGACACGTGTCTCGGTAATCCTCGTGTGCCGTATGGTAAAGCAGGAGGGACCAAAGTCGTTGAAACGATAATTTATATTCAAATTTTTATGCTAAGAATTAAGTTGAGGGACTTAAAATGAAAATGCAAAATTTTCAGGTTCTGGAGGTCCCTTGCGGATCGCAAGGCTTATGCCATACGGTCCGCAAGGCAAACCAAAACCATGGGCGCCTAAGGTCCTTACGGATCGTAAGGCTAACCCCATACGGTCCGCAAGGACCTGCCAGCGAGCAGAAAGGTGGCAGCAGCCTGCTCTGCCACCTCTTGTCGCCTTGCCATCCTTTTGTTGGTTCTTACACATC
Source organism: Scalesia atractyloides (assembly GCA_947069175.1). Taxonomy (NCBI): domain Eukaryota; kingdom Viridiplantae; phylum Streptophyta; class Magnoliopsida; order Asterales; family Asteraceae; genus Scalesia; species Scalesia atractyloides. The sequence goes on along the minus strand of CAMTDV010000004.1, from coordinate 79,242,114 downwards.
CATGGACACTTGTTGACATCCCTTAACATCTGGCAGCACCTCCTGGACCTTCCTTAGCCTTTAAGATGAACAAATTATGAGTTGCAACAACCTTGCATGCACTTTAACTCACCAAGTTCATCAAAGAGAAGCTCCTGGCCATTTTCAAGAATTCCATTATGATCTTAGCAACCCTTGGACATTGTGTAAGTGCTCCATTTCGTTCTAAGTCTTTTTCTTTAGGATTTAAGCTAAGATCAAAGTCTTGACGTAAAAACGCTTTGACTTTGAGCTAAGTCGTTGATGATCCAGCCGTTGATCGTAACGAAAGTGGCTACGTGATCGTAATAAGGTAGGTGTTAATCCCCCAAAAGGGCACCTCCAGATTACCCCGAATTCCTGACCAATACGAGTAAAAGTAAAAGTCAACAAAAGTCAAACTGGCCAGATTTCATAAAATTCATAACCGATTATATAGATGTCATAAAATATGTTTTGATGCATTAAAAACTTATAAATATGTGTTAGAACTTATATACACTAATTTGACTCGTCAAGTCTTGGTCTAGAGTCGGTTCGCAACCGAAAGTCGTAAAGCTTGACTTTTGCTTTGACTTTTAGTTCTGACCCGATTTAGCTAATTAAGCTACTGATTTTATGTCATTTTAAGATCATGTTTTAGTATAGTATAACTTCCTAAAGTTATACTACATGATTCCTTAGCAATCCGAGCTATTATGCAAGTTCCTCTAAATTACTTAAACTTTTGCAAAAAGGCCCTTTTTGTACAAATCAAGGTTTTAAACATCATGCATATAAAAATATGTTATAAACTGATTTGTAAACATAAGTGTATTATAATGATGTCAACCTCTGCTTCCGCACCTGTCAAAAGATTTTTTATACCATTAAGCCTCATTAAGTATTTAAACCGTGTTAGACTGAAAGGTTTGGTATAAAAATCAGTTTTTTGTTCATCAGTGTGGATATTCTCAATTCGTACCAATCTTTTTTTGTAGCAATCACGAATAAAGTGGTAACGAATCTCGATATGTTTAGTTCGAGAGTGATGGACAGGATTTCTTTTGTAATGTCGATTGCTGCCTTGTTATCTACATACATCGGTGTGTCAAGAAATTGCAAACCATAGTCTCTCATCTGATGTTGGATCCACAAAAGTTGTGAACAACAGCTGGAAGCTGAGATGTACTCAGCCTCACAAGTAGAGAGAGCGACTGTGGTTTGTTTCTTGCACTGCTATGTTACCAAACGCGTTCCGAAAAATATGCAACCGGATGTAGTAAATTTAGCATTCAGTTTGTCTACGCCAAAATCAGAATCATCATATCCTGTCAGATCGAACATCCTTCAAGCATCTGAAAATTCGCTTCACGATCTGCATATGAGAAATTCCGGGACTGGACTGATATCTTGTGCAGAGGCAGGTAGGATACATGATATCTGGACGTGATGCCGTCAGATACATCAATGATCCTATCATCGATCTGCACAGAGTCTCATCAACTTTAGTTCCTAGCTCATCGACGCAGATTCCATGGTTGAGTGCCAGTGGTGTTGATAACGGCTTCGTGCTATCCATCTCAAACTTTTTCAAAATATCATGAACATACTTGGTTTGGTGAATAAAGATACCATCCGAAAACTGATCAAATTGCAACCCCAGAAAGAATTTCATCTCGCCCATAGAACTCATTTTAAACTTTTTCTTCATGTTAGATTCGAATTCTTTGCAGAGATCGTCGTTTGTTGAACCAAATATAATGTCATCCACGTAAATTTGTACTATCAGCAGATGATTTCCAACTTCTCTCGTAAACAAGGTACTATCCACTGTGCCTCTTATAAAACCATTGCCGACTAGGTGCTGAGATAATGTCTCGTACCAGGCTCTCAGGGCCTGATGCAACCCATACAAGGCTTTATCCAGGAGAAATGCTTTCTTCTTATTCAGTGGATCGATAAAACCCGATGGTTGGCCGACATACACTTGTTCCCTCAATTTGCCATATAGAAAAGCCGATTTAACATCAAGCTGATACACTTTAAATCCTTTCCAAGACGCAAACGCCAAGAAAATGCGGATAGACTCTAATCTTGCAACTGGTGCGTACATTTCTGTGTAATCAATACGATGAAATCTTTTGACAACAAGTCGAGCTTTGTTTCGGACAATTACTCCTCGATCATCACGCTTACATTTGAAGACCCATTTAGTATTAATCGCCTTTTGATTCGCCGGGAGGTCAACAAGTTTCCATACACCCAATTTCTCAAATTGTAATAACACTTCTTGCATTGCTAATACCCAGTTTTTATCTCCCAGTGCCTCAGTAACTGACTTTGGCTCAATTTGAGATATAAAACAACGATAAGAGAAAAACTCTTGAATCGGAGCCACCTTCGTGTAAAAACAACTAAGCGCTTTATTGATCTGGCTTCTTGTTCTTACTCCAGCTTGTAGTTCTCCAATTATAGTATCAGATGGATGGTAAGAATAAGATATCGGCATCACTTCATTGGAAACATCAACGGTACTCTCCAGATTGTTATCATTCAGATCAACCACTAATTCAACAGCAGGAATGCTAGAAGACGCTTCATTTCTTGTGTTTGGGCCAGTAGATTGATTTAACATACTAGTGATCTGCTCAGATTCCTAATCAGAACTGGATTCTCCATCTTGATCAAATGTCGGAGCCTCATCAGAATCAGAATCATGCGCTTATGAAAGATTAGGTTCTGAAGTAGTATTTACTGGTTCTGTGACATGTATAACTGGCTCAGCTGGAACAGAACTTTGATCTTCATCAGAAGAAGAAGATGTACCGACAGGTGGTTGAGTAACCACTATTGGTCTTGACACTAGCTCTTGATTAGCATATTGATGCAAGTAATACAAAATAGCAATTTCTTCATCAGTCGGCTCTTCTGAAAGATCGAAAGATTTCCAAAGATTGTCATAGTTGAATAACCAAGCATCTCCTGTCTTTTGTGTAGGAATTGTATATCTGAGACAGTCGACATGCTGAACTTGAACTACTCGATTCAAACTTGGAAGATAAACCCCCTTGAGAGGACTAGCATACACGACAAAGAGTCCCTCTAAAGATTTAGCATCGAATTTTCCATCAGGATCTATGACCTGCATGGAGAACCAAAAGGTTCCAGATAATCCAGATTAGGTTTTCTTCGGTTAAGAAGTTCAAAGCACGTCTTTTTGGTAGGTTTGACCGTTAAAACTCTATTCAACGTATAACATGCTGAGGCCACTGCTTCACTCCAAAAACTCACAGGCAATTTAGAATCTGCAAGCATCGTTCGTGCTGTCTCTATCAGCGTTCGATTCTTTCGTCCAGCAACCACGTTTTGTTGTGGAGTTTATGGGGCACTGGATTCATGAAGAACCCCTTTCTTATTACAGAACTCTCGCATACGTTTGTTCTTGAATTCTGTACCATTGTCGCTTCGGATTTTACTAATAGGAAGATGGTACAGATTTTCAAGTTTCCTAAAGATTATCATAAGATTCTCGAACGTTTCATCTTTGCTTTCTTGGAAGAATACCCATGTAAGAGTTCTGTAAGTGAATATGACCCATCTTTCTATGCCATAGAGTCGATTCCTTTTTTGTGGCCTTCGTGACAAAACACTGTGCCGACTTCGATGTAGTTGTGGCAATACTCATATCAAGCACATAAAGATCATTCTCTCGAGGAGCACGCATGAGAATCCTTCTTCTGGAATCTTGAAACCCGGCTTTAATATCATGCACTCCTTGTCGTTGAAATGAGCAGTAAACTTCTTGTCACAAATTTGGGAGATAATCAGAAGATTGTTCTCCAATTCGGCAATGTAGTTGACCTTATCAAAAGATACCAACCATTCGACAATTTTCCTTCTCCAATGATTCTTCCACCTTGATTTCCAGCAAATCCAACATAGCCTCCATTGATAGCTTTGATATCGTATAATAAGGCTCGCATCCCTGTCATGTGTCGAGAAGCTCCGCTGTCCGTAATCCACTTCGATAAGATAGACCTTGAAAGCTCCTGCACATGAAAAAGTGATTACTTAAAAAGGGAAACCCAAGCCTTGTCGGTCTTGGGTGGATATGGAATATCAAAAGTTGGAAGGTTCACTTCTTTCTTTGGAACCCACTTATCAGTCTTTGTTTGATAAAAATCTTTGGTTTTGACTGATTCAGTTGATTTAACAACTTCAGAAGATGATGAAATCTTTCTCGGAATCCAGGATTGTGATTTCATTCTTGCCTTTTTAACATAAAACTTTGAATATTTGTTTTCTGCTTGTTTCAAAGACACGTCTTTTTCAAAGTTAGAAAACTTTTCAATTTTAGGTTTCTCTTCATGTTTAGATTCATTGTTTATTTTAAAAATCTTAATCTGAACAGCCTCTGGTTTCTTTGATTTTCCATCACCTGAAACTAAATTTCCTCGACGATTAGACTTTGATTTCGGACATTTTCTTGCAATGTGACCTACTTCATTGCATTTGAAACATGTACGATTATCAACAGCTTTCTCACTAGTAGATTTTACTCACTGTGGATTTTATCTGATCACGAGCTCTTTCTCCTTTTTAAACTCATATTCGATTGCTTTCCAATCGAATCATTTTCTACCACAGTGTTAGTCTCAAACACGAATTTCATGTTTTTGTTTTTATATTTGTGAAATGGTGACTTTCTCTTTCATTTTCTTCAGGTTCAAAACCCACACCTCCTCTCCTATTCTCAGGAAAGCCCCCACCATTTTTCCAGTAGTTGTTATTAATTTTCTTGGATTTTGAATAAATTTCTTCTCATTTTTATCTAGATCCTCTGACGAAACTTCAACAAGTTTGAATAGTTTGTCGATGTTATCTTCTTTCACGTTCCAAATCGGAAAGCTTTCGTCAAAATATAGTCTATCAGAATCCTTAACTTTGTATAGCACAACGTTAGGATCATACTTAGACTATTCTCTGATGAAGTATCTTCATTTTTAGATTGTGATTCAGAACTATTCAAACTCGAGTTGGCGCTCTCAAAGCTGCCGTCATCAGAATAACTTCCCAACACATTTTCAACCACATTACTCACAATTGCTTCACTGTCGTTAGAATTTGTGTAAATTATATCAATGTTAGCTCGTTTTTCATTTCGGTTTTAAGTTTTGAAATGAGCGCCATCTCCATTCCTTCTACTTTCTTTCGACAGTAGCTTTCACATAATGGAGGTGGAACATTGCTATACTTCCAAGTTTCTTACCTTTTAGCTTTTTATCATTTTCTTCCGATGGAATCATTAGAAGAATATGATCGATGACATAAGCATTCGTCGTGTAACTGAGCAACAACTGTCTTACTCGTTCAGTTTCAATTTTAATCTCTTGAAGCTCATGCTAAGCTCAGCAATGTTATTAATGTACATGTTAATGGCTTCTTGTTTTTCCAATAATGTTGCCTTTAACATTCTGATTGTGTCAGTTTGTTCTCGATTTGATTGCTCACAAATGCTATAAGTGCCTTTCATCTTATCATAAGCTTCTTTCATTGTGCGATAATCATATTTGAAATTTTCATTATGCACATTTAAGTCACTTATAATTGATGACTTTTCAGCACATTGTTCGCAAGCTTTAGCACACTTTGTGCAGGGTTTTTCAACCTCCACGGTTTATACTTTGATAATTTCCATTTCAATTACCTTTACCTCGACCTCATGACCTACCTCTCTCAGATTAGCCATCATTGCTTTGTCGGTGATTTTGGTCAGGTTTTCCTAATTATCTCTTTCGTCACATCAATGATTTCCTCAATCTCAGGTTCCTTTTCTTTCATCACTTGCTCTTGAGATGTAGCATCGAAGCAACCTGCAAAACTAGATTGAAGATTAGGAGGTATAATGTTCTTCATTTTTGTCTCATGATAGATCATCTCCTCTTCCGATCTTTGCAAGTACTCCTCTAGGATTGCAGTTTCAAGAGCTGCTTCATCTATCATCGACTCTGGCTCTTCCATGATCTCGGCCAACAAAGCGACATTAGCCTTTTTGGAAATATAATTATTCCAGTCAAAACCTTCATCTTCATGTGAAACAAGTAGAGCTTTTTCGGTTGTTTTTTATGAACCATCTTGTACTTAAACTTGAACTCTATTTGGAAATGGTTTGTACTGCAAGGCTTTCTTGTAGTAATCATTATTGTTTCCGAACGGACTTTGATTACCGTTAGCTTCATGATTGGTGCATTCACGCTTCAAATGCCCCTTTTCTCTACACTTGAAGCATGTCACTTTTGACTTGTCAAAACCCAGCTTGTTGCTTGAGTTTCCAATATCTCGTCCAGTAAGTGCGACAAACTTTGTAACTCTTCTGATTATCGATTCCAGACACCACTTAATATCCATCAGCTCTAATTCTTCTTCATCAACTTGATTATAATCTTCAGCAGTCATTTCTGGGTTTCCAATATTTCCCGCAACCAAGCTCTCATACGATTCAAGTACAGTCGCAAGTAGCGCCATGTGTTGTTTAGCTGCTTGCTCAGAGAATACATTCTTTAGATTGACTACAATGTTGCAATGAATCACATTGGGATCAGAACTGGAATGATTCGGCTGATTAGTTTGATTCTGAAATGGAGAATTTGAGCTTGAACTGGAATGTGATGTGTTTGGTGTCTGATCATAGCTTGGATATGAAGTTTGAAATGAATTATTCGAAGAATTTGCATTCGCACTAAAAGCGGTTTGTATCTTCAGAATTGAAGTATCTGAAAACCACTTTTATAATACAATCCAACATCTTGCACAACATGTGCATTCTTTGATTTAGCGATTTTTTGAAGTTCCATTTCATGTCCCTCCAATTTGTCTATGAAATCAGCTAAACGATAATTAGCATAACCGGGACCATTCTTCAGTACCATTTCATTCCCTCCAACTTGTCTACCAGCTCTTCATATGTCTTTTGAAACTCGTGCCTTCTTAGTTGAACAACCAAATGATAGTAACGTTCTATTATTTGCTTCATCGTTTCACCTTTCATCATTGTGAAAATATCGAACTCTATCTTGATGAGAGCTTTCTTGCTTTTTCGCATATCCGTACTACCATGATATTTCGCACGTAAAGCATTCCACAATTCTTGTGCCTTCTCGCATTTTGGTGCAGATCAAGAATCTCTTTAACCGACTGCTGTAACAAGCTCATCATCTTTTTCTCATACACATACAAATCTTTATCTCCAGGTGTAAACTTTGATAAAGCAATATCGATACCACACTCTTCAACTGGCCATGTGTATCCAGTTTGTATTACAACCCAACTATGAAAGACATTCGCTTGAACCTAATTCTCGAACTTCTCACGCCAACTTTCATAATCGTCAATACGCATCAACTTGGGTGGCTTCACGGAAGTCCCCATTTCGTTGTCCAAGTTGATCTGGTTTACTGCATTTGCGTTCGATGTCTGAGCTGCTGCTGTAGCGAAGGCGTTATAAAAATCCGTATCCATCTTGTCAAACTGAAACTGTATCTAAAAACACACTCACAAACACTTGAAATTTGATTAGAATCCAGACAAGTTCGGGCGAACTTGTATTACAAACAATTTCACTTTCACTATCAACAAGTTCGGTCGAACATGTTTCAAATCTCATAAAAACTCAACTTCGGTCAAACTTGTTGGAAAGCCTTTGTAAAACTTTGCACAACTTCGTGCGAAGTTGTTGAAATGATCAAAATGTATGAATTTGGACAACTTCGGCCGAAGTTATACAACAAGTTCGGACAGAATGTTGTTACCAAACATGGTTTTTTTGGAATTTTGACATGAAATCGGTTGAATTTTGATCTGAAACTTTCAAGGGTTTGTTATTAGGTGATTATGTATGACATATTCAAAAATTAGGTTTTCATATTTTTGTGAAAAAGTATGAAAAATAAGAAGAAATGGGTAGAAATAGAGATGTCTTGTGTAGATATCAGCAAACTTGGTATCCATGGCTCTGATATCACTTGTTAGGATCGCTCCGTCCACTTGTCACGGAATCTAAGTTTGTATCTATGTCATCTTAAGCGGATTACGTGATTAGTGACAAATACACAAGAATCACTGTTTAAACGTCTGTTTATTAGTCCAAATGTGTTTACAATTCAAGAAACCAAACTGACAGAGCTTCGCCTCAAAAGTTTCAAAGTTACAAATGAAGAACCAAGGCTAACTATATATAGAGATACAAGTTCGGATGAGATGTGTTATGGTCAAGTTCGTCCGAACTTCAACTTCGGGCGAACTTGTCCACTTAACATGTTACTTTGGCCGAACTTGTTCTTCTAACAACATAAATATTCAAAATCTAACAAATCAAACCCTATACGATACAGACTCGATCCAAGACTTAGACTATAGACATAGACATTATGCATCAACAGTGTTTAAACAGTTCAGGACGTAACGGTTCTAGTCGAAATGGTACCGGTCAAAACGATTCGTGTAGAAATGGTTCGGGTCAAAACGGTTCGTGTCGCAACGGTTCGGGTCAAAACGACACGGGTCGAAATAATCGAAGATTCCAATGAATTTATTTTAATTTCTTTCACATATAGGAATAATTTTGAATTCCTTTAGTTAAAGGAATATAAAGGAATTCATGCCTAATTCCAATTCCATTGTCAATCAAACACATGAAGAATATAATTGACATTCCAATTCCATAAAATAATGTGAACCAAAATCTTAAGAGATGAAATTCAGATTCCAATTCCCTGAAAATTCCATTGAATTCTTGTGAACCAAACGACCCATAATGCATGTAATCCTATGAAGCACGGGGACGGCTACGAGCCTCTAGTACCCGTCCCGGGGACGGTTTGGGGACAGAAACGCCGCGGGGGACGGCTGGCTGTTTCCAAAACGTATCCTGAAATCCTTCTTAGATGGCAACCAAACGTTTCAAGGACGGCAGCCAAACGTATCCATTGTTGCCTGAATATCTCGCCGGAGCAACCACATCTCTGGCCATTGTTTATTCGCTACTGAAGACGAGAAAAAAATGGGTAGCGGCGTTCTCATCATTCTTTCTGTAGGGTTTTAAAAAATTTTGGCATTTTGTCACTTTAGACCCTGTTGTTTTCTTTTATTACACTTTTAGCACTAACTTTTAAGAAAGAGTTTAGTAAAAAGTTTGTTTTTTCTCCATTTAACCCCCTCTATCTTGACTAGTTTACATTTGATCCCTAAATTTTAAGTTTATAAAAATAGCACAAAGTTTAAGATCGTACCATATTATATGGACTTTGTTTAATATATTTTCATTTTTTTAAATTTCTTTTAGTACCCTTTTTTATATATATTTTTTTTGTGTACCGTATCTTGGATTTTGAGTTTTGTTGTTCCTTCTATCCATATCGTCCCCATACCCCAGTTCCATACACGTTTCTGTGCTACATAGATGTAATCCACATGACATATTTATATTGAAAAAAATCAATCGACGAATTGGTTCAAAACAAAGGGAGATGATCAAATAGGAAGTATGTTTTGGGTAGGAATGATAGGAAGTAATCTTAGCCATCCATCTGGAAAAGTAGAAATACAAGTGGGAAGGGTATTTTAGTCAATCTCCTTTTATCTATTATTTCTATTTCTCTTCTTTGTATCTTCAAAACCCAGATGCTCAAAACCCACCATCTTCAACATTTCATTCATTTTGTCTCTCTAGATACTACATCACAGTGCGATTTTCTTCATCAATGAATGTTTCGAACATTCAATCGACGTGTTCTTCGATTTCTTTGAAGAAAACCCAATTTATGTTTCTATAATTTCTCGTTTTTTTCAATTTAACATGATGCGATGGAACATGAGATTTATGTTAAAACAGGTACTCATCTTCTCAAATTTTCAAACATTTTGTATTCAAAGTGAAGACATCTCTGCTTCTACTCTTTCTCTTGATGTATTCATGCGTTTGGGCAACATTATTAGTTCTAATTTCATTGAGAAATCATTAATAAAAAGTTGCACACCAGGTGTTTGACAAAATGTATCAAAGAAAAATTGCAAAATACCTTTCAGTTTGGACTTTCTTTAAAAATTGTGTTTTACAAAAGAATAAAAAAACACATTTTTTGGTGTTTTTTGTCTATTGTGTTTTACCAAATAATGAAAAAACTTAGTTTTTTGTCCATTGCGTTTTACAAAAGAATGAAAAAACACACTTTTTGGGTGTTTTTTGGTCCATTGCATTTTACAAAATAATGAAAAAAACATAGTTTTTTTATCCATTGCGTTTTACAAAAGAATGAAAAACACACTTTTTGTGTGTTTTATCCATTGCGTTTTACAAAAGAATGAAAAACACACTTTTTGGGTGTTTTTTGTCCATTGCGTTTTACAATAATGAAAACACACTTTTTTGTCAATTGCGTTTTACAAAAGACACCTTTCTTTTGTGATTTTAGTCAATTGCATTTTAGAAAGTACACTTTCTTTTATATTTTTAGTCAATTTCGTTTTAGAAATTAACTTTATTTTGTGTTTTAATTGATTGCTTTTTTGAAAAACAAAATTATTTTATGTTTTTTAGTCCATTGTGTTTTATGATGGTTTGTTGAACTTGAAATGAAACTATATGATAATAATGTTGGAAATCAAGTGTGTTTGTATGAATGTCCCAAAATGGTAAACCACTTGTCCCACATTGGTGTGAAGACAAAGTATAAGGTTATTTATAAGGTGAAACATTTGTCTAACCAACATAACTTTATGACATGTTTTACCATAAGTCCTACGCGCGAGTGCGCAGGGGGAGGTGCAAATTGGAACCGGAATTTAGTCGAACGCGTGTTGCTGGTTTTTTAACTGTTTACAGATACCACTGCGTTTTTTGACTGTCAGTAACAGCAGTTGCGTTTTAATTGTTTACAGATATCGCATCGTTTTTTAACTGTTTACAGATCGCTGCGTTTTAGAACGTTTTCTAACTGTTTACAGATCGCTGCGTTTTTTACTGTTAGTAACAGTTGCGTTTTACAGATGTTGGTTCGCTGCATTTTTTAACTGTCAGTGATAGTTGCGCGTTTTACAGATGTTGGTTCGCTGCGTTCTTTACTGTATACAGATCGTTGGGTTTTTTACTGTCAGCAACAACTACGTTTTTTACTGTCAATAACAGTTGCCTTTTTAATTGTTTACAGATCGCTGCGTTTTTTACAGATCGCTGGTTTTATTGTAGACTGTTTTGGTTTGCTGCGTTTTTAAACTATCTTTTTTGGGCTTTTTTCATTGCGTTTTACGCAACTGGGTTTTCGAAAATTGTTTTTTTCGAAATATAACAATAGCATACTCGTTTTAAAGATAAAAAACACTCGTTTTTTGGTGCAATTTTTATAAAAAAATAATGTCGTATGAAATAGTTATTAATGTTTAAAAAATGAGGAGGAATTGGAGGAGAGAGAAACTATTATCTTGGATTGACTAGAATGCCCCTACAAAAACTCACGCGCCTCCTCTTTTTGATTCAATTTAATTCATTTAATCTTAACCATTGATTACTAAATGAATAGACAAGATTATTTTCTATCATTTCTAGTGATAGAAACTTCCTATTGTATCCTAACCCTCAAAACAAAACCCCGTTTTAACCAAGTTTGACAAAACCATAACCGGTTTGAAAAGAAAATCCGATTTGTGTATCTTACTAAACGGGTTAGAAATTAAATTATTCTAATCTAATAAATCAGATTACCAAAACCTACATCCAGCCCAACTCTCAACACACTCAATCAAAGCCCAGCACATACAAAACCCTAGCTAGCTTCATCCTCTTATTATCACAACACCATTCACAACACACGCACTTTCTCACCGAAACCCTAACCCCAACCGCCGTCACTCTCAACTCTGCAACAATGCCACCAAAGTTCGATCCATCACAAGTCGTCGACGTTTACGTCCGAGTCACCGGCGGTGAAGTCGGTGCAGCGAGTTCACTCGCTCCAAAAATCGGTCCACTCGGTCTCTCACCTAAAAAAATCGGAGAAGACATCGCAAAGGAAACCGCAAAGGACTGGAAGGGCCTACGTGTCACCGTCAAGCTCACCGTCCAAAACCGTCAGGCGAAGGTCTCCGTCGTGCCGTCCGCCGCCGCGTTAGTCATCAAAGCACTAAAAGAGCCGGAGCGTGACCGGAAGAAGGTGAAGAACATCAAGCACAGCGGTAATATCTCGCTGGATGATGTTATTGAGATTGCGAAGATTATGAGAGCGAGATCTATGGCGAAGGAGTTGCAAGGAACGGTGAAGGAGATTTTAGGAACTTGTGTTTCGGTTGGATGTACGGTTGATGGTAAGGATCCGAAGGATTTGCAGCAGGAGATTGCTGATGGTGATGTTGAGATCCCTCAGGATTGATTGATTGATTCAAGAAGTTTTTGAATTCAAGTAAGAGCGTTTTAGTTTTCTGTTTTACGTTTTTGTTACTGTTGTTTTGAGATTTTTAATATTATTCAGTTTTATCTATCGGATTATCGGTTTTATTAATGATTTTGGGAATGTTTTGCTGGATTATCTATATTTCAATATCAATTGTATGAGTTATTGGCTGTTTTTGATCTCTGTTTGCTTTAATATGTTCATATGTTCACTTTTCATGAGTGATTTTGTGGATAGTTTCATGGATTATGCATAATTTTAGTTTTAATCACTGTTTTACTTTTTAATATAAGTGTTAGTTGTTAATTTATATTTGTTATGTTGATCGGTTGCGGTTAATGCGTTATACAAATGTGTTTTTGTAATTTTTTACATAGCATAATTTGATGTTCTTATCGCTTTGTTTTTTGTTTGTGGTTTTTAGTTGTATGTGGACCATTGAATACATTCATTTTATAACCAATGGTTAGTAAGAACTGTTCTTTACAGTTATTTTTGTAAATGGGTGAGTTTAAGTAAAACAGAGACGTTCTTTAGAGGACTAAAATTATGAAGAGAAAAGTATTATGCTGTTACCACTTTAAAATGTTAATGCATTATGATTTTGATGGTTTCTTAACTAACACACTTTTATAAGCCTCGTTAGTTTATACTATCAATCTTGTTTTAAAAAAGCGCACATGCGGTGTTTTAGGCAATTGTGAAAACCTCTTAAAAAGGCTGAGGTGAGTGAGAGGATACATGAGGTGTGCCGCGTGTTGAGGCGGCGCCTTTTTCACTTATTTGGTTTATCAAAGTAGGGGGATATTAATTGCGACGGTGACATAATTGGCTTATGTTTCATTTTCAAATCGCTTTGTACAAATGTGTTGTGAAGACCTTTCTACTTCACATCAACATTTTAAGTAGAAAATGCATGTGAATGATTGGCCCATTTTCTTTTTTGAATTAGGTTTTTATTGATTCTCCAAAACTGAAAGAATTGGGTAAAGTTTTTCTTGATTTTTCAAAACGGAAATAACAGATTCTTGAATGGAAGCTGTTGAAAATCAGACAGTGGGGTTTGGTTATTTTTTATGCTTGTTTTTATGCCAACGTGTGCTTTATTTTCTGTTAGCTTTTGCAAGTGTGCTGGTTTAGTACCAAAGTATTTGTCTGCAAAACTTCAATGTGATAGTTATATAAATAGTTCAATTACAAGAAAAACTAGTAGTGCACCTTTATAAAATGGTTCAGTGTTGCGAGGTGTAAGTGTGTTGGTTGAGCGTCAGTGGTGAAAAGTTCCCTCTGTATTTTAACATGTTTTAGTTCGGTTTGATGTTTTTACTGGCTAACTGGTACACGTTTCCAATATTTCATGTTCCAAACTTGCATGTGTCCACTATAGGACTAGAATTTCAACCTTAGTCTATACGGTGTGATTGATTTTTCTGAATCCTCATGTCACCACCTTCCCTTACATTCCCGAATCTCAACCTTAGGATATATACGGTGTGATTGATGTTTCTGAATCTTTATGTCACCACCTCATAGCCTGATGAAGAGGACCTTATTTCTTCCTTTTGCTACCATCATCCTAGAAGCTCTTTGGTAGGAGGGTTTGATTATTCAGACAAAGGCGAGATGAGTAACTTTTTTTTGAACGGCAAATTTGGATTATTGACGGACCCTTGGAGTATCATTGTGCCACCAACGGAACTACCCGATCATATTCAATCCACTAGGCATGATACCAATTCAGGAAGAAACCCAATAAATATGAGAAAAAATCCCTTTTGTGGGAATCACCTCCAAGATACCACTATGCTATAAAGCCATGGGCGCTAGATAAGTAACTGGATGGCTTATATTGATTTACTTCTTTTTGTATATACCAATTGTTTCTAAAATCACCTAAAAACATAGCATATAAATATTATAATTTCATTGTTACAGGAATTTTATAATTTGACTGTAAAATTACAACTTAAAGTTCTAACCGCTCTAACATGACTCGCGCCAAGTGTTAAACCTAAAATATGTGAAATACATTTTAGTGTCTGTTTAAAATCAACTCATTACATAGCAGTGTGAGAATTTGACATGTATATATATCTTGGTTTAAAAAAGCGGGAAGCGCTCAAAAGCGACAAGGTCTAAAATCAAAGCGCAAAAGCGGTGAACTTTTCGTACGCGAAGCGCAAAATATTTATTTAGTCTTTTTTTATATATTTCTCATAGATTTCTATCAATTTTTACCTAAAGTTTAGACAAAAAGAAACTTTATATGTAATAACTTGTAAAAAACATAAAATCTCTATGATACACTTAATGTACAACTAACTACTATAAATAAAACACAAGAAATAAGAAAATAAACAAATTAGAAAAACTTTGACCAATAAAAACCATAACATTAAATGACTAATAAATTGACACCCAATTTTCTAGACCTAAAATCTCCGCCATTTCCTTTCCTATTGTTATTTCTATCCTTTAAAACCCTAAACACCCCACTCTCTTTTTCCCTTTGATTACTATATCTTAAACCTAAATACTAAACAGCCGCCTCTCACCATCTAATGTTCATCTTCTATCTCACTGTCTCTCTTTCTCTGCATTTTCACATGTTTATTGAAGATTGATCCATAGATGTGTTAATATCATGAGTTCAGCTCTCCACTTCATTAAATCAAGAGCCTAATCGCCTGAGACAAGAAAGCGCACGCCTAGCGCCTGTGAAAAATCGACCAGAGTGGGAAAAAGCGAGCGCTTTCAGTCCACCATGCGCCTTAGGTAAGTAAAAGCGATGTCCCTTGCGCCTGAGGTCGCCTCGCGCCTAGGCGCGCTTTTTAAAACCAAGAATTATATAGATGAGTAGGTGCAAAAAACGGGTTAAAAACAGCCTTATGCAAATCGTAATAACTATAGATGCTGGATGCTAAGCTACGCATATTGTGGCAATGGGCAACGCTAACATGATTTGAATCTAGCTTAATGTGGTTATCTAAATGTATCAAACCAGTTGGGGGTTGAGCTAAGTTTAGGTCTTGACAAGTCAAACCGAAAGTAAATTAAGTTTGAGTTCGTGGGCTAGGCATGTCATCCTAAAGGTGATCCCAACTGATGGATCTTAGAAGTATCAACTCATTTTTCCGCAAACCCGTGAAGTCTTAGTTGAAAACCATTCATTTCATGTTATAAACAAGTAAATAACTTTCGATCACATATTTTTTCCTGCTAATTTGTATCGAATAAGTAAATAACTTTCGATCACCAACGGAATCATCTGATCATATCCATCTCCACTAGGCATAATGCGTATACACAAATTCAGGAGGAAACCCAATAAATATGGGAAAAACCCCTTTGTGGGAATTGAATCTAGGACCTGTTGGTTCCAAAGTTTTATCTCACGTCTAAGATGCCACTAGGCTATAAAGCCATAGACTTAATCTTAACTAAATTTCCTGACCTCCTTTTGAATGAAATTTAACCCTGACCAAATGATTGTGAGGGGTACTAATTATGTTGCTTGTTGAACCATTCCGTAGTTGAGCGTCATGTGGAGTTGACAAATTTACTTTTTATGTTATGCAAGAAAGAAAAAACTTATTGAGATGTCTCATCCATCTCTCACCCAAGCACCCTTTGAACTCTTTTATCTTCCACATTGAATGTCTAAAACGTGTTAATATTGGAGATTTGACATTCTTTATGTTCATTAATATTTCTTTTGAATGGAACATGTATTTAACGAAACAAGCTTAAGTAATTGTATGGCTAAGATTGTTTTTCCTCTGTTTGCATGTAACAATTGTTTTGCCTGAAAACATAGATATTCTTACTTTAAAATTATTGTTTCGCCTGAAAACATAAATATTCATTAAACAGTTGCACTCGTTAAACTATCTATAGCTTTTACAACTTAAGTTTTGAAATAATAATCCAAATATATTTGAAAACTCGACTACCTTGTTTAGATAAACGTGTTTGTGGGTATGATATGGAATTGACTCGATCCTAGTGTGTTTAAACTCAAAATTACGTGAATTCATGTTAGCTTCTTACCCAAAATTCACTGATATTACATAGCAGCATGACATTTTGGCTTGTATATGAACTGGTTGGTGCAAAACAGTTAGAATATAATCTAATACCCGGTTTTATAATGCCTGGGTCTGGGTTTTTTTTTGCGGTTCGGGTTTTTCTCACCTCTACCTAAAGGTGATCCTAATTGATAGAAGTGTGAAGTGTCAACCCATATTGCCCCAAACCTGCAAAGCCTAGTTGAAAACCACTCATTTCATGTTATAGTTTACCGTCAGCTACATTTTATTTGCACTATGGTAATTTTTGTCGAAGTTTAGGTCAATTGTTTTCATTATATTATATATATTTGGACAATCAAAGGAAGCTGTGTTGTTTGAAGTCTCTTAGTCTTAGAGCATCTCCAACGCTGCTGTTGGGTTTGTTTTTGGACCCACCATATCATTCCAGATCTCCACCTATTTTTATTTCCTAGGACGCTAAACCAATCTAGATCTCCACCTCACACTCAACCTTTATGTAAAAGTTATACGGCAAAAGAATGTTCATGTGTATGTGGTCCCCACACACTTGGTCTGGACTGGTATGGTGTGGCAGACCAGACCTTCCATCACCACCACCACCACCTCCAACACACACATTGGTCTAAAATGGTTTGTAATTTTCAACTAGATCCGAGATTGATGTTGGAGATGCTCTTATAGTGATTAATCTTTAATGATATTACTTGATATCCTTTTGAACTAAATTTGACTCCAAAAAATTGATTGAGAGGGTTTAAGCGCTTTGCTTGTTAAACAATTCAATGGTTCACTGCCCAAGCACCCTAATGAGCTCTCATTCAAACAATATTAATTGTGGAATCATCCCTTTATACACAATCAAAATAGGTTGACGGTATTTTATATGTCACAATATATCTTCTTTGAATGGCTAATGTTTGATTTTTGTAAGGTGTCACAACTATTCACTTTCATCTGAACCTACAATAAGCAGTGGCGGATCTAGAAAATAATTATAGGGGCAACATTCAAATTTTTCTTAAATTAATCCATACAATGGTACGGTACGGGTCGAAACGGTTCGGGTCGAAACGATGTGTGTCGTAATGGTTCATGTCAAAAACGGTTTGGGTCGAAACATGACGAGTTGTAACGCTACGAGTGGAAATGGTGTGTGTCGTAACGGTTCAGGTCGAAAACAGTACGTGTCGAAATGGTGCGCATCGAATCCTAAAAGGCTAATACTAATCAATTCCAATTGCACATAATACCATTTGCACATAACTACGTAAGCGCTAAGTTCTAATAAAATCAATTGCACATAATTACATAAGCCCTAAATCCTAATCAATTCCGATTTCCATATAATACCAATATATTAAGCATAATGAACGTAAATTTGTAAACATAATCAATTGCAAATAAACAATTCCAAATAATCAATTTGCTTAAATAATTAGGACAAGGAGAATACTCAAATTAGAATAGAAAAAATACTCAAATTATAATAATAAAATACCCAAATAAGCCCTAGAATAGAGATGAAGGCGCATAGGTTGAGCAGGGGGCGGCCGACGACACACCGGAGCTGGCTGGCGGACGGTGGTCTGGGTTGTGTGTGTGGGCAGTGGAGTGCTTTTTGGTCATTGCTCTGATGTTTTGTGTGCGATTCTTTTTCTCACAAAAAGAACAATTTAGAGGTGCACACAACTGAACCCGGACCCGGGTTTTTAAAAACCCGAACCTGACCCTACCCGGGTTAAAGAATACTCATACCCATGTTTTAGGAATACCCCTACCCGGATATTAGGAATACCCACACCCGGGTATTAGGAATACCAACACCAGGTTTTACGAATAACCGATACTAAGTTTTAGGAATTTATACACTTTAATTATTCTAGTTCCTAGTAACATGTAATCTTGTTAAATTAAAATTTTTATAGGTTAGAGTTCATGTTTATAAACCCAAAAATGAAGTTGGAAACAAAAAAAAACTACAAATGTCACACCCCGATTTCCACGTGTATTCCGGTGGGCCCGGTGGGGAGCCTCGTGACGTACAATTGATATCATCATAACCAATTACAAAACAGAGCAACACAGCGGAATGCTTGGAGTAAAATATAAACTATTACAAACTATAAAGTGTCCAGTGTTCTAAACATAAGTGTATACAGACAAGGTTTGTAATAAGATCCATAGGCGGATCAGATAACATACAAATGAAAACAGACTCTACAGGCTCAACTCTAAGGTCGCAACTCCTTAATGAACGCCCCGCAGCTTCCGGCCTATTGCGTACTTGTACTTGTATTTTAATCTTTGAAAATACTTCAGTTTACACTAGTAAATACTGTCAACCGACTCATTTGAAAAACCCTTTCGAAAATGATTTAGGTGCATTAGCACATTTTGTAAAATAACTTGAGACAGTACAAATGACCTTGTATACATATTTACATGTCAGGCTTTTACATATGGGGCCCAGTACAAAAACCGAGACATGATCGACTGACACACCACTCTAAACTTTCACAAAGAAAGCAGTTAGCAATTATCCAGTGTATGCCTACAAGCCATGCTTTAGTCGTGGCCACTAACACTTTAGTGAGCCAAGGATATCCCGGACATGGTCAAGCCCACCCCAATGTTTGAGTTTCAGACAAAACATATCAAAACCGGGTTATGCAATTTTAGTTAATTATCACAACTGGATAAAACATCATTTCCATACCCAACCAAGCGGTAATAGTTTACCGTATCCCAAGCCCGTATAGCGAAAATAGGTTAAGAGTATTTACCTGAAGTAAGTCTTCGTGAAGTCCAAAACTCAGCCGTAGATCAAAGCAAGTACAGGTACAATTTACCGGAAGGCATTTAGTGTGGAGTGATGGTAATTATTAACCAATATTGGAATGCTAACGGGTCCTTAGTTATGTCTTAGACTTGAAACGGTTAGTCTTACGCTAAAACAATACAGTACTATACGCTAGATTAAGCGGTGACCGGAATAGGATGTTAGTTGGACCCGACAAGTATATAAACTTGTCTAATATGGTAAACCAACAACATTATGGATTTTGATAGAGAAATGACAAAGTTAAACCCGTTTCGATTTAAATACGTAAATTAGCTACGCAAGTTTAACCGAACGCACATAGGCGAAACCGGGTAACTGAGAGAGTCATATACAAGTTCCATATGAATATATGTTTAAAATGTGTTATAAAATCAGTAGCTTTTCAAAAAAATAGGCCCGAGGTATATTTAAAACCGAATTATGCCTTACAAGGGCATTTTGGTCATTTTAGAGTTTATAAAAGATGTTTAAAATGAATCTGATGTCAAGGTCGTTAATCTTCGTGAAGTCCAAAACTCAGCCGTAGATCAAAGCAAGTACAGGTACAATTTACCGGAAGGCATTTAGTCTGGAGTGATGGTAATTATTAACCAATATTGGAATGCTAACGGGTCCTTAGTTATGTCTTAGACTTGAAACGGTTAGTCTTACGCTAAAACAATACAGTACTATACGCTAGATTAAGCGGTGACCGGAATAGGATGTTAGTTGGACCCGACAAGTATACAAACTTGTCTAATATGGTAAACCAACAACATTCTGGATTTTGATAGAGAAATGACAAAGTTAAACCCGTTTCGATTTAAGTACGTAAATTAGCTACGCAGGTTTAACCGAACGCACATAGGCGAAACCGGGTAACTGAGAGAGTCATATACAAGTTCCATATGAATATATGTTTAAAATATGTTATAAAATCAGTAGCTTTTCAAAAAAATAGGCCCGAGGTATATTTAAAACCGAATTATGCCTTACAAGGGCATTTTGGTCATTTTAGAGTTTATGAAAGATGTTTAAAATGAATCTGATGTCAAGGTCGTTAATCTTCGTGAAGTCCAAAACTCAGCCGTAGATCAAAGCAAGTACAGGTACAATTTACCGGAAGGCATTTAGTGTGGAGTGATGGTAATTATTAACCAATATTGGAATGCTAACGGATCCTTAGTTATGTCTTAGACTTGAAACGGTTAGTCTTACGCTAAAACAATACAGTACTATACGCTAGATTAAGCGGTGACCGGAATAGGATGTTAGTTGGACCCGACAAGTATATAAACTTGTCTAATATGGTAAACCAACAACATTCTGGATTTTGATAGAGAAATGACAAAGTTAAACCCGTTTCGATTTAAGTACGTAAATTAGCTACGCAAGTTTAACCGAACGCACATAGGCGAAACCGGGTAACTGAGAGAGTCATATACAAGTTCTATATGAATATATGTTTAAAATATGTTATAAAATCAGTAGCTTTTCAAAAAAATAGGCCCGAGGTATATTTAAAACCGAATTATGCCTTACAAGGGCATTTTGGTCATTTTAGAGTTTATAAAAGATGTTTAAAATGAATCTGATGTCAAGGTCGTTAATCTTCGTGAAGTCCAAAACTCAGCCGTAGATCAAAGCAAGTACAGGTACAATTTACCGGAAGGCATTTAGTCTGGAGTGATGGTAATTATTAACCAATATTGGAATGCTAACGGGTCCTTAGTTATGTCTTAGACTTGAAACGGTTAGTCTTACGCTAAAACAATACAGTACTATACGCTAGATTAAGCGGTGACCGGAATAGGATGTTAGTTGGACCCGACAAGTATATAAACTTGTCTAATATGGTAAACCAACAACATTCTGGATTTTGATAGAGAAATGACAAAGTTAAACCCGTTTCGATTTAAGTACGTAAATTAGCTACGCAAGTTTAACCGAACGCACATAGGCGAAACCGGGTAACTGAGAGAGTCATATACAAGTTCCATATGAATATATGTTTAAAATATGTTATAAAATCAGTAGCTTTTCAAAAAAATAGGCCCGAGGTATATTTAAAACCGAATTATGCCTTACAAGGGCATTTTGGTCATTTTAGAGTTTATGAAAGATGTTTAAAATGAATCTGATGTCAAGGTCGTTAATCTTCGTGAAGTCCAAAACTCAGCCGTAGATCAAAGCAAGTACAGGTACAATTTACCGGAAGGCATTTAGTCTGGAGTGATGGTAATTATTAACCAATATTGGAATGCTAACGGGTCCTTAGTTATGTCTTAGACTTGAAACGGTTAGTCTTACGCTAAAACAATACAGTACTATACGCTAGATTAAGCGGTGACCGGAATAGGATGTTAGTTGGACCCGACAAGTATACAAACTTGTCTAATATGGTAAACCAACAACATTCTGGATTTTGATAGAGAAATGACAAAGTTAAACCCGTTTCGATTTAAGTACGTAAATTAGCTACGCAGGTTAAACCGAACGCACATAGGCGAAACCGGGTAACTGAGAGAGTCATATACAAGTTCCATATGAATATATGTTTAAAATATGTTATAAAATCAGTAGCTTTTCAAAAAAATAGGCCCGAGGTATATTTAAAACCGAATTATGCCTTACAAGGGCATTTTGGTCATTTTAGAGTTTATGAAAGATGTTTAAAATGAATCTGATGTCAAGGTCGTTAATCTTCGTGAAGTCCAAAACTCAGCCGTAGATCAAAGCAAGTACAGGTACAATTTACCGGAAGGCATTTAGTCTGGAGTGATGGTAATTATTAACCAATATTGGAATGCTAACGGGTCCTTAGTTATGTCTTAGACTTGAAACGGTTAGTCTTACGCTAAAACAATACAGTACTATACGCTAGATTAAGCGGTGACCGGAATAGGATGTTAGTTGGACCCGACAAGTATATAAACTTGTCTAATATGGTAAACCAACAACATTCTGGATTTTGATAGAGAAATGACAAAGTTAAACCCGTTTCGATTTAAGTACGTAAATTAGCTACGCAGGTTTAACCGAACGCACATAGGCGAAACCGGGTAACTGAGAGAGTCATATACAAGTTCCATATGAATATATGTTTAAAATATGTTATAAAATCAGTAGCTTTTCAAAAAAATAGGCCCGAGGTATATTTAAAACCGAATTATGCCTTACAAGGGCATTTTGGTCATTTTAGAGTTTATGAAAGATGTTTAAAATGAATCTGATGTCAAGGTCGTTAATCTTCGTGAAGTCCAAAACTCAGCCGTAGATCAAAGCAAGTACAGGTACAATTTACCGGAAGGCATTTAGTCTGGAGTGATGGTAATTATTAACCAATATTGGAATGCTAACGGGTCCTTAGTTATGTCTTAGACTTGAAACGGTTAGTCTTACGCTAAAACAATACAGTACTATACGCTAGATTAAGCGGTGACCGGAATAGGATGTTAGTTGGACCCGACAAGTATACAAACTTGTCTAATATGGTAAACCAACAACATTATGGATTTTGATAGAGAAATGACAAAGTTAAACCCGTTTCGATTTAAGTACGTAAATTAGCTACGCAAGTTTAACCGAACGCACATAGGCGAAATCGGGTAACTGAGAGAGTCATATACAAGTTCCATATGAATATATGTTTAAAATATGTTATAAAATCAGTAGCTTTTCAAAAAAATAGGCCCGAGGTATATTTAAAACCGAATTATGCCTTACAAGGGCATTTTGGTCATTTTAGAGTTTATAAAAGATGTTTAAAATGAATCTGATGTCAAGGTCGTTAATCTTCGTGAAGTCCAAAACTCAGCCGTAGATCAAAGCAAGTACAGGTACAATTTACCGGAAGGCATTTAGTGTGGAGTGATGGTAATTATTAACCAATATTGGAATGCTAACGGGTCCTTAGTTATGTCTTAGACTTGAAACGGTTAGTCTTACGCTAAAACAATACAGTACTATACGCTAGATTAAGCGGTGACCGGAATAGGATGTTAGTTGGACCCGACAAGTATACAAACTTGTCTAATATGGTAAACCAACAACATTCTGGATTTTGATAGAGAAATGACAAAGTTAAACCCGTTTCGATTTAAGTACGTAAATTAGCTACCCAGGTTTAACCGAACGCACATAGGCGAAACCGGGTAACTGAGAGAGTCATATACAAGTTCCATATGAATATATGTTTAAAATATGTTATAAAATCAGTAGCTTTTCAAAAAAATAGGCCCGAGGTATATTTAAAACCGAATTATGCCTTACAAGGGCATTTTGGTCATTTTAGAGTTTATGAAAGATGTTTAAAATGAATCTGATGTCAAGGTCGTTAATCTTCGTGAAGTCCAAAACTCAGCCGTAGATCAAAGCAAGTACAGGTACAATTTACCGGAAGGCATTTAGTCTGGAGTGATGGTATTGGAATGCTAACGGGTCCTTAGTTATGTCTTAGACTTGAAACGGTTAGTCTTACGCTAAAACAATACAGTACTATACGCTAGATTAAGCGGTGACCGGAATAGGATGTTAGTTGGACCCGACAAGTATATAAACTTGTCTAATATGGTAAACCAACAACATTATGGATTTTGATAGAGAAATGACAAAGTTAAACCCGTTTCGATTTAAGTACGTAAATTAGCTACGCCAATTTAACCGAACGCACATAGGCGAGACCGGGTAACTGAGAGAGTCATATACAAGTTCCATATGAATATATGTTTAAAATATGTTATAAAATCAGTAGCTTTTCAAAAAAATAGGCCCGAGGTATATTTAAAACCGAATTATGCCTTACAATGGCATTTTGGTCATTTTAGAGTTTATAAAGATGTTTAAAATGAATCTGATGTCAAGGTCGTTAATATTCTCTAAAAATACTTATTTTATGATGTTATAACAGTAGGATATCAAATATATGTGTGTTTGACGATTTTGAAATAATCTATGCCCCGTAAAGGCATTTTGGTAAATTCACACATAGCTTTGAAGCCAAAATTGGGATTCTGAGTTCGGGACTTGTACTTACTATTAAGATGTTGAAAATAAGTTTATAAATCAGTAGGTATCAAGTCTTAGCTCATAGTTATGGTTTTAAACCATCCTATGCGTCGAAAAGGCGTAAAGTCGCTAAAATGCCGTTTAAATTGATGTTTAAGTTAAACAGAAGTTATGACCTGTTTTATATGCCAATTATATGTCATTTAACTTATTACATCAGTAGGTTTAAGTTTTGGTCATAAAAAGATTGATTAAAATCATTTTGCGTGAAAAAGGGTAATTTAGTCATTTATCGACAATTAGTGAACCTTAAACCTTCATTCAGGTTATAATCTGAATGAACATCCCAAATGGTCCTACTTACCATATTACATCAGTAAATATATCATCTTGGTCATAAAATCATGTTAAGTGTTTCTAAAATGCCGAAAAGGGCATTTTAGTCATTTTAATGCCTTAAACGCATCTTTTGTGAAAACTCAGGTTAGAATCAGATTCTTGACATCAATATAATCAAATTATAATTATGAATCAGTTTATAACATATTTTTATATGCATGTATGTTTAAAACCTTAATTTGTATAAAAAGGACCTTTTTGCAAAGTTTTAATAAATAATAATGGAACTTATATAGAAATTCAGATTTCTAATGAATCGAGTTATGAAACTTTAGGAGGTCATCCTAAACTTAATTATGGTCTTAAGGTGATCAAAAGTCAGTAGCCAAAATAGCTAAACCGGGTCAGAACCGAGAGTCAATGAAATGTCAAATATTGTGACCTTCGATTGCGAGCCGATGCTAGATCAAGACTTGACGAGCCAAAACAGTTTATATAAGTTTTAACACTTATTTTTAAGTTGTTTATACATCAAAACATATTTTATAACATTTACATGATCATTTATGAATTTTTACAAAACTGGACAGTTTGACTTCTGTTGACTTTTAGTTTGACTCGTCAATTGATCTAGAATTCGTGGTAATCAGGAGGTGCCCTTTTAATAGATTAACACCTACATCATTACAATCACGTAGCCACTTTCGTTACGCACAATGAGTAGGTAATCACGGATTTAGATCAAAGTCAAGGCGTATTTACGTCAAGACTTTAATCTTAGCCTAGAATCATAATAAATGGGCTTAGCACGAAATGGAACACTTACATATGGTCCAAGGTTTGATAAGAACAGAAGGATTGCTTGAAAGATGCCTGGAACTCTTCTAAGTGAGTTTTGGTGATTAAAGTGAGATGAAAAATGGTTGCAACTCACAAGAAGGCATCTTTTAATGACCAAGGAGGTTCCAAGAGTGTTGCCATGTGTTTATGGACGTGAATAGGTGTCCCATAACGTGTCAAGCATGCAAAGAAGGCGAAAAATTCGTCAAGAGGTGGCAGAACATGGATCTTGCCATGTTTCTGCTCGTTGGCAGGTCCTTGCGGACCGTATGGGTTAGGCCTTACGGTCCGTAAGGACCTTAGGCGCCCATAGTTTCAGGTGGCCTTGCGGACCGTATGGCTAGAGCCTTGCGGTCTGCAAGGGGTCTTCAGAATTGAAAATTTTCAAAATTTTATTTAGGTCCCCAACTATTTTTCATATAATAAAGTACGGATATTATTATCGTTTCAACGACTTCGGTCCCTTCCAATTCACCATACGGTACACGAGGATTACGGGACACGTTTTGGAACTTTATTGGACGTAAAAACACAAGGTGTTACAACAAAGTTCATGTTTAGACCCATCTAGGTTTTTTTAATACCCGCCCGGGTTTTTTCATACCCGACTGATACCCGAACCCGAAAATAGGGTATTCTAATACCCGATTATAGAAAACCCGAACCTTACCTGGCCCAACACCCGGACCTGAAGCCAACTCGGGTATTGGCAATACACGAAGTTCAAAACCCGGTCATACCCGTACCCGAGTATGTACCCGAACCCATGTATTAAAAAAAACCCGGTTTGTGCACCTCTATCACAAATGAACATATATTTGGGGTTTGGGCTTAATTGCTAGATGGGTTTTAGATGTTGGGTATTATTTGGTATTAGACGTGGGCTTGTAATAATATTAAAGAGGGGTAACATAATTTTGTTAAAGGGTAACGAAATCGAAAAAATGTCAAAAGAATATTTTTTTTGCAGTACCGACGAGCGATTAAGGGGTAGCGGAGGCTATCCCTTATTACAAGGTATGTCCGCCACTAACAATAAGCTTTCTTTACTTAAAAGATAACACTAAAAAGAGGAGAGTGTTAAAGGAATTGAAAATGAAATTAATATTAAAACAATTTTTTTTTGTTAAATGGAATGAAAGATAAATGGGAATGAGATAAGGACTTGGAAAACCAGTCCTATGTGAAAAATGTTAGAACTTATTTACATCGGAATAGCCCGTCTGATGGTACAATCTAAGCAGGATTATCCAGCCCACTCCAGACGCTTACATTTACGAGTATCTCTAAGCTTTACTAAGGGGTGTACGTGTGGCCCTAAAAAAGTCAATATACATATGTGGAGATTAATCGTCGATCGTCTTCCAACAAGGTTAAATCTCAGTAAACGTGGTCTTGATATTGAGGCTATTATGTGCCTCGTTTGTTCAAATTCGGTCGAGTTTCCAAACTATGTTTTTAGTGATTGTGTTATGGCCTCAAAAGTGTGGGATGATGTAAGCCGTTAGCTTGACTTGCAAATGCCGGTTTCCAGAATCCCGCAAAACCTTATCACTTGGCTAGATTCGACTGTTTTGTCTAGAGAAAGAAAAAGGTGTTAGAGACAGTTTTGTTTACTTCATGGTGGCTTATCTAGAGAGCTAGGATTGAAGTTGCGTTAGACTCCAAACATCCAAAGAAACAATACTTATTTGTTTGATTATTTCATTATGTTATTTGTGGTTTTCTCGTTACTCAAACAAAAGTTGGGTTGTCCAAATTTGTAACAACTCCGAATTTCGTTGTTATCTTTTTCTTTTATTTCTCGTTGTATCTATCTTTTGTAATTCTCGAGATTCGATTTCTAAGAAAGTTATGTTAATTAATTTTGTTTGTTTATAATGATTATCGCTTACTAAACGTGTCGCTAATCAAAATCGCAATCACAATTAATAGCCGAGTGTGTTGTTGAACAATAACCACTTGTGCCATCGCATCACTTATCTCATCGCATCGCGAAACGCAGTTAATTACGTGGTTTTATGTTATTTATGTGTTATGTGTGTTTATTTATTATGATTAAATCACTCGCAAACTCACGCAACTCGCTCTCACGCGTTAACTCGCTATTACGAAGCTTAACACATCGCTTAATCGCTTAACGTTACTTTATAACTCGATTACATCGCTGAACAATCGATAAACAAACGAAAAACGAAGATATTCTGAGTTTTTGGACAAGTTCGCTCGAACTTGGGTGACCCCAAGTTCGGCCGAACTTGACTAGAATCTCCTGAATATCTTACAAGTCCGCTCGAACTTGTACAAATATGTACAAGTTCGGTCGAACTTGACTCCCATCAGCTCACATTCTGCCTTCTTCTATAAATACCCAGCTCCATTCTCTCATTTGAACTTGCTGCAAGTTCGTCCAGAGCTCTCAAAACCCGAAACCCTTTGGTTTCTAAGTAAGATTAAACCGATTTCAACTACAATGATGTTCATCAACGTTTTACAACGGTTTACAATGATTTTAGCACAAGGCTCCCTTCGTTTTCATCAAATCTCTTCTGTTTTACGAAATCTTCATCTTTTTATACAAAACTTCACTTTTTCACTCAGATCTACTTTCAGATCTGAGTAAAACCTTTAAAACATTGATTTTCACACAATATTCGGACTAATGACGTATGTTTCGTTCACTTTTGAGTGGAACGAGGCGTTGTCAAGCAAGATCTCAGATCCGGAAGCACAAGGACGAAATCGTCACTTTACACAAGCTGGACTAACCCGTACGAACCGTCAAGTTCGCCTGGATTAGCCCGAGTTTCTGTAAAATGGCTAAACTCGCTCCAAAAGACCTTTTCTGCCTAAGTTTTATCACTGGCTTAAGGTTGGAGGGATGGGCACTCGATTTCCTCAGCAAACGACGCGAAAATGCAAGATTTTGGACCCGAAAGCACCAAGTTCGCTTGAAATTTAACTGATTTTGTGCAGCTCAAGAGCCAAGTTCACTCGAACTTGCACCATATGGGTCAAGTTCGACCGAACTTGAGTCAAAATCTTCATGAAACCCAACAAGTTCGCTTCGAATGTCAAGTTGCTTTAGGCAACTTCACAAGTTCGACCGAACTTGCTTTTCTGTTAACATTGCACACAAGTTCGATCAAACTTGTCTCAAAATCTCCACAGGTTTCACAAGTTCGCCCGAACTTGTCCTCTGCCCAATCCAAACTTAACCGTTTCAGCAATTCGAAGACTAATGCACTTCTGTTCGCTTACAGGCTGATCCGCCACTCTCCGCAACTCCTCCCAGATTCCGAATCTCCCTAAAACGCACCAACTGTGAGTATACTTGAACCCTTTTACGCTTAAATGCACCTTTGGGTGTCACATATGTTCGTATATCAAAACACATCATACAACTCTTAAACGCTTATTCGCAACCCGCTGCTACATGGTTATACGTGAAATCAGCTGAACTGTATGTATTGCTTGATTGCTTGTACGCACTCTTAACATGATAGTATACTAGAGGTTGACCCGCCACCCGGAGGCCCGGGGTTGTTAAGGCTCGCATTTTTATTTCGCATTTATTTTCTCTTTTTAGGATGTGAACGCTTGTTCGCATGCCTCGATCAATCGCGGTTTGTTGGTTTGCATGAATCTAAGTAGTTACATCATTTACAACTATTACGTATGTCATGCGGTGTATGCTAAACGCTTTTATATCTATATTGTATGCAAAACTCGTATGTTCACCTTTACTTATTGTATTGACATTTATTTTAACATATGTGGCAGGATGAGGATTGGCATGGGATGCATTGGATTTTGCTTAGTTTAGTTGTTCTAGTTTGTCTGATTGGAAACTCATGTATTAAATCTAGGGGAATCAAACCTGATTAGTGCTTATGAGAAAACAAGTTTATGTAATAATTGTTTGGAAATGATATGTTTGATAGTATGTGATGTTAAACGTTAAGTAATGTTGCTAGATAATTGTTATGGAATTCTCGTGAGACAATCTGGTCGCCTAGTGCCACTACCCGATGTTTCCGCCATCGGTTGGGGTGTGACAAAATTGCTCACCGCTTAAAAAATGCCTGTTCGATTTCTGGCTCATTGTAAACGGTTCGATTTGTAAAACGAGCCAAGCACGAGCAAAGGTCTGCTCGGCTCAACTCAAATTTATTTTTTTTTATATAATTATATACAGACACAAATGTACATTATATTTATAGTTTAATTATATATATATATATATATCTATCATTTTATTGGACTTTGACACACTATATACAAATATACAAGTATATTTATATATATTTTACCCAAATCAGCCCAATAAAATTTTTAAACTAAATCTAAAAGTAAAAACATAAGCTGCTAAGCAATAACTTTTTTGACTCGGACAGTCTGTCCATCGCTTCATCATCTCTCGTTCTCCCCCTAAGTCAATTGTCTTCCGTTCTCAACTCATCTTGTTTTGCTCATCGCCTCATTAGCCACAAACTCACCCTCATTATCGGCCCTGACCTTGTCATAAAAAATATTATGATATAAAATGTTGCTTTTTGTAAGGCATAAAAATTTGAGACCCAACATTGTCATTGTCTCTCTCTGTAAAATAAATTGAATGACACACTAGACAGTAGAGCTATCCAAATCCCTGGAAATTTAATGCTTGAAAAATGTCGTTTGATTTTCGACTTGGTTTGTAAACGAGTCGATCGGCTTGGCTCGATTTGTAAAAGAGCCAAATACAAACAAATGTCAGTTCGGCTAGATCCGTGACCAACCCATAAACAAAAGTAAGAGGGTTGAGTGGATGTAATTCTTGTAGTGTGTGATTTTTTCTCTATATGTAGTTTTTTTTAACCGTAATGCTTTTGGTTATAAAAGTAGCCTTAAAAAACATTTCTATTTATTTTAAGAATAATTTATTTCAATAATCCTAACTATTAACTGTTGGCTGGCAACGGTCTCAATTCAAAATTAACTAGCGGCGGTCCCAACTTTTCACATATTGTAAACCAGTGGACCTTTACTAGCAGAACCATAATTTCTTTCTGTCTCATTTTCCTTTTCTATTATCAAATTTCCATTGTTTTACAATATGTGAAAATGTGAGATCGCTAATAAAATTTTTTTAAAAGTTGAAACCGTTACCATCCAATGATAAATAGTTGGAATTATTAAATTCCATTATTCCTTTATTTTATATTATATTAGATGAGGTGGCACTCACTGAATGTACTTGTCAAGCCCGATTTTTGAAACTTGTTTATCATCAACTCAAAGAGATAAGAGTGAGGTATTAGCTAAGCACAATTAAAATAACATTAGAGTATTAGACCATACCAAAATTTTCTGTCTATTCCAATATAACATCTCTTTTAGGGGAGGCTTAGATAGTGTGTGGGGAGGACTTTTGCACGTTTAAAAAAATCTTATACATATATGTTAATTTTTTAAAAATAGTAAATTCATACCAATTTCAAGTAAGACTCATTTACAAAATCGTTAATGCATAAAGGCATAGTTTTCGAGCTCAAACAGGGTACATGAATTCTCAGAGACGTTACTGATCTTTATACATAAAAAAATCAACACAAACGTATTTCTTCTTTATATTTATGATTTCGTAATAATTAACGTAATAAATTTATTGATAAAATAACAATAGCATTTTCTAATATAAAATTATTAATTTTTAACCGGACAACGAAATAAATGTCCAGCTATTCGGGTAATCCTAATGGCAAAAAACGACCTCATACAATGCAAAGTAGTCCAAGCCCATCATCATCACTTCTGAAGAAACCAGCCGCATAAAAGCCATTGTGATAAAACTCTGTTGGAATATAAAATTATTTAAAAGGATAAATTTAACTAAAGAAAGTGAGCTTGTTTTTTAACTTTTAATAGAAAGTATATATTTAAGAGAAACACTTTTTGATTTTTTAACTCATTTGATAATTTTATCTTTAAACTTTAGCTATTTAAACAATTAAGGATAAGCAAGAGCCATCAGTTTATAATGTAATAGTTCACAGTTATTTGGCATTATCAATAGCGGCGTTGATTAAAAATAAATTTTAAATACAAATATACAAATATTGTACAAATATTATTACATGTTGACTTAAATATAATACTTATTTATTTTTATTTATCAGAAATAGTCTCTCAATCACTCACCATCTTTTGTATTATTTTACTTTACAACCTTACCCTTATTTTATTTATTGGAAATAATCTCTTAATCACTCACCATCTTTTGTATTATTTTACTTATACAACCTTAACCTTATATTTATTAATATTCTTATAAAAATATTTTCAAAATTAAATTTCAAACAACAAAATAAAAAAAGAAATAATCAAAATGTGGTACAAATGAGGTGGGCGGTTTCATTTAAATTCCCATGGTCGGTGCTATTGCGTTGGCAAGTTCATAACGACAATACTAGAAAGATATACAAATAATTAAGATGTTCAAAAAACTCCAATTCTCTAGTAAATTAATATTAAAGCTTTTGTCACCATTTATTTTAATGATTAATTTTCTTATACACTATTTTGGCTAAAATATTTTTTAACTACAATTAATTATTTATGTCCTAACAAACAAACCAAAAAGTTCATTAAATAATAATAATAATAATAATAATAATAATAATAATAATAATAATAATAATAATAATAATAATAATAATAATAATAATATATAATGTACATCAATTCAGTTCAAAATTGTACCCAAATATTCTCCTGACTTGCTAAGAACGTCCCCTATATTGAATGTCTATGAAAGCATGATTTCATTTTGATTTTTGAGATAACTTATAAAAAGCATATTAATAAAAAAGACATCATATTTGAGTTGGGTGTCTTCCAGGTAATTCCACCTGTCAACTTTAATCAACTAATCCAATCATTAGGTGAGCATTAGTGATATAAGACTATGATTACATAATTTATTGCTTTTATTCTTTGATTTTTTAAAGTTATCTTTAGACATGTAGGAAAATAGAAGAAGGTATGAGAAGAAAGAAAAGAGGAAGACAACGGGTTGAAAGTATATCTTCGTCCACACCCCGATAAGCCAACATGTTCTAAACCCACTTAATACCTTATAGGGGTGTTATTGGCACCTCATCGGACATAGGGATTCGTTGAAACCAAACCCGGGTTTTGTATTTTTTACACATCTGATTAGGTTCTTACTACCGAAGTATAAAAAATCCACATCTAATGAGGTTCTTATAGACACCACTAAAGAATAGAAAAATGCAAGAAGAGGAAAAAACACACGTCATGTTTTTATATAGTGAGAAAATATTTATGTCACGTTATTTGTAAAACAAACATAATTACTGTTTTTCATTCCTGTGGTTTGTCAAAAATCACTATTTCAGTCCACTAGTTTAAAAATTGTGATTTCAGTCCTGTGGTTTCACTTTCGTAACCATTTCAGTTCACCTTGTAACTATTTCAGTCCCTGTACTTACATAATAAATGAGTTGAAGTGGTTACGAAAGTGAAACCACGATGGGTTACTGAAAATGAATGACAATTTTAAACTAATGGACTGAAATAGTGATTTTTGGCAAACACATGGACGAAAACAGTAATTAACTCAAATAACAATTTGAACAAGGAACAAATGTTATTTTACAAATGTGCATACGTCTATGTTTGTATATACAATCAGCAATCCATTCGAACGAGGAACACATGTTATCTTACAAAATGTGTATTCATCTATGTTTGTATATGCAACTATACAAGTAATCCATTTGAACGAGGAACACATGTTATCTTACAAATGTGCATACATCTATGTATGCATCTTACATTTTTTTGTAATTTTTTATATATTCATAATGCAAAATGTAATTATTAATTTTTAAAACTCGT
This sequence comes from Scalesia atractyloides, assembly GCA_947069175.1. Taxonomy (NCBI): domain Eukaryota; kingdom Viridiplantae; phylum Streptophyta; class Magnoliopsida; order Asterales; family Asteraceae; genus Scalesia; species Scalesia atractyloides. Next base: position 79,208,710 of record CAMTDV010000004.1, on the reverse strand, counting down.
ATTAAAATGGTAAATAAAAGTCCTAACTATTGAAGCTATGTAAACAACTAAACCTTTTTTAATTAATTTATATATCATTTTTTAATTGAGCAATTGAATTTTGATAATCTTTAACTTTGACCCATTGCCAACGTTAATCCTACCTTAAAAAATTCCTTAGAACAGTTCTAACTTTCACACTATTTCCTCCATCAGAAATTTTATAACTAGGCTCTAACACAATTATTTTTTTTTGCTGATGTGACAACTATGGGGCGAGAAAAACTTGGTTATGTTTGATGTGGCTGTTATGTAGCACCATCACCACCACCATTACAACAGATCGCCACACCACTAACACAATCCTATGAACAAACAATCGCAAACCTTTTATGTTAGCATATTTATCTCACACAACAACTCCGGCAAAACAAGCTTTTAAAGTGTTAAGGCGACGGTAGTATGGTTATCGGTGGCACACAACAACTCCGGCAAAACAGAAAATGTTGCCTCCGACGAGGTTATTGTAAAATCACAACTCAAGGAGGCTGACGAGTGAATCTGGAGACCCCGACCCAACTTCGACGAAGGCGGCTAGTGTCACTGACAAACGATTTAAATAGCATTTCCACCTCTAGAGTTCGTTTCCGGCAACAATAACTAGTGCGGTAGTCGGCTTGAAGCTCATGGTGGTGATGGCTGGGAAAGGTGGCGGTGAACGGTGGTGATGATAGTTAGATGGTGGTAGCAGGCGTTAGGTGGTGGGTTACTAAAGTTAGATGGTAGTGGTGGATTATGGTGTGGTGGTGGGTGGGTGGGTGGTGGTAGTAGTCAGAGTTAGGTGGTGGGGTTACGAAAGTTAGGGGGTGGTGGTGGCTGATGGTGGTTGTGGAGGTGGTACCATATAACAACCATGTCATCAAATAATCAAATTTTATGACACATAGTTGACATATGGACAAAAAACTAACATGGTTAGACCCCAGTTAGAAAAGATTTGGTGGAAAAAAACAGTGTGAAAATTGGATCTATCTTGAGAAATTCCTTGAGTTCGGACTAATACCGACTGGTTAGTCAAAGTTAGAATTATTAAAATTTTGATATCCCTTCATATTAAGGTAAACTTAAAAATGAATAATAGTTGTTAAAGTATATATAAGTTATAAAATTGATAACAAAATTCACAACTTTTGATTTTCTTTTTATAAAAAAAATATTTGCAATAAACAGCTATATAATTGCAATAAGTAAACATACGATTTCTAGATTGTCTAAGATGAATATAGTACAAATTGTATTGTGTAGGATTTAAAACCTCAATTTTTTAGTTGAAAACAAACATACATTTAAATCATATTTAGTTAACTTTATATAATTAATTAATCGGACTTGGTACGCATCTATAAATTTGTTAACGGAAACATTACAAATATAATAATATATGTGGCTAGTTTGTATTGGAGAACAATATTTAATACCTTTTCGCTTGATATGTCCAAATGACATGGAAAGAAAAAACGAGAATTCAACACAAAAAACATAGATGGAGATTATTCATAGTCATACCAAACTTTTTCTAGAACTTGCATTTTGTCCTCTTTTTCATCCTTGTGTGTCGGTTTTTTTCTCTTAATTCTGGTCAGTGTGAAACGTATAGATATCTAGGACGACATGTATTGCTGTGATGGTATATATGCCCGTTAAATAAATATGGTCCTTAAATGAACCGTTGCAATGATTTGGACGCCCTATTGTAATAGTATAATTCATTCATGCATCAGACTCGAGAATTTTGGATGCACTGTTGTACGTTAGTCACATTGTTGTAACTGGTTTAGCAAGCCGCTCTATCTAGTTTAGATACACAATTATAAATAGACAACTTAGATACACCATTATGCACTGATATAATCAATAATTTATTAAATAATAAAAGATAACAATATTGTACTAACATTTAATATCAACTGGTCGTGTTCAACCGTTCAGGTTACACATATGTATGTGTGTACAAGTTAGGGTGTTTTTAACACGAATAAATTACTAGTCGTGTTCAAATTAAACAATTCAAGCTGTCAGCCAGACACAATTAAAACCCTAAACTATCGATGATACTCTTATTTGCATGTGGGGTCACTTCAAGTCTTCAATTATATTTTCCAAAACCCAAAACTTTTACCCTAATTACCCAACTTTAACAAATCATATTGTAACTATCATCCCTAACTTGTGGCCTAGTGGTAAGAGACTTGGGTTTTCAATGGAGACTCAAGTTCAATTCCCACTTATGTCATACTTAGGGTGGATATTAAGCAACAATGGTGACAAACCCACCGAGGGAGGTTCTATCTTGAGCCGCACCCGGTTTTCATTCGGATGTTACTTCATCGAAGTAACTCGTGTGGAGGCAGTACGGTTTCTGGGGGAACGTCGTAACCAAGTCTGACCAACCCAGCGCGAGCTCTGTTAAGACAACATAGTCTGGGCAGATCTTGGCTAGGACCGCCGTTTAGGGGGAGACATTGGGGCACTAAAAAAGCAAGCCACCATTAAAAAAAAGATTGTAACTATGAGGTATCGACCCATACATGACAGGTTTTCAGGCCCAAAATTCTTAACCCATACATTCAAGCCCAACAAACACAAATTTCACTGAATACATTACGGAGAAAAAAGTAAATAACGACTCTCGGTTTAACTTTTAGAGTAAATTACGATTTTAGCCCCTATAGTTATATCACTTTACTCTATTAGCCCAAAATGAAAACTTTTCTCATTTGTACCCTCAACGTCTTTTTATCTAATTATTTTGGCCCACATCACTAACCCCATCCATTTATTTGGTTAAAAGTTGATCATGTGCCCCTCACATGAGGGGCATTTATGTAATTCACATACCCAATTATAAATAAACCCTTTAATAATTTTCTTTTTTGTTGAACTTTTTTTAAGGTAATATCATTTTAAATTCAGAAAACTTGTCAAGTTACATCAAAACAGAAGGTAGCCGGGCAACAAGCTGCGCCGCCAATCCTTTCTGAATTGCAAACCCTAACCTTCAAATACAAACCCTTGCCCCTTGGGGTTGAACAATTGTTGTAGACGACCCGTTGAACCCTCGTCAAGAAGTGAATAGCTTGCTGGCGTTAGAGAGCCAAAAGTATCAAAGGCAAAATGGGACAAAGACATGCCTTTGATCTTCAACATTTGAGGACATCCCCTAAACCCTTATTCGAACCTTCTTGATTGATTCGAACAACCACTACAACCCAACGCTACCACTTAGTCGCCACCGCCTCCACCTTCATCATGCTTCCATCATGATCAGTTTGCCGGAACAACCTTTGACTCACAATCCAACACCACCAAAACGGGCATACACACGAGTTGAGGCTTACAAGAGTTTTGTTGGAACCTTAATCGCATCCCACCGTTGCGCCAGTTGTTGAATTCGGTGAAACATTAAATCACAAATTTCTGAAAGCCCTAGATCCAGAAGTTGCTGTTGATGGCGGTGAGGTGGTTGTGGTGGGGGTGCGGCGGGTTAGTGGTGACACTGTGGCAATGATGGTGGTTGCTAATTTCTTGTTATATTTCCATGAACTACTAATGATCTGATGTAATACATCTGAGATCCGGCATAAAGGTAAAAAGAATTAAGTTTCTTGTTCAAATGATAGATCTTTCAATGGTTTTTAATTTGATAAATTCATTTAATTGCTTTAGAAAGTTAAAAATTTATGTAACCCCTTTGTGGGGATTGTGTTCTTGAATATGTTGAAAAGCAATTCTTATTTTTTAGTTGAGTCTGCAAAGTAATTTTGATGGCGGTCGCTGTGATTATTGTTAATATGCCATGAATTTGATTAGTTTGTTATACAAATTAGAGTTAAATGCTTGGTTGGTCCTTATGGTTTGCAAATATTGCAGATTTGGTCCTAGTGGTTCACTAATTACACACTTGGTCCCAATAGTTGTGATTTTTGCACTCGGATGGTCCTTATCACTAACAGATGTTAGATTTTTCAGTTAAATATGTGTGAAATTACTAGATTGTCCCTAAACAGTTAAAAAATATATATAAAAAAACAAAAAGAAATGACCCACCTACCTTCATCTTCATCCTCTCAAATATATATATCTCTCTCTAAAACCCACCACCACTTCCACCATCAACCCACCACCACCACCCCCCACCTTCAACCCATCACCACCACCTCCACCGTCAACCGACCACCACTACATCCACGTCACAATCACATTAAACCGACCACCACCTTCAACCCACCACCAGCGCCTCCACCACAACACCACCCCAAACTCCGCTGCCAACACCAACCCTTGAACAATTTAAAAAATTAAAAAAAAAAGATGCCACACTCATCTTCCCCATAACAGCCACCGTTCATCTCCACCACCGCCACCATCCATCTCCACCTCCGCCACCATCAAAATATCCACCTCCGCCACAATCCATATCCATTTTCGCCGCTGCTCACATCACACCCCACCATCACCATTCACCACCGTGTCACCTGCAACGCTGACCACCGCCGTCTTCCTCCTTCATCGCAACCTTCGCCATTGGAGTTAGATTTAACCCAAAGTAACATTTCGAAGACGCGTACATAGTACACGTCTTTGGTAAATTACCGTTGTAATAATCCAATATAGGAATGTATTGGGCCATTGCACCAGTAACAATAACGTCAAGGTACTTGGTGTCGGCCAAATTCGAGTAATAATCCCCTCCCAATTCCCTTCACAACATTCTTCTCTAACAAACCGGGCCAGGTCCGGGTTCGGTTTCAGGATCTTTGAAACACAATCCCGAACGCGGGATCTATGATTTTGGTGCTCAACTTTCCGGATTCGATATCCTGAGCCAGTTCTTGCCAATTGAGTTGGAGAAACTTGATGGCCCGAACAAGGCCCGAGGCGAAAACCGCCCCGCATCGAAGCACTTCTTCACGGTAAATGAGGCCGCTAAGCATTTGAGAGTACATACTTTGGAAAGAGTCGACACATAGGATGGTTTCGTTCGGACTGGTGTAAACGTTGTACGGGTCGAAGGGTCGGGTTTTGAACTACTGGCTTTTGTAGTAGCTTGTTAAAACCGGACGAGCCACTAACCCACTTGGGGTTTTTGATTCAGCATTGATGAACGGAAAGTACAAACCCTTGCCTTTGTCTAGCCCAGGTACATACCTGTCACAAAAAATCAATATATTCAATAACTTCGTTTATCATTTCTTTCTTCTTTTTTTTATTATAATTTGCGTGTAACAAAATGTGACAGTTATACATACAGATTCATGACAGGCATGAGAAGGCTGTAGAGCTTCTGTCTGTGGTCCATTTCTGCAGCAATAGTAGGCATGAGTTTTCTTTCACCAGCAAGAAGTACCAGAACTGTCATAAAAAACCAAATTCACATTAGCAACCACAAGAACAATCAATCTGGAAATGTTCAAACAAAAACAAAAAAAAAACAAGGAGAATAAATAAATAAATAATTAAATTAAACCTTGTGAGGAACTCAGAAATGGGGTGAGACGACAGGATAGGAGAACGGTCGCCATTAGCGATATGTTGGATGTAAGGCTGAAGGTCTTCATAGGTAATGACGGGAACTTTTGACTTAAAAGTTTCCCGATCAGTGGCTCTATTGAGGTTCCATTGTTGCAGGTATTCTGCACCGGCGTTCTGAGTAAGAATTTCAGCCAGAACATTTTCTTGAACACTGTCACAATTTTTAGTCATTTCTTCGATGAACCGAAGAGCTTTCGCACCATTCATCACCGTCACCTTCACTCCACCACATTTGCCTCCGCCGTAAACCCACCACCACTGTCACCCTCACCACATTTGCCTCCACCGTAAACCCACCACCACCAACACCATCGTCACCCTCAACCCACCACCTTTGCCTCCACCATAAACCCACCAGCACCCCGCCATCATCTTCAGCCCACCCCCGCCATCATCTTCAGCCCGCCGACCTTCACGTTTTTCCGGCGATATAGTTTTGGTGCTTTGAGAGAGAGAGAAAGACAAGTGAGAGAGCTGAGGAGAGAGAGAGAGAGAGCTGGGAGAGTTAAGGAGAGAGAGAGTTGCAGGTTTGGTCTTTTAAGTTCTTTACTTTTCTTTTTTAATTGTTAAGGGTAACTGGGTCATTTAACATCAACTTAACTAAGAAATCTAACATAGGTTAGTGATAAGGACCACCCGAGTGGAAAAATCACAACTACTGGGACCAAGTGTGTAATTAGTGAACCACTAGGATCAAATCTGCAATATTTGCAAACCACAGGGACCAACCAAGCATTTAACTCTACAAATTATTATTAAATGTGCGATCACATGGTAATGTGAAAAGTATAATGGTTTTCGTCACTCAGCTGCACTTCCAATTTCGTTGATTGATTAACTCCGAATCAAAGCCATAATAAATTTTGCAGCATCACTAACAAAGCATGATTGATTTTAGGGAGATAGACACTAGGATTCTTATTGGATTTATGTGAGTGATGATGGTGTTATATATTATTTAGTATATTTATTTAGTGGTAGCTGAAATTACTTAATTGTCCATCATGTGAGGAGCATGTGACCATTTATTAACCTAGGTTATGGATGGTGTTAGTCGTAAGGGCCAAAATAGTTAGATAAAGAGACTTTGGGGGTACAGATGAGAAAAGTTTCCTTTTTGAACTAATAGGGTAAAAGTGATATAACCACATGGGCTAAAATCATAATTTACTAACTTTTAACTGAAATGATCCTTTTTATTTCTCATAATTTCAACTTAACAGACATAAAAAGATTTTAATCCGATAAACTAAAGTAACACACAAAATCATTAAATTTAGTGTAAAAGAGCCGTTAGCAGAAATTGTGGGACCACGAAAGTGACCAATTTTTAGTTTTTTCTTAATTATGGGCGGCAAATATTTCTAAAATAAACCATATTAATAACGGCTTCCTCTTATACATTTACAAAAGTTTTATTGCCCAAATTTATGAAAAAAAATCTAAAACAAACCAAATTAATAACGGCTTCCTCTTGTACATTTATAAAGGTTTTATTGCCAATATAGTTATAGGGTTTTCTACTAAGTGTTTTCTCCTGGGATGTCTCAGGTTCAATTCATAGTAAGTGCAATTTATGTAAATATAGGAGAGGACCTCTAGGAGGGATTCGAACTTGGGGTGAAGGGTTTAAACTAGAGATGGGCATAATCGGGTTTTCTTAGTACCCGGAACCAGTTCCAAACCGAACCCGGTTCCATTTGGTTGACAATGGAACCGGGCTTGATGTGGAACCGGGTCCGGTTCCTACCCGGGTTTTCACAACAGAATCTGGAACCGTTTGGAACCGGGTACGGGCATTCGGAACGGGTACGGGCATTCCGGAACCGGGTACGGGCATTCCGGAACCGGGTACAGTAGGAACCGGATACGGGTACTGTGTGGAACCGGTTACGGGTACAATGGGGAACCGGTCATGTGGAGATGTTTATTATGTATGATTTTTACTAATGTTTAGTGAGTTTAGTAAATTTAATGTATTTTTATTCATTGATAATAAATCAGTTACATTAAAAACATTAATAATAACTAATTATTAGGAACCGGGACCAGGTATGGGTGGAACCGGGTACATTAGGAACCGGGTATGGGTAGTAACCGGGTACGGTTTGGAACCGGGTACGACCCGATTAAAATTAAAAAATATGGAACCGGGTAGGAACCATCGGGTATTTTGAACCCGGAACCGGTTCTACTTTATATCGGGTAGGAACTGGAACCGGGTCCAGTTCGGTTCTACCGGGTCGGGTTTGAAACCGGTTATTATGCCCATCTCTAGTTTAAACAACATATGTTGACCCTTTCGAGTCAGCTGAAAATCCAGTTGATCTACCGTTCAAAAAAAATTATAAAGGTTTTATTAACCAAATTTATGAAAAAATACATTTACAAAAGTTTTATTACCCAAATTTATGAAAAAAAAAACTATGTATATTTCCTCCTCATGTTAACTTGGGTAAACTTATAGTATTCAAGAGACAAACTATCTGGTTGAAAACAAATTTTCAACAAAACTGGTTGAACTGAAAAAAACATCAAAGTTATGATTTAAAAAAACAAAATAAAAACAAAAATTAAGAATAATAATTTTGGAATTTAATAAAATGGTACAATGTATTTTGCAATAATAGAGTAGATAAAAAAGAACTTCGTAACATAATAAAATTGGTAAAAAGATGTCAATAAAACTATAATCACAAAAGAACTTTGTAACATAATAAAATTGGTAAAAAGATGCTAATAAAACTATAATCTCAAAAGAACTTAGTAACATAATAAAATTGGTAAAAATGTTAACAAAACTATAATCACTATGTGCAAAATACACAATAATAAAAAATTAGAAAAGTAGAGCTGTAATTTACATAATATAATTTTAATAATTACCAGTTTAGTATATGTTGAAGCCATCAATAATTGAGTCTTACATCATTATGCTTTTAGTCCATCACTACCCTCCATAAATACCTACCATCACAACACATACACCACAACTTCACTCACACAACTATTCACCTCTTCTCAATTCTCTTTTCCTCTCCTCACCACCATGACTAAAGATGTTGAAGTGGCGGAGCACCACGGCGGCGGAAGCGAGTACGCCGCCAAGGACTACCACGATCCGCCGCCTGCTCCGTTATTCGAGCCGGACGAACTCACCAAATGGTCATTCTACCGTGCATTGATCGCGGAGTTTGTTGCTACTCTCCTTTTCCTTTACGTCACCGTTTTGACCGTTATCGGCTACAAAAGCCAGACTGATCCTAAATTGAACCTTGATCAGTGCGGGGGTGTTGGCATCCTCGGCATCGCCTGGGCCTTTGGTGGCATGATCTTTATTCTTGTTTACTGCACCGCCGGTATCTCTGGTAAGTTTATTAAGTCAATCACTCTAAGAGGCGAAACAGGGATGTCAAAATGGTCTGTTGACCCGGGTCACAAGAATTTATTGACTTTTCACATATAAAATTCGAGAGTTTTTTTTCTTTATAAACGGAAGATATAAGCTGATAAGTAAATCAAATCAGTCACTCTAAGAGGCGAAATAGGGATGTCAAGAGCGTCTGTTGACCCGGTTCACACGAATTTATTGATTTTTTACATATAAATGAGGTTTTTTTTTCTTTTTAAACGAAAAACATAAGCTAGACTTTTTAGTCATGACTGACTAAAGTTACTAAAAAGTTTTGGTTTCGTCACAGAGTTACTATGTTGTCAGAGTAAAAAGTAACAACTTATATTTCTGGAATTTAGTACGGTCAACTTGTGTGTTAATTGTAAGTTTGTTTGAAACTAACTGGTGGTTGCTGAAATGCACCAGGAGGACACATTAACCCGGCTGTGACATTCGGGTTGTTTTTGGCGAGAAAGGTGTCGTTGATCAGGGCGTTGGGGTACATGGTAGCACAGTGTTTGGGTGCGATTTGTGGTGTGGGTCTAGTAAAGGCTTTCCAAAGCTCGTACTACAATAGGTACGGTGGTGGTGCAAACGAGTTGGCCGATGGTTACAACAAGGGTACTGGGCTCGGTGCTGAGATTATCGGCACCTTCGTCCTTGTTTACACCGTGTTCTCTGCCACCGATCCTAAGAGGAGTGCACGAGACTCCCATGTTCCTGTAAGTACCACTTCCCTCGTGTTTCCTTTTACGGATGTAACAAGCTAGGCTCGAGCTCGGATTATAATTTAGAAGTTAAAATAATTTGTGCTCTATATGACTATGTTTAACTTAACAGAGCTCTAGCTTAGTTCACTTACCTGAAGGTGTTCAAGTCGACTCGTTTTTATTTATTAATTAATTAATTTAATTCTACACATTTTTTAAATCTTTCTATTAATTATATAATTTAATATATAACTTAATATATTAATTAACTAATTTATCCTATATATATATTAAAATTTTAATTTTAGTTGTTATATAATCATTATATTAAATAAAAATTATTATATGGTAGAGACTCTTGTGGTTTAGAGCAAAAATCTGGGTTTAAATCCTGACATGGGGTATAACAGTATTTATTGGTGTAGTTTATGGATATAAATAAAAATAATGTAACATTTGTTGTTAAAAAAAGTAAAAAAACGTATCTAAGATCGCGAGTTTAGATAAATTTGATATATAAAGCTTAGGTCCAAGCTCTATTAAATAGTCTCAAATTTAGCTTTGAGTTTGAACTTGGGTACTCACCTTACTTATTTTCCTTTGCATATTTAAAATATACATACTATTAATCTAATTTTAAAAATTTGAAAACATGAAGGTATTGGCACCACTGCCCATAGGATTTGCCGTATTCATGGTGCACTTGGCCACCATTCCCATCACCGGCACCGGTATCAACCCGGCCAGAAGCTTTGGCGCCGCCGTGATCTACAACAACGAAAAGGCCTGGGATGATCAAGTACGGAACTTCTTTTAAAAAAATATTAGTCACAAAAATTTTATTCACATTAATAATTTTCTTTCAAAATTGCAGTGGATATTCTGGGTTGGACCATTCATCGGAGCATTTGCCGCCGCAGTCTACCACCAGTTTGTGCTTAGAGCCGCCGCGATCAAAGCGCTTGGTTCGTTCAGAAGCAATGCTTAAGCTTGAAAGATGTTCATCCAGCCATGGTGGTTCTTGGCTTGTAGATATCTTTGAAAAAAATCGTTATTGTAATTGTATTTTCTTTTATTTTCTTTTGAGTTTCGTTAATATGTATGCAAGTGTGTTTTTTAATTTCTTTCTTTTTTTTTAAATTTGATTTTGATATCTAATGGTTTCAAGATCAAATGGTGTGAGATATGAAATTTATGTTATCAAATGTTAATTTATTGAGGTTAAATTTTTTTAATTTTTTTTATGTTAGCAACCTAAATCTACACTATTTATTTATAATGAGTTGAATATTCATCACATGTGAGGGACCCTAATTTTACACTTTGGTGTAATTAGAATACATGCCCTTTGGTACAAAGGTCAAGTTACGAGTTCAAATATTTTTAGTTAAATTATATATATATATATATATATATATATATATTATTTAATTTTTTCAAATTTATACTTATATAATCATAAAACACAACGCGTAAATATATTTATATAGACACAAATTTTAAACAAGAACTTAAAGCACAAAAGTGTATCTTTTAAACGTATTTCCAAGACCTCTATCGAGATCGTAATTTTCATGAATATGAGAAAAAACGGATAACAAAATGTTTTCCGGGTTTTTATGGCTTTAGAATTATATCTATATCATAAATGTATACTAGATGTTTAGAAACGAACTCTTTTTTTTAAACGACTAACGATTTTATAGGAGAAAGGAAAATTGTATTTCTGTACTCTATTCATTAATCTATTGTTTTAACCATTTACTAACTATATTTTACGTTTAATAATTTAAATTTATTCGAAATTTTAACAATAATAGTTATGGTAAGAACAAATGACTTTAGACATATGATAAAACTCCTTTTGGTTTAATAAAGAAAAATGGACCCGACAATGTCTTTGTCAATACAAGAATCATTAGTATTTTTTTATCTTTAATGAATTAACATCCATTATCCTTTAAGCATATTCTTTAAACAACTAGAACTTTCATTATCTTCTTTTTATTTTTCTACTAACAAGATAAGGTCAGATGACACTATTGTATCCCTTATAGCATTATATAAATTATATATTACGTGAACATTTATCTTTTTTTATAAGTAATGTATAAAGAAATGTTTAAATGTCTATCATAAGTCGTCTTGTGGTTTACATCTTTCGAGCTCTTATTAAATTAAAATAAAGAATTTAACATAAAAAATGTTTATAACATCGCGTATGTTAAGTGGCAGAATTTTGTATTTAGCAGGGTAGGGTTTTCTATTAGAAGGGGGTAGCGGCGTAGCTTGTTGCTCGTCTACCTACCATTAGTATGTCATCGTCTCTGTTTATAACAAGTTTTACAACAAAAGAAAAAGAAAAAATAATAAGTCGTGTCTGTTTTGTTGGAAATTTGGGTGTGTGAATGAAGTCTCAAATTGGTAAGACCACCTTGTCCCACATAGGTGTGGGAACAAAAGAAATTGTTATTTATAAGGTAAAGCATTTACCTAGTTAACATAACTTTGAACATGTTTTACCAAAAGTCCTACGCGCGTGCGCGCAACGGGGTGCAAAATTGGAATCGGAATTTAGTCGAACTCGTGTGCGCCCGCACGATCCTGCGGACACGAATGCAGTTCCAAAAAACCGGGGCCGCGTGTGCCTGTTTTTGAAACCGAAATTATTAATGAGAATATCATTGGTTTCGGTTATGATTGTCATCAGTTTCGAAACTGAATAGTTTTAATTCGTTTCGGTTATGATTGACTCTCTCAATCTCTGCTACAGCCTCTTCCTGTTTACTTTCAGGCAAGTGTTTCTAGTCTGGCAGTATCGGTTGCTGTTTCGAACCGGCGTACCCTGGGAACAGACGGCGAATCTGTTTAAGGGAATTGTGTCAAACACAAGCCCGGTTCACGTTAACTGTTTATTTCTGTTTCTGCAGTTCATACTTGTTTCATATTCTGTCTTTTAATCAGCAGCAGTTTTTCTAACAAACTTAAACAGATTATTGTACTGATTGTTCCTGTGTTATGTTTACTTTCAGAATGGAAACACCTGCTGTCACCACTGCTGTTTCTACAGTCCTGACTGCTGTCATGACTTCCACTGTTGCTGTTACGACCGGTCTGGTTGCACCGCTGCCTAACACAGTAACACATGCTGAAAAGCCAGAGAAATTCAATGGTGTGAATTTCAAACAGTGGCAGCAAAAGATGTTCTTTTATCTGACCACGCTGAATCTGGCAGGGTTCTTGACTGAACCTAAACCCCATCTTGAGGAAAGGGACATGGATGCTCAATCTGTGAGCGCTATGCATGCTTGGGAGCATTCGGATTTCTTGTGCCGAAACTTCATTTTGAATGGTCTGGTGGATACACTATACAATGTGTATAGTAAAGCCAAGACTGCCAAAGAACTTTGGGAATCTTTGGATCGGAAGTATAAAACTGAAGATGCGGGCACCAAGAAATTCGTGGTAGCTAAGTTCTTGGACTTTAAAATGATATACTCTAAAACTGTCATGAGTCAAGTCCAAGAACTACAAATTATTCTTCATGATATTCATGCCGAAGGAATGGTGCTTAGCGAGACATTCCAAGTTGCGGCGATGATCGAGAAGCTACCACCAAGTTGGGTTGATTTCAAGAACTATCTCAAGCACAAGCGAAAAGAGATGACCATTGAAGATCTCGTTTTTCGTCTTCGTATGGCCTTGAAAAAGATTGATGGTCCTGAAACAGTAAAGGCCAATCTTGTTGAACATGGCCAATCTTCAAAGGGAAGAAACAAAGACAGTGGAAAAGGTGGAAAGAAGAGTCATGGGAAACGCCCCAACCTTGGCCCGAAAGGGGGCGTTTGGAATTGTAATGTCTTACACCAAGTAAAAGAAACTGCTCGACAAGTGAACATGGTTCATGAAGTCGACAACCTTGTTGCCATGGTCACGGATCTTTCGATTCTGGTGACTGAAGGTAATTTGGTTGGGCAAAACAACAAGGATTGGTGGGTCGATACGGGGGCTACCCGTCATGTGTGTTCTGACAAAAGCCTTTTCAACACCTTCAAGGAGGTGACTAGTGGCAAAAAGGTTTTTATGGGAACTCCACGACGGCATAGATTAAAGGCGAGGGTAATGTGATTTTGATGATGACTTCTGGAAAAGAGCTCACGTTGACCAATGTGTTGTATGTTCCAGAAATTCGTAAGAACCTTGTGTCGGGATGGCAGTTGAACAAGTTTGGGTTCAAAATGGTGATTGAGTCGGATAAGGTCGTGTTGACCAAAAATGATGTGTATGTTGGTAAGGGCTATACCCTCAATGGAATGTTCAAACTCTATGTAATGGTTGTGAATGCAATGAATGAAAACGCTACTAGTTCTACTTACTTGATTTAGTCTTCTAATCTTTGGCATGGTAGACTAGGTCATGTTAATTTTAATTCCATTCGTCATTTAATTAAACTTGATTGCATACCAACATTCGATATTGACTCAATTAATAAATGTGAAACATGCGTAGAAGCAAAACAAATGAAAACATCATTCAAAAAGGTCGAACGAATCACCGAACCCCTCGAGATGATCCATACTGATGTATGTGATCTAAAAGCAATTTCTACTTGTGGTGGGAACAAGTACTTCATCACGTTTATTGATGATAGTACAAGGTATTGCTGCGTCTACTTACTTAAGAGTAAGGACGAGGCGATTGACAAGTTCATCTTGTTCAAAGCCGAAGTTGAGAACCAACTAAATCGGAAAATCAAGATCGTAAGGAGCGACCGAGGAGGTGAATATGTTTCACCTTTCATTGATGTGTGTGCAAAAAATGGAATCATACATGAACTCAAGGCTCCTTACTCCCCTCAATCAAATGGCATAGCGGAACGAAAAAATCGCATATTGAAAGAAATATGAATGTCATGATGATAAGTTCTGGTGTAAACCAAAACATGTGGGGGGAGACAATCTTATCGGAAAATTATGTGTTGAACATGATACCCAATAAGAAAAAGGATGTATCGTCGTACGAATTGTGGACGGGCAAGAAACCACCATATAAATACTTGAAAGTGTGGGGGTGCCTATCTAAGGTGGTGGTCATACCACCAAAGCGGCTACTAATTGGACCCAAAACAGTGGATTGTGTATTTATTGGATATACTCGTCCTTATGGTCCTTATCGTTTTCTTGTGCATGATTCTAAGAACCCTGGAATATGCAAAGGCACCATAATGGAATCTAAGGATGCATCATGGTTTGAACATGTGTTCCCTCGCTTAGATAAAAGTGAACCGAGTTCTTCTATACCGGTTGAGGAAAGTGTTCCTGAGCGTGAGGTTGAAAACGATGAACCTCGAGAACAATCTATGACTGAGGAAGTTGAAATCAGGAAAAGTAAACGGAAAAGGACTGAAAAATCCTTTGGCCCTGAGTTTCTTACCTATATGGTAGAAGATGAACCTCAAACGTACCAACAAGCGGTGCATTCCTCAGAAGGACCTCAGTGGAGGGAGGCAATCAAAAGTGAGATAAACTCTATCTTACAAAACCATACTTGGGAACTAGTGGATCTTCCTCAAGGATGTAAACCACTAGGATATCGATGGATCTTCAAGAAGAAGATGAAGCCAGATGGAACCATCGATAAGTACAAGGCAAGGTTGGTTATCAAAGGATATAAGCAACGAGAAGGTTTAGATTACTTTGATACATATTCGCTAGTTACGCGAATAACATCCATCAGGTTGGTGCTTGCCATTGCCGCCATTAGAAATTTGGAAGTTCACCAAATGGATGTGAAAACAGCTTTCCTGAATGGAAATCTAAAGGAAGAAATCTATATGGAGCAACCCGAAGGCTTTACAGCTATTGGGCAAGAAAAGAAGTTGTGTAAACTTGTAAAATCCTTGTATAGATTGAAACAAGCTCCAAAACAATGGCACCAAAAGTTTGATCATGTCATGCTTGATGTTGGGTTCAAAATCAATGAATGTGACAAGTGTGTGTATGTGAAGAACATATCTGATGGATATGTCATTTTGTGTCTATATGTAGATGATATGCTCATTGCTGGTAGTGATGACAAAATCATAAAATCTACAAAGAACATGCTAAAGGCAAGATTTGACATGAAAGACATGGGTCTTGCGGATGTGATTTTAGGGGTCAAAATCACACGAACCCAAAGTGGACTTGTTTTAAGTCAATCCCACTATGCGGACAAAATTCTTGAGAAGTTCAATGCAAATGACTCTAATGAAGCTAGAACTCCACATGACACGAGTCAACATCTAGCCAAGAATAGAGGTGAACCTGTAAAGCAGTTGGAATACTCAATAATTATTGGTAGCTTGATGTGTCACACCCGACCCGAAGCGGAAAAGGTGATCGGGGCATGATTGGGTTATCATCAAAGCTCATGGCATTTATTATATCGTTTCATATTCATTAATACATTTTAATGGGAAATATACAATCATAATTACATCATGTCCTAAACATCAATCTAGGCTTCATTGTTTTCTTCTAAGGCATTTCCTATGTGTTTCTTGCTTCATCCTGTTCACCTGTATCATGTGTAAAAATGGTTTTTTGATCAACAAAAAGTTGGCGAGTGAATCCTATGAAAAACATTTGAACAAGTTTATTTAATTGATTATAAAATAAAGTGCACAACCACACATGAGTAAAAATATATGTAAACTTATTCACCAATCAATTAATATTAAATAATGCACACATGAACAATAATGGATCGTTTGGAGGCACGCGTTGCTCAACTCGTCTCTCACGAGGAACTGATGGGCCTAATGAATGAATTGCATATAAATTTACAATATGAAATAAATAACTACAAACAATGTATACAATCTAAGTTTAGATCACAATATGATAATGCACAAGTTTAAATAAACGAGTTAATTTTGGTGACACATGACACACCCCAAAACGTGTAATTAAAAAGGGGAGTTGTAAGATTCACTCACAGTGGGTGCGTTCGGTTGATGATGTTGAATGCGCACGAAGTTGGTTTTAACCACGAGTGAAACTAACCTAGATAATAACATAAGGGTTTAGTAAATAAGGGGATTTTATTAATCAGTTTTAGTAGGATTGTTGGATGTATTTTTGTGAGTTTAAGGCTATTTTCTAACCTTAAAAATGTTATTTTTAAGTATTTTTAATTGATTTTTAAATAAAATAAATAAATAAAAATAATAAAAAAATGTTGACTTTTTGACCGTTGACCATTGACCATTGACTTTGACTGTTGACCGGTTCGTATGTGTAATTGTGTGCGCCGGGTGAGGCTCGAACCCGAGACCTCCCGTACGCGTGCACGCAGCTCTACCAACTGAGCTACGTGTCTAACCCGAAATATTTCTGTTTTTAATTATATTTATATATTAATTGAATTAAACAGAAAATCATTTATTTTTAAAAACGATTTTAATGCATCGAACCGGTGCGCTCCACAGGTCTCGAACCCGGGACCTGTGGGTTGAGTTAACACACAGTCCACCGCTGGACTGTGTGTCTAACTTGTTAAATAAACTGATTTTTATTATACTTATATACAAATTACCTTATTTCGTTTCCGCCTTATATAAAAAGTTTGATAATTGTCCGGACCGTGCGGTAGTCCGGACTCGAACTCGTAACGTGTGATTAAACATTCACACAGTCCACCACTGGACTGTGTGTCTATCTTGGTTATTATTCCGGTTTTTATTAAACTTAACATCTTAAGCAGTGACTCCGGTTCAGTTAAGAAGAAAAAAACATTTTTATTAGGGCGAAGGTGCGTGTGACATGTATCGAACTCGAGACGTTTGCGTGTTTAATGTGCACACAGTCCACCGTTGGACTGTGTGTCTAACCCGAGTTATATCTTGATTTAAATTAAACTTATATACTACTGAATCTTCGTCTTCTTCGTTAATCTTAACCAGAAACGGTGACTGACTGGTTCAACGATTTAATCATGTTCTTTAGTGTGTTATGATTAATTACAGGTGAGATAAGTAAAAAGAATGAAAGATTAAGCGTAAGGTATACCGAACTGGACTCCTCTGTTTCTCCGGCAGAACTCCGGTGACAGCAAATGATTCCGGCGACGTGTGTCTTGCGGTAGAGGGTCTTCAACGAGCTTGAGATGAATGTGGGTGGCTTCGGTATGAGTTCTGAGTGTTCAGTGTTTAGAGTAAGGCACAGAAGTGAAAGGTTCGGTTTTCCGACGAGTTGCAGAAGATTTCTGGCGAATGGAATTACGTCGAGAAAGGGTGCGGTTTTGAGCGAAAAGGCTACCAGTGGATTGTGGGTGAATTTATAGGGAGGAACCGAGATGTATAGAGTCGGATTTCAGACTTGATTCAAAGTCATTACGTTTTTCGGCGGTTATGACTTGCGTCGCGGGTTCAGACGTCGGTTATAACCGATGTCATAGTTAAAGTTTACGTTAAAACTGAAGAAACCGTCAATTCTTGGCGAGATAGTAGGGATTTCCAACGACTGCAATTAGGCGCGTCGGTTTTTGAATTCGAGATTTATTTTATGTATTAATTGTCTCTAATAATAAACAAGAAACATTAGTGGCGTAGTGGTTGGATGGTTAAGTGTTAAGGCTTTGTTTGAATCGCTGGCTGACCCGGGTTCGAAACCCGGCAGCAGCTTTTTATTTTTATGTCATTATTTTTAACAGTTTTTCAAAAACAAATTATATATTCCAATATACTTATTAATTATGTATCGTTTAAAATTATTTTGGGCATTAAATACGCAACGAAATTTTTAACTGATTGATCGGTTAATAAACGGAGCGGGTTTGGTAAATCCGGTTTTTTACGGATGTTACATGATGTATCTCATGAGTTGTACTAGACCCGACATAGCATATGCTGTGAGCAAACTAAGTAGATACACGAGCAACCCAAGTTCAATGCATTGGAACTGTATCACTCGGTTGCTTCGCTACTTAAGATATACTCGGGAATACGGGTTGCATTATGAAAGATATCCTGCAGTTATAGAAGGACACTTCGATGCAAATTGGATATCTGACACGAATGATTCCAGAGCAACAAGTGGGTATGCATTCACACTTGGAGGTGCTGCTATATCGTGGAAATCGTCAAAACAAACGGTTATTGCTAGATCCACGATGGAATCAGAGTTCATCGCTTTAGATAAAGCAGGTGAAGAGGCAGAGTGGCTACGTCAATTTGTTGAGGATATACCAAGATGGCCTAAGCCGGCATCGGCCATTTGTATACATTGTGATAGCCAATCGGCACTTGGCAGAGCTCGTAGCACAATATATAATGGTAGGAACAGACATATCAGACGTAGACATAACACGATACGACTACTAATCTCTACAGGAATTATCACTGTTGACTACGTAAGGTCAAAGGATAATATCGCGGATCTGCTAACAAAAGGCTTAAGTAGAGAGTTAGTACAGAAGTCGTCCATGAGAATGGGACTGAAGCCCTTGAAAATATAAGTTCATATGATGGAAACCTAACTCAGTACACTGGAGATCCCAAGAGCTGAGTTCAATAGGAAAACCTAATTGTATGAATTAGTGAGGTCACTGTGGGGGGATAACCCTACGTATATATGTAAGGGAGTGTACTATAAAAGCTTAGTAAACTTCCTAGTCCATTCCTAAAAGTGACAAGTGTGAGGCTAAGCCTATGGCTTTTAATGATTCGACTAAAGTAATCATACATAGTGAATCACCTATGTGAGAGAGAAGTGGGGTCGCTTCGAAGGGTATTGTTGGGGCACAATACTTAATGGCTCTCGCAGAACCAGGCTCATGTTCATGACCATAACGAACATAACTATGAGGACTTGACTTTGTCAGGGAGAGTCTTGTGTGAAGTGTATTGTCGTCCACACAAACGGCAGACGAGTTCAAAGACATCAACGTCTACTCAGAGCCAGTGGGCTAAGTGCGCTTCATGAGCGAAGGTTCAAAGGGTAACACCTACCTGTCGTATGCAAAACTCAACTGCTGAAATATAATGGGAAATATGTAGTTTTTGAGATCGACCTCCATTCATGTGGGGGATTGTTGGAAATTTGGGTGTGTGAATGAAGTCTCAAATTGGTAAAACCACCTTGTCCCACATAGGTGTGGGAACAAAAGAAATTGTTATTTATAAGGTAAAGCATTTACCCAGTTAACATAACTTTGAACATGTTTTACCAAAAGTCCTACGCGCGTGCGCCAGGGGGGTGCAAAATTGGAACCGGAATTTAGTCGAACTCGTGTGTGCCCGCACGTCCTGTGGACACGAATGCAGTTCCAAAAACCCGGGGCCAGCGTGTGCCTCTTTTTGGACTCTTCACTCGAGACTGTAACGGTTGAATTCTAATGGGTTTTTTGAAACCGAAATTATTAATGAGAATATCATTGGTTTCGGTTATGATTGTCATCAGTTTCGAAACTGAATAGTTTTAATTTGTTTCGGTTATGATTGACTGCAGTGATGAGGCCAGAATCAGTTATGATCTGTGGCAATTAGACCCAATGCAGTTAACCAGTTTCGACACACCACAACCATCTCTTCTCTCTCTCAATCTCTGCTACAGCCTCTTCCTGTTTACTTTCAGGCAAGTGTTTCAAGTCCGGCAGTACTCGGTTGTTGTTTCGAACGGCGTACCCTGGGAACATACGGCGAATCTGTTTAAGGGAAGTGTGTCAAACACAAGCCCGGTTCACGTTAACTGTTTATTTCTGTTTCTGCGGTTCATACTTGTTTCGTATTCTGTCTTTTAATCAGCATCAGTTTTTCTAACATGTTTGTGGTTTACCTTTTTCAGCTTTTATTAAAGGGTTATCAAACTTAACATATTCATATTTACTAATCTTTCAAGGTTGTAGCCTTAAGTTAGGAAAAAAATCAAAATCATACTCATTGTTACTAGGAATACTGGATTTTAATAATCTTAATTATTCGTCGTTAACCGCCAACAGTCTCAACTTTCAAAATAACCACTGACAATCTCAACTATTAACATATTGGCTTCCAATGGACCCTGACTAACAGAATCCTAAAGTCGTTAGTATCTGGTCGTTGGAAAAACGTTTTCGGCCAGAAAACATATTTTTGGCTAGAAAACTCAATATTTTCGTCATAAACCTCTCTGTAAACTTATTACTAACATCTAGGAACTTTTTTCTAACAAAGAGATCACCGGAAAACCTCTTTTTGCTCGGAAAACTCACATTTTCGGCCCTATCCTTGCTGTAACCTTAGATCGAACCTTTAGGAACCTTTTTCTGGCAAAAAACGTTATTCCGAAGACCAACGACGTTTGAGTTCCGTTAGTCAGTGTCCATTGGATGCTAATATGTTAATACTTGGGATTGCTAGTGGTTATTAGTGTCCATTGGATGCTAATATGTTAATACTTGGCGCTAGTGGTTATTTTTTAAGTTGAAACTGTTGGCGGTCAACGACAAATATTTGAGATTATTAAAATCCGATATTCCTTGTTACTAATCCGAATTTTAATAATTACAAGTACAACCAAAAACCGTAAATAAAAAATAAATACACAATTAAACTCATTATATTATCAATTTGAATTGTACTAATTACCTATTACCCTATATATTGAAAAACCAAGTTTGTGAATAGTAACATAGTACCGTACCCACTCAAAGTTTGCCACGTGGCAAGCTTTTTTTTTTTTTTTCCATTTATCTATCTTTCATCAAAATATCGGTACGGTTTTGTTCGGTCTCGATACATGAAGGTAAAAACCGACACCAGCCTGATACAGAAAACATCAAAAGTCGGTACCGAATTGATATTGAAAATTTTTAGTTCGGGAAATTCCGCACTCCTAACCAATACCATTTGCTCATCCCTAATTATGAGTACCGTATAAACACCAACGGTATCGTACAACTTTTTATTGATTTTCTTCAACTTTTAATGTTTTCTTTTTTTTGTTTAGTTTCATGGCTAGGGATGAGCTCGGTGCCAACCGATGGTCCGATACTAAATCGGTACTGGTACCGAAAATACCGGTTGCGGTACAAGTATATGAAGGTAAAAACTGGTAGCAAACCGGGATCAGAAACGCCTAAAGTTGGTACCGAATTGACTTAAAATCTTTTGGTTCGGGAAATTCAGTACCGGTACCCAATACCATTTGCTCATCTCTGACCATGGGTTTCATACGAACAACATCATTACAATAAATCTTTTTTGGTTGATTTTCTTTCGGTTATCTATACTGTTTTTTTCCAAGATTTTCTTTTTATTCTTGTCAGTGGTTCTGTTCGTAACGCGTTCGTAGTGATTTCAAAATACATGTAAACACAGACTAAATGACAAAGAAGTTCGCCGCAACGCGGCTAGAGTGATAAACCTAGTTAACTTAAAAGCACATCCATATACCCTTCATGTTTAGCTGGTATTATTGCAATTCTTCTGGTGGACCTTTTTTTACAATAATAAATCAGATATTTTTTAATAAAAAGATAATGTATCAGTTTGTTAAATGTTTTATTGTCCTCATAGTTATATAAATGATAATTATGAAGGTATAATTTTATATGTTAATGGTGATGAGGTGGGTGATATAGGGTTGTGTGGTGTCCATTGCACTTGGTGTTATTTTTTATTATCACTTTTGTTTAATTTAACCAAGGAGTATTAATAATGACAGCAAAACGTGTTAGGTCGTTGTAGCTTGCCCACATTTATTTATCTATTTGTTTATTTTGTTTGTATTTACTTGTAGTTTTTTTAATCTAATGGAACGTTATTTTAGCAAAAAGTTCATTGAGGGTGGTTAAACATTCATTTTCATCTCAAAACAACGAATAATTCATTTAAGCCTCAACAAGTCTGTTTTGGTAACTCTTGGGTTGAATATCAAAACTTATAGTAAAATGTCAAAATGGTCTTTGAGTTTAAACTATTTTTGCTACTTCAGTCTAAAAATAGAACTGTTTATCTGGATCATTGATGTTTCATTTTCATCCGGTTGACAAACCTAGTTAGATTTTCTGTTAACTTCTCCCTTTTTTGTCGTTTTACAGTTTGTAGAAAATTCTAACCCAGATTGTCAATTGGATGAAAATGGCAACAAAAATGAACATTCAGGGACCTGGATACAAAAGGTTTCATTTTTGTTGTCATTTTCTTCCAGTTGACAAACCTAGTTAGATTTTCAATTAACTTCTCCTTTTTTTGTTGTTTTACAGTTTGTAGAAAATTCTAACCCAGTTTGCCAATTGGATGAAAATGACAAAAAAATGAAACCTCAGGGACTCAAATATAAAAGATTTCATTTTTTTACTGAAGTGACAAAAGTGACCTAAACTCAAGGACAATTTTGACATTTTACTCCAAAACTTAACTTGTTCAAGAAACGGGTATTCATAAAATGGTCCGAAACAGCTAAAACAAACCAAACCGGTTTCGACTACAAACAAGGAAGACCCTTAAAAGAGATTTTCCCACTAAAGTTGTCTTCGTTTTGTCACTTATATAAACTTAAAAGCAACACACACATATAAAAACTTAAAAGCAACACACCTAAACAAACTTCGTTGGTGATTTTGATTTAATATTTAGAAGATTATATTGTTTTTTTTTTAATTTGATTATTCATCATATCAAGAACACATTGTACTACACTTTTTATTGTGTAGTTGTTGAAGTTTTATAGGTATGTGTTTGTACGTTATATGGTCAAATTTGTATTTACTTCATCCAAAAGAATAGAATGGATGGACGGAAAATGAATGCTTAGTAGACTGTGAGTAATATATTAAAAATATGTGATTAGATAGGTTGTGTTCATTTTTCTTATAATGAGTTACTTTCAACTCATATGACTTTTTATTATAATATATAATTTATACTTCAAATCAATCCATTTAAAGAAAAGTAACACTTACAGAACCCTGTTTAAAGAAAAAAAACAAAATTCGCAAAACTTGCTAATACCTAAGCTAAGTAGAGTGTTGTTATGATCTATTATTCTAGGTGAGTGTCTTTTGAGAAAGGGGTCTCATCAGGGGCGGATCTAACTTGTTTATAGGGGTAGTGGAGCTTAATGCTCCAGCGATAGTGTAAATTTTAAAAAAATTTGACGTTCTTTTTAATTTTATTACCTCTTTTTCTTTAAAACGTTCCCCTTAAAAGAATTTTCTAGATTTACCACTATGTCTTAGGATGATCCTCCAGACACAAATTTCTTTATTTTTGCAAGCATATCTATGATCTAACCATGAGTAACATTCTATAAATTGGGAAACCGACCCATTCGCAAATTTTACCAACTACACTTAAAAAAATTAAAAAGATTTAAAATTGTACTTAATACAAAACATTTAACCAAAAAGCTATTTTTAAATAAATAAATAAATAAATAAAACTTTATAGGCTTTAACCTTACCCAATTCAAACCCATTTTAACTTTTTAAGCCTATTAGCATTAGTACATTAATCATTATATGCCATTACCTTAAGCCCATTAGCCAATCCATTATTTCCAATCAAGAGTTAATGGCTATCTCAAATTAAGCCTACCACCACAATGATTAGGAGATTGACCAGACTACAATGAAACTTGTTTGGATTGCTTAATATGGGTTTACTCTAATATTTAATATCTAAAATGAAACTTGTTTGGATTGTTTATTTGCTTTATTTTTAGATAAAACTTGCTAGTTGTTGGTTATGAGTTTGAGTTTTCAAATCTTAAATGAATTTGATTTTTGAATTGGGTTTTATTTGGATTTGAATTTTGGTTTCTTATATTTTCTTAATGGGCCTTCTTTAGAGTTTTATGGTGCTTCATAATATATGGGTGGATCTTCTCAAGTAGTATCTAAATTCCCAACATTTGTCAAATATCACTCAAGGGTTGTTTGTTTAGCTTTTAACGAGTCTCTTAATGGTTTAGACCTTTTACTCCTTTAACATTTATAGTTCAAACTATTTGTTTCGCGAGCAGATGTCTAAATGGTTCAGACATTTACCTCTGAATGGTTAAGCATATACTGAGTCTGAATGGTTAAAACCTCTAATTTGAATTGGTCAAACATTTGTCTCTGAATGATTAAGCATTATATTGGCTCTTAATTGTTTAAATTCTTGCTGGTTCAACACTTAGTTCAAACCCCTTACTGGTTCAGCACTTAAGTACTTAATCATTTAAAAGTTGCCAAACAATCCCTTACTTTTGTTATTTACATTAGAATTCTTATAGTTACTAGGTAGATTGAAATCCTAGCTGAATAACACCCCAAATTTCTTGCTTTTTAAATGTTATTTTGTTGCTTTATTATTTAGCTATTACTTTTTAAGCGTTCACTTGTAAGCTATTAATTTCAGGTAATATGGAAAAATTTGAACAAAATGAAGTTATGAATCAAACAAAAAACTCTATAAATTATCAAACGAATCAAAAACCTTAGGGTATGTTTGGCAAAAATGGCTAGTAGCTGATGGCTGGACGCCGGTAGCTGTTAGCTATAACTTTTTAGATATATTTAGGTGTTTGGCAGAGTAGCTGAAGTTTTTAATAAAATGGCCAAAATGGACATTAA
This sequence comes from Scalesia atractyloides, assembly GCA_947069175.1. Lineage (NCBI taxonomy): Eukaryota > Viridiplantae > Streptophyta > Magnoliopsida > Asterales > Asteraceae > Scalesia > Scalesia atractyloides. The sequence continues at coordinate 79,183,453 of CAMTDV010000004.1, read as the reverse complement.
AAAGTTGGTGCATTACAAATATTATTATCTTTATAGGTTAAAATATTTATTTTTTCCCTAAAAGCTTGTAGCTTCTTCTAAACACTAGTAGTAGGAGCGTTTAACCAAAAGCTTCAAGCTCTTTCAACCAAACAAGCCTTTTTATTGAGTATGAGCTTTTTCTTAAAAGCTTAAAATTAGAAGTTCCTAAAAGTTTCATGCCTAACATACCCTTAGATTAACATTCAAAACCCATCATAATCTTGGTGACCCTGCTTAATCCTCGATGACTCGGCCTTAAAAGTTCCAACAACTCAATCAGACAATAAATCTCTCTTAATACATCCAAACACTCAAAATTTCCGATTCCCATGGAAAATATTCCTACATGCACCACTTCTCCAACTGTTTACATTAGTATCAAATCACTGGCATTTGGTAAATTACTACAAAACTAACATTATCTTGCTTTCGCGGGGCGCGACAAGCCCCGACGGGGCGCGACATGGTTAGACAATTCCGCCGCGGGCCGCGACAGGCTTGTTTCGACAGAATGTTGTTTAGCTGGTGCTGCTTATTCCCAGCAAACACACTTTGACTTAAACGGTCATAGCTTTCTCATTTCTTACCCGTTTTACGACCTGTTTCTTCCTACGTGATCGTAATTTGATTCTCCATCATGTGGAGTTTAAATCCGACATCCGGATTAACAATTTTCTAGAATTTAAGCCCGCGACATAATTTAATCATTAAACTTCTTTTGACATAGCTTTTGATCCGTTCATACTTTTATCAAACCAACTTGTTTGTTACACTTATATTCTCATAGACATCGTATTTTAAATGTTTCCTATCACACAAGGTTCAAATCGCGGGTTATTATGCATCATTAACCCGTTTGTGCTTATATGCTTATTTTGACCTGTTAAGGGTATTTAAGCGCTTTTGAGCATAACCAAGCTTATTTATTTCTAGCATCATATTTTCATATTAAAATATCTACTTGTATTCCACCACAACTACTATTATAACGGATTTGATATAATAAATTAATTATCACGAATATTACACTTCGGTTAGTCATTTTACGGAAAAATGCTCATTCTAGGCATTTGACCCGAGAAAGCTTATGCCTATAACTTTAATGCTTATATAAGGTTTATATTACCATAATATATGTTTCTAAACAACCCATACAGGTTGTTTGCCCGATTTACCCATCAAGGGTGTTTTGGTCAATTTTAGTCCCTCGTTTTACGACGAAGGATTTTCACTAAATATTTAACCAAAATCGCTCGTTTAACTATAATCTTATTTATGCGTACCTGGATCGGGTCAACATTTTGACCCGTTTTAATACCTTGTCTCAATAATTTGCTAATTCATAGCATCGCTAATTCACAAGCCTTTTTATCCTGTGAGCATAAGACTCGACAAGCACTTATTAGTCGTTATATGTCAAATGGTATCAACATTACTGTCACACCCCAACCTGTTGATACATATGTCTGTTGCCTACGTCATCGTATAATATTGAGTCAGTATTTAGGAGCGAAATGTCGAAGTTTATGTATATTTAGGGTCAAGTTTGCTCAAAAAGGAAGTTTTGTAGTCAAGTTCGGCCGAACTTGGCTAAGCAAGTTCGCCCGAACTTGCATTCCCTCCAGCAAACTTGCACTCCTATAAATAGGAGTCTTGACATTTCATTTGTAACTTTCAGAGATTTTGTCACGACAGAGGCAAAGCTCTGTCCAAGTGTTTTCGGGATCTGTAACGTTGAATATTAATGAAACGATGATTAAATAGAAACAAATGAGTATATCCAATGTCGCCTATGCAAACGGATTCTGCACGTTTACCTTAGGTTTGTCAGATTAGTGCCCGAACGATCCGTTACAACGGACCTACAAGTGGTATCAGAGCAGGATTGGCCTAATTTGAAGGCATTGGACATAGAACATCTCATCTTCTACTCATTTCTTCTATTTTTAACTTTTCTTGGACAATTCACGGACAAAATGGACTGATTTTCAAGTATAATACGTAAAATCCATAATAGATAAACCCTTGAAAAGATCAGAGCTTAAAACAAACGAATTCATGTCAAAAATTGCAAAAAAACCATGTCGAATAACTCATGTTCGCTCGAACTTGACTGAAAAATTCATAATTTTTCATCAAGTTCGCCCGAAGTTGATTGATTTTTCAAGATTTTTGATAAGTTCGCTCGAACTTGCATACTTTTCATTAAGATTTCATCAAGTTCGCCCGAACTTGATTAAATTTTGTTGAAAATCTATTACAAGTTCGCCCGAACCAGTAAAATCTCTTGAATATCTTACAAGTTCGCCCGAACTTGTAAGTTCTTTTGAAAAGTCTCACAAGTTCGCTCGAACTTGTTAAGCAATATACAAGTTCGCCCGAACTTGTTAAATCTGATTGTTTGTTAACACAAGTTCGCCCGAACTTGTCTAAGGTTTCTAAAAAAAACGTCTCGGACATTATATATCATTAGATTCGTATTGACGAGACGAGTTAAAAGCTCTAATCTGGTAAAAAAAGTTTTTCCGAAAAATTTTAAACGTTTTTAGCAAACCGATACGTTGATATTGTCAGTTAAAAAGTCAAATTTTATTAAAATTGTCTGTTTGCTAATCATTTTTCAAGTGTTTTTAACGACAGATAAATTTGGAAAACGAAATGGGGTCCGAGAAGCCGCCAAAGTTGATGAGTATGGACGAGTATGAAGTTTGGAAAGGAAAATTTGAGAGTTGGGTCCAAGCTACGCATTTTAGCAGTTGGGTGGCGATCGAAACAGGATATGTAGTTCCAAGAGATGAGAATCAGAATATTCTAGAGAAGTGCAAGTATTCTATGCAACAGAAAGAGGCGTATTTTGCTCATAAGAAAATGATTAATCTGATTCAACAATCTGTTAACGAACATATCTTGATACTACTGCCTGAGTACAAGACTGCAAAAGAACTCTGGATATCTCTGAAAAATAAATATCAGGTGAAGAGAGAAGAGAGTGTAGCAGTTAAGAACTGTGAAGCTCTAGTTTCAAGTATATCCACAAATGAGTCTTCAAGTTCTAAACCAGTCTGCCCGGTCTATGATGTAGACAATTATCAGGCAGATAATGACAAACTCTTGAATGAGATTAAGAGTTTGACACTAGAAAATAAAAAATTAAAAGAAAATGAAAAGAATTTTAAAAACAAAATAAAAATTTTACAAAAATGAAAAATTACAAATGGTAGTAGATTTTCAAAATGAAATAAAAATGTTTAAAAATGAAAAAAATGTTTTTGAAAAATTAAATCTAAAAAATAAAAAAGCAATAAATTCTCATATTGAAAAAATTGCTCAACTTGAAAAAGAAGTTGAGACTGTTAAAAATAAAACTGTTAATTCATAAAAGTTATTGAAAGGTTTTGTGACCTCCTCATTAAAGTTAGATTATATATGTACAAAACCGATCAATGTGAATAGAAAGGAAATTCCAATAAGTAACATTGTTACAAATTATGACGATGTCATAATTGAAGATTGTGACGATGATATCGATGATGAAAGAGCTAAAAATGATAAAAATGAAATATTTTTAAAACTAAAAGAAAAATTTCGAGACACTGTTCTACAATCTACTGAAAAAGGTGAATGCTCAACGCAAAAACCTTCTAAGCAGAATGGAGAACGAAAACAAAAAGAAAAACAAAGTTTTAAAAATTCTAAAAATTTTCAAAAGAAAAATAAAAGCTCATCGGTACCATCATCTATTATAAAAAATCAAACAAATTTGAAAAACAAAACTCACAAAAATTTGAGAATAAGTGGTACAGGTCGGACCACAGTGCTTCAAAGTCAAATCAATTTTATAGAAGAAACATGATAGATGACTACTACACGTCAAATCAATGTGCTGACTTGGGTGTTTGGTCTGAATGGAGAGATTAGTATGATAACAGAGTGTGTTACAACTGTGGATTTGGTGGACACATTGCTGTTAACTGCCTGAAAAAGAGATTTGATACAAGAAGATGCTATAAATGTCAAATCAAAGGTCATATTTCCAGAGATTGTCCGACTAATCTAAAAGAAGATCGGTTAAATCTCAGGGAGAGAAAAGACCAGAGGAGAAGAAAACAGATAAGAAAAATGAGAAAACTGTAGAGAAGCCCAAAGAACAAAAAGTCAAGTTATCACAAGGGCAAAAAGACAGATTGAGAAAAAAGAAGAAAAAAGTTAGAGAATATTTGGAAAAGATTTTGTCCTTGGATACGTCTAAAAAATCAGATAAAAGTTATAATGAATCATTTTACTCACAGTCAAGTAAAATGAATTCATCAGATACAAATCTGAGGACAAAAGAGAGAGCAGTGGAGAAAAATTTGATAATTCAAACAGTTAAACAATCAAAGAAAGTAAAATTTTCAAATAAAATTTCTATTAAACTGTTTGAATATCAAAAAGAGTGTGAATGTTTGTTTACCTCAGATGTTAATGATTTTGGTAAACATAAATCCAGAATAGATTGGGTTCCAATTCAAACTGATTAAAGTTTGTTTGAATGTGCAGGATAACCAAGCTTCAAGCCAAAGGTCATTTCAGAAGCAGTGGTTGTTCATACATAGAGACAAGAGACAAGAGTGATATTCTACACAAACAAAATGGCAGTCTCGCGTTCACATTCGTAAAAAGTCGTTAAATGGTTATAATTGAAGATTCTTATTTTCGATTTTAATAAGATGTTTTCAATTTTAGGGGGAGAAAAAATTTTAAAAATTGTAAAAAATTCTTGTAAAATTGAAAAACATCGTTTCGAAATCATTTTAGATAGATAAAATGATTGAAAAAGCCAAAAACAATAGAAAATCTTAAAATATCAAAAATATTGAAAAATGAAAAATGAGATTACTTGTGCGAATAAAGGAAATGATAGTACATCAGTGGACTATCACAGTATGCTAAAGAAATAAAGTTTAAAAGTGATAAACAAGTCTTACTGTGGATATGTCGATAGGCTTTATACGTTCAGTAAATTGTTTCCGGGATATAAACTAAATTTTACAATTGCTTAATCTTGTGGATTAACACAACTTAGATATATGGACTTAGTACTCCAAAATTTCGTTTGAGAGATTGCCTGATTCTGAGATACGAGGTCTTTATAGATAGTTGATATATGGGGTATTATACAAGTTCTTCTGATTTTGCGGAAGCAATAGCCTAGAACTTCTATAATACTTTCGCTATAAACCCCTAAACTGCATGCAAACTTGAAAAGTATCGAAAGATCTAATCATTTACAGTGCTAGAAAGATTCCTTAATTGGAACACATCCTAAAGATGAGCCTTCATCTCTTTGTCTGTACGGTAGTACTAACCTGAGCTCTCAAGGCCTCGCATTAACCCAGATACAGATATCAATTACGCTATATTCACCTGTAAGATGAAATCTAGGGAATCTTGATACGGGAGTATATTCAAGAAGTGTGAACCCAGATAAGTCAAGTTTCATAAATCATACCTTGACATATCATGGAACAGTTAAGAAACATGGTAAAGTTCAGGTGGACAAACATATGGACAATCTAGGTAAACAGGTTTAAAATTTAAAGTCATTAAAAGGTCAACGGTACAGGTGATATGTCTCAAAAACTGATATGATCCTCTAGCACGTTTTCTCACAAAAATACAACGTAAATTATTAATGTATTCTGCATTCAATATAAAACAAGATTTTTCTCATCTCCTGAACTAATATGTGATGGCGAAGATTTAAGAAGTTTTGTGGGATACGTGTGATTGTTCTTAATCGTCAAATCTTAGAGATTCGAAGCATCATTTGAGGGGGAGCTAGATAAACATGTTGATTGAAGATAACAGAAAGCTCAAAGCAAGGGGGAGCATGGATGATAAAGTTATTCAAGATATAAAGATCAAGAGAACATTAAAGACTCAGGAACTTAATTGAAGAATGATGACTACGGCAACATCCAGGGGGAGTCTGTTGATACATATGTCTGTTGCCTACGTCATCGTATATATTGAGTCAGTTTTAGGAGCGAAATTCAAGTTTATGTATATTTTGGGTCAAGTTCGCTCAGAAAGAAGTTTTGTAGTCAAGTTCGGCCGAACTTGACTAAGCAAGTTCGCCTGAACTTGCATTCCCTCAGCGAACTTGCACTCCTATAAATAGGAGTCTTGACATTTCATTTGTAACTTTCAGAGATTTTGTCACGACAGAGGCGAAGCTCTGTCCAAGTGTTTCCAGGATCTGTAACGTTGAATATTAATGAAACGGTGATTAAATAGAAACAAATGAGTGTATCCAGTGTCGCCTATGCAAACGGATTCTGCACGTTTACCTTAGGTTTGTCAGATTAGTGCCCGAACGACCCGTTACAACGGACCTACACAACCGATGGCGGAAACATCGGGGTAGTGGCACTAGGCGACCGATTGTCTCATGAGAATTCCATAACAATTATCTATCAACATCATTTAACATTTAACGTCCCATACCATTAAACACAATATTTCAAAATAACCATTACAGAAACTCGTTTTTCCCACAAAACAAAAAGGTTCGATTTTCCCTAGATTTATTACATTTGACACTAAACAAAACAACTTTCCAAAGCATCCAAGCTAAAAATCCTCAACCTGTTACATACGTTAAAATACAAGTCAATACAATTAAGTAAAGGTGAGCATACAGTTTAAGTACTACTAGCAAATTAGAGAAAGCGTTCGCAAAAAAATCCAATTACATATCTGATACATCAAAACACGTCACACAGATAAACATAGGCTTATTTCTCATGCTAACTACCGTGAGAAGGCTTCCGCGTCCATCCTAACTAGACCCGTCGGGTGTTAGCCACACTATAGTACCATACTAGCTAAGGAGGCAAGTTAACGAAAATAAGTCCTAGTCACATGTTTCTAGTATCGTATTGAGCATACAAATCAGATTATTCGCGTGTGATAAAAGTTTGATTTGTAAAGTGATTTTTGATAGAGGAATGTATGTAACACCCAAAAGTGCATTAAAGCGAAAATGGGTCAAGTATACTCACAGTCGGTGCGTTTAGGAGAGAGTAACGACTGTCAAGAGGTGGAGAGGAGCGCCGAATCAGCTTGCATACGTGAACGGAAGTGCATCAGTCTCCGAAAAACTGAAACGGTGAAGTTTGGGTTGGGCAGTAAGCAAGTTCGGCCGAACTTGTATGTAAACATACAAGTTCGAGCGAACTTGTAAGATTGTGAATGATACAAGTTCGGTCGAACTTGTAAGTTTGTGAATTTAGTCAAGTTTCGGGCGAACTTTGAGTAATTCTTAGGAAACGACAAGTTCGGGCGAACTTGTAGAAATATCTTAAGGAATAGACAAGTTCGGGCGAACTTGTGTAGGATTTTGGTATAAGGGAAAGACCCAAGTTCGGTCGAACTTGACCTGAGTGCTGGTGATTCTTGAGCGAACTTGATGTTTTCGGGTCCAAAATTTGTGTTTTCGCGTCGTTTGCTGAGGAAATCGAGTGCTCGTCCCTCCAACCTTAAGCCGCTGAGTAAAACTTAGGCTGGAGAGGTCTTTTGGAGCGAACTTAGCCATTTTACAGAAACTCGGGCTAATCCGGGCGAACTTTATGGTTCGTACGGGTTAGTCCAGCTTGTGTAAAGTGACGATTTCGTCCTTGTGCTTCCGGATCTGAGATCTAGCTTCGACAACGCCTTGTTCCACTCAAAAGTGAACGAAACATACGTCATTAGTCCGAAAATGGTGTAAAAATCAAGGATTTAAAAGGTTTTGCTCAGATGTAGTATAGATCTAAGTGAAAACAAAAGTTTTGATGGAAAAATATGAAGATTTTCGTAAACAGAGGAGATTTGATGAAAACGAAGGCAATGTCTTGTGCCAAATCGTTGTAAACCATTGTAAAACGTTGTTGAACATCATTGTAGTTGAAATCGGGTTGATTCTTACTTAGAAAACAAAGGGTTTCGGGTTTCGGTTTCGGGAGCTCTAGGCGAACTTACAGCAAGTTTAAATGAGAAAATGGGACTGATTATTTATAGGTAAAGGCAAAATGAGGAGTTGGGAGCCAAGTTCGGCCGAACTTGCATGAAATCATGCAAGTTCGCGCAAACTTGTGAGGTATTGAGGGTTATAGAGTCAAGTTCGGCCGAACTTGCTGAATCCTTAAAGATTCAGGCAAGTTCGAGCGAACTTAAGGGGGTGAAAGGAAGTCTGAGTTGGCCAGTCAAGTTCGGCCGAACTTGGCTTCACCCAAGTTCGAGCGAACTTGGCCCAAAACTCAGATTTTCCTCGTTTTTCGTTCGTTTATCGATTGTTCACTGATGTAATCGAGTTATAAGGTAACGTTAAGCGGTTTAGCGATGATTTAACATTGTAATAGCGGGTCAACGCGTGAGAGCGAGTTGCGTGAGTTTGCGAGCGATTAAACCACGATAATTCCAATCCACATATGACACATAAACACGTATAACACACAAACACGTAAACTAATATTACCACATAATTCCAATATACCAAATTAAGTAATTGCGTTGCGATTGCGATGAGATAACGATGAGATATACAAAGCGTTGCGTTAAATAAGCGTTTAAATAGCGTTTAGATGTGGTGTAATAATGCGATGTAATGACAAAACGTATTTAATTTAATACGAACATTTATATTAACGAATCTCGGAGTACAAATCTGGGAAATCAAAATAAATACATGAAAACAGGAACAACTGAAAATACGGGTTGTTACAATTACCATTTGACCCGTTTGGTCTAAACGAACAAATATTTTGCGCTTATATATAAATGGTATTTATTTACCATTCCGTTAAGTAACTCATTTCGGATTCCTCACCATTTAGTTATGTCTCTTAATCCCTTTCTTACGCGTTTAACTCAACATGGCTTATGCCATTTGGTGTCGTTTTATACTTCGACTTTTATCCATTTATACGTGACTAAATCATTGTTTTATCTTTTATTCGTTTAGGCTTACTTATAAAGTAGCCATCCGAAAACTCATTTTATATATATCATCACATGACCAAATTACCATTTCGACCATTTTTACCATTAAACATGATTTTTCATCTTTTGTTATGTTCCGACCCATATCATTTCGTGTCGGAACCGTATTTCTAATATAACCTTTGTTGTATTTATAACTTATAAATAAATACATATCCTACAAAAAAGGTGTAAGCTTTACTTACCTTGTATCCAAATTACGCTTTTCCCTCATACTTGATTTGTTTGACCCGTTTTCTTCCCAAGCCTCCACCTAGCTTGTCAAGTGTCAAACTATCATCATAATTCGTAAGATGGTTAGATTAGTCATTATCAATCACGATGATTCCACCTTACGTATTTTATGTCGAATTTTTCATTCGATCTTATCATTGGTCAGTTTGACTTTTAAAAAAGTCAATTGACTTGTTTAACATACACGAATGCACAAATTGTTTCATCGAACTCACTTAGGCATTTCATTCGAATACTTAATGAAATCAAATTTTACATACTAACTAGTATATAGTATGATTTCAAGCATCAATAACATTATTTTTTTAACATAAATTCCTTTATATCATACAAAAACCCATTCAATGGCAAGTATGAACATATACCCGAATTCATAGATTATTCAAACACTTTCTTATTACCATCATGCATGATGATTCTAATCATGTTTATATCATCAATTTCATCATAATATTAATACCCACTTATCTAAGTGTGGTAATTCATCTAAACATCCAAATCATAGCAACCTATGTAGAATTTTCACTTAGGTTTTTGTTCCTAAGCAAGTATACATCACCAATTCGGCTATAGCCTCTGCGATTCATACATAAATCGCATCTTGTGATGTTCATCAAATTTCACAACTTCATCAATATCAAAAATTCGACATACTTTATGATCCCCTAGCTTGGGTGATCGTTAATTCACGTTCCTTCATGAATTTGAGCTCCAATTAGCCCTTCAATTTGTTGATTTTGATGAACTAGGGTTACCCCCTTTTTCACCTCCCGATGATCGATCTGCTACACACACTTTATGTGTGTGTAGTGTTTTAAATTTTTTTTATAAAACACATCTTTCCCTTTTCATAACTTTGTTCCCTCATGTTTAGTTTAAGCATTAGATAAGACTACTATTACTCATTATTTTATTTTCTATATACATGTCACTAACTAGGTCATTTTATTCCTAGTTATTTTTTTGTTTACGGGTTAACTTTTACCACCAACGGTACTTTACCCGTCTTTTAATATTAACGTAGTTTGATTACCAAACCCGTTTTCAGGGTGTTACAATTAGTGTTTTTAGTTTATATATTTATTTATATACTTCGAAATTCCGACAAATTAAATATCTAATAAGTGTCAGCGTATTATATATTTTGTTCATGAACGATTGTTTATGTTCTTTTATTTCCATTTGTAATGCCTCGCGTTTCCATGCTTTCTATTTATAGCAAGCTCGTATTGTATTTCTATTTTTGGAAAGCATTGTATCTTGTAATCGTCTTTCGTTGTAAACCGAGACTTGAATCATAATGAAAACTCGTATTTTATTTATTGCTTATTTCAAACCATTTTATACCAATACTTATGCATACACATGGAACATATTAAATGATACTCGTACTCGTATGACAAACTTGCAAACGTGATGATTATACCAATTCAAGGCTTAAACGCGATATTCATACTCCATCATATTCATTTTATACTTGTGCATACATTCATTATATAATTTCTAACACGAATTAAATCGTAAATCCTTATCGTGTATTCGTAATTCGTACACGCTTATTGCAAAAAAAAACTATAATTATGAAATCTACACTTGTTACCATCTTAGGAACTTTAAAACTTTAAAACCCACTCTTTTTGCTAATAAAACTCTAACTTATGAGGTTCTTACTCCCGAAATAACTTGTCACACGATAATACATGTTATGTATGTAATATATAACATCTATTAACCTAATATATAACATTAAATAACAAAAATATAAAAAAAATGGCAGCCCTATTATTCAGCTTTGGGCTGAGTTTAGTGGACTTGTTTCAAGTCTAAACTCCCCAAATCTTGTCCAAAGCTTCCCCACTCCCTTTTCCACTTTTGCAAGCCTCCAAACACTTCAAAAACTCTCCCAAACTCAGCTGAGTTTCAGCCACGTTTTTTAGAGTTTCAGCCATAAAAAGTGAGTTTTAACTCACTTCCACTTCAATTTTCTTCTTGCTTCTTCTTCTACAACACTTGTATAACCTCTAGGAAGTTTCTCACAAGTTTGCTTGGGCAAACTAAGGTGAAACCTCACCATTTTTTAGGTCCAAAGTGCACCAAAAATTCTGCTTATTTTTATTTTTTTTTAATCTTCATGTTTTGGAAGAAAACTTATGTTTTCTTCATACATTCCTATGTCCTTATGCCAATCAAGTCTATGGTTAAGTTTGCTTAAAAACAAGGGTGTGACATTCAAATTTAGAGGATTTATCCTTATAAACTTTCTGTTTTCATAAGAGCTTTTAGCTCACAAGTGATGCAAGCTTAAGACTTGTTCATGTGTATCCACCAAGGAAGCTTAGGCTTTCCTAACTTGAGACCACACATCACTTGATGATTTTCATCAAGATCCCAAGCTAGTTTGCTTGACCTAAAGTGTCACAACCCCGCAAAGCTGTTGACGATTGTCCTCGTGTCCTCGCCGGGTTGTGTTATACTTGGCTACTTGGTATCTAGATGTCACCTTTACATTCATGTCATTTACATTCTTGTATCTTATTCTTTTGTTCTAAGACCCTCCTTGTTACCTTTTAGTAACTCGTGAAGTGGTGAACAATCATATGGGGTCCAAAGTGGATGGTTAATCCTCCCACCTCCTACTTGACTTACATGATACTAAGAGGTTCCAAAGTGGATGGTTCATCCTCCCACATCCTACATGATTATATAATTATATAGAACTATATTATAAACCTAAAACCAAAACCTTGATAATGACCTTATAATCACCTATCAAGTTATTAAGTTTAACGCTAAAGTATGAAATTCCTTGTCACGATTCTAATAGGTCCCGAACCTATGAAATCACATCCAACTCGTAAGAGTTACTATAGTGTCAAGAACAAGTGTTACATCTTAGTGTATACTTTCGTATCATAATACTTTATCAAACCTATTTTTAATCATGCTCGAATACTCTTCATCTCCCGTCTAAACTCTATACTCATTAGCCTTGTTTCCTCTTGTAGGATAATTCAGCGTCATCCTCGAACCAACGTCTTCACGGATTGTCAAGTGTAGAAAAGACTAACAAACCGTGAGTACACTCGGCCCACTTTTGTTTATAACACTTTTGGGTGTAACATGTTTCCATATACAAAAATCACGAACACTTAAACTTTATGAAATGCACAAACAATCTTATACACATGAATACTTGAATCTTATACTTGATGCTTGTCTTGGATATCCGTTATGCTATGCTTTATTCATTAACTATTTTTAGCCTTCGTTTGACATGCTTAGCGCTATAGGAACTCACGCATCCACCTCCATCGTGTTATTCGTGAGGTCATATTAAGACATTGTGATTGCGTTAAGGGTTTGATTATTAGTATCGCATGCCTTGATATTGCTCTTGCATAGATTTAGTTGCCATGAGGATTGTTTAAACTTATTCGTATACGTATGCTATGCCTAAACTTGTGTACTCGCCTTTGCTTTCGCATTGACATTATTTTAAAATATGTTACAGGTTGAAGGAGATGATGCTATGAAAACAATATAGCAAGGACTAGATACACACAAATTAGACGTTAGGTTTAATGTTGATGTATCAATTTTGTTATGACTTTGCAAATGTTATGTTGTTTCTTTGTTTTGTTACATTGATGTATTTGACAATTTTTATGAAATGAAATATGGTTTAATTAATTATTGTCACTTATTTATGTTGTGAGCAATGAGCAATACGTTTTCGTCTCATCCCGATGTTTCCGCCATCGGTTGGGGTGTGACAGATTGGTATCAGAGCTCGCAAATACTTACGGAAAGAATACTTTGCTTTTTTAGCCCACGTTGTGGAAAAGAAAGATAAAGGTCAAAGCCTAAGTGACGTTCCTATCATTTGTGAATTTCCTTTTGTTTATCCCGAGGATCTTCCTGGTCCCCCGCCTCCTCGAGCCGTTGATTTTCGTATTGACCTCATTCCTGGCGCAACTCCTGTTGTGAAGGTTCCCTATCGTTTAGCACCTTCGGAGATGCAAGAGTTATCGAGCCAACTTCAAGAACTTCTTGATAAAAGCTTTATACGCCCTAGTACTTCTCCGTGGGGGCGCTCCCGTACTCTTCGTCAAAAAGGAAGATGGATCGTTTCGCATGTGTATTGACTATCGTGAGCTCAACAAGCTCATAGTTAAGAACCGCTATCCTCTTCCTCGCATTGACGATCTCTTCGATCAATTACAAGGCACAACTTGCTTTTCAAAGATTGATCTCCGTTCTGGTTATCATCAACTTCGGGTTCTAGAAGAATATGTACCTAAAACCGCTTTCCGCACACGATACGGACACTATGAGTTCTTAGTTATGCCTTTTGGTTTGACTAACGCACCCGCCGTATTCATGGACCTTATGAACCGCGTGTGTAAGCCGTTTCTGGATCGTTTTGTCATTGTATTCATCGACGATATCCTAATCTACTCCAAGACGAAAGAAGAGCATGGACGACATTTGCGTCTCATTCTTCTGCTTTTGCAAACCGAACGTCTTTATGCCAAATTCTCCAAGTGTGAATTTTGACTAAAAGAGGTTCAATTCTTAGGTCACACCGTCAATTAACTCGGTATTCATGTTGACCCTGCAAAGATAGAAGCTGTGAAGAATTGGATTGCACCTAAGTTGCCCTCTGAAATCCGTTCGTTTCTTGGCCTAGCTGGGTATTATCGCCGCTTCATCTCGAACTTCTCCAAGATTGTCGTTCCTTTGACTTCGTTGACTCAAAAAGATAATCCTTTTGTTTGGGGTCCTGAACAAGAGGAATCTTTCCAAACGCTCAAGGACATGCTCTGTAATGCTCCTATCCTTACTCTCCCCAATGAGAACGATGACTTTGTCGTGTTCTGCGATGCCTCTAACCTAGGTCTTGGTTGCGTTCTCATGCAACGAGACAAAGTTATCGCTTACCCGTCAAGGCAACTCAAAATACATGAGAAAAACTATACTACTCACGACCTTGAACTTGGTGCAGTTGTTTTTGCATTAAAGATTTGGCGACACTACCTTTATGGTACAAAGTGTACAGACCATAAGAGCCTTCAACATATCTTTGATCAAAAGGAACTCAACATGCGTCAACGTCGTTAGGTAGAATTGTTAAACGACTACGACTACGATATTCGCTACACCCCTGGTAAGGCGAATGTCATGGCCGATGCACTTAGTCGTAAGACTCATGTTAAGAGTGCTCGTTGCTACCAAATCGTGGGAAAACTCAACGAGTTGATTCGACAAGCACAATTTGCTGTCATTAATGAGAGTAACCTCGATAACGAGTTGAATTGTGGAGTTGAAAACCCACTCGAAGCTAAGCTCAATGGTATTCTTTACTACCATAGTCGCATTTGGATTCCCGATCGTCTCAATCTTCGGACCACTTTGATGGATGAAGCCCACAAATCCCGATACTCCGTTCATCCTGGAGCCGATAAGATGTACCATGATTTGCGTGCATCCTATTGGTGGCCTGGGATGAAACGTGATATCGCTCTTTACGTGTCCAAATGCCTTACGTGTTCCAAAGTTAAGGCAGAACATCAACGTCCCTCTGGTTTGCTCGAACAACCAGAAATTCCTATCTGGAAATGGGAGAGCATAGCCATGGATTTCATCATGAAATTACCTCGTACTACCTCGGGTCACGATAGCATTTGGGTTATCATTGATCGTCTGACAAAATTCGCTCACTTCCTTGCCATTCGTGAAGATTACAAAGTCGAGAAATTGGCTCGTATCTACACGGATGAAATCATTAGTCATCACGGTACTCCTCTTGATATTATCTCTGATCGCGATGCTCGTTTCACTTCTCGCCTTTGGCAAACTTTTCAATCCGCCCTTGGCACTCATTTGAACCTTAGCACCGCTTTTCACCCTCAGTCCGATGGTTAAAGCGAGCGTACTATCCAAACTCTAGAGGATATGCTTCGATCATGCGTAATCGATTTTCGCGGCAATTGGGATTCGCACTTACCCTTGGTAGAATTCTCATACAACAACAGCTATCATGCAAGTATTCAAATGGCTCCATTTGAAGCATTGTATGGTCGCAAGTGTCATTCGCCTATTTGTTGGCACGAGATCGGAGACGTACAACTCACCAGTCCTGAACTTATACAAGAGACGACGGACAAGATTCTACAAATACGTGATAATCTCCTTAAAGCTTGAAGCCGACAAAAGAGCTATGCTGATAGAAGACGAAAACCTTTGGAATTCAACATAGGTGATCATGTACTTCTCAAGGTTTCACCTTGGAAAGGTGTTGTTCGTTTCGGTAAGAAAGGCAAGCTCGCTCCTCACTATGTGGGTCCTTTCAAGATTCTTGAAAGGATATGCAAGGTAGCGTATCGACTGGACCTACCTCAATCGCTCAGCAATGTTCACCCTGTGTTTCATGTATTGAATTTGAAGAAGTGTCTAGCCGAAGAAGGACTTCAAGTTCCACTCGAAGATCTTCAAATCAATGATACTTTGCACTTTGTGGAGAAACCAATTGAAATCATGGACCGAGGAACCAAGCAACTTAGGCGCAGTCACATTCCTATCGTCAAGGTTCGATGGGAAGTAAAACGTGGTGCCGAATTTACTTGGGAACTTGAACGTGATTTGAAGACTAAGTATCCGCATCTCTTCATTGCATCTTCCTAAATTTCGGGACGAAATTTCCTAAAGGAGGGGAGACTGTAACGCCTCGCGTTTCCATACTTTCTATTTATTGCAAGCTCGTATTGTATTTCTATTTTTGGAAAGCATTGTATCTTGTAATTGTCTTTCGTTGTAATCGTTGTAAACAGAGACTTGAATCGTAATGAAAACTCGTATTTTATTTATTGCTTATTTCAAACCATTTTATACCAATACTTATGCATACACATGGAACATATTCAATGATACTCGTAATCGTATGACAAATTTGCAAACGTGATGATTATACCACTTCAAGGCTTAAACGTGATATTCATACTCCATCATATTCATTTTATACTTGTGCATACATTCATTACATAATTTCTAACACGAAATAAATCGTAAATCCTTATCGTGTATTCGTAATTTGTACATGCTTCATTCACACGAGACACTTGATTTTTCGATCGCAAAAAAAAACTATAATTATGAAATCTACACTTGTTACCATCTTAGGAACTTTAAAACTTTAAAACCCGCTCTTTTCGCTAATAAAACTCTAACTTATGAGGTTCATACTCCCGAAATAACTTGTCACACGATAATACATGTTATGTATGTAATATATAACATCTATTAACCTAATATATAACATTAAATAACAAAAATATATTAAAAAAATGGCAGCCCTATTATTCAGCTTTAGGCTGAGTTTAGTGGACTTGTTTCAAGTCTAAACTCTCCCAAATCTTGTCCAAAGCCCAACCCACTTAAACCCTAATCCCTTTCCTATATAATAAACACATTCCCCACTCCTTTTTCCACTTTTGCAAGCGTCCAAACACATCAAAAACTCTCCCAAACTCAGCTGAGTTTCAGCCATGTTTTTAGAGTTCAGCCATAAAAAGTGAGTTTTAACTCACTTCCACTTCAATTTTCTTCTTGTTTCTTCTTCTACAACACTTTTATAACCTCTAGGAAGTTTCTCACAAGTTTGCTTGGGTAAACTAAGGTGAAACCTCACCATTTTTTAGGTCCAAAGTGCACCAAAAATTCTGCTCACTTTTTTTAATCTTCATGTTTTGGAAGAAAACTTATGTTTTCTTCATACATTCCTATGTCCTTATGACACTAATCAAGTCTATGATTAAGTGTGCTTAAAAACAAGGGTGTGACATTCAAATTTAGACTATTTATCCTCATAAACTTTCTGTTTTCATAAGAGATTTTAGCTCACAAGTCATGCAAGCTTAAGACTTGTTCATGTGTGTCCACCATGGAAGCTTAGGCTTTCTTAACTTGAGACCACACATCACTTAATTATTTTCATCAAGATCCTAAGCTAGTTTGCTAGACCTAAAGTGTCACAACCCCGCAAAGCCGTTGACGATTGTCCTCGTGTGCTCGCCGGGTTGTGTTATACTTGGCTACTTGATATCTAGATGTCACCTTTACATCCATGTCATTTACATTCTTGTATCTTATTATTTTGTTCTAATACCATCATTGTTACCTTTTGGTAACTTGTGAAGTGGTGAACAATCATATGAGGTCCAAAGTGGATGGTTAATCATCCCACCTCCTACTTGACTTACATGATACTAAGAGGTTCCAAAGTGGATGGTTCATCCTCCCACCTCCTACATGATTATGTAATTATATAGAACTATATTATAAACCTGAAACCGAAACCTTGATAATGACCTTATAATCACCTATTAAGTTATTAAGTTTAACGCTAAAGTATGCAATTCCTTGTCCCGATTCTAATAGGTCCCGAACCTATGAAATCACATCCAACTCGTAAGAGTTACTATAGTGTCAAGAACAAGTGTTACATCTTAGTGTATACTTTTCTATCATATTATACTTTATCAAACTTATTTTTAATCATGCTCGAATACTCCTCATCTCTCGTCTAAACTCTATACTCATACGCCTCGTTTCCTCTTGTAGGATAATTTGGCGTCATCCTCGAACCAACGTATTCACGGATTGTCAAGTGTAGAAAAGAGTAACAAACCGTGAGTACACTCGGTCCACTTTTGTTTATAACACTTTTGGTTATAACATGTTTCCATATACAAAAATCACGAACACTTAAACTTTATGGAAATGCACAAACAATCTTATACACATGAATACTTGAATCTTATACTTTATGCTTGTCTTGGATATTCGTTATGCTATGCTTTAGTCAGTAACTATTTTTAGCCTTCGTTTGACATGCTT
Source organism: Scalesia atractyloides (assembly GCA_947069175.1). Classification (NCBI taxonomy): domain Eukaryota; kingdom Viridiplantae; phylum Streptophyta; class Magnoliopsida; order Asterales; family Asteraceae; genus Scalesia; species Scalesia atractyloides. The sequence continues at coordinate 79,165,279 of CAMTDV010000004.1, read as the reverse complement.
AGCGCTATAGGAATTCACACATCCACCTCCATCGTGTTATTCGTGAGTTCATGTTAAAACATCGTGATTGCGTTAAGGGTTTGATTATTAGTATTGCATGCCTTGATATTGCTCTTGTATAGATTTAGTTGCCATGAGGATTGTTTAAACTTATTTGTATACGTATGCTATGCCTAAACTTGTGTACTCACCTTTGCTTTCGCATTGACATTATTTTAAAATATGTTACAGGTTGAAGGAGATGATGCTATGAAAACATTATAGCAAGGAATAGATACACACAAATTAGACTTAGGTTTAATGTTGATGTATCAATTTTGTTATGACTTTGCAAATGTTATGTTGTTTCTTTGTTTTGTTACATTGATGTATTTGACAATTTTTATGAAATGAAATATGATTTAATTAATTATTGTCACTTATTTATATTGTGAGCAATGAGCAATCTCGTTTTCATCTCATTCCGATTTTTCCACCATCGGTTGGGGTGTGACACCATTTGTGTTCATAAACATTAGTTTGTGCTCATTTGTGTTCGTCAATGTTCATTGCCTAAAATTAACAAACACAAACAAACATGGACAAGTTCATATCCCTAACAAACAAACACGAACATTAAATCTCGTTCGTTCGTGAACGGTTCGCGAACACGTATATTTTTTAACAAATGAACACGAAAAGGTCTTGTTCGTGTTCGCTCGGTTCGTTTGCAGCCCTAAGTGCAATGTGTCTGCCATGTGATTTATTTTATTATATAGTATAGAAGATTAAATTGAAGAAAAATGGTTTGACATAAAGTGATAAGTGCTGAATCTAGAATTAAGAGAGTAGTGGCAATATGGAGATGTTTTGAACTTACTTTGATAGAACAATTTTTTATTACTTTGCAAAGAAACAACTAACGACTCACTTGTACAATAAATAAAACATGAAATAACTTGTATATTAATTTGACTCAAGAACACAAGGTCCGCCCCAGGAGTGAGTGAGCCGCACTCCTGGCAAAAGTCCGTTTTCCCAGGGCCCTAAAAATTTCAACTACTAGTGATATATCCCCGAATTAATGTTTGTAGTTTGACCCTCTTTGCTAGGGTACTTGCACTAAAAAGAAGAGTAGAAACAAATTGTGTGGACAAAATTACCAACCGAAATTGTAGCAATGGTGGTGGCGTTTTCGGTTAGTAGGCTCAAAGAGAAGACATAGAGAGTAGGTGGGTCTGTGGGTGAGTTTAATCTATTTTCTGTGTTAAACTTTTTTAAACTAATATTTACTTACTCTTATTATTAGGTGGTTGCGTTTAGGACTGTTTAAAAAGCTCGTGGCTCGAGACTCGTTCGAAAAAAATTCGCAAAAAACTTGGTTCGAAGTCAGCTCGGTTTTAAATAAGTTGGCTCGGCTCGCCTCGGTTTGTAAACGAGTCGAGCCCGAGCCAAGGCAGGTTCCATTCGTGGCTCGCTCGTTAGGTTGCTCGTTGACTCGCTCGTTTGGCTCGTTTAAATTAAACCCTAAATTATATATGTGTGTAGTGGAGGGTTCAAATGAGAAAAAAATTTTGTAAGAATAAAAAGAATAACTTTTAAATCAATAGAAATTATTCATTTACTTCATTTATGTTGAAAAAAGGGGCATGTATGTAAATCTATAATTGTATTAATTAGCTAATTAATTAAACTTGTAATTAATTTTTTTAATATACTATTTCAAGATAAATTAATTTATGGTGAAGGACAATTTTCGACATGTGAAAGGATAAATTTTAGTACGTGTAGTATAAATTTTGAAATGTGTAGGGTAAATTTACATGTGCGTAAGGTAAATTCCGGTAACTGTAAGACTTATGTACGATAAATTTTGAAAATGTGTAGCATAAAATGTTTTTACTTTATTAATGAGAGATAACATAATTAATTAGAGGAGTTATAAACTATTTAATGTTTTACCATTATGTCCTTTCTTCTTAAATAACTTTTCAAATGAACCTTCCCCTGTGTTTGTGTATTCTAATATATGTAAGAAAAATTGTTTACTTAGTAACATGATTATTTTTTTATCCAAAGATATATATTGCTAAGCTACAGTCTCAATTAGTAATATTGATTTAAAAAATATATATTAAGGTAAGTAACATAGAATTTTTTCTTATTCGTTTTATTTATTGTTTGCCCAAAATTGTTATGCTATTAGCCTAAATAATGTTTTATTTATTATTTTTTAGTTTTATGTATATCACTGTGTGTAAAAATACAAAAAATTAATAGATGAGTCGGCTCGACGAGCCACGAGCTGGCTCGAGCTTTTGATGAGAGCCGAGCCCAACTTTCCAAAGTTTTATTCAAAAACCGAATTATTCAAACATTAATGGAATTAAAGCGTGAGATATCCAAAATAATTATAATAATGAAAATTTTCACACAAGAACTATCGAGGTAACAAAAAATCAATTATAATAAGGGTAACTTTGTAGAATAGTAACCAAGTTTTAAAAGTGTTACAATTAGGTCACTCAAGTTTAAAAAGTGTTCTAATCAGGTTACTCAACCTTCATTTTTTATTAAAATTAAGGGTTTTATCATCCATTTCATAGGTAACCGTGGTGATGCGGATTTTTGTTTATTTATTTCCCTTTCATTTGATGCTAACGTCGAGTGATGACGTGGATTTTAAACTTGTTTTTTTAAATTTTTAATGTAACTAAAGTGTTTTTATTTTTAATAAATTAAATTTCATATTTTAAAATAATCCGACCCTAGCATCTATGCTCAATTTTTCTCTTGACAGATGGAAAAAAGGACATGACTCGATTTGAATGTTATGTTATCTAATTGGTACAAAAACGATACGAGTGACCTAAGTTAGAACACTTTTAAAACTTGATTACTATTCTGTTACATTTTATAATTATGGTTTTAGAAAGCTTCTAAATCCAATATCCCAATAATATAATATAATTAGATGTACACACCCACCACATGAGCTAAAAAAAATCTACTTACATATTATTTTAATTGAATTATATAACTATAATTATAAATTGAAACCTAAGTTCTTAATGTTTTTGTGTATATAGTTGCAAGATATATCTATTTGTATTTAACTTTATATAAGTTTTCAATGTACAAGGCAACCTTTAAGAGATGGATGATTTAAATCATACAAGAGCTTGTGTATAAGAGTATTTAAAGGTAGGTTAAAAAAAGTTTTAACTTTATATAGCATGTTGGTTTACTAATTTAAAATTTATTACTCTCTTTACTATTATCTTCTTTGTAAAATACATATATAGTTATAGCTACACATCTTAACCATGTAAAAAGAGTTTTGAATAGTAGGTTAAAGGGCTGTTTGGTAACTTCTGAATGGTTAAATGCTGAACCAGTAAGAGGTCTGAATTATTAAGAGCTGAACCAGTAAGAGGTCTGAACCATTAAGAGCCAAATGCTTAACCGTTCAAAGGCAAATGTCTGACCAATTCAGATTAGAGGTCTTAACCATTCAGACTCTTATAATACTTAACCATTTCAGAGGCAAATGTCTGAAGTGCTGAACCAGTAAGAGATCTGAACCATTAATAGCCTCATTAAGAGGTAAAAAACAACCCCTAAGTCATAGTTCGGGTGTGAAAACTTTTTTATTGTGATATATGGGTTGAAAAGTTTTGATTTCGCTACTGAGATTGTTGCTATAACGTTATTCATGGTTTAAAAGAAATACTTATTACAAATCATTAGGTTCAATTTTTCGACTCATACTAACACACTTAAATTCTCTAGAGTAAGACTACCAACTAAAATGCAATTCAAGACAATAGTTACCCATGTTGCCCATCCACTAAAAATGAACCTTTTCTTTCTTCTTAGAGTTTAGGACACTTCTCTATGATTAAACCAATATTCTGAGTATGTTATAAATTAGAAATATTTTGTATTGAGAAAGATGTCATTCAGATTCAGATTTTGTTTGTGACCCGTGCTTATAAAGCTTGAATTGAACCATGATTAGTAGGAACTATGTTCATTTTTTATTAAAATATATTATGAAATATATTTTAACGAGACTCTCGTTATTCATAGAAAATATGATAGTACAATCCGGTTACAAAACTATATAAAAATAAATGAAATACAAATACATTGTACCAATCTTGATTCAAGTCGACGTCTTTGGAAAACTTAACTGCACCTTGTTGTTTGAAACTCCGCTACAAGACAAACAAAACATTGTTGACAGTTTTGATTGAGGCACGTGTTCAATACGCTTCCTTTAAAACAGATTTCACGCCTCTACTAAAGAGACGCGTCTGTCTCCAGGGTACAACAGCCGAAGCAGTCTGTACTGCCGAAGATGGCGACGCACCGAGGTTACACTGGTAAATATAGTATTTGAACTTATGGAACAAATAATGATGTGATGGTGGTGAAATCGAATAGAGAAAACATCTCCCTCTAAGTACCCAACACATGGGTCTTCAAGTATTTCTTTTTTCAATAACTCTTCATATATTCATGTAATTTCCTTGTATCTTCTCTTGTATTTTTCTAATATCTTCTTTTTCTCAAATAAGGCACATAGCCACTATTATACAAGATTTGAGGATTAGTGAAAAGTTTCACTTTACACTTAATTTGAGACATAAAGACTCAAATTAAAAGACATTAAAACTCTACTTAAGAGTTTAGTCTTTAATTCACCATATGAAGAGTTTATGAATAATTAATTTCATTAAACTATAATGTACTAAATATCCATTCACCAATATCCATCAACCCCCCACATGAATGGAGATCGTTTAAAACACATAAAATTTCAATTAAACCTCGACAGTTGAGTTTTGCATACGATAGGTAGGTGTTACCCTTTGAACCTTCGCTCATGAAATGCACTTAGCCCACTAGCTTTGAGTAGATCTCGATGTCTTTGAACTCGTCTGCCGTTTGTGTAGACGACAATACACTTCACACAAGACTCTCCCTAGCCGGGTCATCTCCTCATAGTCGTGTCCAATAATGGTCGTGGAACACTTTCCTGGTTCTGCGAGAGCTCTAGGAATTGTGCCCTCAATTCCATTCGAAGGACCACACTTCTCTCTAACATAGGTGATTCTCCTTAGATCATTAAAGAGCATTGGTGTTATCGTGATTTATCCAAATCATTTACCACATATTATGCTTAGCCTCACTCTTTGTCACTGAATATCATAGGAATAGACTAGGCCGTATTTAAACACCCTTTTATACTTTTGGGGTATGTATAACCATATATACTAACTTATGCATATCATTTATGCCCCCAAAAGTGACCACCCTTAGGCATATGAGTTAGTTTTCCTATTGAACTTAGATCTTGGGATCTCCAGTCAACTAAGTTAGGTGTCCTTCACATACCTTTTTAATGGGCTTTAGTCTCATTCCACAAGTTGATCTCTAATAAACCCTCGGTTGTTGGATCCATAACATTAACAAATAACTTTACGTATTTGAGATCAGTTATCATGATGTGTTCTTAACTCGTAAGTTAATTTTGCCTATCGTCAACTTCAAAGACTATAACCTCAGTGGCCATCTGAATCTGGTTATAACATATGTCTTTGTAAGATACCCGTATCATTTAAGGCAACACATCTCCATTATGCACTACGACCTTTGTGTCCTCCACTTAATCGTCTATTTGCAATGTTCGATTGGATTACAAAATCCTTATTGCCAAACTTTTATGATACAAATGCAAGACACCCCCACATTTAATGGTATAGGATCTCATCCAGATGGGTAATGAAAACCATTTCTACATACCCTTATAAGGTTGTTTCTAAATGGATCCTCCCCCACATTTCTTGCCATTTGATCAACATATTTTTGTAACTTCACTTATGACGATATTTATACACATATGATTGAATAAGATCAACCTCATTGTATCAGTGAATTCAACTCATATTGCATTAGCTTACATAAGCTTCCGAGCTGACCAAAGCACCACGTCATTGTCATAAGTTTGTCACAAACTTAGAATAATTCTAATTCAACATCTTGAATAAGCCTAGACAATGAGTTCTCCTCATTAGCTTTTCGAACAAACTCTTCAAAGTTACATGTCTTTTCCTTATAATGAATGAAAATTCTTCCTCAACTTTGTATATCACACAAATTCTTATTGTGTTCATACATATTTTAATGTGTAGAGTTAATTAGTCTCCGTCAAGACCCATAATTAACCAAGTACTAGTCTAGCATGCTTTAGACTACAATACTTTAGCATGTGAACAGAAGATGCATCATTCTGATTCTTCACAGCCCCAAGGATATCATAATATCACTTAGCAACATTCATCCCTTGTTAAAACAAAATAACGAGACTTATTCATAATCCTAAAGCATCAATATTTAGGAAAGTCTCACAAATTATTGTATATAGCACATAGCTAAAATTTATCATTCAATTAAGGAACATAACTTGTTTACCTTTGATCTCCAACGTTTTACCATTGGCTCATAAGGACTTAAACTTAATCCAAGTCACTTGGCGAACACATTCATCACGTACAAGATGAATGCTCATCGTCTACAATCACTATTATGTGTGAGATGAGTCAACTAGATCGACACTCAACAACATGGCATTCATAATATGCCATAAGTGATTTGTACACCTCTATTGTTATTCATTAGGAGATATGTATATTTAGGATTCTCTCCTAAACGAATATAAAATCTCCATATAGTTCTAACAATAATCAAGTGGTAGACGCATCTACGTATAGATCACTCGGAACAAATCTCGTAAGATTTATCAAAGGTATACAACAACATATAGTACTTTTTCTTTCATATGTTAGAATTCACACTTGTGAATTTTCCAATGACTTCTAACAAAGTACTTCAACATGATTCTCGTTTGTGTATTTCATCTCAATACACTCACCACTCACTCGTGATGTGGTTACACATTTGATGTCTCGTCTTTGACTTTTAGTCAATGCAACAACTCTCAAGTTGTTCATGTCCAAATATTTTCATGTACTATCCGTTTTGACGTTATAATTATTTTCCACAAAATAATTTATAAGTCACAAAACATTAGTGATTTATTTCTTTGTAAAAAATTGCATGTGTTATCCGAAGATATTGAACACAAAACAATAATTACACTAGAAACTAAATCATAAGTTCCAAACACTTTTGAAATTTAAACGGAAACATAGATGATATGGAGACATCAAATATAAAGTGCATATATAACACTTTATAATCTGACCGAAATCTTCTCAACGGTATCGTCCCATGGCATGTATTGAGGTACTCCCTCAATAAGACACCATGCAATTAGTACAAGTTCCTCATTTTATCTTGAAACTTTAAACTTAGACAATTCTTGCTCAAAACAACACCAAGTTGTTATAAAGACTACATTTAAGTAGTAAACTTGAACAATTAAATTTGTTCACAACAACATCAAGTTGTTTTCCTCCAAATAATATCCACGAGAACGAACGTTTACATAAAACGTTTTCCAATGATAAGTTTACAAAATAAATCATTTCTCATTATTTTTTATGCACACATAGGCAATTAAATGCTTATATAAAATATTTCCATTCATTATGGCTTATACAATGTAGAATCTCTAACATTGTATTTGTGATACACGTTTTCTAACACATGTGTTAGAAAATTTAAGTCATTTTATATATATATATAAAACATGACCATTTAGATTTAGAAATCACAAATTAAAGTTGGTGATATATCCCACACAACTACACCATCACTTTATGGTGATTTAATTCTTGTATTCTTACTCTTGTAGTATTTCAATCTCATCAAGTTAGGCACATAGCATACTTTTAATACAGAGACATGGGGTGGAGAAAAGTCTCACTCAATTAGAGATTTTATTAGAGACATAAACTCTAATAAAAACTAATAAATTGACATAAAACTCTACTTAAGAGTTTATCTTCCATACTCAATTAGAGATTTTATTAGAGACATAAACTCCAATAAAAACTAATAAATTGACATAAAACTCTACTTAAGAGTTTAACTTCCATACTCAATTAGAGATTTTATTAGAGACATAAACTCTAATAAAAAGTAAAACTAATAAATTGACATAAAACTCTACTTAAGAGTTTAACTTCCATATGAAAAGTCTAGTAAATGATTTTAATGTCATGAAAGTCATAGAACAACACCATCACTTCATGGTGATTTAATTCTTGAAGCCAATCAACTTCAATGTATGACATTCTATTTCTAAACCATACAAAGCATAACATGAGTGTTTATAGTCATTGAAACCAATGCTACAACAAATTACTTATATAAAATGTTAACATGAAAGAAATTCTAACGTGCACGTTATAAATATTAACATTTCCACAAAGTGTTAATTCGACTTGTTATAAACACATATATGGTTCAAATAAATAAGTCATTTCCAATACACACGCTAGTAAAAAAAACAATTAAAAATTGCTTCCAAACTAACGCTTTCCATGAACGTTTCTAACACACATGTTAGAAGACAAATGATTACAAAAATCATTTTACGTCTTACTTGTTCATATCAATCCATGGATGGATGAAGAGTCTGCTTTTAATAGAGACTTAAATAGAGACATAAAACTCTAATCAATTAACATAAATCTCTATTGTAAAGACAAAAAATTCTACTCAAGAGAATTTAGCGTTTACAAAAACGTATGGTTTACACCCATAATTCCGGTCTAACACACAAGTTAGAGAAATTTAACTTTTACAAAAAACGTATGGTTTACACAATAAACCCATTCTAACACACATGTTAGAAAAAATTAACGATTGACTAACACACAAGTTAGAGAAATTTAACGTTTAAAAAAAACGTATGGTTTACACAATAAACCCATTCTAACACAAATGTTAGAAAAAATTAATGATTCCAAAATCGTTTCAAAACCATACGATTGAACCAAAGCTATTTGTTTTGTACCACGGTATAGGATTTAAGATTGTATCACAATCTTAATAAATCCAAACACACCAAGTTGTACCATATACATATTTCCCAACAATAATATTTATAAGATCATAATCTCTAAAATATTTTTTTTATAATAAATCCTTTATTGAACCAAAAATCCTTATAAAGTTTTAAGATTCTAGCAACAATCTCACGAAATCTATTTTAAGTTTGTAGGAACTAGGTTCATTTTTTTATTAAAATATATTATGAAATATATAATAACGAGACTGTAACATCCGTAAAAAAAAACGGGTTTCCAAAACCCGCCTTGTTTATTAACCGGATAGTCAGTCATAATTTTTCGTCGCGTATATATTGTTTATTTTAATTTTAAACGATACATAATTAATAAACATTGTTAGAATTTTAAACCATAATTAATAAATAATAAAAACAAGAGAATAAAAAAATAACTGAGGCTGCCGGGTTTCAAACCCGGGTCAGCCGGTTCCAACAATCAAACACTTCACCGCTCCGCCACTTGACTTCTTTGTTAAAATACTGAAACAGATGATATTTAAACTAAGACTCGAAATCAAAATCCGGACTTCAGCACGGCAGAACTCGCAATCCCCAGAAAATCCGGCAATCCGCGAGTTCAGCCATTATTCCTTTTGACTATAACGCTATAACCGTCGACGACATCGGTTATAACCGATGTCTAGCCCCAATTTCAGTCATAACCGCCGAGTTAACCGAAATCAAATCTCACCATAGCAGCCTATAAATACAGGGCTTAATTCCTCAATCCAACTCGTTCAATCTCTCAAACTCTCTCTTAAACTCTCGCTAAAACACTCTGAAGCAGTCGCCGCAAGTCGACGGAATTTATCTGTGTTCGCCGGAATTCTCAGATACTTGCCAGAAAACCGAAGAATCTATCCCACTGTTGCCTTACCTTATAAATAGGACATCTAGAGCTCGGACCGAAATCACCCACACTCACCTTAAACTCCCTGTAGATTCTCTGTCGCAAGAAATACATCGCCGGAATTTGGTGCACTCGCCGGAGATTTTCACCGGAAAACCGGGATTTTACTTCTAGTTGGTATATTCCTTTAACTTCTCTATCTATCATTCTGTATGTTACGAATCCTTGAACAATCACCCAGAATCGTCTAAAAATCGATGTCAGGCGGGTTATGTACTGGGCTTCGGGTTAATGAAGAAGATGAACTGAAAGCAGTAGTTAAATGTAATTGAAATCGGAAATTATACCGGGTTAGACACACAGTCCAGTGGTGGACTGTGTGCATATTTAAATCAAGGTCGCGGGTTCGAGACCTGTCATGTGCACCGGTTCGACATAATTAAATTCTTTTTAAAATAAATGATTTCTGTATAATCTAAATAGCATATAAGTATAATTAAAAGCAGAAATATTTCGGGTTAGACACGTAGCTCAGTTTGTAGAGCTGCGTGCATGCGTACGGGAGGTCACGAGTTCGAACCTCACTCAGCGCATATAATAAACACGGTCCGACCGGTCAACGGCCCGGTCAACGGTCAACGCTCGGTCAACGGTCAAAAAGTCAAAATTTTTATTTTATTTTATTTATTTATTTTATTTAAAAATCAATTAAAAATACTTAAAAATAATATTTTTAAAGTTAGAAAATGACCTTAAACTCACAAAAATAAATCTAAAAATCCTATTAAAATTGTTAATAAAATCCACTTATTTACCGAACCATTATGTTATTATTTAGGTTAGTTTCTCTCGTGGTTAAATCCAAATTCGTGTGCATTATCATCAATCCAAGAAACGCAACCACTGTGAGTGAATTCTTACAAATTCCCCTTTTTATTCATGTTTTGGGGTGTATCATGTGTCGCTTAAATTAATTCGCTTATTCAAACTCGTGCTATACCATTATATGATCTAAACTTAGAATGTAAATATTGTTTGTTGTGATGTGTTACATATTGTCAAGTTGTGTGCAAATTATTCATTAGGCCCATCAGTTCCTCGTGGGAGACGAGTTGAACAACGCGTGCCTCAAAAACATTCATTAGGCCCATCAGTTCGTTGAACAACGCGTGCCTAAAAAATCATTCATTAGGCCCATCAGTTCCTCGTGGGAGACGAGTTGAACAACGCGTGCCTCAAAAACAATCATTTGGTGTATGTGTGTGCAATATTTAATATTATGTGTTTTGTGAATAAATTTACATCTACATTTACTCATATGTGGTTATGCACTTTATTTTATAATTGATTCAATAAACACGTTTAAATGTTTTCATAGGATTCACTCGCCAACTTTTTGTTGACCCAAAAACCTATTTTTACACATGATACAGGTGGACAGGATGAAGCAAGAAACATGTAGGAAATTGCCTTAGAAGAAAAATAATGAAGTCTTGAAAGATGTATAGAACATGTTGTACTTGTATGATTTGATTGTATGATCTCCTTTTAAAAGAAATAATAAATATGAAACTTTATAATAAATGTCATGAGCTTTGATGAAAACCCAATCATGCCCCGACTACCATTTCCGCTGCGGGTCGGGGTGTGACAGATTGGTATCAGAGCTTTTGACTATAGGGATATAGGATAGGTTATTAGACCCTTAGAGCCTATACTATAGTTGATTAGATTTTAATTGTTTAGGTGGTTACATGCAAACTCATGATGTTTATTTGTTTCGTATTTATTACACACACAAATTCATGCAAACACTTCCACTATCATTTTGTGTGATACTTAATGAGTTATACTTATAGTCAAACATAACATGCTTACATGTACATTCATCACACATATTTCAATGTTCACGTATTCAAATCATCCTCATATTTCCTTTGTTCAATATTATGTCGCATTTTTTCGTTTTTCAAACTCATCAAAGTGAGTTCTGCGACGGGCATGTAGTAACTGTAAGGGTACAAGTACCGGTAGTCGGAACGTCCTGTCTAGGTTGGCATTCGTATAAATCCAATATAACGGACCAGTTTGCCTACCTGGGGACTAACGATGAGAGTACGAAGGACCTATTAGGCCAAAGCATGCCACACCAAACGTCGTTCGAACTAACCCCACTTTGAAGTGTCACCGTGTCCACACCTGGATGCACTCCGAACTTCATACGTTACATACATATTTCTCGATTTTCTCCAGGTTTTAGTGTACGTAACCAGGCTAACACATGCGAACCATATGAAAAACCCGGTAATCATGGGGCCCACATGATTACGAAGGTGAAGTATGGCGGCATGCAAGGCCCAATTTCGAGCAAAGCCCAAGACATCCTATGGATGTAGTAAATTTATTATTCTTCATTTATTTATGAATGTTCATTCCTAAATACGACACATGACGCCTAAAACGTCAAACTCATACTCTCGATACGTATTCCTTGTAGATGTCTTCTAGTCTTCCTCGTAGAAAAATGAAATCAGGAAAAGCCCGCGAGCGCATGGCTGCCCAAATCGCTCAACAAATGGCGGCCGCAATACCCAACATCGTAGTTCAAGTTCAACAAGCCCTTACCGCTAATCCCGTCAACCCAATCCACCAAGAAGATCAAAACATTGTCAATCCTCCCCCAAAAGCCGCTAAATGCACCTACAAGCATTTCAAATCATGCGATCCTCCAAAATACGAAGGGACTGAAGGTGTCACCGCTCTCCTCCATTGGTTTGAGGAAATGGAAAACACTTTTCTAAATTGCGATTGCCCCGATGATCGCAAGGTACGATATGCTACCGGTCGTTTGTTTGGAGTAGCACTTACATGGTGGAATACAGAGAAGGCCAAGCGAGGTGTTGAAGATGCTATGACTTTGACTTGGGAAGAGTTGAAGGAAATCATGACAAGACGGTTTTGTCCAAGAAGCGAAATCAAGAAATTGGAAGATGAGTTCTATTCTTTGAAACAAAAGGAGGGCGACCACACCACATACAACAAGAGATTCCTTGAGTTAAATCAAATGGTCCCCCACTTGTTCACTCCCCTCTACCGTTTGATCGAGCACTACATTCGAGGTCTTCCTTCAAAAATTCAAGACTCTGTAATAAGTACCACACCTGCAACTTTGGAAGCAACAATGGAGTTAGCTACAGAGCTCACCGAAAACCGCATACGTAATAAAGACTTCACGGAGGAGAAGAAGAAGGATAAAACATCAACCGAAACCTCAAACTCTACCCGAACCGAATCCTCTTCACAACCCATTTCTAAGAGAAAACGAGATGGGCAAATTTTCGCTGTCACCCAACACAATCAACCAACTTCACAAGCCATACCCCTCAAAGCTATCCCAATCACTCAAGTAGCACCCAACTCAACTTACCCAAATAAGAAACCTTACTTTGGATCTCACCCTCAATGCAACACCTGTTTTTATCACCATCCATCTACCTTACCTTGTCGACTATGTGCAAATTGTGGACGCTATGGTCATTTGAGCAAGGTTTGCCGTACCTCTCAAAACCAAACCTCACCCCCTACTCAAAACATGATCCAAACATATCAACAACCCCAATACCCCATGTTTCCATATGTTCGAGCTTGTTTTAATTGCGGCGACCCTACCCACTTTAGAAACACGTGCCCTCGATTGGTTAACATCATAAACGCCCAAGCTCAAGCAAACCCAGTTAACCAAGCAAATCAAGAAAACCTAACCACTAGGCCACCAGCAAGAGGAAGAGCTTACAACATCAACGCCAATCCTGTTGAAGATATTAACGGCCCAAATGAACCACCCAAATAGTTTTCTTCACCAAAAATCAAGATTCAACTCCAGCCGCTTAGTTTTTATGTTTTCTTTATGTTATCTCAATCTTCACGTATCTCAATTATAAATTGGAAATTTATCCAAGAATCTTAATACGAATTACTATTTCAGTTTTGTTTTATACTCATTGATTTAACATTCATATCATCATACATCTCCACGTATCTCAATCTCATCATTTAAAGAAGTTGGGTTGTGTCTCACTTTTACCTAGACTAACCCCTTCATCATAATAAACGAGAGAGGTACTATCATCATTCAATCATGTATACCTTCAGATTTGAGACTCAAGTTTTGGTTGTTGTGCTTATTTATGTTTTAGAGTCACATAGAACTAATCATAATTTACTGATAAAGCCAATGAAAATTTGACAAGAATATGGTGGATACGCCGATGGTACTTCCTATATATAAGTATTCTTGCCAAAGGATCAGAGGCATTGTCAGGTGGTTATGAGAAGTTCCATGTAGGATTTAGTAATGTCATGGTTGAAGTTTGTTTTATACTCACTGATTTAACATTCATATCATCATACATCTCAACGTATTTCAATCTCATCATTCAAAGAAGTTGGGTTGTGTCTCACTTCTACATAGACTAACCTCTTCATCATAACAAACGAGAGAGGTACTGTCATCATTCAAACATGTATACTTTCAAAATTAAGACTCAAGCTTTGGTTGTTGTGTTTGTTTGTGTTGTAGAGTCACATAGAACTAATCATAACTTACTGATAAAGCCAATGAAAATTTGACAAGAATATGGTGGATACGTCGCTGGTACTTCCTATATATAAGTATTCTTGCCAAAGGATCAGAGGCATTGTCAGGCGGTTATGAGAGGTTCCATGTAGGTTTTAGTGGTAGAAGTTTTATTATATGATATAACCTTATCTTTCCAAACGCATCAAATCTCTCAAAAACTCATATGCATAAAATCATACTTAGTCAATCAACTCTGTTTATCCATGTTCCGTATTCTTACACTTTGGGCATAAAAAAGCGATTCCTGTAGCCAGGTATTCAACCCTTACTAGGAACGTTACCGCCTCAAATAAAATTTAAACTCTTACCCCCTTCTAAGTATGTAATTGTCAAAACCACCCTCCTTTCGAGTCAAACATACCACTACTTAAATTTCGGGACGAAATTTCTAAAAGTAGGGGATACTGTAACATCCGTAAAAAAAAGGTTTCCAAAACCCGCCTCGTTTATTAACCGGATAGTCAGTCATAATTTTTCGTCGCGTATATATTGTTTATTTTAATTTTAAACGATACATAATTAATAAACATTGTTAGAATTTTAAACCATAATTAATAAATAATAAAAACAAGAGAATAAAAAAATAACTGAGGCTGCCAGGTTTCAAACCCGGTCAGCCGGTTCCAACAATCAAACACTTCACCGCTCCGCCACTTGACTTCTTTGTTAAAATACTGAAACAGATGATATTTAAACTAAGACTCGAAATCAAAATCCAGACTTCAGCGCGGCAGAACTCGCAATCCCCGGAAAATCCGGCAATCCGCGAGTTCAGCCATTATTCCTTTTGACTATAACGCTATAACCGTCGACGACATCGGTTATAACCGATGTCTAGCCCCAATTTCAGTCATAACCGCCGAGTTAACCGAAATCAAATCTCACAATAGCAGCCTATAAATACAGGGCTAAATTCCTCAATCCAACTCGTTCAATCTCTCAAACTCTCTCTTAAACTCTCGCTAAAACACTCTGAAGCAGTCGCCACAAGTCGCCGGAATTTATCTGTGTTCGCCGGAATTCTCAGATACTTGCCGGAAAACCAAAGAATCTAACCCACTGTTGCCTTACCTTATAAATAGGACATCTAGAGCTCGGACCGAAATCACCCACACTCACCTTAAACTCCCTGTAGAGTCTCTGTCGCAAGAAATACATCGCCGGAATTTGGTGCACTCGCCGGAGATTTTCACCGGAAAACCGGGATTTTACTTCTAGTTGGTATATTCCTTTAACTTCTCTATCTATCATTCTGTATGTTACGAATCCTTGAACAACCACCCAGAATCGTCTAAAAATCGATGTCAGGCGGGTTATGTACTGGGCTTCGGGTTATTGAAGAAGATGAACTGAAAGCAGTAGTTAAATGTAATTGAAATCGGAAATTATACCGGGTTAGACACACAGTCCAGTGGTGGACTGTGTGCATATTTAAATCAAGGTCGCGGGTTCGAGACCTGTCATGTGCACCGGTTCGACATAATTAAATTCTTTTTAAAATAAATGATTTCTGTATAATCTAAATAGCATATAAGTATAATTAAAAGCAGAAATATTTCGGGTTAGACACGTAGCTCAGTTTGTAGAGCTGCGTGCATGCGTACGGGAGGTCACGAGTTCGAACCTCACTCAGCGCATATAATAAACACGGTCCGACCGGTCAACGGCCCGGTCAACGGTCAACGCTCGGTCAACGGTCAAAAAGTCAAAATTTTTATTTTATTTATTTATTTATTTTATTTAAAAATCAATTAAAAATACTTAAAAATAATATTTTTAAAGTTAGAAAATGACCTTAAACTCACAAAAATAAATCTAAAAATCCTATTAAAATTGTTAATAAAATCCACTTATTTACCGAACCATTATGTTATTATTTAGGTTAGTTTCTCTCGTGGTTAAATCCAAATTCGTGTGCATTATCATCAATCCAAGAAACGCAACCACTGTGAGTGAATTCTTACAAATTCCCCTTTTTATTCATGTTTTGGGGTGTATCATGTGTCGCTTAAATTAATTCGCTTATTCAAACTCGTGCTATACCATTATATGATCTAAACTTAGAATGTAAATATTGTTTGTTGTGATGTGTTACATATTGTCAAGTTGTGTGCAAATTATTCATTAGGCCCATCAGTTCCTCGTGGGAGACGAGTTGAACAACGCGTGCCTCAAAAACATTCATTAGGCCCATCAGTTCGTTGAACAACGCGTGCCTAAAAAATCATTCATTAGGCCCATCAGTTCCTCGTGGGAGACGAGTTGAACAACGCGTGCCTCAAAAACAATCATTTGGTGTATGTGTGTGCAATATTTAATATTATGTGTTTTGTGAATAAATTTACATCTACATTTACTCATATGTGGTTATGCACTTTATTTTATAATTGATTCAATAAACACGTTTAAATGTTTTCATAGGATTCACTCGCCAACTTTTTGTTGACCCAAAAACCTATTTTTACACATGATACAGGTGGACAGGATGAAGCAAGAAACATGTAGGAAATTGCCTTAGAAGAAAAATAATGAAGTCTTGAAAGATGTATAGAACATGTTGTACTTGTATGATTTGATTGTATGATCTCCTTTTAAAAGAAATAATAAATATGAAACTTTATAATAAATGTCATGAGCTTTGATGAAAACCCAATCATGCCCCGACTACCATTTCCGCTGCGGGTCGGGGTGTGACAGATTGGTATCAGAGCTTTTGACTATAGGGATATAGGATAGGTTATTAGACCCTTAGAGCCTATACTATAGTTGATTAGATTTTAATTGTTTAGGTGGTTACATGCAAACTCATGATGTTTATTTGTTTCGTATTTATTACACACACAAATTCATGCAAACACTTCCACTATCATTTTGTGTGATACTTAATGAGTTATACTTATAGTCAAACATAACATGCTTACATGTACATTCATCACACATATTTCAATGTTCACGTATTCAAATCATCCTCATATTTCCTTTGTTCAATATTATGTCGCATTTTTTCGTTTTTCAAACTCATCAAAGTGAGTTCTGCGACGGGCATGTAGTAACTGTAAGGGTACAAGTACCGGTAGTCGGAACGTCCTGTCTAGGTTGGCATTCGTATAAATCCAATATAACGGACCAGTTTGCCTACCTGGGGACTAACGATGAGAGTACGAAGGACCTATTAGGCCAAAGCATGCCACACCAAACGTCGTTCGAACTAACCCCACTTTGAAGTGTCACCGTGTCCACACCTGGATGCACTCCGAACTTCATACGTTACATACATATTTCTCGATTTTCTCCAGGTTTTAGTGTACGTAACCAGGCTAACACATGCGAACCATATGAAAAACCCGGTAATCATGGGGCCCACATGATTACGAAGGTGAAGTATGGCGGCATGCAAGGCCCAATTTCGAGCAAAGCCCAAGACATCCTATGGATGTAGTAAATTTATTATTCTTCATTTATTTTATGAATGTTCATTCCTAAATACGACACATGACGCCTAAAACGTCAAACTCATACTCTCGATACGTATTCCTTGTAGATGTCTTCTAGTCTTCCTCGTAGAAAAATGAAATCAGGAAAAGCCCGCGAGCGCATGGCTGCCCAAATCGCTCAACAAATGGCGGCCGCAATACCCAACATCGTAGTTCAAGTTCAACAAGCCCTTACCGCTAATCCCGTCAACCCAATCCACCAAGAAGATCAAAACATTGTCAATCCTCCCCCAAAAGCCGCTAAATGCACCTACAAGCATTTCAAATCATGCGATCCTCCAAAATACGAAGGGACTGAAGGTGTCACCGCTCTCCTCCATTGGTTTGAGGAAATGGAAAACACTTTTCTAAATTGCGATTGCCCCGATGATCGCAAGGTACGATATGCTACCGGTCGTTTGTTTGGAGTAGCACTTACATGGTGGAATACAGAGAAGGCCAAGCGAGGTGTTGAAGATGCTATGACTTTGACTTGGGAAGAGTTGAAGGAAATCATGACAAGACGGTTTTGTCCAAGAAGCGAAATCAAGAAATTGGAAGATGAGTTCTATTCTTTGAAACAAAAGGAGGGCGACCACACCACATACAACAAGAGATTCCTTGAGTTAAATCAAATGGTCCCCCACTTGTTCACTCCCCTCTACCGTTTGATCGAGCACTACATTCGAGGTCTTCCTTCAAAAATTCAAGACTCTGTAATAAGTACCACACCTGCAACTTTGGAAGCAACAATGGAGTTAGCTACAGAGCTCACCGAAAACCGCATACGTAATAAAGACTTCACGGAGGAGAAGAAGAAGGATAAAACATCAACCGAAACCTCAAACTCTACCCGAACCGAATCCTCTTCACAACCCATTTCTAAGAGAAAACGAGATGGGCAAATTTTCGCTGTCACCCAACACAATCAACCAACTTCACAAGCCATACCCCTCAAAGCTATCCCAATCACTCAAGTAGCACCCAACTCAACTTACCCAAATAAGAAACCTTACTTTGGATCTCACCCTCAATGCAACACCTGTTTTTATCACCATCCATCTACCTTACCTTGTCGACTATGTGCAAATTGTGGACGCTATGGTCATTTGAGCAAGGTTTGCCGTACCTCTCAAAACCAAACCTCACCCCCTACTCAAAACATGATCCAAACATATCAACAACCCCAATACCCCATGTTTCCATATGTTCGAGCTTGTTTTAATTGCGGCGACCCTACCCACTTTAGAAACACGTGCCCTCGATTGGTTAACATCATAAACGCCCAAGCTCAAGCAAACCCAGTTAACCAAGCAAATCAAGAAAACCTAACCACTAGGCCACCAGCAAGAGGAAGAGCTTACAACATCAACGCCAATCCTGTTGAAGATATTAACGGCCCAAATGAACCACCCAAATAGTTTTCTTCACCAAAAATCAAGATTCAACTCCAGCCGCTTAGTTTTTATGTTTTCTTTATGTTATCTCAATCTTCACGTATCTCAATTATAAATTGGAAATTTATCCAAGAATCTTAATACGAATTACTATTTCAGTTTTGTTTTATACTCATTGATTTAACATTCATATCATCATACATCTCCACGTATCTCAATCTCATCATTTAAAGAAGTTGGGTTGTGTCTCACTTTTACCTAGACTAACCCCTTCATCATAATAAACGAGAGAGGTACTATCATCATTCAATCATGTATACCTTCAGATTTGAGACTCAAGTTTTGGTTGTTGTGCTTATTTATGTTTTAGAGTCACATAGAACTAATCATAATTTACTGATAAAGCCAATGAAAATTTGACAAGAATATGGTGGATACGCCGATGGTACTTCCTATATATAAGTATTCTTGCCAAAGGATCAGAGGCATTGTCAGGTGGTTATGAGAAGTTCCATGTAGGATTTAGTAATGTCATGGTTGAAGTTTGTTTTATACTCACTGATTTAACATTCATATCATCATACATCTCAACGTATTTCAATCTCATCATTCAAAGAAGTTGGGTTGTGTCTCACTTCTACATAGACTAACCTCTTCATCATAACAAACGAGAGAGGTACTGTCATCATTCAAACATGTATACTTTCAAAATTAAGACTCAAGCTTTGGTTGTTGTGTTTGTTTGTGTTGTAGAGTCACATAGAACTAATCATAACTTACTGATAAAGCCAATGAAAATTTGACAAGAATATGGTGGATACGTCGCTGGTACTTCCTATATATAAGTATTCTTGCCAAAGGATCAGAGGCATTGTCAGGCGGTTATGAGAGGTTCCATGTAGGTTTTAGTGGTAGAAGTTTTATTATATGATATAACCTTATCTTTCCAAACGCATCAAATCTCTCAAAAACTCATATGCATAAAATCATACTTAGTCAATCAACTCTGTTTATCCATGTTCCGTATTCTTACACTTTGGGCATAAAAAAGCGATTCCTGTAGCCAGGTATTCAACCCTTACTAGGAACGTTACCGCCTCAAATAAAATTTAAACTCTTACCCCCTTCTAAGTATGTAATTGTCAAAACCACCCTCCTTTCGAGTCAAACATACCACTACTTAAATTTCGGGACGAAATTTCTAAAAGTAGGGGATACTGTAACATCCGTAAAAAAAAGGGTTTCCAAAACCCGCCTCGTTTATTAACCGGATAGTCAGTCATAATTTTTCGTCGCGTATATATTGTTTATTTTAATTTTAAACGATACATAATTAATAAACATTGTTAGAATTTTAAACCATAATTAATAAATAATAAAAACAAGAGAATAAAAAAATAACTGAGGCTGCCAGGTTTCAAACCCGGGTCAGCCGGTTCCAACAATCAAACACTTCACCGCTCCGCCACTTGACTTCTTTGTTAAAATACTGAAACAGATGATATTTAAACTAAGACTCGAAATCAAAATCCAGACTTCAGCGCGGCAGAACTCGCAATCCCCGGAAAATCCGGCAATCCGCGAGTTCAGCCATTATTCCTTTTGACTATAACGCTATAACCGTCGACGACATCGGTTATAACCGATGTCTAGCCCCAATTTCAGTCATAACCGCCGAGTTAACCGAAATCAAATCTCACAATAGCAGCCTATAAATACAGGGCTAAATTCCTCAATCCAACTCGTTCAATCTCTCAAACTCTCTCTTAAACTCTCGCTAAAACACTCTGAAGCAGTCGCCACAAGTCGCCGGAATTTATCTGTGTTCGCCGGAATTCTCAGATACTTGCCGGAAAACCAAAGAATCTAACCCACTGTTGCCTTACCTTATAAATAGGACATCTAGAGCTCGGACCGAAATCACCCACACTCACCTTAAACTCCCTGTAGAGTCTCTGTCGCAAGAAATACATCGCCGGAATTTGGTGCACTCGCCGGAGATTTTCACCGGAAAACCGGGATTTTACTTCTAGTTGGTATATTCCTTTAACTTCTCTATCTATCATTCTGTATGTTACGAATCCTTGAACAACCACCCAGAATCGTCTAAAAATCGATGTCAGGCGGGTTATGTACTGGGCTTCGGGTTATTGAAGAAGATGAACTGAAAGCAGTAGTTAAATGTAATTGAAATCGGAAATTATACCGGGTTAGACACACAGTCCAGTGGTGGACTGTGTGCATATTTAAATCAAGGTCGCGGGTTCGAGACCTGTCATGTGCACCGGTTCGACATAATTAAAATTCTTTTTAAAATAAATGATTTCTGTATAATCTAAATAGCATATAAGTATAATTAAAAGCAGAAAATATTCGGGTTAGACACGTAGCTCAGTTTGTAGAGCTGCGTGCATGCGTACGGGAGGTCACGAGTTCGAACCTCACTCAGCGCATATAATAAACACGGTCCGACCGGTCAACGGCCCGGTCAACGGTCAACGCTCGATCAACGGTCAAAAAGTCAAAATTTTTATTTTCTTTTATTTATTTATTTTATTTAAAAATCAATTAAAAATACTTAAAAATAATATTTTTAAAGTTAGAAAATGACCTTAAACTCACAAAAATAAATCTAAAAATCCTATTAAAATTGTTAATAAAACCCACTTATTTACCGAACCATTATGTTATTATTTAGGTTAGTTTCTCTCGTGGTTAAATCCAAATTCGTGCGCATTCATCATCAATCCAAGAAACGCAACCACTGTGAGTGAATTCTTACAAATTCCCCTTTTTATTCATGTTTTGGGGTGTATCATGTGTCGCTTAAATTAATTCGCTTATTCAAACTCGTGCTATACCATTATATGATCTAAACTTAGAATGTAAATATTGTTTGTTGTGATGTGTTACATATTGTCAAGTTGTGTGCAAATTATTCATTAGGCCCATCAGTTCCTCGTGGGAGACGAGTTGAACAACGCGTGCCTCAAAAACATTCATTAGGCCCATCAGTTCGTTTGAACAACGCGTGCCTCAAAAATCATTCATTAGGCCCATCAGTTCCTCGTGGGAGACGAGTTGAACAACGCGTGCCTCAAAAACAATCATTTGGTGTATGTGTGTGCAATATTTAATATTATGTGTTTTGTGAATAAATTTACATCTACATTTACTCATATGTGGTTATGCACTTTATTTTATAATTGATTCAATAAACACGTTTAAATGTTTTCATAGGATTCACTCGCCAACTTTTTGTTGACCCAAAAACCTATTTTTACACATGATACAGGTGGACAGGATGAAGCAAGAAACATGTAGGAAATTGCCTTAGAAGAAAATAATGAAGTCTTGAAAGATGTATAGAACATGTTGTACTTGTATGATTTGATTGTATGATCTCCTTTTAAAAGAAATAATAAATATGAAACTTTATAATAAATGTCATGAGCTTTGATGAAAACCCAATCATGCCCCGACTACCATTTCCGCTGCGGGTCGGGGTGTGAAAGAGACTCTCGTTATTCATAGGAAATATGATAGTACAATCTGGTTACAAAACTATATAAAATAAATGAAATACAAATACATTGTACCAATCTTGATTCAAGTCGACGTCTTTGGAAAACTTAACCGCACCTTGTTGTTTGAAACTCTGCTACAAGACAAACAAAACATTGTTGACAGTTTTGATTGAGGCACGTGTTCAACACGTTCCTCTTAAAACAGATTTCACGCCTCTACTAAAGACGACGCGTCTGTCTCACAGGGTACAACAGCCGAAGTAGTCTGTACTGCCGAAGATGACCACGCGCCCGAGGTTACACTGGGTAATTATAGTGTTTGAACTTATGGAACAAATGATGTGATGGTGGTGAAATCGAATAGAGAAAACATCTCTCTCTAAGTACCCAACACATGGGTCTTCAAGTATTTCTTCTTTTATATTCATGTAATTTCCTTGTATCTTCGCTTGTGTTTTTCTAATATATTCTTTTTCTCAAATAAGGCACATAGCCACTATTATACAAGATTTGAGGATTAGTGAAAAGTTTCACTTAATTACACACTTAATTAGATACTTTTTTGAGACATAAAGACTCAAATTAAAAGACATTAAAACTCTACTTAAGAGTTTAATCTTTAATTCACCATATGAAGAGTTTATGAATAATTATAATTTTATTAAACTACAATTTATTAAATATCTATTCACCCATATCCAAGAGATTATAAAAGCTTGAATTATCTTTTAAAAATCTTTACATGATAGAAAAAGGTGATTTTTTTATTTTTAAATTGTTTTGAACGAGATTATTTTGGTGTACTTGCCATTTCGTTTTATTTCCAAAGCTAAGAGTAAACTTTAGTTTTACTTTTTTGTGGTTTGGTCGTTTTAAAGATTTTGTCTCAATCTTTTAAATTAACAATTTTACTCCCTATCTATTTAACTTATCCGCTTTTAACTCTATCTAAATGTTTGTTAAAGGTAAGGGTATTATGGTAATTATATATATATGTATTTAAATTAATTTCTAAAATCCATTTATTAGTATATCTTTATTTATGTATATGATAAAAAAGCCAATTTCACTCTCTCACTTTGTCTTTCTTTCTCTATCTGCAACCGGTCACCATCACCCCACCAAATGGTCCACCAGAGTGGCGATGAGATAAATTGCAGGTGGCGGATCTACCAGAGCGGATTAGACGTGGCGGATCTACCAGGGCAACGTCCAATCTTGAAAGTACAACCATTGCCGGAACCCTATACCACAGCTATCGCCGCCGCCCGTCAACGGTTCAAGACTTACCCGTTTGGAGATAAAATTGCGACACGGGAACTAGTTAAACCTCCACCACCACAAAGTCGAACAAAAAAAATCCCTAACTCGTCGGCAAGAACTAAACCAGTCAAAGCTCCAACACCATCTTTGTGGACCTAACCCTCACCACCTTCACTGTCGGACCTAATCATCACCACCACTATTGTTGGACTAACCACCACTGTTGTGTGTAGATCTGCTCTAGGGTTCTTGGTGTGTAGATCTGCAGATCCCATTTGTTATCTGCGGATCTCGTTTTTTGGCTTCAAATATGTTTTGCAAATCCCATTTGTTGTTTCAAATCTTGTGTGTAGATCTGCTCTAGGGTTTTAAATCTCGCTGTGTCTCCGTAGGTGGAGAAACTGAAGGAACTATCAAAACGAAGTAATATTTATGAGTTGCTTACGAGGTCGTTGGCACCAAACATATGGGAGTTAGATGATGTGAAGAAAGGACTTCTTTGCCAGGTATGTATGTATATCTGGTAGGGGTGTTCACGGTCACGGTTTTTAGGTCAAACCATGAACCAAACCGTTGGTAACAATTTTTGATCACCGGAAACCAAAGCCGAATCGTTGAAAACTGACACCGAACTTTTGATTCCATGGTTTGAGTTTCGGTAATAAAATGAATTTAAAGTAAGAAATAATCACTTAACTTTGTTATTCTAATTGCTTCTGATAATTATAAATCTGTACAAAATATACATGCTTTTGTATGTATGTGTATGACATGTAAAAAATATTTAAAGTTCAAGTTATGGTTAAGTCTTATGATCTGGTCCGGTTTAATACGGTTGGTTTTCTGCATAAACTGCAAACCAAACCGTTAACTACCGTTTGGAATTTCTGAAACCGACCGACCAAAAGTTAAGGAAAAAAACCAATCACTGATGACCAATTTCACGGTTTTAAACCGAACCATGAACACCCCTAATATCTGGTCCCTTAAATGTAATAAGTAGTAAATCTGTAGTTTGGAAATGTATTATTAACATTATTTATTTTCTGCGAGTGTTGTAGCTTTTTGGTGGGAGTGCGTTGACGCTGGAATCTGGTACTAGTTTCAGGGGAGACATTAATATTCTTCTAGTTGGTGATCCCGGAACCAGCAAATCGCAGCTTCTTAAGTACATACACAAATTAGCACCCCGTGGTATCTACACCAGTGGAAGAGGGAGCTCGGCTGTTGGATTGACTGCTTATGTAGCCAAAGATCCTGAAACTGGTGAAACGGTATGTTGGTGTCAAAACTCAAAAAGGCTGTTTTTTTTAGTACAGGTTGACCTAAAACAAGTTTTGTCCGATATTTTAAAATGTTTGTGCTAATATTTATTAAATAAAGATACATCATATGTGACTCAACCGTTGATTGTTAGGTTTTGGAGAGCGGGGCGTTGGTTCTTAGTGACAGAGGCATCTGTTGTATCGATGAATTTGATAAAATGTCTGAAAATGCAAGGAGCATGCTACATGAGGTGCAATATATATTCTTTATTCTTTTACTACAAACAAGATCTTTTATTAATTATAGAGTATTATTACGTATACTGGCATTTGATCATTGTAGGTTATGGAACAACAAACTGTGTCAATAGCAAAAGCAGGGATTATTGCTTCTCTAAATGCAAGAACTTCAGTTTTGGCCTGTGCGAATCCAAGTGGTTCTCGATATAATCCTCGTTTGTCTGTCATCGACAACATTACATCTCCCCCCTACACTGCTCTCGAGAGATAATTTCTACTTCTGTTTTCATGCGAAAGAAATACCTTTCTTGTTACACATAACCAACCTTATGATGATGGTGATGATGATGATTTCTGATCAACTTACAGGTTCGATTTGATATATTTAATCCTCGACAAAGCTGATGAGCAGACAGATAGGCGCCTTGCAAAACATATAGTTGCACTGCATTTTGAAAATCCTGAGGTTTTGTTTGTTTGGTGTTAAACGCCATTTTAGTCCCTATGGTTTGGGTCATTTTGCCAGTTTAGTCCAAAGGTTTCATTTTTCACCTGTGGGTTCCAAAAAGGTTTCACCATTGCCATTTTAGTCCACTGGGTTAACTTATCTATTTTTTTTGTGAACGAGAAGGGCAATTCGGTCATTTTATATGTAATTTTGTTAACTAGAAGGGCAATTTGGCCATATAAAATGACCGAATTGCCCTTCTCGTTACCTGAAAAAAACGGATGAAGTTAACCCGGTGGACTAAATGGCAACGGTGAAACCTTTTGGACCCACATGTGAAAAATGAAATCTTTGGACTAAACTGGCAAAATGACCCAAACCACAGGGACTAAAATGGCATTTAACTCTTTTTTTTATATTTATATGGTGAAGTAGTTATCATTTGTCTTGATTTTTGGTTGCAGAATTCTGAGTAGCAAGTGATTGACCTCCCAACTTTGATGGCTTATTTGAGCTACGCCCGAAAAAACATACACCCCGAGTTGTCTGAAGAAGCTGCCGAAGAGCTGACACGTGGCTATGTTGAAATGAGAAGAAGAGGAAATTTTCCAGGTAGTAGCAAAAAGGTGATAACGGCTACTCCTAGACAAATTGAAAGTCTTATACGCCTCAGTGAGGCCCTGGCCCGAATTTGCTTTTCAAATTCTGTTGGGAAAGACGATGTGGTGGAGGCTTTTAGGCTTCTAGAAGTTGCACTACAGCAGTCTGCAACAGATCATGCCACTGGTAAGTAATATTACCACTCAAAAAATAGATGTTTTAGTGATTAAATTATTACCACCTTATTGGCTGGCTGTATGTTTTGTTAACAGGAACCATTGACATGGACCTGATAACTACTAGAGTGTCTGCAAGTGAAAGAATGAGAAGGGACAATTTGGTAGGCTTGACTCGCAATATTATCATGGAAAAGCTGCAACCCGGAGGTCTATCTATTCGTATGCCAGAGGTGCTGCACCACCTTTATGTTTTCTTTATCAGTAGTTAACGAGGTTCTATAATTATTACTGATAACTGTACGTAATTACTCTGCAGTTGCTTGAAGAGCTGAAGCAGCGAAGCATAAATGCTGAGTTACATCTTACCGATGTAAGTAGTTGTTTCCACGCAAGAACTAACTATTTCCAATGCGTCATCTTTTATAGAATAGAGATGACGTTTTGTTTTTTTAATTGTCAGTTGCGAAACGCGCTTGGTACTCTTGCAAGTGAGGGATTTGTGGTTGTTCATGGTGACACTGTAAAAAGAGTGTGAACCTCCTCCTGTATGCATGCATGAGAAAGGTAGAAAAAGTGGGCACAAGTAATATACCAAAGTACAGACTCTAGATATTTTTTAACTTGTGTGTTTGTTATACAAAACATTATTTCTTTTAACTTGTGTGTTTGTTATACAAAACAATATTGGTAGACTCTAGATATTTTATTTTTTTAACTTGTGTGTTTGCAATTGTCGGCGATATCTTGATATCTTTTTATTAGGCTGTAAAAGAAAAGGATACGTTGGAATCTTCAAGAAGATGGCGGATGACGGTTGGTCATTTGTGCATAAATGGAATTATGGTTGAAAGCTTGAAACACATATGGGTATCTACGTATGATGTGTAAATCCAAGCGAGCTCCGTGTCAAAACAACATGATATCGGATTCAGATCTACAGAACTACAATGAATACCCAAACCAAATGATTTATTACCCAAAAGTATGATAACGAATGATTCAAGATACAAGCCTAACATATCTAAAAATAACTTTCAAAGATTACCACAACGATAATCTTTATATAACAATGATTAGACAAGAATCACTATAGTCTAGTTCAAGATGAACTCAGACCCTATACAGAAACCCTAATCATCACACACCAAGAGAACGTGAACTTGTAAAAACAAATCTTGAATGTGATCTTGAGTGAATGAATAATAACGCAATCTGTGAAGTTTGTTGATAACCAGCCTTCAAAGGCCACCAGCTTAACCTTGACAAAAAGCCCAACAGCACCTCCGGCCCATCTAATGAAACAGCAGCCCATCACTTCTTGAGTAGCCCAGCACTTTGTACAAGTCCATTTCCTCGTAACAAACAAAACATTACAAGTATAAAAATGAACAGAAAGATATATAAGTGTAACACCATTTATATTTTAAATGCAACATTTTAACACTCCGAGGCGTGAGCTTTTTAACAGCCCTAATCTATCTATTTGTATAACATATGGGTATCTATTTGTACGTCTAAATTGGTCTAACAACATTCACATCTGGGAATTAAAATCTGTATGTGGAGTTATTAAAATATAAAAAGTATAAAAAGTGGTTGTAAGTGAAGGAGAGAGAAAATGTTACTGTTCATCTGTATATTTAGGGGGACACTGTTCACCCATATACTTTTTTTAATATATATTGAAAGTGGTTGTGAGTGAAGGAGAGAGAAAATATAACGATGAATGTATAAAAATATTATTTAATTGAAAAGGAAAGAGAAAAAATATTTATTTTTAATAGAAATATATTGATATAGAGATTGTTTTTTAGTATAATGTATGTATATTTTTAGGAAACTGGATTAACAAAAAAGCCTTGATTAATCTTTTGGCGCCAAATTTCCCGCCTAAAAGTCGCAGTTAGCCGCTCATTTGTTTAACTGGTACACCATCATATTCTTCAATGATCTCTGTCTCAGTCGCGACTCATAGTGGCTGATACTCATAGCCGTAGAACTCCCGCCTGCCGTAACGCCTGTAGCCGCAACACTCCTGACGCCAATACCCCTGCCGGTAATTCTCTATCTATGTTTTTAGCTATAGATCTGGCCTTCTTATTTGAGTTGAGTTAATAATAATTTTACTTACAGCAGTAGCCTTTTCATCACCTCTTAACTCAAGTCCAATCGGAAACACATTATCCTCTCCAAACACAAATCGGAAGCTTGGTCGGACGCCTCAATCACATTCCCGCTTCGCCGCCTCTACACCTGATGCTTCTTCTCCGCCGCCCTCATCGGAAGGTGGTGCTGAGTCTAATGCCCAACCTTCTATGTTTGTTTGGGGGACAGGCATCAACGTCCAAGATGTCAACGCCGTTATCCTCCTTATGTTCTTGAGGAACTTGCGTTGTTCGCAGGATGAGGAGGGGAAATGCATGAAGGCTATCAATCATGCGATTGAGATGGGTGGGGAGTCATTGGATGTGGACGCCAATGATGTCTTTGACTATGATAACGACCTTTATACCAAGATGGTTCGGTATCCCCTGGAAGTTCTTGCCATTTTTGATATTGTGCTCATGGATATGGTTAGTAGAATCAACCCATTGTTTGAGAGTAGTGCTGTTCACGAGCTAAACAGAGCTGAGCTAGGGCAAAACTCGGGCTCGGCTCGGCTCGGATTTGAAACCAAGCTAAAAATCTAAGCTCGGGCTCGACTTGGTTTTAAACCGAGCTGGCTCGCCTTGGTTTGACTCGATTTTGAAAAGAAACATTAATAAATGGCTTTTAAAATTCAGTAATCTAAAATATTATTCTATAACGAAAGAAGCTCAACCTAATTCATTACAAGCAAAAATCAAGTTTAACAACACAAAATACGTTCTTCATTTCATCGAAATACAATATAAGTTTATTAGCATAGTAATCAACCTCTAAATGTGGTATAGTTATCAAATTACACTCCTAATCACATGTAAATAATAATCAGTCTTTGTGATATATTATAATGTGGGGGCAGATACCGTACAAGACGTTTTTTTTGTACGAAAGGTACGCACAATTACTATCGTTCATTTGCAAGATCTACGTCCAAGATACGGGTGTGCAAAGTTAGATGAATGTCAGTTTCAAACAATTGAAAAACAAATAGAATAAAGGGCAAGTTGGTTATTTCCCACTAAGCTAGTTTCCCCATTGATTTTCAAACGTCAATAACTTTTTCATACGCTAATATTTTTTTTAAAAAAAATACAACGTATTAATGAGCATTCCATTCTCTTTAATTCGAGCAGCCCATTGCTATAGTTTTCTTAAAAAAATTACAGGATTTTAAATAGCCATTACGTCATTACGTGATTTTGAATACCAACACATGACTACGTGATTTTGAATACAGGATTATGAATGTCCATTACGTAATTACATGATTTCATTATAGTATTTTATGTGAAACACCACTAAGTGATCAATGAGAAATTATATACAAATTATTAGCCAGATCACCTATAATAACAACATAATGTCGTATATTAAAGATTTAATCACGTAATGAAACATAAACTGGTGCGCTATCCCTAGCTTCAGCATGCACCACATCATTATCCTTGGTGTTTCTTCTGTCTATGGTACAAGTGACTCAGGGATCGATGATGACTTGGATGGTTGAGAAGTCTTGACTATTTTCTCTGAAATTAAGCAAGGATTAGTTATGACCAAAGCATAAATGAAGTAATCAGTAACTCACCAAGTGAAAACTAGGCAGCAAGCGCATCCAAATTACTCATTTTCCCTATCCTCGCCCTGGCAATCATCTTGGGCGGTTGCACAGGAAGTTCAGTACTAACAGGTTTTCTGTTCTTGGGTTCTCGAACCAAAGGCTCGAGACTGGATTCTAAATCGATAGGGTCATCGGGGTTGGCGGCAGGTATATCTGCACTACTCATAGGTTCCGCCTTAGGTACCCTCAAACCTACAGGGCAGGACCTTCTAGTGAGTCAGATACTACCACATAGGCACACCAAGAATCAGATACAAGGCGTTTACCTTTCTTGATGACCTTCTTGGGAGCTTCAGGCTTCTTAGGTAAGGGAACATTGGGAACATGTTTCTTCTTCTTTTTCTTTGACTCTGGGCCTACGCCCAAATTAATCAATCACCTATATCGAATGCAGAACATACGCCATAAGTTATATTGCAATATTACTCAGGCGCAATAATAGCAGTTCGTAATATTGCAATACTAACTTAGGCACAAAATAAGGCACATACCAGTATTCGACGAAGGCTGCATATTTAAATCTTCAACCTTGGGCAGCTCAAAATTTGGCAATATCTGCTCGTACCATGAGGGATCCTCTGCGACCAACTGAACAGTGCGCATCTTATCCGTTGTCCCTCTTAAAAGAAACCACATACAAAGACACAACTGCAAGAAGCGCAAGCATAAGCAAAGACGTAATGTAAAGAAATTCACAGGAAAGTTAACAACTTACGCTTATCCTCCTCCATATACACTGGTCTATCACGACGATCGACTTTCTACAATAAGCTCATCCCGGCCGCAACTAAGGCTCTTTCTGGTAACATGATACTGGGCACGTCTTTCAAATCTTGATACCAGACTTCATCAACTGTAGCCTTTGTCTCCAAGGCAATGTCTTCTGTACCACGAAACGTCATCTTCATAGGTATTACTCCGACCTTGATGTAGAAGAACTTTTGCTTCCAGTCATGGTAGGATTTTGGAGGAGAAAACAATAACTTCTTTGCAGGCAACCGTTGTTTGAAAAGAATAAAACCCAATGCACAGTGCAATTGGTAAAACACTCTGAACCGGACGACGGTAGGAACAATATCCATGGATCTGCAAACAAATTCAAAATGCGTATCCTAACCATCCCCATGGGATTCAACTGAGAGATATGAAACTTATAATAATCCAGAATCTCCAAGAAGAAGTGTGTAACCGGTAATCGAAAGTTGCGTCGGCAAAATACTCACAAAATAGGTAATATAACCAGCCGGAGCGTTCGCCGCCATATCGGCCTCAGAAGGATGGATATCTGGCATCCCAGATGGCCGGAAACTTAAAATTACTCACCATCTCGTCAAAAGAACTCCGAGACCATTTCAAAGTCGGCAACGACGATGTAGAAGGCATCTCCACGGGATCCTCAGATCTAGAACTAGTCGCCATCGCTAAATAAGAAAACAAGAACAATATTCTTTGTAGAAATGGAGATTCGGAAAACTCAGATAAAGGATAAACTCAGAAAAACTCTTTAAGGAAGCATAAAGGAACGAAGAAGATGAATGGGTTGTATATATAAGCATCGCAATTAATGCCGTGGACAGCGTGTAACAACTTTTTTGCTTTCACAAAACCCTAGGACGGGTAAAGGGGGAGTGGGGAACAGTAACGTCCTCACACGCGCGTGTATCGTACACAAGCCATTTTTGCATTAAATGCTTGACG
This sequence comes from Scalesia atractyloides, assembly GCA_947069175.1. Lineage (NCBI taxonomy): Eukaryota > Viridiplantae > Streptophyta > Magnoliopsida > Asterales > Asteraceae > Scalesia > Scalesia atractyloides. The sequence continues at coordinate 79,132,912 of CAMTDV010000004.1, read as the reverse complement.
TCTGACACTTAACAACCTGTCAACAGTCAGTAGACGTCATATGCACGTTCTGCTTTTCACCTAACTCCCCATACCGAGGAGTGACATCTGGCAGTGTTTTTGAAATTCAAATATCTCCTCAAACTTTATCCACAAAGTATCTTCACCATAAAGTTTCACAAAACCTCGCGCAGCAAAACAACACAACAATTTCTATAAGTCCAGTACTCCACCTATTTGCTTAGCGCATAGGAGCAACACTGGACTGGGGGACTTGAAGGGGTATGGTCCCAAAAACCTTGCGCCAAGCAAGGGACCACACATCAATATCCAAGCAAGCCTAGCGCAGATTAAGATCACAAAAGATAAGGTTCTTTCATCCCGTGCCGGACAACTGAAAAGGATAAGTCATTTAACTACCTTGTGCGGACTCGCGAAGGAAACAGTTAAGCTTGAAAAATTATATTCCTTAACAGATGATCCCCACGCGAAGAGAGCTTGAACAAAGGGAATCTTTTCTGTTACAACAAAAAGGACATGTGGCAGCAGAACAAGAGATCACAACTGTAAGATGTTCTAGAAGCAATAAAGGCTCAATCGTGCAAGGGCACAAGCAGTTACAACAAAATTACACGTGGCACGATCTGGTGCACTCCTAAATCACGATGATGGCATGTCTCGTAATGAAGATCGGTGAAGCATCATCTGTCACGTGGCAACTCCCCAGCCGTTGATCACACTGTGATCGTGTGCTTGGAGAACAAGTTAATTAATTAATGGTGTGAGCATGATGCCGCTAATTCTCTCTCTCTAATTGTGGCGCCTAAATCCGACTATAAAAAGGAGAAGTCAGGTACGAACAAACCATTCACACTCACTTACTCTCTCTCTTACTTCACTTCAACTATTTGATAGCCTGTACTTATTCTCACGCCGGAGGGTGGTTACGGAGAGAACCCCCATTCTCCCGTGGCGAGTCTAACAGTGTTCTGTTTTTCAGAGTTCATCGGAGATCTACTTTGATACGGCGAACAATCGGAGGATTAATCTTTTTATCGGAAAGCGTAACAACAGATCTGATCTGATTCCGGTCAATTAGATCTGGTGTTTCTTCAACTCCTAATCACATGTAAGTAACAATCAGTCTAGTCTTTCTGATATATTATAATGTATATAAAAATATTATATATTAAAATAAAATAATCCGAGCTAAGCCGAGCCGAGCTGGTATGCGAGCCAAACCGAGCCAATCCGCTCGTTACGAGCCGAGCCGAGCTAGACTCACTTTCTAACCGAGCCGAGCCGGCTCGGCTCACTTTCAAACTGAGCCAAACCGAACGAGCTTGCTTTTTCTGAACGAGCTTCGACCGAGCTTCGAACCACGAGCTTTTTGAACAGCCCTACTCCTACCTTTGAGTTTCTGATGGGGTTATGTCGACAGTGGAATCACATTAAAATGCATTCGAGATGGTCGCCATAGCACAAATCTTGTGACTTGCTCTGCTTCTTGTGCAATTCTTAAATGACCCAACCATAATTCCATATTTCTATTTAATATATTCGTTTCAAATATCGGTGAAAATAAAATTTAACTTTTTTTTTTTGTAATTTAGGCACATTTAGTAATAATAATAGATTTAGATATCATTAGGATCCAAATCCGTAGGGGTCTCCACATCCATTTCAGTTGGTTATGGAAAAGAATTTGGGTCAAACCATTAGCTAGAGTTTCAACAAAACATAAACCACTTTGGTTGGGTTGGGTTGGGTTGGGTTGGTTGGTGGGTTGACTAGATTCGATAGCTTTACCAGTTTGATTGTCTAACGCTTCAACTTTAATAATTTGGTGGTTCGTGGTTGGGTGTTCGGCTAGATTGGATAACTTAACCAGTTTGATAGTTTAACGCTTCAAACTTAATAATTTGGCAGTTTGAATCGGTTTGTCTTTCTTAAAATCATTAGTTTATTTTGAAAAAAAAATAATAAAGGTTCAATGACCGATCAGTTTACACTCAAGTTTCAAGTTGGATTGAACCACTAACCGAACTGTTTGAATCTCAATCTGACCGACTTGCTTTGGTTTTGGACGGTTTGATAGATGACAATGGTTTTGGATCATTGCTCGTCGACCTGCTTCTATTTGTCTAGATTTGATCCAAGCGCTCACTCAGATAATGTAAGAAATCAATATTCATATATAAGCTTATGACTCATTCCCTCTACCATCAAATATTTTAATTAAGACATAACACGGTCTTTTATATGTTAGACATATGAGTTATCGTCCGTAAAAAAAAGAAAATAATATTAAAAATAAAATGAACATATAATGGTTAAATGGGGACTAAAGGAAGAAGTCATTAATTTGAGGTCGATCATGTTGTTCCCGCTTGCAATAATGGTGGAAGGCCAATACAAAGCCAAAAGAGGGTGTCACACTATAATTACACACACACATATGCAATGAATACTTACCCTTTTAAATACCATTTATTTATTATTTCTTCACCTTTGCTGGCCCTTTAAGCAAAGCAAAGCCCATATTGCTTATCAAATTTCCTTCCTATCCATAATTCAAGATTAAATTATAATCATTCTTATTATCCAAGTATTCATTACTTTTAAATACACACGAATTGTTTAAGCATTAATCATTTAAAAATGTCTATAATCATCTCAATTATGTATGTTCTAATCTAAAAGTTTCCAAATAGTGCAAATAAAATAAAATTATTGCTTGTCTAAAAATTATAAATTAAATTGTAGAAAAATCTATAATTTTGAGCTTGCTAGTAGATCAAAAATTTGTAAAACTTGCTAATAAAATTACACAAACCGGTAATTGATTTTTCTTTCATTGCCCACAAAGCTTAGTGAAGGTCTTTCCCCACATCCCCCTTCAAGGGACCAAGGGTACTAATCGGATATTGTTCGCGTGTTGACAGGTTAATATGAAAATTGTGTACAATACACGCACCTGAATATAATACATGTATTAGCTGGTTAACATGAAAACAACACAGTTAACGTGGATTTCTATGTCTGCATCCTAGTTCTCAAAAATAGTAAAATGAAACAAAATTACAAATGCGTATTTAAATTATAAATCATTTTAGTCTTTTACTCGTATTTTTCTTTTTGTATTTTAAATATTAACATAAAATATTCCTATCACTTTAAGTCCTGACATAATTTATGTGTAATTATAAAGTAAAAAAGAACGATAAGGTTAACCCCACAAAATAATAAGGATTTCTGTTATACAATGTGTTTAGCTAAACGTGTGCACATTCTTTTTTTTTTAATTTTTTGAACAGCAAGGAACGACGTGTCAATCATCGTGACACCGGGCGCTGTGGCCAAGGTCAACTACTTGACTACCGCCAGCCCCTTGGCTCTTCTAGATGCGCGAAAACCCTACCTCCACCTACCGAAAGCACAACAGTGAAATAATCGTTACATTCTACCTGCAAGTGACATGAGTCCTCAAAAATCAATGGGGGTGTCACAAATCATATTTTATGGTTCGTGTTATTTCAGAATTGAGGGGTACATAAGTAATTAGCCACTAGTGTATACAAATTAATGTAAAAAAGAGACCAATGATTTGACTGCCTTTTATAGACTTTAATGTTATCACAAAAATTGAGGCTGAAGCAACCACCAAGACACAAGAATAGATCACCTATGTGTCTATATGTATACCATTTTCTTGAAGCATTTGAGTCACACTTAAGCATAAAACAACCTACAACAATAAAAATGAATTTCCTACTTGTTTTTCTTACTTTTCTAACTATAATCTCCTTCACAACTACAAAAGCTCAAGATAGAGCACCTCATGGGCTAGTTTACGAAAACCCGATGGCGTTCTCGCCATCCGCCTATAGTTTCTTCCATCCAAAATCAAACCCCCCAAGCACTCAAGGCTCGTGTGACGAGTCTAGTTGTGCACCGTTGCCTATCGCGGATACGGTGCAGTCAAGTCTAGCGGAGGAAAGTAGACCAAGAAATGAGACGACTGACAATAGAGTTGGAGCCGGTGCCATTGCGGGTGTGATATTTGGTTTTATAATGGTGGTTCTTTTAGCCATGGGTGTGTTCTATGTTGTGACCAATCGTAGAGGTAGCTCAAGGGGTGAAAGCACAATTCTACCATCGGTTTGATTGGGTTTAAGATGAGAGTATAATTTAGTAGAGTCTTTATCTTTTGTTATGCCGTTGGGCATTTTTTTGTTTCAATTTAAATTGAGATGTAACGTAATTATTAGTAATTAATGCATGTTTGTGTGATTATTAATACATAGTTCTGGATGCATCAAACTCTACATTAAGCCTTTAAAAATGGTCGGGTCGGGTAAAACCAACCTTCAAGATTGGTTTTTTTTTAAGAATAACAGAAGATGGCAAGCCCATCAAAAGATGGGTTGATTTGGATAGACAAAAATTACATTAGAGTTCATTTGAGTCTACTAATATTTTATAAAACGTAATATTGAGTCAGTAAAAAAAAGACAAATCAAGTCAACTCAAATTAAACAATGGGTCAGTTTGGGTATGATGATGCGGGTAGCTCAAGCTTAATAAAATGACTAGAATGCAATACAGCTTAAAGAGTTGAAAGGTAAAAGGGTTCGACAATAGCCAACTGTCATAAACAGTAAAAAGGACAAGCCAGCGTCTTGTCACATCACCATTTGCGTGTGAACCCTCCTGCCCAGCCGCAACCAGAGCTTGTCGGAGAGCACACCCTTTTACCCGCAGGTCCGAAGCCTTCAACCCTCAAATGGGCAAGTCCCCCACTGTAGCCAAGGATCGCTGGTCAAAAGCTTCTTCTTATGGAGAATCCTTTCCCTATAAATCTCAGCCCCCTCTCTTCAGCTAAAACATCTCAGATTAGCTCAGGTCACTCTTGATCTATGATCTTACTTCTACTCTCAAAAACTTGCTATCTTGCTTGTTCTATTCTTGGCTCACTACAACATTATCTCACTAAGCATAGACATTCTAGGTTGAACATTCTTCAATCCAGAATTCAAAGTGAATAATAACAAAGTGATCCACCTCCACGTGCTACAAACGTGGGGGGACCCCACGATCTGCGTTAGGCTAATCGAAACCTTGAACCCTTTAACCCTGGAGATGTCGCTACAGTCATTGGTCTTGTATTTGTTGTAACAACAAGTTGGCGCCCACCGTGGGGCTACGCCCCTTACTTTATCTTAAAGACCAGTTGTGTAGCTCCATTTTCTCTTTACATATGTCTGAAAGCGAGTCTCTTGGCAAGGTAAATCGGGTGCCTAACAACACCGACGTAACACCAAACTCTGGCCGGATCTCACCGGTTAGATCTACACCTCTCTCTACTCCCAGAAGTACTCCAACGGGGACTATGTTCCCGGAATTCACTTCTTTTCAAACATCAACCCCGTCTCGATCAGGGGTTGCATCTCCTCAAACCGGTGCTATTCGTTACCGGGACATATAGATCTAACATCCGAGGGAGTAGCTTGAAATTTCTTACAACTGAGATCTCTTCTCAATCAACATGTGAGCCGAGAAAGAGAAAAAAGGGTGAGAATAAGACTAGACTTTGAGGAATCCGAACCCTCATTGTCACTCGGTCCTCCACCTCTTCCTTTTAGTAGCTCACGTCCAAACACATAATACTTTGAAGCTGGTCCAAGCCCTTGTACTTTTGGGAGGCCAAGTCCAAATACTTTTCCTTATCTACCTCCCAACTCGTTGTAACCGGTGAACCTATTGGGCATGAAACCACTCTGGATCAATTATGGCAGTCACCAGCTTCAAGCGTTCCACATTCTGCTGCCACTTCATGGGAACAAGCCATGGCCACCTTGCCTTTGGCTCGAGTGCAATATTGAGCACAGTACCACCAGAAAGCCTTCAAGGCTTTAACCTCGTGCCCCAACTGATGACACAGATCATGGCACAATTTCCTTGGCAACACTTCATCATCCAGAAAGCCTTCAGGGCCTTACACAATACTCACCTGGTTACCTCAAACGGTAACCCAGCTTCAAGGGTAGAGGAAGACCTCACAAAACCCTACAAGACCAGCAACTTGCCTTGCTTTTCCCAACAAATTGATGATGACTAGTTTTAAACCCGGATAAAGATGCCATCGCACATCAGAACTTGTAGTGAGTTTCATGAACGCCATAACCTCCAAATCTTCATCGGGGCTGCAAGAATTGAAAAATGATCTAACCCGAATGTTGTCTAATGTTCATGAAAACCCTTGAAGGTTCTGCACGTATATAGTTCAACAACCTTCCTGAACGAAGCATTCAGACCTTTAATGATCTCAGCAAAGATTTCTTGGCCAATTTCTCACAATAACTGAGGTAGGTTCAAGGAATGCTACGTTAATCTTCCAGATAAAACAACACGATGATGGAAGTCTCAGAGACTTCATCGAAAGGTACAAAAAGGGAGGGTTAACATACATGGGTGCTGATGAAAAGATGAGGGTTGCAGGGTCATGAATGCTCATAAATTCCAAATATCTCACAAGAGATTTCAACAAATGCCTGCCCAAAACCCTTAAAGAAGCACTCAAGAGGGTTGAAGCCCACATTCGAGGAGGAGAAGTTGTAGACATCAAAGAACATCCTAACTGGCGACACGATAGTCCCAATAGAAAAAAAGGAAACTATGGATCTTGCGACAAACGGTTCGAAGGTTCGGATTCCATAACGCCTGAAGGCTGGAACCCTCTAAGCCGAGAAAAAACCATAAAACTTTATAGCCTGAACCAAAACTCCACAAGAGATCCTAGCAACCGAAGAGGTAAAAACAGCTTCTGCCTTCCTCGACCATTACCGAAAAGCAACAACAACGAAAACTCAACATTATGAGTTTCATGAAGAGAATGGTCACCATGCCAATGATCGCTTCCAACTCAAAAGGAGGATCGAAGAGCCGCCAGGTCCAGGGAACTGGCTCTCTTAATTAAAGGGGTCAAGGACAAGATGGTTGACGGAAAAAGAAGGAAGTAAATATGGTAGACTTCGAAAACAAAGCTTCCCACAAATGTCATCACTTGAAGGCATGGGAACGCCAATGTGTCTGTTTCCCTCCACCAGAAGGATGGTTGTTCTTAAATTCTTTGGTAATGGAAGCCAAGATAGGAACCATCAAGATGAAAAAGGCTTACATTCACACCATCGCAGCCACCGAAATCATGCTTGGGAAACGCTTCAACCGTCTCAGCAACAATGAACGTTCAAGGCTTCAACAGTCTGAATCCTACATAAAAGGTATTGCTGACATACTCATCAAGCCTTTAGGCCAACTAACCCTTGATGTCTGTTTTAGTGAAGGCGAGATGGAAAAAACCAAACCACTCACATTCTCGGTTATCAACATTCCTTCCAACTATGATGTTATCATAGGAAGGCCAGGACAAAGTGCATTCGGGATGACAGTCTCGGTTGGCCAAGGCACTGTGAAGTTTCCCACTTAAAAAGGGATAGCAACCCTTCAACCTACCCAGGAGGCTTTAATGGTTGAAGGGGAAAGCTCAAATAAGAATGAAGACAATGAACAAGGGTTGGTCATAAACCCAAAATATCCCCATCAAAGGATAAGGGTAAACACCAGTCCCTCCAAATAAACTCTCTCATACCTTAAGAAGTTACTCTTGCACTATGTTGATGTCTTTGCCTGGTGCCCGGAAGACATGACCGGCATCCCTCGAAGCATTGCCGAACACGAATTAAAAATCCCACCCGATGTTAAGCCCTTTGTCCAAAACAAACAAAGTCGAGCTTCTAAAAGAAACCTTGCAGCGTACCAAGAGGTAGAAAAAAGCTTGTCTTAGCCAGAATCCTCCGAGAAGCTAAGTAACAATCATGGGTAGCCAACCCGGTTATGGTTCGAAAACCCGACAAGTCTTGAAGAATTTGTATCGATTTCAAAGACTTGAACAAAGCACACCCAAATGATTGCTACCCATTACCAGGAATAGACCTTAAGGTTGACTCACCCACAAGCTTCCCATTCAAGTGTTTCCTGGATACCTACAAGGGTTGCCATCAGATTCACATGAAAAAAAATCCGCATTTCACAATGATAAAGGTATCTTTTGCTATAAAAATGTCCTTTTAAGAAATGCAGGTGCCACTTATCAACGCCTGGTTGACAAGGCGTTTGCTGGTTAAATTGACAAAAATATGGAAGCTTATGTTGATGATTTGGTCATCAAGAGCAAAACGGAATATCAAATGCTCGACGACATACAAGAAACTTCCCAAAACTTGAAAAAGATCAACATGAAGCTCAATCCAGTCAAGTGTTCGTTTGGTCTTAAGGAAGGCAAGTTTCTAGGGCACATTGCGGGGAAACAAAGCATAAAATCTAACCAAACAAAGTCAAAGCCGCCCTAGAAACCAAGTCCCTACATATCTTCAAAACACTCAAGGGATGCGGTAACAGAAAAGACTTAGGATGTACTGAAGAAGCAGAGAAAGCCTTCAAACGAATGAAGCAACACCTGGCTTCACTCCCGACCATTGCGGCTTCGGAAACAGGAGAAATAATCTATGTCTACCTCTCGATTTCTAAAGAAGCCATAAGTGCGGTTTTAACCATCGAACAAAAAAAAGTTCAGGAACCCGTTTACTTCTTCAATAAAACACTAAAATTAGCAGAGATCAAGTATCCTCCTTTGGAAAAGCTTGCTCTAGCTATGGTCAAAACAGCCAGAAGGCTTCGAGGGTACTTTCAAGCACAACCAATACAAGTGGTCACTGACCAATCCATTAAAAGTGTGCTTGAAAAACCTGAAACTTAAAGACGATTAGCCAAATAGGCAGTGGAACTAGGTGAACACTATATCACCTGTGTTCCAAGGAAGGCCGTAAAAGCCCAAATCTTGGTTGATTTTATTGTGGAAATTCCAAAAGAAACAATAATGGAAGTTAACACCACAACCACTGAACCCTCTGACCCTGATACCTGGAAGCCTTTTACTGATGGAGCTTCCAGCCTTGAAGGGTCAGGGGCTGGGCTAGTGTTAATCAACCCCAAAATATTACAATTTACATATGATCTCCAGCTTGAAATCTAGACAATCAATAATGAAACCAAGTATGAGGCATTCATTGCTGGGTTCAAGCTAGCCAAAAGGATGGATGTTCAAAGGCTTCAAGTTTTCACATACTCCTTGCTTGTCTCAAACCAGGTAAACGATAACTACCGGGAAAAATCAAAAGAGTTGATTAACACATTCCAAAGCATGTACCGTCAAGCAAGTCCTAAGATTTCAAAACAAGAGATCCGATGCACTAAGCAAACTTGCATCTCTCACATTTTCCCTCCTCATCAAGAAAGTATTGGTTGAAGTGTTAAAATCACCATCCATTCAGGAACTTGAGGTTCAAGATGTGATCACTGAAGAAGGACCAAGTTGGATGACTCCTATTGTCAAATCCCTAAAAAATAGTGAATTACCTAATGACTAGACAGAGGCTGAAAGGGTTCGCATCAAGCCAAGGCAGTATGTGTTGTGAGGAGAAATCCTTTACAAAAAAGGTTACCTTGCACCACTACCCCAATGTGTTGGCCCAGAACAAAGCCAATATCTGATCAAGGAAGTCCACGAGGGAATATGCAGGGCTCATTATGGTCCAAGATCTGTGGTTTCAAAATTGATGAACCTTAGATACTTCTGGCCCTCCTTTCACCAAGATACCACTAAACAATTACGAAAATGTAAGGACTGTCAGCTACATGCACCAATACCTAAAAGTCCTAAACACAATCTTATTCCCATTACCTCAGCTTGGCCATTCCACAAATAGGGAATGGATATTGTCGACCCATTCCCGCCCGCCAAGGGAGGAGTAAAATTCTTATCGGTAGCCATGGAATACTTCACGAAGTGGCCAGAAGTCAAGTCACTAGGAAGAATCTCGGGAAAACAAATCATATCGTGTGGGAAAGTATCATATGTCGCTTTGGGCTTCTAGGGGTGCTGGTCACAGATAATGGCAAACAGTTTGCCGAGAAGCCTTTTAGCTCATGGTGCAAAGAGTTCAGAATTACACAAGTGTTTAGCTCGATAACCCATCCCCAATAAAACGGTCAAGTTGAAATAACAAACCACAGCATTGTGGAGGGGATAAAAGCAAGATTGAGAAGACACAGTAATCAGTGGCTTGAAGAACTTCCTATCATCTTGTGGGCAATCCGAACAACCAAGAAAACAAGTCACCCTATAGCCTAGTGTTTGGGTCGGAAGCTACCATCCCGGTAGAAATAGGAGTTACTACACAACAAACACTCAACATCGACCTTGAAGCCAACCAGGCTTAAACCATGTTAAACTTAGAACTCCTGGAAGAAGCTCGTGACCAAGCCGCTATAAGGGAAGCAAAATATAAGCAGAAGATGGAAGCTTATTACAACACCCGGGTGAAGCATGAATGCTTTAAGCCTGGAGACCTGGTTCTCAGTAACAATGAAGCAAAAAAAAAAAAAAGAATCAAGGCTCTCGAAACATACACCACTCTCCAAACACACAAAGGAGGATCATACAAGCTAGCCGATGTAGAAGGCAAAAAGCTTCCTCGTCACTAGAACGGCAAAAACCTTAAAAGGTCCCACGTCTAGACAAAAAGTCTTAGAAAGAATTTCAAGAAATGTTCTACCCTCTCTTGTAATCAAAATACAATCAAATGAATGAATGACGAAGTTTTTTTGTCAAAATTTGTCTTTCTATCCTATAATCAGGTTGAGAACTTAGCAAAAAACTCCATGGCAAGGGCCATGTAAGGGGATGAGCTCCCAGGCCACATCGCTCAATAGGTTCAAGGGTTTAATGGACCTATATATGGGGTGAGTTCCTAAATCAATCCAACTCCATGAGACTTAAATAAAATTTTTAACTTGACTCATAGACGGGTCCGAACAGCCGACACCAATTGTTCCTTAAACCTCATAAAAAGGTTTACGAAACAAAAAGACACTGAATGATGTCACAAAAGGATAGACAACATGTATCTTTTATCCAAAATACCTTAAAGCTAAGTGACTGCAGCACTGAACCTTCCAAGGTATAATGGACAAAGGGAACATAACAAAACAACAAGACAATTGCAAACATTATCAACACAAGGCAAAAGTAGAGCATAACGTTAGAAACATCAAGTTTCAAACATACGGCCTTAAGGCCCATAAACCTAAGATATTGTTTAAAAGCTTTCAAGGCTAACAACCACGAAAGGAAACCTTAATGGTTCCCCTAAAACCTACTTGTTCAACATACATCATAATATTGTTTAGAATGCTAAGAAAGCTACGAATAAAGTTCAAAGAGTCTTAATTTACAGCATCAGAAGTAGTAGGCTTCGCTGCCCCCGCTTCATCACAACTGGACTTTTTGGCTTTCTTCTTCATCCTACCTTCACCAGCCGTCTCAAAGGCTTCAAGGCTTACATCCTTCAAGCCTTCGCCCCCATCAGAAAAAGTATCCTCGCTATCGCCAGACAAAGAATGTTTCTTCGAAAGAGACTCCAATACTTTGTCACAAACGGCCTCATTAAGGCCAACGTGTTTCAGCTCCTATAAGACAGAGAGAGGCCTACCTGAGCATTTTAAAATAACACCCACATAAGGGTAGGTCATATGCTCCATGTTAAGAACAACTTCTGTATACACGTTAAAAGCTTTGGGTTGATGACTTCTCCAAAGGCTTCCCAGATTCACAAGCCTTATAACCAGCAACCAAGTCTTGATATCTTCCATGGGCTAAAATCTTAGTATACATGTCACCCAAGGCCTTTTAAATTCAGAGAAGTGAAGAAGGTAGGTAACTACCCACTAAAATCCATGCTCGATGAGCCATTTGTAATCACTAGTTGCATGGGCCAGCGAAGCCTCCAACTTATCCTTCTCCTCCAAGAAGGCCTTTTTCTAAACTTCCAAGATAGCCCTATCAACTCCACCTGAACCCTGACAGCCTCCAAGCATTTTTCCAGTTCCACCATCTCAATCTTATGCTAAGAAGAAAGCTCATCAATCTTTACCAACAACTTCTTCTAATTCTCAGCAAAACCCTCTGCTTCCTTTTCTAAGGCAATCATGAAGTTTTCATTTCGTTGCTCCTCTTGGTGAAGACCACATATTCTTGCATTCTTTTACGAAACCAGGACACACCTTCGGGAAGCAAGGTAAAGAGGTTGCAAGCAGCCAACATCATCTACGAGATCATCAAGTCATCTTCCATAGATGAGCAGATACCTCGTACAACAGAAGGAGCAAAGTGGCCCAAGACGTCCTCACATAAAGACGATTACTTGAAACTATTAGTAACCTTCCAATCCGAAACATAAACCTCTATTGAGGTTACATTGGAAGAACTTTCAATACCCTTCCCTGAATTCTTTAAGCTCGCAACCTTCTTAACCATTGTTTTATTTCTCTTGCCAATAACCAAGGGTAACTCCTTGTCTTCCTTGAATTTTCCTTCAACCCCAACATCAAGAACATCTGACACCTCTATATCATCATTCAACTCAACCGGCTCAGAGGCCGACGGTTGGTTAACAGACTTTATCAACCGACAATTCGAACGACGAGTAGAAACTTTGGAAGTAGCAACTTTGGTAAAACCCTTGGCATTTGGGACATTCACATAGTCTGAACCCTCGAACCTATGTTCAGACCCCCTGACAACAGCATCTTCGCCGGGTGTACCCTCAGCATCGCCAAACACAACATCAAAAGTATCATCGCTTTTGATAAAATCTAAGGCAAACATGACTGCAACAAACAAAGTGAAACATAAACAAAAATGCAAACACAATGCACAAAGCATATAAAAATATCATACCCGATCATCTCTCGTGGGCACAGGGTCACGATCGGCTTGTCCCACAACTTGCTAATTCCCACCAACACTAAGCGATGTTTGGGAAAGGGACGAAGCCTCGAAGGACATTCCCTAATAGTTTTCAACAACCAACTATCTACCTCAGACCCGGAAGGTACAAGTTCATTTAAAACAACATCCGGATGCCCCCAAACCATTTTAAACGAAACAATTGACTCCAAAAAATTGATCCTTCCAAAAATCGAGAGTTGTAACCATGGAGGGAATCAAACACACGTCAATCCATGATGTTTCAAAAATAAACCAATCAACGTTTTTTGCCAATTGGAAAAATCAACGAAACATCAACAATGATGGGTCATAGACCAACGCACGACATAAAACTTTAAAGTGCAAAACCCTAAAAACCCCTTGAGGGTGCAATTGCTCAAAAGACTTGATAATATTCCAAAACATTGAGAAAAATATGGAAAAAAAGTAACAAAGGTTTGAAAACTCAAAATGGCGATAATACAAAGCCATGAAACTCGGTGGACATTGATCAATAGATTTATCACAACCCGGAACAACCGGATTGACAGATGAATCAATACCCCAATGTTCATAAAAGGCATTGACTTCCTCTTGTGTTAATCAAGAGTAACTCACTCCCATATCCTTCTTTGCACCATTTGCTCCTAAGGATGATCAAGGAAAATCGAAAAAATATTAAACAACAACCCTTCAAGCCTCGAAGCCTTTAAGCTACAAAAATATTGCATAAAATTCAGAAGCATTCGAGCTTACACCTCAAATACCTCTGACTTGGGGGCTGATGACGTGGGTAGCTCAAGCTTAATAAAATGACTAGAATGCAATACCGCTTAAAGGGTTGAAAGGTAAAAGGGTTCGACAATAGCCAACTGTCATGAACAGTAAAAAGGACAAGCCAGAGTCTTGTCACATCACCATTTGCGTGTGAACCCTCCTGCCCAGCCGCAACCAGAGCTTGTCGGAGAGCACACCCTTTTACCCGCAGGTCCGAAGCCTTCAACCCCTAAATGGGCAAGTCCCCCACTGTAGCCAAGGATCACTGGTCAAAGGCTTCTTCGTATGGAGAATCCTTTCCCTATAAATCTCAGCCCCTTGTCTTCATCTAAAATATCCCAGATCAGCTCAGGTCACTCTTGATCTATGATCTTACTTCTCCTCTCTAGAACTTGCATCTTGCTTGTTCTATTCTTGGCTCACTACAACATTATCTTACTAAGCATAGACATTCTGGGTTGAACATTCTTCAATCCAGAATTCAAAGTGAATAATAACAAAGTGATCCACTCCACGTGCTACAAACGTGGGGGGACCCCACGACCTGCGTTAGGCTAATCGAAACCTTGAACCCTTTAACCCTGGAGACGTCGCTACAGTCCTTGGTCTTGTATTTGTTGTAACAACAGGGTCACCCATAAAACACTTAGATCAAGACCCACAACCATTAATTGTTGCCAGAACCGACCAACCACCATTGCCACCAACACAACCACAAGGACACCTTCACCAACACAACCGTCATCATTGGCAGTTGGCATTACCGGCGCCTTATCCTACACCACTACCCATCATCGTTGTTGTCACCAGCACCGCCTCCATTGCTGCCACTTCCTCCGTCGCCAATACCCATTGGCGCTAGCCACCTTAAAAATAAAAACCAAGGGTGAATCGTTTTAATATTATTTTTTTCTATAACAACTCATGTCAATCCAAGCTAGTTTTAGTATGAATCGAGGTGATACTTTCAACAAAACAACCCGTTTGACACGAGTTTATTTTCATTCAAACTCAGTTTGACTAGACCCTAAACCACCGCAACCGTTTTCCAGGCTTCGTTTTAAGTTAGCAACTTTTATAAGAGTTGCCGTTTTACCGCCTTGTATAATTTGAGTAGACCAAAATTTTCCCGCTAACAATGCTTTTGTTTTTTCTTGTTCAAACCGGCAAAACCAACAGACGTCTTAAAATAAAGACGTATTTGGGTCTTTCTCCATTTCTGTTACTTTTCCTTTTAAATACTACGGTGTGACTTTGAATTGGGTCGTATTTAGATTGTGAGAAATCCCACACACAATAGGATCACGTGTAGGCAATGTAAGCAAAGTCTTATCAAATAATCCCAATTTTCAGATCCCTTTTATATACAAAGAAATGTAACTTATAAGTTATGTGAATGGATACTTTGAGAATCACCCTTGTTGCAGGAACGAACTGTGAGAAATCCTATCAAACGAACGTATTTTGTTTTTTCCTCATATTTTCTATATATTACTATTAATTTACGAAAAAAAAATAAATAGAGAAATTAAATATGTATAAGAACAAATTACTTTTACATATATGAAGTTCCTATTTTTCCTTTTTATTTCTCTTAAATCTTAGTAATATATAAAAAATACGAGAAAAAAAATTCTAAAAAATGTTTATTGAACAGAGCTCGCAGTTTATCCTACAAGTCATAACCTAGTTATTGTTGTTATCGTTGGAGATGTGCAGTTTTGGCTCTTGTTGCTACAACAGATATGAGACCAAGGATAGTGGATGGACTGGTTAGGCTAAGAGGCTTCAAGGGTTCCGATTAGGCTAACGCAGGTCGTGGTCTCCCTACGTTTGCGAGACGTAGAGAGAGGTTCACTAGTTTTGTTGTTGTTCACTTGAAACCCAAGACTGAAAAAGGATTTAGCCTAGGATGTTCGTTTTTTAGTGAAATCGTGTTATTTGAAGTGAAGAAGAGAAACATGCATGGAGCAAGTTCTCAAGAGAAGAGAGGAAGATCAGAGATCAAGAGTAATCTTTGCTGATCTTGGCGTGTCCTGCATGGATGTATGCTGCTGTCTTATATAGGAAAATGTTCTGCTCAAAATAGAAACCTTTTACTAGTGAACATTTGCTGCAGTAGGGGACTTGCCCATTTTGAGGGTTGAAGGGTTTTGACCTGCGGGTAAAGGGATGCTCTCTGTGCACATGTCCCCTTTTACGGCTGTGAGAGGGTTGGTTAAGCAATCAATGAAGTGATGGTTTACTGTTCACTTGCTTTTTACTGTTCACATGAGTTCGCGGGTTTCGAACCTTTTAACTTTTCAACCTTTCAAGCGTTAATGTGTTTAAGTCATTTTATTTGGTCTTGGGCTACCCCCGTCATCAGCCCCCCAAGTCAGAGCGTTTAGGGTGAAGGCCCAAAGACTTCTGACTTTTGTACACTTTTTTCTTTGCTTAAAGGCTTCAAGTCTTGGAAGGTTGTGAACGTATTTTTGGGTGATGGCCCAAGTGGTATGTACGGGCTTCGACGCTTGGAGGCTTTGATTAGCGGTTGAGATACTGCTTTTTTGAATTTTGATGTGACAGTTGATTGATGGGTGGCAGTTTTCAGCCGGCGGTTTTCAATGCCCTTAATTATGGCAGTTGTTAATATATTTTGTTTTTGTATATAAATTTTACTTATCTTTTCATTTCTCATTTCATTTTTACCGTTCCATCAATTTCTCAAAATTAAGGTAAGTTTCCCTTTGCTCTCTCTTCATCTTTTTCACATGGGTGCCAAAAAGGATTTGTCGATTAGTTTTTCTTGCTTAACACAAGAACAAGTTGAAACCTTTTGCACATAATGGGGTATTGATCTTAAGTTCAAACCGGTTGCTCCGGGTGCGAACAAATCGATTGATCGTTGCCCTAAAGGTTCGATTGCTCTCTATTGCCGTCATTTCGAGTTTTCAAATCTTTGATATCCGTTTTCCATGTTTTTGTTGAATGTGCTAGAGTATTATAGGGTTTCTCTTGGTCAGTTACACCCTTTTGGCGTTTCTAGGGTTATGCATTTTCAGGTCTTATGTCGCGCTTTGGGGTATGATCCCTCATTTTTAATGTTTCGCCGTTTTTTCCGTTTGGCAAAAAATGGTGATTGGTTTACATTTGAGACATCCCAGGTTGATGTTAACCTGATTTCGTCATGTGTTACTACTCTGGGGTCCTGGAAGGACCGCTTCTTTTGGGTTTCTGATTCTATTTTGCCTTTTAAGTCTGTTTAGAGAGTTCCCTCTGCTGTTTTGAACGATCCTGTGCCTGATGATTCTGAGTTGAACGAGTTGTTCTTGAAGTCCATTAGTGCTTGTTCTTCAAGGCTTCGGCCTTTTCCTGAACCGTTTTTAGTTTTGAGCGGTGTGAGTGTTCTTTGGGATAAACCAAATCATGACCCTGTTCTTATGAAGGGTGACCAGGGTATGGTGTTTTTTAAGTTTTACTTTGTATTGTTATTTTGATACTAACTTTTGATTATTGTTCTACTTGTAGTGATGTCTGCTTTAGACTTATCAAGAGTGATGATACCTCTGATGTTGTTTTTGGAGAAACTGAGGCGACTCCTTGTGAGAACGTTGTTGTTAAGACCACAGAGAGTAGGTATGAAGGTTGCGGGTATGTTAGTATTCCGGATGTAAAGGGGTTTACTAAAGCTGGTTCCTCAAAACCTTTAATAAGAAAGGCCAAACATGATTTGCTGAAGGATAATGCTTCTCCTCTTTCTCTGGAGGCGGTGGATGTAGATGATATCGAAAATTCTGATGATGTTGAGGCTAACCCTATTACTGAGAAGGAGTTACCTTTGGTCAACTTGAGGAAAGATAAGGCTGCTGGTAAAAAGGTTGGAAGTTCGAAGGGTTTGATGAAAAGAACAGGAGGTTCTTCAACTGTGAGTCAGGGTGAAGTTTATGTGCCAGACTGGAAGGTTACTATCGAAGATAATTTCAGGTCATCTGCTGTTTGTGAAGATGTGCTCACTCATTTTGCTCCTCCTGTTGTTCAAGCTGCTGCCTATATGATGGATGATGATGTCATGACTGCCAAACTTATTCTCTAGCATGTAATTTTATGGCTATCCTTCCAGAAGGTGTTTCCCGCTTTCATCATAGGATGAGAGAAATATGAGGGTTTCTCTAAACAGAAAGGGGAAATGAAGGGGTCTATTGCTGGTTTGAAGAAGCAAGTAGAGGATTTGACAGAGAGTGAGAGATCTTTGAAGGCAACGATGGAAGAGCTTACTGTTGGTCATCAAAATGAGCTGTTGGCTGTTGAGAAACGTTTGGAGGCGGATAAGCAACGAGTGAAGGCTGAGAAGGCGTCCTTGGAGATTCAGAGGAAAACTTTTGAAAATGAGAAACAGGGGTTGAAAGCTTCCCTTGCTCAGGTGACCGCGGACAACAAATGGTTAATAGGACATGGATTTCAGCAGGTTGTCACCTATCTCCTTTATTCCTCTGAATTAACCAAGCTCTTGGTGATGTTTATAAGAAGCTTCTTGTCCATGGTCGACACCAAGGTTACCTTGCTGGTTATAAGGTTGGCATTGCTGGTGAGTCTCAAGAGAAGTCTACTTTGTTTCAGCCAATGGCTTTTGAGGTGTTCAACGATGAGGTTTTGAAGATGGAGCATATGACCTACCCCTTTGTTGGTGAGTTTTCTCAGTGTTTTAGTAAGCCTTTATCTGTTTTACAGGGATTGAAGCCTCGTGGCTTGAATGAGGCTGTTTGTGATGAGATACTGAGCTCCCTTTCCAAGAAACGTTTTTTTTCTGGAGACAGTGAAGATGCGCCATCAGAGGCTGCTGCTGGTTCGGAGGATGTAAACCTTGAAGCCTCTGAGGCGGCAGTTGGTGATGCTGGTTCGAAGTATGTAAGCCTTAAAGCCTTTGAGGATGTAAGCATTGTAGTAGGCTTCCATTTTTTGTTTATATTTGGCTTCCTGAATAGCGGCCTGATCACGAATTCTTCGAGGAGTTGTAAGTTCAACATGGTCTCTTTGTTGTTCGTTTCGAGGTCCATGTTGAGTGTTCTTTGAGTCACAACTCCAATCTCTGCTGGAATTACAACTTCTGAGCCAAATAACAAGCTATATGGTGTTCTTTTATGGCTTGTTTTTCCGTTGTTCTTATCGCCCATAGAACGTTTGGGAGTTCTTTGAGCCAATTGTTTTCATGTTTTCCTAGCCGGTTCTTGATACCTTCAACTATGCTGTGATTGTTCTTTCGACTTGACCATTGGATTGCGGGTATACGACCGAGCTAAAGACTTGGGTTATTCTGAATTCCTTGCACCATGTGCTGAAAGGCTTTTCAGCTAATTGCTTCCCGTTATCCGTGACCAGAACTCCTGGCAACCCGAAGCGACATATGATGTTTTCCCAAACAAAGTCGATAACTTGTTTCCCTGTTATCTTTGCAAGTGGCTTAACTTCGCTCCACTTGGTAAAGTAGTCCACGGCTACTAATAAAAACTTCACTCCACCCTTGGCCTGTGGGAATGGCCCAACAATATCCATTCCCCATTTGTGGAATGGCCAGGCTGAAGTGATGGGAACGAGATCGTGTTTGGGGCTCTTGGGAACCGATGCATGTATTTGACAAGCTTTACACTTTTTTAGTTGCTCGGTGGCATCTCGATGCATAGAGGGCCAAAAATACCCGAGATTCATCAATTTAGAAACCACTGATCTTGGTCCAAAATGAGCTCCACATATTCCCTCGAGAACCTCTTTGACTAGATATTGGCTTTGCACAGGACCAACACATCTCAGCAATGGTGCAAGGTATCCGTTCTTGAAAAGGGTTTCCCCTTGCAACACGTATTGTCTGGATTTCACTCGAACCCTTTCGGCCTCTATCAGATCAATGGGTAATTCACCAATTTTGAGAAAATTTTCAATTGTCGTCATCAATTAGGGCCTTCTTCAGTGATTACGTCTTGAACCTCCAATTCTTGGATGGAGGGGGTTTTCAATAATTCAACCAACACTTTTTTGGTAAGGCGAGCAAACGTGAGTGATGCAAGTTTGCTTAAAGCGTCGACACTTTTGTTTTGGGATCTGGGGACTTGCTTGATGGTACATGCTAGAAATGTGTTCATCAACTCTTTTGACTTCTCCCGATACTTTTTCATGTTGGGTTCTTTTGCTACATAGCTATCATTGACTTGACTTGAAACGAGCAACGAGTCCGTGAAGACTTGAAGCCTTTGAACCTTCATTTCTTTGGCTATCTTTAGACCAACGATTAGCGCCTCGTATTCAGCTTCGTTGTTAGTGGTCTGAAATTCAAGTCGAAGAGCGTATATAAACTCTAACCCTTCAGGGTTAATTAAAATGAGCCCAGCCCCTGACCCTTCAATGCTGGAAGCCCCATCGGTAAAAAGCTTCCAGACTTCAGGGTCAGAGGGTTCAGCGGCTGCTACATTAACTTCCGTGGTATCTTGCTTTGGTATTTCAACGATAAAATTTGCCAGGACTTGGGCTTTGATAGCTTTTCTGGGGACATAGGTGATGTTATGTTCACCTAGTTCCACAGCCCATTTGGCTAATCGTCCTGAATTTTCTGGTTTTTCAAGCACACTTTTAATGGGTTGGTCAATGACCACTTGCATTGGGTGTGCTTGAAAGTACCTTCTAAGCCTTCTAGCCGTTTGGACTAGGGCTAAAGCAAGTTTTTCCAAAGGGGGATATTTGATCTCAGCAAGTTTTAACGTTTTACTGAAGAAATAAATAGGTACCTAAACTTTGTCTCGTTCGATAGTTAAGACCGCGCTTATGGCTTCTTCAGCAGCTGAGAAGTAGACATAGATCGTTTCTCCCGTTTCTGGGGCTGCTATGGTCGGGAGTGAAGCTAAGTGTTGCTTCATCTGGTTAAAAGCTTCTTCTGCCTCTTCCGTCCATCTAAAATCTTTTTGTTTGCACACCCCTTGAGTGTTTTGAAAAAGGGGAGAGACTTCTCAGCTAGCTTGGAGGTAAAAACGCTTCAAGGCTGCAAGCCTTCCGTTTAGACTCTCAACTTCTTTTTTGCTTTGTGGGGATTTTGTTTCCAAAACAGCTCTGACCTTGTTTGGATTGGCTTTTACACTTTGTTTCCCCACAATATGCCCAAGAAATTTGCCTTCTTCGAATCCGAATGAACATTTTACCGGGTTGAGCTTCATGTTGATTTTTCTCAGGTTTTGGAAGGTCTCTTGAACGTCGTCGAGCATTTGATACTCGGTTTTGCTTTTTATCACTAAATCATCGACGTAAGCTTCCATTTTTTTTCCAATTTGACTGGCGAATGCTTTGTTAATTAGGCGTTGGTAGGTTGCACCGACGTTTCTTAGGCCAAAAGGCATCTTTTGATAGCAAAAAATACCCTTGTCTGTGTGAAACGCGGTTTTTTCTTCATCTTCTTCTTTCATGAGGATTTGGTGTTATCCTTTGTAAGCATCGAGAAAACACTTAAAAGGATAACCGGTAAGAGAGTCGACTTTGAGGTCAATTTCTGGCAAAGGATAACAATCCTTTGGACATGCTTTATTCAAGTCTTTGAAGTCGATGCACATCCTCCAAGACTTGTCGGGTTTTCGAACCATAACAAGGTTGGCAATCCATGATTGGTACTTTACTTCTCGAAGGATTCCAGCGAGAACAATCTTTTCGACTTCTTGGCATGCTGCCATGCTTCGTTCAGGAGCTAAACTCCGTTTCTTATGAACCACAGGCTTAACATCTGGTGGTATTCTCAACTCATCTTCAATAATGCTTTGAGGGATACCCGTCATGTTTTCCGGGCACCAAGCAAAGACATCGCTATAGTGTATGAGTAACTTTTCAAGGTATGACAAAGTTTCTTGGGATAAGTTCATGTTAACCCTTATCCGCTGTTCAGGATACTTGGGGTTTATGATCCCTCCTTCGCTGTCTTCATTTTGTGAACTTTCCCCTTCAACCATGTAAGCCTCCTGAGTTGGTTGAAGGGTTGCAATCCCTCTTTCAGTAGGAAACTTGACAGTGCCTTAGCCAACTGAGACAGCCATGCCGAACGCATACTGACCTGGCCTTCTTATGATAACATCATAGTTGGAAGGGATGTCTATAACCACGAAGGTAAGTGACCTTGTTCTTTCTATCTGGCCTTCACTAAAACGAGGGTTGAAGCCTTGAACGTTCCTCATCAGTGAGACATTTGAAGAACTTTTCAAACATGATTTCTGTGGCCGCCCCTGTGTCAATGTAGGCTTTGCTTGTCTTACTTGTCCCCACCATTGCTTCGACCACCAGGGGGTTTGAAAGTAGGTTTCCCTGAGATGGTGGGAAGTAGACACATTGAAGCTCCCAAGCCTCCAAGCGTTGCTTTTTGCGAGAAACTTCTTGATCGATATTTACCATGTTTACTTCTTTGTTTTTTCCTTCAGCCATTTTTTCCCTGACTCCTTTCACTAAATGAGCTAATTCCCCGGACTTAACGGCTTCTTCAATTCTTTTCTTGAGTTGAAAACAATCGTTTGTGTGGTGACCTTTTTCCTCGTGGAACTCGCAGTATTGAGTGGAGTTTCCGTTTTTCTTGCTTTTGGGTAAAGGTCTTGGGGGTCGGAAGCTGTGCTTGATTTCCTCAGTCGCTAGGATTTCTTGAGGGGTTTTGGTCAGGGTTGTGAAATTGACAGTTCTTTCTCTGCTTGGAGGGTTCCGAGGTTCAAGTTTCCGGGAGTCTGAACCATTGAACCGTTTATCGTGGTGACCAAAATTTCCTCTTTTTCTGCTTGGGTTGCTGCATCGCTAGCTAGGTGCCCGTTTCCTTTGTTCCTTGATATCCACGGCTTCTTCTCCTCGTATATGTGCTTCAGCCCTTTCAGGGGCTTCTTCAAGAGTCGTGGGTAGGCTCTTGTTGAAGTCCCTTGTGAGATATTTGGAGGTGATAGCGTTCATAAAACCAGCTACCCTCATTTTTTCGTCTGCACCCACGTAGGTGAGCCCTTCTTTTTTGTATCTCTCAATAAATTCTCGAAGACTTTCATCGTCCCTCTGTTTGATTTGGCAAATCACAGTGGCGTCTTTGACGTACCTCCTTTGCTGTGAAAAATTGGTCAGGAACCCTTTGCTCAGATCATCGAAGCTTCGAACGCTTTTGGCGGGTAGGTCGTTGAACCATATCCTGGTGGATCCAACGAGAGTTTGCATGAACATGAGGCAACACTCAGCGTTGGACCATTTTTCAATTCTAGCTGCACCGGTGAAGATCTGTAGGTGATCTTCTGGATCCTCGGTTCCATCATATGTTTTTATGTGAGACGGCATTTTGATCTTTGTTTGGAAATCGTAGTCGGCGATTTGCTGGGAAAAGCACAACAGGTTGTTGGGCTTGTAAGGTTTTGCAAGGTCTTCTTCTGCCCTTGTAGCAAGATTCTGACTTGTCGCTCCTTGGTGAGTACTCAATACTTGGTTGATGAGCCGAGACCAAGGAAAATATGCCATCATTTGAGTCATCATCTGGGGCATGAGGTTAAAGCCTTGAAGGCTTTCTGGCTGTGCAGCACAAGGCATTCCCATCGAGGCATTCATAACAGTGCCTCGTGCCAGAGGCAAAGTAGCCAATGCTTGTTCCCATGTGGAGGCAACCGGAGGGGAACACTTGTTACTGGAGACTGCCATAGCTGCTCAAGGGTGGTCTCATGCCCAACTGGTGCACTAGTCATGACCGGTTGAGAGGTGAAGATGGGGAAGGTTGTTGGGTTAGGCCTTCCATAAGAATAAGGGGTAGGGTTGAAAGGTTGGTATATTGTGCTTGGACCAGCTTCATGGCCAGAGGCCATGGGTTGTGAATTGTTGAAAGGTGGAGGTGGTGGTCCTGGCGATAAAGACGGTTCTGGCTCGTCATAATCCAACCTTATTCTGACCCTTTTTTCTCGTTCTTGACTCACGTGTTGGTTGAGGAGAGTCCTCAACCGCAAGAAATTTCTGGCAACTCCTTCAGGGGTTAAATCGACGCGTTCTGGGGCACTTGAGGTGCCGATCTATGGGGAAGGAACCCCACAACGGGAAGGAGTTGACGTTTGGAAAAACTCAGGGAAAGAGATTCCGGCAGAAGTATCTCCAGGGGTGGAAAGTGGGGTTGCCACAACCGGTGAGGCTGGACTAGAGGTGGACGTTAAAGTACGTGGTACTTGATTAACTTCTCCCGGAGATCCGTTTTCTGACATGCTGATTTTGAAGAAAGATGGAGCTACACTACTGGTCTTTTTAGAAGAATAAGCGGCGTAGCCCCACCGTGGGCGCCAACTTGTTGCTACAACAGATATGAGACCAAGGATAGTGGATGGACTAGTTAGGCTAAGAGGCTTCAAGGGTTCCGATTAGCCTAACGCAGGTCGTGGGGTCCCCCTATGTTTGCAAGACGTAGAGAGAGGTTCACTAGTTTTGTTGTTGTTCACTTGAAACCCAAGACTGAAAAAGGATTTAGCCTAGGATGTTCTTTGTTTAGTGAAATCGTGTTATTTGAAGTGAAGAAGAGAAACATGCATAGAGCAAGTTCTCAAGAGAAGAGAGGAAGATCAGAGATCAAGAGTAATCTTTGCTGATCTTGGCGTGTCCTGCATGGATGTATGCTGCTGTCTTATATAGGAAAAGGTTCTGCTCAAAATAGAAACCTTTTACTAGTGAACATTTGCTGCAGTAGGGGACTTGCCCATTTTGAGGGTTGAAGGGTTTTGACCTGCGGGTAAAGGGATGCTCTCTGTGCACATGTCCCCTTTTACGGCTGTGAGAGGGTTGGTTAAGCAATCAGTGAAGTGATGGTTTACTGTTCACTTGCTTTTTACTGTTCACCTGAGTTCGCGGGTTTAACTTTTCAACCTTTCAAGCGTTAATGTGTTTAAGTCATTTTATTTGGTCTTGGGCTACCCCCGTCATCAGCTCTCAACAGCAACGGATATCTAACAGGCACTATCGACCACCACCGACTACATGTCAATAGACCCAACCACCCAGCGCAAACATGTCTTTGTGATCGAACCCCTTTCCAACCTTCACCGGTTCCGTTTTAGGGTCAGATTTGCACCATACTGTTTGTGTTATGATGGGATTCATAGTGAACTCAAGAAGTCAATTTTGGGAAAATGCTGATGATTTCCAGTGGTTTGGTCAATTCTGTCAGAATGTCACGCAATAAATTTGAATTCCAGAAGTCAAATGGAACCAACATATCCCAATTTTGACATTTGTAAACCAAAAAGTCAACTGTAACCATATGACACATTGATGACACATTGTAAATCCTATACTTCTAGATGAGACCAATGTCAAATGGAACCAAAAGAAAATGTCACGTTTATGTGTTTCTACAAAAAAAAAACCCGACATTCTCTACCAATTTAAACATTGTATCTATATATAATTATTAATTTTTAAAGCAATCAAATGAATTTTATTTGGCTTGCATATGTTGCTACAAAATGCGTGGATCTAGGATCGAGAGTTGAGCAACAACGTGGAGGAAGAGACTTATCTGGTCCAGAGTTGTCCCTGCGGTGGTGTGGTACTGTATTTTGTCTTCCCGAGCCAAGGGTGCAAGAGCATAATGAAATAACCCGTTAGAAGGTCCATTGGACCTGAGCCTCATAACAAAATTTAACGAAAGAGGTGTGAACGTCATTACAAGAGATGATAAAGACCCTAAGACTATTTGTTGTGGATGTGAAATGGGTTACTAAGGAGGTGATATAACCCGTTAGAAGGTCCACTGGACCAGAGCCTCATAACAAAATTTAACGAAATATGCTTGTGTGTATATATATAGAGAGAGAGAAAGAGGTGTGAACCCCATTACAAGAGATGAGACGATTTGTTATGCATGTGAAATGGGGTACTAAGGAGGTGATAAATCAACATTTGGGGCGTGAACGTCATTACAAGTGTTTGGTGAAAGAGGCACCACCTCTCGCGGACGAAAGGGTGCAATTTGTTTAATTTGTTTTTTTTTATTAATATACAATCCAAGCATTAATCTCCATCTCACCATTTCCGTTTTAGTTTTTTATTACTTACCAAATTTCACAACTTCTACGACACACCTTTAGTGAAATTGAAAGGTTTATTGTGAACCCCTAAGCTCAAATAAATCTATTTTATAAAGTAGCATTTGAGCAAACAATAGTGGGGTTGAATTGTGCGGATACGAGCCCACTCGACCCAAATTTATTCTTTTTAATTAATAAGACAATATGCTAAATTAGTTTTATTTGAGCTTTACTAGCTTGAATTTGATTGCCAACTCCTTTCCATAAGATCCATCAATATAATATCGTCACACAATTTGGTATATACGTTTTCGACCCCCTGATCGGATATCTCAAGCTTCGCCACTGTCTAGTGGATTCGCCGTCAAGACTAGGGAGTGTGATTCACAGGAGCGGATTCAAGTCGTTGAAAGGTTGGATCAGTGAGGCATGAACGTTGTGTGGTTGAGAGGGTTAGGGTTTTCTAACTTGGCTAAAGCGTCTACAAACAAAACTTGCTATACTTTTTATGTATAGAGTCTGACTATAGAGTACATAAATACCTATAATTCTAACTCCAATTTTCGAATCAGACTCGTTGATCACACATTCATATCCCAATTAGAGAATCTGAATTTGAATTCGAACTGGTCTCAAAAATTTATTATAAACCCGAAACCCAAATTCGAGCTAAGTTCTGTTTAAATTTTAGTATTTTCAAATGTTTCTTGAATATGTCATTATTCATGAACAATATAACTCTAGCTTTTTTTAAATAAACTTTTCTTTTCGCTTGTGGTCAGCATATTTTCCATATTGAGGGGAAGGGGTGCCCAACCCACATACCTAAGTCCCGCCAATTCTTTTGCGCCACGTCACTTAGTCCATCCACTACACTAAACTACCTTAAAACATGACCCTACCATTTTACCACACTCTCTCTATACACACAACTCTCTCTATACTACCCGCTGGACCGACGACAGTGTACAACCTGAATATATATTTTTTTTGAACGACAAATTTGGACCCCTGGTGTATCATCGTGCCACCAGAGGAACTACCCGATCATATCCATCTCCACTAGGCATACGAGCGGATACGAACCCACTCGACCCCAATTATTCTTTTTAATTAATAAGACAATATGCTAAATTAGTTTTATTTGAGCTTTACTAGCTTGAATTTGATTGCCAACTCCTTTCCATAAGATCCATCAATATAATATCGTCACACAATTTGGTATATACGTTTTCGACGCCCTGAGCGGATATCTCAAGCTTCGCTACTGCCTAGTGGATTCGCCGTCAAGACTAGGGAGTGTGATTCACAAGAGCGGATTCAAGTCGTTGAAAGGTTGGATCAGTGAGGCATGACGTTGTGTGGTTGAGAGGATTAGGGTTTTCTAACTTGGCTAAGGCGTCTACAAACAAAACTTGCTATACTTTTTATGTATATAGAGTCAGACTATAGAGTACATAAATACCTATAATTCTAACTCCAATTTTTGAATCAGACTCGTTAATCACACATTAATATCCCAATTAGAGAATCCGAATTTGAATTCGAACTGGTCTCAAAATTTTATTATAAACCCGAAACCCAAATTCGAGCTAAGTTTTGTATAAATTTTAGTATTTTCAAATGTTTCTTGAATATGTCATTATTCATGAACAATATAACTCTAGCCTTTTTTAATTAAACTTTTCTTTTCACTTGTGTTCAGCATATTTTCCACATTGAGGGGAAGGGGTGCCCAACCCACATACCCAAGTCCCGCCAATTCTTTTGCGCCACGTCACTTTGTCCATCCACTACACTAAACTACCTTAAACATGACCCTACCATTTTACCCCACTCTCTCTCTATACACACAACTCTCTATACTACCCGCTGGACTGACGACAGTGTACAACCTGAATATATATATATATATATATATTGAACGGCAAATTTAGACCCCTGGAGTATCATCGTGCCACCAGAGCAACCACCCGATCATATCCATCTCCACTAGGGATAATGCCACACCAATTTAGGAGGAAACCCCCTTGTGAGAATCGAACCTAGGACCTATTGGTCTCAAAGCCTTATCTTACCATCAAGATGCCATTAGCTATAGCCTGAATAGTTAATGTGTTCAATATATTTTATTTTAAAATCTATGCCAACTACAAATTGGTACTTTATGAGTCATCCTACTTACCATCTACGTCATTGCCATATAACTAAAACACACATAAAATAAAATATAATCAACATTAACTAAATTAAATACATAAAAAAATCTAACAAAACCAAAATAATAATAATAATAATTTAAATTTATAACCACAACGCACCGGCTTCTTTAAGCACCGGAATCAACTCACCGGAAATATGCATCGTCATAACTTGATCCAATCCACCGAACATCCGTCCACCGATAAACACCGCCGGAAACTGCATATTCCGTCCATTTGCAGCATTAATCATCTCAATTTCCTTCACAACATCATTCTCCTCATCTTCTTCAAACTCAAAGACGCTAGGGTTCACTCCGTGACCGTTAAGCAGCCGTTTCACCACGTGGCTCATGCAGCAACCGTGACGGGCCAAGACGATGACGGCGTTTTCCGTGACGGCGTCTCCGACGGTGGTTTTTGATGATCGGTTGAGTTGTGTTGGTGGTTTTGGGTTGGTTGTGTTGTGGTGGGTTGATGGTAGAGTGTATGTTTTGTATGGAATTGCTTGTTGCATTTTTGAAGGTGTGAGTGTGTGTGTTTTTCAGTGTTTGTGAGGGTGTGGAATTTATAGGAGAAAAGAGAGGGTTGCGTGATGTGTTTTCGGTGACTTGAAAGGGTCAGTCGTCAACGGTTACGCGGTGTCAGATGTTTTGAGGTGAGGTAAACGTGACATCATGACCTTCTCATTCTAAATTATATATCTAGACACTTTTAACTATCTTTAACAATATTTTAGTCAATTTATCATGGTCATAATCACAGTTATTAAAGGTGTTAAGCGGACTCAAGGTGCATAGACGTCGCCTGTGGCCTAGGGGCAATGCTGAGAAAAAAAGAACGTACAAAAAAACTTAAAATCTTTTTATATAATAGAAAATTAATACTATTTTTCAGATAAAATAAACTAAAGCTATTTTTTAAACGGCCATAAACTAAAGCTATTAAATAACATTTAATATCGTCCATTTAGTACCAAAAATTATAAAATGCTATTTTATTGGTGTAGAAAAGTAGTTTCAATAGATAAAAATATAAATCTAGCTAGAATCTTGCCATAATTTAGAGAATCTGGCCGAAAACTCTCAAGAATCTAGGAATCTCGCCAGAACCTGCGCATGAACCATCACTTGGAGAATTAAAGCGCAATTGCCTTGACTTAAGGCGCAATTGCCTCGCCTCGCTGCGAAATTGAGCCTAGGCGCAAGAGGCGATGAGTTTTAACAACTATGGTTATAATATCCTCGTTTCTTAACCGGAGATAACCCTTATCTACTAGGGCCGAAACCTGTGAACACTCGCCTAAAGGCATGACAATGTGGTAAGATAAAACCTGCTCAGTTGAAGATATCTAACTAGAGATCTCTACCTAGTCTCCCATCATTATCAGGTAAAACATGAAAAATTAAGGAGAGTAAAAATTGAACTTGAATACTTAATGTTGGAAATTTATAAATAATATTATATTATAAGTTAATGTAATGATTATTTAATAATTAAGCCAAGATGAATGAGAGATCTTGCGCATTAACTTTGTGTGTTGGGACTATAAATGTGTGGAAAATTGTGTTTGTCCCACATTAGTGGAGATATAAATCTTTTGTAGATTTATAATTAAAATTCTCTACACGAATGTATTCTTGTGTGACAACTCACACCCAGTGGCAGCCAGGAGGGTGCGAAGCACCCGACACGTGCACGTGTCCGGGCCCGGGCACGGGACCGGGGAGGGCGATGTGCGCAATGTGGCGCTTTGATGGCACACTTTGCACTTCAAATTCTAAACTGGTTATATACAAAGCTTTGGTGCTTTGTTTTAGATACCATATACAGATATCGTTTGGTTGATACAACACACACAAACGAATTCCCTAACTTCGATTCTCTGCGCACTCTCGTTTCAGGTATACCTTTGGGTGCTAGGCTAATCCCGGCAGTACAATCTACTTAGGCTGTTGTACCTTGGGAAGCAGACGGGTTCACCTGGGTGGCCCGAAATCTGTTTTAAGGGAAGCGTGATCTTCACGTGCCTCAGTCACCGTTTGTTTACGTGTTTCTTTATTTCTTTGTAATCTGTTTTACTATAGTTTACATTTCTTTGTATTTCCTTTATTTTGGCTCTAGCCATTTTGTGTATTGTAATCAGAATCATGATTAATAAAATTGTTATTTTATTTATTTTGTGAACGGATGTCCTACAAGCTTAAAACAGATTTTAAAAACCCGTTCACTATTTTGGCTTTTAAAAGTTTTTATAAACTGTTATTTTCGTTTTTAGCAAACTTTTGTAGTTTGCATTGGTTTTATGTAAACCAACTTATTTCTGCCTTCACTAATTTTTTGTATGTTGTTTTAGAAATGGCTACTGTTCAAGCAACCACATCAACCACTGTTGGATCCACATCCACCACCATGGGACCATTAGTTGGTACCCAAGCAGCCCAAGCTGTGGCTAATCATGCTGAGAAGCCAGAAAAGTTCACTGGCTTGAACTTTAAGAGGTGGCAACAGAAAATGTTGTTTTACCCTGACCACCTTGAACCTTGCGAAGTTCTTAACTGAGACCCCTCCTGTTCTTGTAGAAGGGACTAGTGATGCCCAATCTGTGAGTGTAGTTGATGCATGGAAACATTCTGAGTACCTATGCTGCAACTATGTGTTGAATGGCCTCTCAGATGCATTATATAATGTCTATTTCAAGGTTCCAACTCCCAAAGAATTATGGGAGTCATTGGAACGCAAATACAAGACTGAGGATGCGGGTACTAAGAAGTTTATTGTGGCAAGATTTTTGGACTATAAAATGATTGATTCAAAAACTGTTATGAGTCAAGTTTAAGAATTGCAAATTATTCTTAGTGACATTTTGTCTGAACGAATGAATCTTAGTGAAACATTCCAAGTGGAAACAATTGTTGAAAAATTGCCTCCTAGTTAGGTGGACTTCAAGAACTACCTTAAGCATAAGCGAAAGGAAAT
This sequence comes from Scalesia atractyloides, assembly GCA_947069175.1. NCBI lineage: Eukaryota > Viridiplantae > Streptophyta > Magnoliopsida > Asterales > Asteraceae > Scalesia > Scalesia atractyloides. The sequence continues at coordinate 79,102,070 of CAMTDV010000004.1, read as the reverse complement.
GACAATTGAAGACCTTGTGGTTCGTCTTCATATTGAGGAAGACAATAGGCTGTCACACAAAGGAAGTCAAGTTGAAGCTTCAGCAAAAGTAAACCTTGTGGAACATGGTCAATCCTCAAGGGGTCACAAGGGTAACAAAGGCCACAAGTTCAATGGCAAGGGAAAGAACAAAGGTGTTGACCTTGGGCCAAAGAAAGGTGGTGTGAAGAAGAAGGTTGGTCCCTTTAAAGAGAAGTGTTACAATTGTGGACAAACTGGTCACCTTGCTGACCAATGCAAAGAGCCTAAGCGTGACAAGGCTCCTATGGTTGATGATGATATGCCATCAGTGGCCATGATTTCAGACCTCACTGCCATGATGGAGCAGGTAAACTTGGTGGGTAATGAGCCAAAAGGGTGGTGGGTTTATACTGGGGCAACTCGCCATGTGTGCCCAGACAAGAGCCTCTTTAATACGTTTAAAGAGGTGGTGGGAGAAGAGAAACTGTACATGGGAAATGCTGCTACAGCTGATATCAAGGGAGAAGGAGATGTGATTTTAAAGTGGACTTCTGGGAAAGAGCTCACTTTGAAGAATGTGCTTTATGTTCCTGACCTGCGCAAGAGTCTTGTGTCGGGTTGGATGCTTAACAAGTTTGGTTTTCGTTTGGTTTTTGAGAGTGTCCAGTTTGTTTTAAGTAAGCGTGGTATGTTTGTTGGAAAGGGATATGCCCAAAATGGCATGTTTAAACTTAATGTAATGGCTGTTAAGAAAAACATGAATAAAAATGCTAGTACTTCTGCTTACTTGGTTGAGTCTCCTAATGTTTGGCATGGACGTCTTGGTCATGTAAATTTTAATTCGATGCGTCGTTTAATTAAATTAGATTACATACCAAATTTTGCCATTGACTCTAAAACAAAATGTAAAACATGTGTTGAAGCCAAACAAACAAGATCATCCTTCAAATCAGTTGAAAGAATAACTGAACCTCTTGATTTGATTCACACTGATGTGTGTGACTTAAAATCAATTCCCACAAGAGGCGGTAATAAATATTTTATTACTTTATCGATGACAATACAAGATATTGTTATGTTTACTTACTTAAGAGTAAGGATGAAGCAATTGACAAGTTTAACTTGTATAAAGCTGAAGTTGAGAATCAACTCAACAAGAAAATAAAGCGTGTGAGAAGTGATAGAGGAGGTGAATATGTTTCACCATTTGGGGAAGTATGTGCACAAAGTGGCATCATACACGAATGTACCCCTCCTTATACACCCCAATCAAATGGTATTGTGAAATGAAAGAATCGTACATTAAAAGAAATGATGAATGCCATGTTGATAAGTTCTGGGATGAGCCAGGACATGTGGGGGGAGGTTATAGGCCAATTTTTTATTCAATAAAATACCTTTCAAGAATAAGGATGTAACACCTCACGAGTTGTGGTGGGGACATAAATCATCCTATAAATACTTGAAAGTGTGGGGGTGCCTGGCCAAGGTGATTGTTACACCCCTAAGGCACTTAGAATAGGGCCCAAAACTATTGATTGCATTTTCATTGGATATGCCAAAAACGGCAGTTCACATTGTTTTCTTGTATATGAATCTAAGAATCCTGATGTACACAAGGACTCTATCATAGAGACAAGGCCAGGAAATGTGAATTACTTTGAAGAAGAGTTTCCCATGTTAGTACAAACTCATACAAGTTCTTCAAATCATGCAAGTTCATCAACAATGGTTGATGAGATTGTTCGAGAGGAAACTCAAGAACGATCAGAGGTTGAAGAGGGTGAGCAAAGAAGATGTAAAAGGCAAAGGATTGAGAAATTTTTTGGACCTGACTTTCTTACATACATGGTTGAGAGTGAGCTTTAAACCTATCGAGAAGCAGTCACCTCTTCAGATGGACCTCAATGGAAAGAAGCCATCAAGAGTGAAATTGATTCTATCTTGCAGAATCATACTTGGGAGTTAGTAGATCTTCCACCAGGGTGCAAGCCACTTGGATATCGATGGATATTTAAGAAAAAGATGAAAGCGGATGGCTCTGTCGACAAGTATAAGGCAAGGCTTGTTATCAAAGGGTTTAGACAAAAGGAAGGTCTTGACTATTTTGACACATACTTGCATGTGACTAGAATAACCTCTATTAGGTTGGTGCTTGCAATAGCAGCTTTGAGAAACTTGGAAATACATCAAATGGATGTAAAAACCGCATTTCTCAACGGAGAATTAGAGGAAGAGATTTACATGGAGCAACCAGAGGGTTTCTCTGCTCCTAGCCAAGAGGACAAAGTGTGTAAACTCGTCAAGTCATTATATGGCTTGAAGCAAGCTCCTAAACAATGGCATCAAAAGTTTGACTAGGTTACTCTTAACAATGGTTTCAAAATAAATGAATGCGATATATGTGTCTATGTGAAAGACACTTCTAAAGGTTATGTGATCTTATGCCTTTATGTAGATGATATGCTTATCATTGGGAGTGATGATAAGATGATCAGATCTACAAAAGACATGTTGAAAGCAAGATTTGACATGAAAGATATGGGTCTAGCTGATGTGATTCTTGGAGTAAAGATCATTAGAATCCAAACTGGCTTGGTGCTAAGTCAATCTCATTATGTTGATAAGATCCTTCAGAAGTTCAATCCAAGGGACAAGAGTGTAGCTCAAACTCCAATTGATACCTCTCAACATTTGTCAAAAAATAGAGGCGAGAATGTTGCTCAATTGGAATACTCAAGGATCATTGGCAGTCTTATGTATCTCATGTCATGTACTCGGCCAGACTTGGCATATGCTGTGAGTAGGCTAATTAGATATACTAGTAATCCTAGTTCAGAGCATTGGAAGAGTATAAAAAGATTATTAAGATATTTGAGATACACGAGAAAATATGGACTGCATTATGGCCAAAATCCAGCACTTGTGGAAGGATTCAGTGATGCCAACTGGATATCCGATCAGAAAGATTCTAGATCTACAACTGGATATGTGTTTAGCCTTGGAGGTGCAGCTATTTCTTGGAAGTTGTCACACCCCTAATTTCCACGTATAACCCGGTGGGCCCGGTTGCGGAATATCGTGACGTAAGTTGATATCATCATTACCAAGCAATACAATATTATACAGCGGAAGTCTGGATAATTACTATTACAAACGTTTGAATGTTCAAAGTTCAAGATAATAAATATAATGCTTGTAACTAGATCCACAGGCGGATCGAAATGTGAATACAAAAGGAAACTTGACAGACTAAGGCCTTCTAAGCAAGGGTTGCAATTCCTCTTAAGCTTCGCCGAACACTTCCAGCCTAATTACGTATACTTGTCACCTGCGCTTAGTCTTTTGAAAATACGCCAGTTTTCACTGGTAAATACATTAACCCGACTCATTTTGAAAATATTTCGAAAATATTTAGTGTACACAATGGTACTTTGTTTTATGAATAACTTGGGATAAATAATTTCATGTTATCAGTTTTACATGCTAATAATACATTTAGAGCCCGAAACTATGCCGGGATCATGATTAATCGACACACCACTTTAACACCTTTAATAGGTGCACCCCTAATGGGTCATAATTTTAATTTAGCATCTGACGGGTGTATGCCTACACCTCGTGCTTAGGTCGTGGCCATTTGCAATTAAATGAGCCGTGGATTTCCAGGACACGGTCGTTTTAACCCCCCAAATGTTTAATATTAAGCAATACGAATTAAAATTGATTATTTGAATTCCCGACTCGTTGATCTTTGATCCCATATCCAACCATGCGGTATTAGCATACCGTATCCCAAGCCCGTATAAGGGAAAATAAGTTAAAGTATTTACCTAGCTTGCAAAGTCCTTAGTAATAAGAAAATAAGCAAAGCACAGCTGTAATCAAAATAAACTAGTTTGGCGCAATCTACCGAAGTCTCTACTATGGAATGGATGGTTTTATTAACCGATTAGATAGCTAGCGGGTCTTTATTTAGTCATTGACTTAAACCGGCTAACTTTAAAGTAAAGATAACGGTACGAAATGCTATATTATGCGATGACCGGAAGAGAATGCATTTTGGACCCGACAAGTACTAGGACTTGTATAATATGGGTTACCATTCTACATTCTGGAATTTGAGAATATTTGATATGGTTAAACCCGTTTCGGTTAAATTACGTAAATTAGTCACATAGGCTTAACCGTATGTATATATAAGCGAAACTAGGTAACTAGGTGAGTCCTACACAAGTTCCATATGCCATTATGTTTAAAATATGTTATTATAGCAGTAGGTTACTGATATGATGGCTCGTTATGGTTTTAAAAGCAAACTATGCCTTAAAAGGGCAATTTCGTCATTTAAAAAAAATGTAAAAAACAAGCTCATACATAAACTGATGTTATTAACATAATCATTCTGTAAAAGTACCTATTTTATGATGTTATATTAGCATAATATCAATTATATGTGTGGTTTATAGATTAAGACCAAACTATGTCCCGAAAGGGCATTTTGGTCACTTCACATATAATTCGATAACTTATTTGGGAGTCTGAGTTTGGGACATGTACCTACTGTTAATAAGTTGAAAATATGTTTTGAATCCAGTAGGCAAAAAGTCTCAATGCTCTAATATGGCTTTAAACCATATTATGCGCCAAGGTGGCGATTAAGTCGCTAAATGACGATTTAAAAGGTATTTTAAGTAAAACTGTTGTTGTGACCAGGTTTGAATGACTAAAATATGTTAAGATATATAATACATCAGTAGGTACAAGGTTTTGGTTTATTTGAATGTCTAAAACTTATTTTGAGTGTTGAAAGGGTAACATCGTCATTTAAGGACATAATGTGCAAACTATAGCTTAAACTTAGTTTGCAACCTGAATGAATATCCCAAATAGTCCTAATAATGATATTACAACAGTAGGTATTGAGTTTTGATGTCAAGTTTATTGTTTAAACTATTTTATACCTGAAAAGGGTGTTTTAGGCATATTTATTGGATACTTGCATAATGACTCGGATTACTACATGACCACGTCCTATAACTCCAGAGGGTTATAGTATAATATAACATGGTCATAATGAAACTTAGGGACAATAGCTAATGTTGCTAAATCGGGTCAGAACTAAAAGTCAAAGCAGAAGTCAAACTTTGCGACTTTCGGTTGCGAACCGACCTTAGACCTGGAATTGACGAGCCAAACATGTTCCCACATGTTATTACAATTATTACCAAGTTATTAGAGTGTCAAAACAGGTTTTATAACATCTACATTGCTAATTATGATTTTATTTCAAAACTGACCCGTTTGACTTTTTATTAACATAACTTTGACCCGTCAATTGACCAAGCAAACGTGGTAATCAGGAGGTGTCCTATTGAGGGATTAACACCTACCTTATTACGATCACGTAGCCATGTTCGTTACGAGCATTGGCTGGACCATAATGGTCTTAGCTCAAAGTTAAAGCGTTTTTACGTAAACGCTTTCACCTTGGCTTAAAGCCTAATAAAACTGAAAGAGGAAGGAAATGAAACTTACTTAAGGTCCTTTGCACGAAAATAAGACTAGATTGGAGGCTCCCTTCAGTTGGAATCTCCAGAGAACAAGATAGAGATGAATATGAGAATGAGCAAGTTGAAGGTTTACACAAGGAAGGGTATTTATAGATGGAGGATGAGTTGTAGGATCTTACCTGGGGTTATGGACTGCTATAGGATGTGCACAAGTGTTTTGGGACGTGTAACAAGCAGCAAGAGAGTGGCAATGGCGAGCAAGGTGGCAAGCACAGCAGGCTGCCATGCGTTCTGTCGCTGGCGACCACTTACGGACCGTAAGAGTCATGTCTTGCGGTCCGTAAGGACCTCTGGCGCCCACAGATTTTGAATGGTTACGGACCGTAACCTTTGAGGCTTGCGGTCCGTAACCGCCTTACTGAAACCATCATTTTGATTGCCTTACGGTCCGTAACCATTGATGATTACGGTCTGTAAGGACTTCCCAGAGATGAAATTTTTAGAAACTTGCCACTTTGATCCTTCGACCTTTTCCGATGCTCGTTCAGAGGTTAATTAAATTACATGACGGCGCCTTTAATCCCTCTCGACTACGCGTGGCAATCATATTTTTCAGGACACGTGTCGGAATTTTATTGGATGAAATTTTCTAGGTGTCACATCTTTACCCCCTTAATAAAAATCTCGACCTCGAGATTTATTTGAATAGATAAGGGTACTTTTGTCGCATATTGGACTCGACCTCCCAAGTATATTCAGGACCTCGACAGGCATCCCATTTGACATTCACAATAGGTACGTGCTTCCTACGAAGCTTTTTAACCTGCCGATCTTCGATCACAATTGGTTTCTCTATGAAACGCAAGTTTTCATCAATCTGAATATCTTCATGAGGCATTGCTAACGACTCATCCACGAGGCATTTCTTCAAATTGATGATGTGGAAAACATCATGGATTCCACTGAGCTTTTCCGGTAGCTTAAGCCTATAAGCTACGGGTCCGATACATTCGATTATTTCGAATGGCCCGATGTATCTCGGGCTTAACTTTCCCTTTCCCCAAAGCGCATTACACCTTCCAAGGTGATACTTTTAACGTAACCTTGTCCCCAACTTGGAACTGTAAAGGTTTATGCCTTTTGTCAGCATAGCTCTTTTGTCTATCACGAGCTACCTTAAGTCGATCACGGATTTGTACAATCTTTTCCATGGTTTCGAGGACGATTTCAGGTCCAGATAGTTGGGCTTCTCCAACTTTTGCCCAACATACAGGCGTCCTACATTTTCTTCCATATAAGGCTTCAAAAGGAGCGGCCTTAATACTTGTGTGATAACTATTATTATAAGAGAACTCGATTAGGGGTAAGTGATCATCCCAACTTCTGCCTAAATCGATCACACAAGCTCGAAGCATGTCCTCCAAGGTTTGAATGGTACGCTCACTTTGTCCGTCTGTCTGCGGATGGTAAGCCGTACTGAAGTTTAATCTCGTACCTAGAGATTGTTGGAAGCTTTTCCAGAAGTGAGATGTGTATCTTGTGTCTCTATCAGATACAATGGATATCGGCACACCGTGCAAGGACACAATCTCATCGACATAAAGCTTAGCTAGCTTATTGGAATCGTAGGTCTCTTTTATTTGGCAAGAAGTGAGCGGATTTGGTTAATCTATACACATTTTAACCCAAATTATGTCATTGCCACGCTTGGTCTTAGGTAACTTAGTGATAAAGTCCATAGTTACCATTTCCCATTTCCGCACTGGGATTTCAAGCTGTTGTAGAAGTCCTGACGGTTTCTGGTGTTCGGCCTTAATTTGGGAACACGTCAAGCACTTTGCTACATGATTAGCTATATTTTTCTTCATACCCATCCACCAATAATTGGGTTTCAGATCTTGGTACATCTTGTCGCTTCCCGGGTGAACCGAATATTTAGAATTATGCGCTTCTTGGAGGATTACATCTCTAAGTCCTCCAAAGATCGGAACCCAAATTCTATTATTAAGCCTAAACATTTCGTCCTTTCCTGATGCTAACTGATCAATGGTTGCACCTAATCCTTCTCTTGAGATATTGTCCTCTGACATGGCTTCCTTTTGTATAAATAATAACTTTTCATTTAAGCTATTCTTCAATTCAATGCTCTTGGCATTGATCCTTAAAGGTTTGACTCTTTCCTTGCGACTAAGCGCAACAGCGACTACATTCGCTTTCCCTGGATGATATCGAATCTCACAATCATAGTCGTTGAGTGTTTCCATCCAACGTCGTTGTCTCATGTTCAAGTCCTTCTGATTGAACAAATGTTGGAGGCTTTTATGATCGGTGTAGATAATACACTTTGTTCCGTATAGATAATGCCTCCAAAGTTTAAGTGCGAATACTACTGCACCCAGTCCCAAATCATGGGTGGTGTAGTTTCTCTCATGCACTTTCAATTGTCGTGATGCATAGGCAATCACCTTGCCTCTCTGCATAAGCACACATCCCATACCCGTGTGCGAAGCATCACAATAAACCACAAACTCTTAAACACCTTCTAGCAGAGTTAACACCGGGGCATTGCTTAACTTATACTTTAATGTCTCAAAATATTCTTGTTGCTTTGGTCCCCAGTTGAATTTAGCATCCTTACGGGTCTAGATTGTCAAAGGAGCGGCTATTCGTGAGAAGTTCTCAATGAACCTTCGATAATAACCAGCCAATCCTAAGAAACTACGTATCTCGGAAGGCGTCTTTGGGGCTTCCCAATTCATTATTGCTTCTTTCTTTGCTGGATCTACTTGGATACCATGTTCAGTTACTATGTGACCAAGGAACTGAACCTCACGTAGCCAGAATTCGCATTTAGAAAATTTTGCGTATAGCTTCTCTTGACGCAGAATTTCAAGAATGCACCTCAAATGTTTCTCGTGATCAGATTGATTACGAGAGTAGATAACTATGTCGTCTATGAAGACAATGACAAACTTATCTAAGTATGGTTTGCAGACTCTATTCATGGGATCCATGAATGCTACTGGTGCATTAGTGAGCCCAAAAGGCATCACTAGGAATTCGTAATGTCCATATCTTGTTCTGAAAGTACTTTTCAGAACATCTTCGTCTCTAACTTTTAGTCGATGATATCATGATCTCAAATCAATTTTCGAGAAGAAACTCGCACCTTGCAACTGATCAAACAAATCATAGATCCTAGGTAAAGGATAACGATTCTTGATTGTTATCTTATTGAGTTCACGGTAATCAATGCACATCCGTATTGATCCGTCCTTCTTTTTAAGGAAAAGGATAAGAGCTCCCCAAGGCGAAGAGCTACGTTGAATAAAACCTTTCTGTAAGAGTTCATCCAGTTAGGTTCTCAATTCTCTCATCTTGGTTGGTGCTAAACGGTACGGAGCTTTAGCTATGGGAGCTGCTCCAGGTATGATATCAATTCGAAACTCTACCTGCCTATCAGGAGGTAGGCCAGGTAATTCTTCTGGGAACACGTCTGGGTATTCGGAAAGGATAGGTATATCTTCAATCTTTGGTTTTGGTTCATCAATGGTGACTTGTGCCATGTAGATGACACATCCTTTCGTCATACATCTAGATGCTTTAAGCAAAACTACTTTATCCGGCAATCCAAAGTGTTTATCTCCATGAATGGTGAGGATTTTACCAGACGGGGATTTGATCTCGATGAGTTTCTTATCACAGGCAATGCGTGCTTGGTTATGCGATAACCAATCCATGCCTAAGAATACATAGAATCCCGCTAGTTTCATGGGTAAAAGAGAGACAGGGATAGAATGATTCTTGATGGATATGGAGCATCCGTCAAGAATGGAAGAAGCGGTTTCTATAGTTCCATCAGCGAGCTCAACTTCATAGGTTATGTCTAGAGTTCTTACGGACAAGTTTAATAGTTCACTAAATTTATGATCTACAAACAATTTATCGGCGCCCGAATTGAAAAGAACTCTAGCAAAAGCATCGTTGATAAGGAACGTACCCGTTATGACATTGTTATCCTTCACTGCTTCCTTAGCATTCATTTGAAAGGCTCTGGCAGTGACTTTCTTTGCCTCTGAGGTTTTAGGTTTACCCTCGGTATTTGCCTTTGGGCAACTTGTTTTGAGGTGGCCCTTCTCACCACATCCAAAGAAAGTAGCATCTGTTATGTTTCGGCACTCATGTGACCGATGCCTAGTCTTCTTGCAGATATTGCACTGCTTCGGTTTTTGTTCTAAGTGACACTGTCTATAGTGTTGCTTCCCACACGTTTTGCACGTGGGTTTGTTGCCCGATTTCTGATTGCCTTTGCTAAACTCATACTTACCTTTCTTGTTAAGTTTCTGGGAGTTTCCGTCCTCCCGTTTCCTTTTTCCATCATTGTCAGTCTTAACTGACACTTGCCTCACATAGTCCTGTGTGAGGGAGAGAGATAGCTCTACCGCAGATTTATAGGTGCCAGGCTGCACCGCTTTAACCATACTCCTGATTTCAGGAGCTAGCCCGTTGATAAAACGTGCGATACGTTTGGGCTCTGGGGTAACTAGATACGGCACTAGCCTTGAGAGAGAGTCGTACTCGGTAACAAATTTCCGACAATCCATGTTCTTCATAGTCAGATTTAAGAAATCTGACTCAATTTTTCTACCTCATGGGGCGGACAGTAGGTATCTTTCACCAAGTCCACAAACTTGGACCAACTTAAGTTGTAGAGATGAACTTTGCCTGTAAATTGAACCAAGGCTTTCCACCAGAGAAGGGCATCGCCCTTGAATGACTGAGACACATACTTAACCACATTTTTATCAGCGCAGCCGATGATATCCACCACCGTCTCCATCCTGTCCAACCATCTCAAGCACTCAACAACTCCTTTTTCCCCATTAAAATCACGTGGTCTACAAGACACGAAGTACTTGTAGGAACAACCATCACCATCGACATTCGTCTTCTTAGGATGTTCATCACTCTTTGCTATACTCCTCACATTCGAGGAGTGTGCCTCACTCTTTTTCATCCTTGAATGACTAGGCTGAGTTTTAGGTTTAGAGACGAGCTTAGAGCGAGAAGCGCTCGACTCTGATCGATGATCAGATTTGTCCTTTAAGGCTTTGCCAATCTCTGTGGCAATAAGTTCTCTCAAGTCATTCTTACTTATGATGATATTCTCATTAGCGTCGTCATCGTTGCGCTTACTATTCACTTCGTTTGATCCCGCCATTGTTGCAACTTTACTTCTAATTATTGAGATGAGCTCGGTTAGATGCTATGGCGTACCCTTATTCACAACATGGTTCTATGAAAAAGGACCATCATAGGCATTTATAGATTGGACATAGTCCAGAATATATTAGTTAGTGTGTCATGCGTCACTACTGTATTATTGCTTGTTGGCTTTACACTGCTATTGAGTGTTTGAAAAATTTAACTAGGATCTCACTAGATCATTTAGGCGATAGGGTGCGAACATTGTCATTTACCCATTTGACTAATGTGGCAATGATTGTCACGGGAAATTAAGGGTAACTCCTCATTGAGAGTAAATATAGAGAAATGATAAACTTGGAAGTTGAACATTGTTCACCTTTACTAGACAGAAGGTTACTTCCGAAATTTTTCATTTGCCGATCTATTATAGCCATTGGCTGATGGATTTTTGGGTTAATATAGCGGATCAATAACTCTTGAATAAAATTATGATGATTGATTGGATGAAGTAAATAATAATAAGGAAATTTTACTAAAAGGAACATTACAAAATTGCCTAATATATAGGACTTAAAATAACAAAAATAGTTCACGCAAGAACTTAACAGAAATAACAATGTCCACGCAGGGACTTTTGGAATTTAAATTACATATATGAAAATACAAAGTTAGTCATCCTTCCTTCCTTTTAAGGCTTTGTAAAGCTTCTTGATAAATTTCGTTGTTTTCTTCTCTGATTTCTTGACCTGTTGTCGCATTTCCCTTACTTGATCCAAGGCCTCATTAATGGCCTCGAGTGGTACTTGTGGTTGGGGTTGCGGCTGAGGTGGAGGTGGTTACGGCTGAGGCGCAACTGGATACGGATATCCATAAGGTGGATACCCGGTAGAGGTATAAGAAGGTGGGTAGGAAGGGTAAGAGGAATGATAAAGGTTATTATGAATAATTGCATCATAATAAGGATCTTGCTCTAAACCGTGGTGAATGTAATTATACAAGCCAGAAGGGTCGGCAGTGTGAAACCCTGATGGTCCTATATATGCAGGTATTGGATTGGCAAAATCCAGTGGTGGTAGAGGTGGTTGAGGCAGAGGCTCAACAGCTGGTTGTGGTGGAGGCTCCACCACTGGTGATGTGTTCGAGGGTCCACCCATTTGTGGGTCCTCAGGGATGATGGGGTAAGAGGGTGGCAAAGGTGGTAGCGAACCCGACCTTTGACCAGCACGTACTGACATACGTGCTCCACGCCTTCGGCGTGGTTGTGATGATGATTCAGGTTGTGGCTGAGGTTGATCCACCTGTTGCATTTCAACATCCTCTTGGTGAGGATGGGGTGATGGGTTTTGGTGTTGGGGAGTGCTATGGTATGATGTTGACGAACACATATTGTGCCCATCTTTGGTCAAATTCATCGGAACCTCTAAATGGAGATCTTGCCACGGAGTTCGAGCCGCTAGACAGCTCAATAGGATGACCATACGATCAGGTTTGCGGGAATTCCTCTGGGTCGGAATCTTCCTCCATATGTGTGGGTGAGTCAACTGGAGGGGTTTCTGGTGCGGGTTGGTTGACTGGGTTATCGAAATAGGAGTTGAAGTATTCTTGTTGGGAATGGGAGTGTGAATGGTGAGATTGAGGGGAATGGTGAGAATGGTAGGAATGCTGAGAATGTGAATGAGGTGGGGAGTATTCATGTGATATCGAATGTCGGTAAGGTTTAAAGGGGGATGAAGAATCTTCGGATCCTTCGTAAGGGTTGTTTTTAGGTAAGTTGGCTGCTCCAGCTAAAGAGGATCTGTATGGTGGTCTAAAGGATGGTCTAGTCATTGAGGGTCCACCCTCATGGGTCCTTTACCCTTTCCTCCACGTCTAAACTTAGGCGGCATTGTTCCTGTTTCAAAAACAAGTTAAACAAAATACAAACTAGAATAATAAGATGGAAATGATTACACCTAGGTCAAAGTCTAGACTCGAAAGTCTAAGAGATATGTGTTAATATGTATTCTCGAGATTAAACACAAAAGGCTAGTGTTTAATTCACTCGAGAGTTGGCTCTGATACCAACCTGTCACACCCCTAATTTACACGTATAACCCGGTGGGCCCGGTTGGGGAATATCGTGACGTAAGTTGATATAATCATTACCAAGCAATACAATAATACACATCGGAAGTCCGGATAATTACTATTACAAACGTTTGAATGTTCAAAGTTCAAAATAATAAATACAACGCTTGTAACTAGATCCACAGGCGGATCGAAATGTGAATACAAAAGGAAACGTGATAGACTAAGGCCTTCTAAGCAAGAGTTGCAATTCCTCTTAAGCTTCGCGAGCACTTCCAGCCTAATTACGTATGCTTGTCACCTGCGCTTAGTCTTTTGAAAATACGTCAGTTTTCACTGGTAAATACATTTAACCGACTCATTTTGAAAATATTTCGAAAATATTTAGTGTACACAATGGTACTTTGTTTTATGAATAAATTGGGATAAGTAATTTCATGTTATCAGTTTTACATGCTAATAATACATTTAGAGCCCGAAAACTATGCCGGGATCATGATTAATCGACACACCACTTTAACACCTTTAATAGGTGCACCCCTAATGGGTCATAATTTTAATTTAGCATCTGACGGGTGTATGCCTACACCTCGTGCTTAGGTCGTGGCCATTTTCAATTAAATGAGCCGTGGATATCCAGAACACGGTCGTTTTAACCCCCCAAATGTTTAATATTAAGCAATACAAATTAAAATGGATTATTTGAATTCTCGACTCATTGATCTTTGATCCCATATCCAACCATGCGGTATTAGCATACCATATCTCAAGCCCGTATAAGGTAAAATAAGTTAAAGTATTTACCTGGCTTGCAAAGTCCTTAGTAATAAGAAAATAAGCAAAGCACAACCGTAATCAAAATAAACTAGTTTGGCACCGGAAGTCTCTAGTCTGGAATGGATGGTTTTATTAACTGATTAGATAGCTAGCGGGTCTTTATTTAGTCATTGACTTAGACCGGCTAACTTTAAAGTAAAAATAACGTTACGAAACGCTAGATTATGCGATGACCGGAAGAGAATGCATTTTGGACCCAACAAGTACTAGGACTTGTATAATATGGGTTACCATTCTACATTCTGGAATTTGAGAATATTTGATATGGTTAAACCCGTTTCGGTTAAATTGCGTAAACTAGTCACGTAGGCTTAACCGTACGCATATATAAGCGAAACTAGGTAACTGGGTGAGTCCTACACAAGTTCCATATGCCATTATGTTTAAAATATGTTATTATAGCAGTAGGTTACTAATATGATGGTTCGTTATGGTTTTAAAAGCAAACTATGCCTTAAAAGGGCAATTTCGTCATTTAAAAAAATGTAATAGACGATCTTATACGTAAACTGATGTTATTAACATAATCATTCTGTAAAAGTACCTATTTTATGATGTTATATCAGTATAATATCAATTATATGTGTGGTTTATAGATTAAGACCAAACTATGTCCCAAAAGGGCATTTTGGTCACTTCACATATAATTTGATAACTTATTTGGGAGTCTGAGTTTGGGATATGTACCTACTGTTAATAAGTTGAAAATAAATTTTGAATTCAGTAGGCAACAAGTCTCAATGCTCTAATATGGCTTTAAACCATATTATGCACCAAGGTGGCGATTAAGTCGCTAAATGACGATTTAAAAGGTATTTTAAATAAAACTGTTGTTCTGACCAGGTTTGAATGACCAAAATATGTTAAGATATATAATACATCAGTAGGTACAAGGTTTTGGTTTATTTGAATGTCTAAAACTTATTTTGAGTGTTGAAAGGGTAACATCGTCATTTTGAGGACATAATGTGCAAACTATAGCTTAAACTTAGTTTGCAACCTGAATGAATATCCCAAATAGTCCTAATAATGATATTACATCAATAGGTAATGAGTTTTGATGTCAAGTTTATTGTTTAAACTATTTTATACGTGAAAATGACGTTTTAGGCATATTTATTGGATACTTGCATAATGACTCGGATTATTACATGATCATGTCCTATAACTCCAGTGGGTTATAGTATAATATAACATGGTCATAATGCAACTTAAGGACAGTAGCTAATGTTGCTAAATCGGGTCAGAACTGAAAGTTAAAGCGGAAGTCAAACTTTGCAACTTTCGGTTGCGAACCGACCTTAGACCTGGAATTGACGAGCCAAACATGTTCCCACATGTTACTACAATTATTACCAAGTTATTAGAGTGTCAAAACAGGTTTTATTACATCTACATTGCTAATTATGATTTTATTTCAAAACTGACCCGTTTGACTTTTTATTAACATAACTTTGACCCGTTAATTGACCAAGCAAACGTGGTAATCAGGAGGTGTCCTCTTGAGGGATTAACACCTACCTTATTACGATCACGTAGCCATGTTCGTTACGAGCATTGGCTGACCATAATGGTCTTAGCTCAAAGTCAAAGCATTTTTACGTAAATAGGTCAACCTCGGCTTAAAGCCTAATAAAACTGAAAGAGGGAGGAAAGGACACTTACTTAAGGTCCTTAGCACAAAAATAAGACTAGATAGGAGGCTCCCTTCAGTTGGGAATCTCCAGAGAACAAGATAGAGATGAATATGAGAATGAGCAAGTTGAAGGTTTGCACAAGGAAGGGTATTTATAGATGGAGGATGAGTTGTAGGATCTTGCCAGGTGTTATCGACTGCTATAGGATGTGCACAAGTGTTTTGGGACGTGTAACAAGCAGCAAGAGAGTGGCAATGGCGAGCAAGGTGGCAAGCACAGCAGGCTGCCATGCATTTTGTCGCTGGCGACCACTTACAGACCGTAAGAGTCATGTCTTGCGGTCCGTAAGGACCTCTGGCGCCCACAGATTTTGATTGGTTACAGACCATAACCTTTGGGGCTTGCGGTTCGTAACCGCCTTACTGAAACCATCATTTTGATTACCTTACGGTCCGTAACCATTGATGATTACGGTCTGTAAGGACTTCCCAGAGATGAAATTTTTAGAAACTTGCCACTTTGATCCTTCGACCTTTTCCGATGCTCGTTCAGAGGTTAATTAAATAACATGACGGCGTCTTTAGTCCCTCTCGACTACACGTGGCAATCAAATTTTTCGGGACACATGTCGGAATTTTATTGGATGAAATTTTTGAGGTGTCACAGAAGTCATCCAAGCAAACCCTTATAGCTAGATCCATGATGGAATCCGAGTTTATCGCGTTAGATAAAGCCGGAGAAGAGGCATAATGGTTACGTCAATTCTTGGAATATGTTCCAAGATGGCCTAAGCCTGTGAAGGCCATCTGCATACATTGTGATTGCGAATCAGCTATTGGTAGAGCTCAAAATGCAATGTATAATGGTAGATCAAGGCACATACGATGTCGACATAACACGACACGACAACTACTCTCAACTAGAGTTATCACGATTGACTATGTGAAGTCAAAGGATAACATTGCGGATCCGCTTACAAAAGGCTTAAGCAGAGAGGTAGTACATAAGTCGTCGATGGGAATGGGACTAAAGCCCTTGGAGTAAGTTTGTACAACGGAAAACCTATCCTAGAAGATTGGAGATCCCATGATCTAGGCTCAACAGGACCACCTAGCTGTACGAGCTAAGGTCACTGTGGGGGAGTACCTCAATTTACAAAAGGGAGTTACAAACTTCCTAGTCCATTCCTACATGAAATCAGTGATATCAAGAGTGGTTAAGCATATGGCTTTTAATGATTTGTAAATCACCTATGTTAGAGAGAAGTGAGGTCGCTTCGAATGGAATTGGGGGCACAATTCCTAGAGCTCTCGCAGAACCAGGATGGTGTTCCATGACCATAACGGACACAACTATGAGGGGTTAGCCAGACCAGGAAGAGTAATGTGTGATGTGTAATAACGTCTACGTAAAAAGGGGTTGGTTCAAGGACATCGCGTCTACTAACCGCTAGGAGACCAAGTATACGTCACAAATGAGGGTTCAAAGGGAAACCTACCTATCCTGCATTACTTAACCGCTGAAATTTTATCGTGACATTTGAGTGTATGGGACGATCTCCATATGTGGAGGATTGTTGGAAATTTATAAATAAAATTATATTATAAGTTAAGATATGATTATTTAATAATTAAGCCAAGATAAATGAGAGATCTTGCGCATTAACTTTGTGTGTTGGAACCATAAATGTGTGGGAAATTGTGTTTGTCTCACATTGGTGGAGAGATAAATCTTTTGTAGATTTATAATTAAAATTCTCTACACGAATGTATTCTTGTGTGACAACTCACACCCACTGGCAGCTAGGAGGGTGCGAAGCACCTAACACGCGCACGCGCCCGGCCCCGGGCGCGGGACCGGGACCGGGACCTGGACGAGGGCGATGGGCGCAATGTGGCGCTTTGATGGCGCACTTTGCACTTCGCACGCTCGCATTATCGCGAGCCGCTTGGAGCCGCATTTAGTATTTTTTAGATGAGTCTTGGTGTGGTCAGCTAGAGACTATTCAAGTTCCTAACTGACAAATGATTAAGTCTCAGAGTTCATTGTGTAATTGAATTCTAGAAGTTATTTTTATTAAATTCTATATTCAATAGGGACTGATCACTTCAAATTCTAAACTGGTTATATACAAAGCTTTGCTTTGTTTTAGATACCATATACATAAATCGTATGGTTGATACAACACACACAAACGAATTCCCTAACTTCGATTCTCTGCGCACTCTTGTTTCAGGTATACTTTCGGGTGTTAGGCTTATCCCGGCAGTACAATCTGCTTAGGCTGTTGTACCCTGAGAAGCATACGGGTTTACCTGGGTGGCCCGAAATCTGTTTTAAGGGAAGCGTGATTTTCACGTGCCTCAGTCACCGTTTTTTTACGTGTTTCTTTATTTCTTTGTAATATGTTTTACTATAGTTTACATTTTTTGTAATTCCTTCATTTTGGCTCTAGCCATTTTGTGTATTGTAATCAAAATCATAATTAATAAAATTGTTATTTTATTTATTTTGTGAATGGATATCCTACACTTAAAACATAAAATTTCTCTCTTACCATTCTGCTACCAGCTCATTAGCAATATTTATTTGATCTATCTTTTGAAAAGATGTTTTATTATATTACTTTAATAAATTTACATTTTTTAAAGGCAAAAGAGTAGTTATATTTATAAAAAAGGGATCGTTAGAAAGAGCTAACGAATCATTCGAGAACTAAAATTACATAAAACAATGGGTTTTTTCGTCCACTAGGTCTATGAAACATATACTTTTTTGTTCCTAGCTACCATTCGGAACGCGTTTATTCTCTTATATGTTCACTTCTAAAACATTAAGAAAAGTAAAATAATATATTTACGCACATTAAACATGTTGTTTGTATATACGCACATTAAACATGTTGTTTGTGTGTGAAGAGGGTCTCACTATCCATCATTCGTTTGTGTTTAGAGCTCGAACCCGAATGGGTACTCCAATGGAGCAATCCGTTCACATCACTGTTCGGAGCATTGCATTGGAGGTGCTTTTATAATATTTTTTATTTTTACTTTGGAAAAAACCCTTACATAGATAATTCACATAACAAAACCTTACAATAATATATATATATGTGTGTATATGTAATAAAAAAAACTTAAGTTTTTCTTTTTCATGCAACTTAGTGTATTAATAAAAGTATCACATTTCAAATACACAAAGATATTTATAAGTTTCGAATATTGAAATGTGTACGTCATGATGACATGATTTTTCATGCAATTTAGTGTATTAATAAAAGTATATCACATTTTTAATACACAAACATATTTATAAGTTTCAACATTGAAATATCTACGTCATGATGAATTGATGACATGATGCATGGGGTAGTCATGGAAGCTCGCATGAGATAAAATGTTGAATAAAAGCCAACGGTTGCTAAAAATGTTACTTTGAATAAACAGTTTAGTATATTAATAAAAGTGTAACATTTGAATACACAACCATATTTATATGTTTAAATATATAACGAAATCAAGAGAATAAATCAACGTGTAAGCTATTATTATATTTTAACTATTAATCTCGAGTGATTATATTTTCTCATATAATGAATACAAAGATGGAAATGAATCAATGATATACATCTATCCGAAAAGGAATTGATGTTTAAATCGGTGACAAGTGGATCCAAAACAAAAAAAAAGTTTTGTAATGTCCACGTGATGATGTATGGGTAGTCATAAAAGCTCACATGTGATATATATCATTAGAAAACAAAGAACATCAAACTCAACTTGATAATGATTTTACGTAAACCATAAAATCTGGTCTTAGGATTTTTACCAGGAATCATGGATTTAATAATCAAACTTTTAGTCGTTGGTCGATAATAGTCTCAACTTCAAAAATAACTGGTGGTGGTCCACACTTTTTACATATTGTAAACAAATGAACTTTTACTAAGTAAAACATTAATTTTTTTTGTCTCTTTATCCTTTTCGGTTTAGTAAAAGGTCCATTGGTTTACATTATACGAAAAAGTTGCGAAAAGGATAAGGAGATAAAAAGAAATTAAGTTTTTTTTAGTAAAAGTCATTGGTTTACAATATACGAAAAGTTGGGACCACCACCGGTTACTTTTGAAGTTGGGACCATTTCCGGCCAATGACTAAAGTTTGATTATTAAAATCCATTATCCTTTTTACTATCACCAACCCTCGAATTTATACTGATCTTAAGATTTTTTTAAGTGACCGTGTTGCTAGCGATAGTAGGAGATCCATAGGAGTAAAAGCGACAGAGTGCTGGTTGGTAAAGAGTTATAAGTAGCGGTTGAAGGGAAACAATTACGAAAGAGAGTTGACTGTCATTTTCATTCTTTTGGTTTGTCTATTTATGTCAGTCCAAGTCAAATTTTAAATTTAACCCATTTTCGTCCCTAACATTCTTGAATAATGTCATTTTCGCCAAAAAAAGCGTTAACTACCATTTTCGTGCATGTGGTTTGTTCACTTTTGCCCATTTCAGTCCAATTTTCAAAAATGCGCCACTTTCCTCCCCGACGTCCTGGAAACGTGCCATTCCAGTCCAAAAAGTTAACCCAGTTATAAAATGAAGGGCAAAAACATCTGCAGCTAGCAGGGTTTCGAACCCGTGACCAAATGCTCAGAAACAAACACATTAACCAACAAGCCAAAGCCAATTTTATTAACAACATCCACTTATATTTCTTTTGACATGCCTTCAACCACCACCTCCACCTCCACCACCATCCCAAATCCAGCACCTGCCACTACATACATCATCTCTCTCTTCTCCCTCCCTTCCTAGAAAACGACCACACACACCACCGCCGACATGACACTTGCTGCCACAACCTACCATCACCACCTGCCACCACCCACCCCATCACCACAAATCTCTAACGACCTGCAACTACTGTATCCGACGTCCCGCAACTACCACCTCCGGTGAAACGATGACAATGGTGGTGATGTTTCATACTAAATAATAAACTTGAATAATCTATAAACTTGAATTCAATTGAATATGATCGGAGATAAGATTCGTTGGCGATTTTCCGGCGACTGTGGATGTAATTTTTTGTGAAGATCTGTCGATATTGATGATGGTTCCGGTGTCAGCAACAGTGGCTCCAAACAAATCTGGTAGTGGTGGTGTCGGTTTGTTTTTAAAGATTAAAGGTGATCGGTGGTGATGGTGGGTTGTGGTAGTGGTGTGGTGGATTGTGGCGGCAGGTGGTCATGTCGGCGATGGTGTGGTGGTCGTTTTCTAGGGAGGGAGAGAGGAGAGAGAGAGGATAGAGGATGTATGTGTGGTGGGGGTGATTTGGGATGGTGGTGGTGAAGGTGGTGGTTGGAGACATGTCAAAAGAAATATGTTGTTAACAAAACCGTTTTGGCTTGCTGGTTAATGTGTTTGTTTCTAAGCAGCTGGTCACGGGTTCAACCCTGCAGCTGCAAATGTTTTTGCCCTTCATTTAACAGGGATTAACTTTTTGGACTGAAATGACATATTTCCAGAACGTCATGGAGGAAATGACGCATTTTTGAAAATTGGACTGAAATGGCAAAAGTGAACAAACCACAGGACGAAAATCACAGTTAACTAAAAAAAACTAACGTTTGTTACAACCTACTGACACAATTGGACAAACCACTGGGACGATACTGGCATAAAAGACCGTTAACTTTTTGGACAGAACTAACATGTTTCAAGAATATTAGGAACGAAAATGATATAAATTTGAAATTCGATCTAAATTGACATAATTAGACAAACCATAAAGATGAAAATGACAGTTAACTCTATGAAATACAAAGTTTATAGGCATCACAAAAATAGTTGGAGCACCATGTAGGCGTATGGTAAAGAACAAATGAGTACGACTCACTGGTGAATAAGAGATTATGTTCTAAAGATTGGTAAAAAAGCAGTTTAGTGAATAAGAGATTATGTTCTAAAGATTGGTAAAAAAAAGCCAGTTTAAAAAAAGTAGGTGGTCGAGTGTCCATTGTTGATATACAACTAAAATAATAATCCAACAAGATATGAAAGTATATTTTGTAACATCCAACAAGATATGAAAGTATATTTTGTCAACAACTATTTTTAAATCTATATATCTGTCTATTACGGGAGTAAAACTGTCCATTTTGAAAAAAAAACAATTTTTCACACCCTTGATAACGTTACGCTACAAACGCTTTGATAGATATAAAAGTATCTGGCAAAGAATTCTTAATGTACTAGTAATCATATATAACTTTATAAAGTACTAGTAATCATATATAACTTATAAATTTTAGTGGTGCGTAATAGACTATTAGTCAGTGGCGGACCCATGAATTATTTTATGGGGGTGCGGATGATGACTCAATCATATTTTCAAGAGGTGCAATTATGTTTTTTTGCCTAAAAAATACACAAATCTTTTTTGTTTTTTTTCAAGAGATGCACTCGCCCACCCACCCTAACACATAGCTCCGTCCCTACTATCAGTTAGAATGGTGGACAAGTTATCCAATGATACTGGTACGACTATAACCTAGTTATAATGGCGTATTTAGTTAAACCAATCATGAAAATGTGTTAACATAAAACGGTGTGTTTAGGTTATATATGTTTGACGTATTAACTCTTGGTTTGTGGAGTCTTGATTGGGCTCTGGTTTAATGAAGACATGAAGACACAAGGTAGGAGCTAACCCAAATTCTACCTAGGTCCGTTTAGTTTTCTTATTCATTAAGATTGGAGTTAATTACGTTTTTTCGTCCCTGTGGTTTGTCAAAAATCACTATTGTCAGTCCATTAGTTTAAAAATTGCTATTTCAGTCCCCTATGGTTTCACTTTCGTAACAATTACAGTACACCTTCGTTGACCCAATCCATTTACCCTGTTAAGTTTTGGTGAAATGACTAAAATACCCTTTATTAAAAAAAAAACAATATAAAAACATGTCTCTCTCTCATCCCTGTCTCTCTCGTGTTGCCCCCACCCATTAAAACCTTCGTCCACCCACCACTGCCCCGGCACATCAACATCCAACGACCACCTGTATACACCTCAACCTCCATGCCGTCACCACCCAAAACCACCACCACCGTTCTGCATCAGCACACCTGTTTCCACCGACCACCACCATTGTATCTAGATTCAAAGCATCCTGGTTTGTATTCAAATCCAACCAATAACCATACCAGGCTCTTACAATCCCCGAGCTCCAGCGGAATCCGACCGGAAAAGGAATAACTCCCAAGTTTAAGAATGGCTAGATTCGATAAACCAACGAAAGCTGCCGAAACTTCTCTGCCCAATTTATTATTCGATAGTGAAATCCAGTTCAGATTGGTGCAGTTGCTTAAGCTAGCTTGAACCAAACTAGTAAGCCTATTGTTCTGAAGGTACAACACCTGTAACCTGGGTGGACTACCACCTTGACAAATTCCAGCAGGAATTTGACCGACAATTCGGTTAGAACTCACATCAAACATCTCCAAATTCATCATCCCTGACAACGAATCCGGCAACTCACCGACAAAATTATTAAACCCTAGGACCGACAATTCGTTAGAACTCACATCAAACATCTCCAAATTCATCATCCCTGACAACGAATCCGGCAACTCATCCGACAAAATTATTAAACCCTAGGTTCACCGTCTTCAAACCAGTGATATTGAGTTGAGGAGAGAGTATATTGTTTTTGGGGGTCTGGTGAAAGTTGTTTGGTCACATGCATGTGTCCCATCCTCAGTGTGAGTTTAATGGAGATTTGATACAATGGATATTCAATATTCAATAGAAATAATGAACGGGTAATTCCAAATCTGCACTATACTATGGGTAATTCAATCAATGATATGTTTTGAAAAAGAGTTAAATGGCGATTTTGAAATTGTGTGATGTTTAAAAATCTGTGTACGGGGATTAGGGTTTTGTTGCAGGTTTAACTTATTGAAGAAGAAGGGAAAGTGTAAAGGTTTGCTGAGGTTTTATTTTAAATATTGAAGAAGAAGTGAAACTGCAAAGGTTTGTTGAGGTTTTATTTTAAATTATTATGATATATTTTTGTTTTTTTATTAATAAGGGTATTATAGTCATTTCACATATACTTGACGGAATAAATGGATAGGGTTAACGGAGGTGGACTGTAATAGTTACGAAAGTAAAAACACAAGGACTGAAATAGCAACTTTTAAACTAATGGACTGAAATAGTGATTTTTGACAAACCACAGGGACGAAAAGCGTAATTAACTCTTAAGATTGTAATCCTAGATCTATCTCTATACATTTTATCTTGTACTTGTAATATCCTCATTACGAGTGAGGCAGAGCAATAAAAGAATTGCCCTGGTTCCATCCCGTGGATGTAGGTCAGCTGACCGAACCACGTAAATCTCGCGTGTCGTCTTCACTTTATTGTTTTCTTGCAATAATTTGTTCGTGTTTTTGTGTGTGTTGCAATGCCCGCATCTCTAACATTATCGAACAATGCCATCAAAGTTTTCCATCCAAACATAAAAACAGTGTTCTAAAACCATTATAAAGTTGTTTTAAAAAAAACATGTGTTGTATCTTAGATACATGTAAACTTTGCAAGAAAAATCACTTTGTACACTACATGTCTACGTATAGAGAGAAGAGAGAGGATGATTAGATATTGGACGTGTATGTTTTGTCACATTGTCACCCCAAATTACCTCTATGATCCACCAACATGCCATGTGGAACGTGGAGGGTACAAAAAAGGAGGGCACATTACAAAATGATCTCTATTGACTTAACTTCAATCATTAAGATAATAGTAAAATTTGAAATAGTCATCCGACAATCATGCCAAGTTATATAATATAGTTTTCTAAATGAAAAATTGCATCTGTCAAGATATAAAAGTACAATGGTATCTAATTTTCTAATTACAATAGGTATGTCTAAACTAGTTAAATCAATATTGTTTAACTAATAACAAGCGTACAATGGTGTCTATACAGCGTACACGTTTGATGAATGAACTGACAGTGTGATTATTATAATATGTTCAATCCGTTACAATGATGCCTACATGTTTCACATTAAATAAATGTTTTATAAGTAATTTGAGAACATTGTAAGTAATACACGGTTTATGGAACACGAGTTTTTTAACATGCCTAGGTGTTTCTTCATAAAAATATATATAAGACAACTATAAGTTACATGCATTTTAGACTTTTATTCACGACTTACTTATGTATCTTAAAGTTCTTCAAAGGCTATTCAACTTTGTCAATTTTATCGGTTTTGGGAAATTTTTGTACTACATTCGGACGAATGGTATTGAAGAAACCCTAGATCAACTAGACCGGAATCTAAGTAGATCTATGGAATGGGCTCTGCATAAAAGGGTTAACCCTCCGTTTGGTATAAATGGCGGAACCAAGGGAGCGTAAATAGATTCTAGCGATCCTTTAGCTGTCGAAAATCGATGAAATTTTCTTCTATGTAAATAGTTTGACGACAATGAAACTTGAATTTTTTTAGAGAACATGAATTTTAATGAAGAAAACATGAACTCTTAATAAGAGAAAACATGAATTTAATGAAGAAAAACATGAACTCTTAATAAGAGAAAACATGAATTTTAATGAAGAAAAACATGAACTCTTAATATAAAAGTATGAAACTTTACATGTCAAAATCTTAGGTTTTAAAACTTTTTAAGAGAGAAACAAAAATATTTGTTTCAAAACACATGAATATTTTTATGATACTCATAAGAATACACACCTATCCAACTTGTCATTAAAGTGAAAGTAGCGGGGCCATAAATTTGCCATCGACGGATTTATGAGTTGTCTCGGGTGTAGAAAAATAGGTTGTGCGTTGGGACATATTTCACAAACCTTTTTCATCCATCACAAGCAAGCACATAACACTCTTTTTCTTTTATTTTTTCATTTATTTTAATATTTATTTGAAACCATTACGCTAGTAGTGAATGTGGTTAGTGAAACTAGTTCTGCTTACGTGGCAAGGCGTAAATAACTTTTTAGTGTAACGTTTACACAGTCTAAGGCTGTATTAGGTGTTGTTTGTTTTTTACCAGAAGCTCTTCTGGGCACTTATGTCTGCGTCGCGCAGACCCTTTGGGTCCTGCATGTTGTTTGTTTTCTTGAAGAGCTTCTCACCTTTTACCTCTTCCCCACCTCTTCCCCACGCAGACATACACCCAAGTCTTCAAACCTCTTCTCCCTCTAGCCGACACCATCTTCTCTGCCACCACCTCCACTCCAACACCATCTCCTCCGCCGCCCACCTCCACTCAGCCACCTCCGACACCATCTCCTCCGACACACCACCTCCTCCGACACCCATCTCCTTCGCCGCCCTCCTCCGACACCCATCTCCTCCACCTCCACCCCCACTCTGAACTGACCTGAACCATCGACCTCCACCGACGTCTCTCTCCTGCGTCTCTCTCTCTCTCCGACGTCTCTCTCTCTTTCGATCTCTCTCTCCGACGTCTCCGGTGGCCTGATTTTGAAGGCATAGGTGAGTTCTTGGAGTGGGGGCTAGGGTTTGCGGTGGTTCTTGGAGTGGGGGCGGTGGTGCTTGACGGTCGGAGAGAGAGAGGTGAAGGTGGTGGTGGATGGTTGTGGTGGTGGTGGTAGATGAAGGCAGAGAGAGAGAGAGGTGAAGGTGGTGGCGGATGGTTGTGTTGTGTGTGTTGTGAGAAGAGAAGGGTTTTGTAGAAGTAAAAAAAAAACAAACACTTTTCTCCTTGCAGATTGCAGACCTTTGATCCACCTCTTCTCCTGCAGATGCCTGCAGATGTGGTCCGCAGACTGCAAACCTTTTTCCTGCAGAAAAACAAACTAACACCTTAGTCTCGTTAGCACTCATAATATTTTTTGATCCTTGTAATAAAGTTTGATTTACGTTTTATTTCAGATATCAAAAGATTATGATGCATTTATGTTTTATTTCAGATATCAAAAATATTATGATGCAAAGTGGAAGAAAAACAATAAACACGATATTTTTCAAAGAAAGTTAATTGATAACTATGCTTATAACAAAGACACAATGTGCCCTTATACAGGAAATTCTAAGTATGGCAGTTTTGTAAAAATTTTAGAATTACAAACAAACTCGTAATTATTGAATTCATAACATAAATAAAGTCGCAATTTAAGCTAATAAGTGATTCAGACATTGAGGCTAAATGAGAAAAGAATAGAAGAGATTGCAAAATTATAGGAAAATTCTTCAATGATTAAATTAAGACCTTAATTAGTTGAATCATGTCATTCGAATTCTAACCTAAGTTATGTCGTTTGAAGTCTGTGAATTTCTATCATGTTTTCCCTTGTTGAATTGATTCATATCAAAATCTTCAAAAGCTTGAATCAATTTAGAATCAGATTAGTAATATTTGTTAGAGTAAAGTACACTTTTAGTCTTTGAGGTTTACACCCAATCTCAGGGTTTTAATTGTGAGCAGTTAAATACGCCAGGGACTCGAGTGTTGAATTTTTTGAAATGAGGACTGAACATGAGATTGGGTGTAAACCTCAGGAACTGAAACTGTAATTTACTCTATTTGTTATTATAGATTTAACAACTCGATGCCTTATTAAAAAACTGAATGGTGCAAAAGGACTTCGGTTCGAGCCTGAGGGAACCCGAGTTTTCTATTACAGTGCACTTACTCTAGCGGGTTGCTCTATCACAACAGGCGGTCGACTCGTTTGTGGAGGATGCAACTCCTGTCAAGTGGCAAGAGGCTGGAAATTTTCTCGAGGAAAGCTATGTCCCATTTCTAACGAGGCGTGGACCCTGTTAAGACAACATAGTCCTCGGGACAGAAGTGTGGGCGGGCCTGTGATTTGCGGGTATGTATTAACCGTCTGTTGTGAAGTACATTTTTCAAAGAAAAAAAAAAACGAAAAATGTCTCAAAGATCACATTAACCGTTAAGCATTTCTAATAATATAAATATAGTTGAAACAATCAAGGGTGCCACGTTGGCTATAACGTAATGGTATGAGGTGGATGACGTGGATTGATTACCTAAATTAATGAACATGACTACATGTGCCCGTGATGTGTTTTTTGTCGTTTGCTGACGTATCTATCCACACGTCTTTATTTTAGAGACGTCTTGTATCATCACAATCAACTTATTTATAAAAAAGGTAATATACTATTTTTATTATTTCATTTGAAATTTCGCTTGAGAAAAGTGCGTAGCTACAAGCTACGTACGCCTCGGAAATTTTATATTCCAAATTAATAAAGTAACATTCAAATATTATTAAACTAGGTTAGAGCCGGATGTACACGCGGTTTAACAAATAAAAATACGTTGAATTTGTTCGATAAAATGAAATATTATTCAATATTAATAAAATAAACTTAAAAATACATAGGATAGTTAAAAATAATTCAAATTTTACTACAAATTTCCTTAAAAATAATTCAAATTTTACTAAAAATTTCCTTGCACTTTACTAATTAAACTCTCTTGATTTGATTTATTTTCACTTATTATTTTAATAGGTAAAATACAAATAAAACTCACTTGTTTGTTTTAAAATAAATTTCACCCTGAAATTACAACTTTTTTAATAAACTGATTAAATATTTGAATAATAAATATTATAATTAAGTTATTTATTATTCTAGCTTCAGTGTAATTCATCAATTATTTTATGAGATTATCATAAAATATATATTATGATTGCAAATTAAGATGTATTATTTTAGCTTCTGTGTAATTGGTTTATGGCTCTTCTTAAGATTGGATTATTTTATTATTTTCTTTCTAATCTTTTTTCGATGTTTAGTTGGAATTCTTATCAGCATTCTTCTAGTCACTCAAATCATTCAAAGTAATAATTATATATTTATTCTAATTTATCACATTCATTTCGCACCACAAAGTTCATTTGGCTGTTTATCTTTATTGAAGAGATGTTGTAAGCATTTCAAATAGAATAAAACATTACTTGACATTGACAATGGGACATGTATTCTAGATTAAACCAAGCGTGTGACTCGAAATTAACAAAACAAACCAAAATTAATAAAATGCAAACTACAGGGTTGTAGTTGTAATTTTTTCGGTGATAGGACTGAGTTTTAAAAAAACAAACTTTTTTTACGGTGATAAGGTACGATCATGGTGATTACCAATAGTTTCTTGCGTATTATACTCCACCACCAAATCCATACTCAGCAGGTTGCTAATCAATGGAGAATACAAAAAATCATTACAAAGACAACGTGGCCTATGCCACTTATCAGTTGACTTTTTACAAAGTCAATTATATCTTGATTATTATAGCCCAACACTATACCATTGCAATCAGAGATGATTAAAATCTAAACCAAATCAATAAGAAACTTAATAATATGACAGAACCAACCTGTAGACCACATAACAATTCCCCAGGCACCCATAATGGAAACAAATAAAGCTCAAAACTTGACAATCGAATTAGTTGCCTTCTAATTGGAAAAATGAAATTAGTTTGTGTTCTTACCAACATCTTTGCGCTCACAAAATCACCTCACTTCAGCCAATATGTGTGTGGATTAACCTATAGATCAAGATCTCAAATTAATGTATAGACTTTACATAAATTGACGTCCATACTAACAACAGGTTATTAAGATATTAGCATAGTTATCATATGCGCTAGGCGCACTCAAAGCGCATAGGCCTCGCTTGTTGCCTGGGCGAGAAGTGCAAAAAATGTACGGGCAAACCCATAGAATATAAATAAAAAATAAATGACAAATACGTGAATTAAATCAAAAGCAATTGATATACTGTTGAATCCTTTATCAGAATCAGAAGAGTAGGTTTTGCCGGCAAAAAAAAATAATCAAAAGAGTATGAAAAATTATTTATCAGAATAGGTGGTTATATACAACAGAATTGATTGAATAAAAAGATATGTATAATATCTCTTAAACTTTTTTAAAATTCAAATACATTTTTTAAGAAATATATAAGATATGATTGAGATATGATCTAAAAAAAAGATATATATTTTAAAGCAAGTCTATCATATTGTTTCAAAAGTAGTAGAACTCCTTCGTACGTTACGACGACATTTCAGTCGGTATCAGTTCGATTTATTACAGGGTATGATACCGGCACTCAGTATTGCACCCAAGATATGCTCAAAGGATATCGGCATGTCATACCCAGAGATCACACACGACATCGGCTCGCTATACTTTACGATGCCGAAAAAAATTCAGCTTTCAATTAGAACACAGTTTTTAAATATAATACAAAACATATTTTCTATTGAAACCCAAACAAAACAAAACAAAAACAAAACCGCATTAGGATTTCTTAATCGGAGTTAAACAAAAGAAATCGCAGTTTGTTGAAGTGGATTATTATGTACTGGAATAATCATGAAATTTAAATTGTGAGAAAGTATAGTAACATTGGTTTGGGGGAAACAGAGAATAGGATTGGAAAACCCCTAATAAACAAACACATCATTATTTAACATGAAATTAAGTAGAGATAATTGAAACAAAGCAAAGAAGATGAAACATGAACTCAAATATAACAGGAGCAAATGAAAATTTATTAATCGATCGGTTGGATACGTATCTATTGCCTGTCTAGAATGGGGAAGACGTGAATGATGAAAAGGATCGTTGTTTGATTAAACCAATTTCTCGGGTCGGGTTATCACGAAACCCAAAGGATCCACATGTCTCATTAATATGGGTCAGCAGGTATTAGGCGGGAAATCATTTAGAGAGTTTCTAAATAATTGACACATGTCCCAATCTAGTTTCTTTTATTAAATATATAGATTATCATTTATGTTGACAAACTAGTTTTTGTAGCTTTCATGTTACGGGCATTAAACAATATATCTTCTCGTAACATGTATGTCATTTTCAGTTATTTGTACATACTACTCATAACACGATCTTAAAAAAAATAAATCGAGTCAACAATTAAAACAAACACTATCATACCTGTGCTAAAAAACTATGGAATTTGTTACTTTGTTATTTTAATGGAAACATCATCAATGGAAAAGCTACCGCTTGGCACGAATAAAAATTACATCAAGCCAACCAATTAAAACGAAACACTACCATAGTTTTGTAAAAAAAAACATTAAAACGAATTTTTACACTGGGTCGAATCGTAATTTAACAGGGAAAAAAACAAGAAAAATGACAAAATTATAAATTTGAGTTAAGAGCAAAATCGTAATTTGACTAGAAGAAAAAAAAACAAAACCAATGACAGAACTATAAATTTAAACGGGGAAAAACCATAATTTGGCTGGACCAATTACGAAGTGTCAGACAACTCCCTGACATTATTCTCCTCCATGTGAAAAAAAAACTTTGTTTGGTGAGTGCCATGTGAAAAAAAAAAAAACTTGTGCGTGTTTGGAGAGAAGGGTTTGAGGGTGGGTCCATCTCTTGAATGGTGTGTGTGAATGCGACGGGGTAAAATAGTGAGATTCATGGTTCAAGAGTACTTTGTAGTGCAGGGTACGGCGTCGTCAGTGTTTTGTAGTGCAAGGATACTTTGTAAAAGATTTGACATGAGCCGTTGATTGGTCGGGGCCTCATGGGTGCCCCTTCCCCATTAGGAAGGAGTCAAGTAAGTAACTATTACACTACTGAAAAACCACCTCAAAAGTAGTAACGAAATATGTTTTCAACTCATTTTTTCAATGAATTAAGCCATGTATACAAATTAAAATGTTAATAAAAATCAACAAATGTATGCAGATGAATTTCACAATCGTATATCAAAATTAAGACTCAAAAAAGCAGTTTCATAAGATCAAAAGTCAAGAACTTGGTAGCAAACTGGGCGCGTTTGTAAACTAAATTTACCCATTCTAATTTTGTATTACTGGACCCAATTTCAATCCAACCTACTTTTTACCTTCGTGTCGAGAAATTTTGGATCCGCCACTGCTATATGTAGACTAGGTGGTTGTATAGATTATAGTACTATAGGATATGGTTAATAGTTGGAGGAACAACATTTGAATCCAATATCAAGACTACATAAGAGTATTTCTCTTTTACCAATAGAAAATCTTAATTTTAATCACTTGAGTTGTTTGAGTTATCTAAGTCGATTAATTTGTAAACAATCTAAGCATGCATGAACACATGATGTCAAACAATGAGAAATGATAGCGTTGCCTTTCATTGCAGTTTCACCATGGTCGACGTGCCCAAGTCCCGTCAGAACTCAGAACTCTTCGATTTTGGTTTCCAATTGCAATCCCTCTTAAAAGGATCACTAAGACACATTTTTTTATATTTATCAGGTCAACCATATACCTTTGACTTCATGCATTTTGACTTTTTTTTAAATAAAATAAATTAGGGTCATAATCTCGAAATCATTTGAAAACACAATGTAGTAGAAACATCAACAAAACCACAACCATTATAAATAACTAAAAATTAAGATGAACATCTTGCAAAATTTATACACACTAACGCACATTCAAACATGCATTTACATAACCAGCTCAGTCATTTTGGAGGCCCAACGCTAGAAGAAAAATATTGGGCCTTTTCAAAGTTATTCAAGCAAAAAAAACATACAATTTTTTTGACAACTTACTCAATAGATGCAGAAGAAATTGATGAAATCTATTTGGTTTTTCTCACCTCTACATCAACTACCCAATTATCCACCGATATATGCAAGCATATGTAGCTTCTAACTAAAAACAGAAACTATACATCTTGGATCTTCCTAACGAGTGAGTATAGCTAAAAAATATTTATAACCGTTAGATATGATCCACCTTTGCCAAATATATTTCATTGTCCATGCACCTAAACTAGTAATTGCCTCACTCGGATGTCTATAAGCCTATAGCATCCTTCAACATGTATTGCACAATGCATATCATCAAAATCACAAAAGTTAAAAATCAAATCTTTATCATAATTCAAGAAAACAGTAACATAATGACTAAAGATTGGTGATCTTGAATTCTTGATAGTTTTCCATGCTTTGTTGCATGCAAACTTAAGCATCTATTGAGTCTTTTCACACCTCCGCTAGCATTACCAGCAACAACCATACTTCTTATGAAAACCCTAGTATTTTATATAACATTTTGACCCATTCCAACAGGTTACAAAAGCTAAAAGCAAAACAAAAATCAACAATTAAAATGCTTACCACAAATTAAAGAAAATCTTGCTACATCAAGCGGTTTCACCAAAAAGAACAAGCTATCCATTGGGTTTGAGTACATTAAGCGATGGAAAAATGGAAAAACTTTCACTCTCGAAAGTATCTGAGAGAATTGTATGTAGCACATAGAAATGGTGCACTTATTGAGTATTAACAATTAATGCGATATGTTTGTTTAGAAAAATTTCAGAACGAAGAATAATTTATTATATTTAGAACATACCTCCACATAACCCTAATAATATCCATAGCCCATTTACTACAGTTTTCGACCATTTCTAACGTTCTACTTCTTTTGGAGAAAACCTTAACGGAAATTTGGGGCCCTGAGTAGCTGTTTGGGTTGAAAACTTGACATGCCTGTAGGGTCCGACCCGTGATGTACAATCCAAAATCCGAAGCTCATGAGTGGCATGAGCATCATTTGATGTAAACACATGATATGAATCTATAAAGATATCACTTTTAAAGATACATTCACCATGAATAAGCTTTAAAGGCAAAGAACATCGATGCATTATTCAATATCTTATATTTAATTTATGAACACACCTTTACTTACACAATGAAGTTAACTTGTGATGCCATCTATGAACCTTTAAAGATTTATTCACCATGAATAAGCTTTAAACTCAAACCCTGGCTACATCCTTGAAAGAAGGAAAGACAACCTAAATACTCAGGGTCAGCTGTAAACCTATAGTGACACTTAGAATTCCTGCAACTATATGACGCTTTATGGTGTTTGTGCATTATAGCACCATAGGCCTATGGTGGTTGATGATTTTCGTTAGATTATGTAAAAACCTAAATAACCTTGGTAGCTATAATAAGTAGCGTATTGTATCTACGAGAAGCATGTGGTTAGTATCACATGTTTTATTCTATTATGAAATTAAATACATAATATTTGACTTAGGTTATT
Organism: Scalesia atractyloides; assembly: GCA_947069175.1. NCBI lineage: Eukaryota > Viridiplantae > Streptophyta > Magnoliopsida > Asterales > Asteraceae > Scalesia > Scalesia atractyloides. Next base: position 79,068,659 of record CAMTDV010000004.1, on the reverse strand, counting down.
TAAGTTTAGGCCCTCTAATGTCGGAACCGTACGTTCTCTATTGCGTTCCTAGTCATGCCTCGTAAATATACATAGTTTTTCTTGACCCTACCGCTAACCTAGAGCACCTTTCATGTATGTACACACCAAATCTTTAACTAAACTAACTAGCGTATATTGGGCACAATCCAACAGCATACTATAAACCATTTGTCAAATCTATGCCTATGATAAACACCCATTTAAATGTTTAAACACGTTCATTCAAGTAAGTAAAATTACAACTTGTTAACAAGATGTTTGATATAAATATTCAACTCGTTACCTAAACATAACCTATATTGATTAACTAACTTAAAAACGGATCATAGCAAACAGCTAGTCTCTATAAGGTGGAATGACACCATCGGTAAATTAACAATATTATAAAAAAAATATGAACCCAAATGTATCAACTCATAAAAGTTCAATTTCCAATAAAAATACCTTTTTTTTTTAACAGAAAACAAAACATTTTATTAAACACAGTGTTAACATTTTGTTAACCCAATTTTTACACCAGAAACATATGCCAAAAAGGCCACCAAATTACATTAAGTTCCCATACATATCAAATCGAAACTGTGCATTCTCCCAGTGAGCTCTGTCACCTTTGCTCGATTCTTTAACCAAATGTATGCCATCACCCTTATCTCCTCTTTTAAATTTCTTGCAGAAGGTTGCTTTCCATTGAAGGTGGCATCATTTCGCGCCCTCCAGACACACCATATTGTTGTCTGTATCACCATATATACTGCCATCTTCCAACTTTTGGACCTCCGCGCCAACTTGTGGAATCTGAGAACATCTTTTACGTCGAATAAAAAGAAACCATATAAGCGGCACCATGACCCCACAAACTCCCATATCGATTGTGTTAAACCACAAGAGACAAATAAATGCTCCGCTGTCTCTTCCGAATCCCCGCAGAACTTGCACAACATCGAACCCACCTGCACGTTTCTTTTTGCGAGATTGTCGAGAGTTGGAAGTTTGTTTTCAGCGCTAGCCTCCAAGTCAAGAAATTGACTTTTGTGGGACACCACCTATTCCATTCGCTACTCAAGTCCAGATTTTGAAAGGTTTTTTCCTGCAACACTTTCCGCAAACTTTTACCAGAAAAGTTACCCTTCGTTTCCAGGCTCCACGACCATTTGTCGACCATGCCATTATTGCAATACCCCTGCCCTTCGGTGATTAAACACTGGAGTTCCACCACTTCAGGCCCAGAAGACGGAACCCGGGCCCAACAGAAGACCATACCTGTGCCGCCACCCGACCCGCCCCATCTCTCTCCAAACGTCACATTTTTCTTCCTTTCCGGCCCATAAAGTACTGGGTACCTCAGATATAGCGGCCCATTTGGGGCCCATGAATCTGTCCAGAAGCACACAGTGTTTCCCACCCCCGAAACTCCCCGAATTAAGTTATGCACCTCTACTCCTGTCTTTTTAATCTCTTCTATAACCTTGGCCACTTGTTTCCAAGGCCGACACTTTTGCAGGAATAAAGGTCCACGCCCTTGACCCACTATGTATACTCCAAATAACCTTTCTCCACAAGCCACCATGATCTACCTTGAATCGCCACCATATATACTCTCCAAAATACCTAGCTTCAAAATTTGAACATTAAAATACGAAAGCCGTAGTCCAATCATAACAGGAGGAAGATAAACTAGGCTGTCATTAAAATCCAAAAAAATAATATATTTGTTTAGACGGCAATATTTTTAATCCAATGATTTGAATTCAAGATCTCATTGTTAATGGACCCAACAACTCATTGGTAAATAAACTTTCTTAATCTTGATTTTTGAAACTGGTTTCTTTATGACAGACCAGTCGAAACTCGAAAGGCTAAGTCTAATGGACCAGGGCCATAGTTTTTTGGCCCAATTAATATTCATTGCAGCCCATAGACACCTTTGAATTCACAGCCATATTTTTATGCTTTAGTTTCAAGTTTCAACTAATGGCTCAGCTAATTCAAGTCAGCCCAATCGACTTTTAAATCCTTTATGACCTGCTGACAATAGAGGTTTACAAAATAACCGGTTAATAACTGAAGAAACACTGACCTGATGGTAAGGCTCCAACTAGAACTTGGACCCTCCGATGACTCGAACAGCTGGCTACAAAACAGTAACACCGTTAGGACTCATTACAGGAATGGGGTTATTCCTGTAACCACGCCCTGGCGTGAGAATAAGTCTCGATATTGGGAGTAATAATGTATATTGAGAGAGAGTATTCGATGATCATACCTTTGACGTTTACCTCTATTTATAGTTTACTATTAGGGTTTCCCCTAACTTAGGATAGGCTCGATAAATTAGGGATTTACATGATCTTCCCAAAATATTGGAGATTTAGTTATATCGTTTATCCATATAGAATAGAAGATTCTAGAATAAACGTGTATAATTAAATAATTATAATCAAGTAATAGGTAATGACCGGGTCGGGTTAACCATTCCGAGTCATACCTCGTCATGTCCCCCCAGTCCGAAGTTATGAAATGGAATTCATAACATCGGACTAAAGAAAGAGTTAATTAAAAATTCTCAATGAGTGCGTATATCTCAAACGAGAGTATCGCCGCAAATTTGAATTGTGGCGGTGATGTGAAAGGAAATGACAGTGGGGTCATCATTAGGGTGACAGTTGTACTTACCCTGTCCTGACACGTGTTCCCCCCTTGTGTGCCTTTTCAAATTCAAAAAATTCATTTCACTTTTTATCTATAAATAGATCGCCCCCCTTAGAGCTTTTTCCATTTCCCTTTGTTGCCTCATCTTCCTCCATTATTAAAGTACACTCAATGGCTTCTAAAATTGGCGAGTCTTCATCGGCCCTTGCGATTCCCGATACCCTGTATTGCAAATAGGGGACAACGTCGTTCAATAATCTTTTGCAAGATTACGATATTAGACCGGAGTGGAATCCAGTGTTACCGTCAAAAACAGACGTGGCGTTCCCGATACCCTGTATTGCAAATGGGGGACAACGTCGTTCAATAATCTTTTGCAAGATTACGATATTAGACCGGAGTGGAATCCAGTGTTACCGTCAAAAACAGACGTGGCGTTCCCGTTGAAGCTAGGTAAAATCACCCTGTTTAGTGATTTCTTCAAATTCTGCAACTTTCGGTTGCCTACCACAAAATTTTGTAAGTCCATTTTGGATGAGTACCAAATCCATATCTTGCAGATGCATCCTCTGGGTTTGGCGAAACTCCGTCACTTCGAGTTCACCTGCCTGGCCTTAGGTTATGAACCTGAGATTCCGGTGTTTAGGGCTTTCTTCGTGCTCGTTTGGAAGTCCCATTTATTTACATTTGATCGAAGGGACACCGAGAAATCTTGCTTGAGAAATGTTCCCACCAGCTCGCGGGATACGGATTGGAGGAAGAAATTCTTCTATATAGATGCCAACATTATTCCCGGCGAAATGCACTGGAGAGATATAGGTTCCAAAGAAAAATACCGGATGAATGCCCCACCGTTGAGGCGTATGCTGGGAATGCTCTTTACAAACAGTTATGCATGCGTCCTTCTGAATGTCAAGTTATACCCGATGGGCGCTCGTACTTGTGGGAATGAGTTTATTATGGCGGGACCGCCGATTATTCCCAGCGTTCCAAAGATTTGACAATGGTGAGTTATACCTCCTCCCTTATCTAATCCACGTCATGTTTTGTAATATCATAGACTGAATTAATTAAATGTTCATAGGTGAATGGTCGCTTTTTGACTTTGTGGACCCTCCCCGGAATGCTGTGTCACACCCTCAATTTCCACTTGCGGAGTTTTACCGCGAGGCGTGTGAACAAACCAGAATCTGAAACACTAGTACGTTGAACGACTCTACATGATTTGATTATACGTTTTCCAAAATCATTTGTTGTCGATTTTATATTACCAATATTTAGCATGAGTATCAGTTTTTAAATTTGAGCGGAAGCATAAATAAGTAATGATGCAGCGCCAACACAAACGCCAAAACAACTTGAAAAAAAATCCCAAAACAATATTAATAAATAAGACTCTATAATGATGTCTTGTTCAATGCGTGTGAGTGCACCTAGAGCTCCTAGCGTCCTGAGAAACATGTAAAGAAACAAGTGTCAACATTTAAGATGAGTGAGTTCACAGGTTTTCATAAATTCGTTGTTCGGTTTTAGTTTGTTACTCCGTTATCCCCAACCCGGGATAACATATCAGTTCCATTATTCCAAACCCGGAATAATAAGTTGTTGTTTCCAATATTCCCAAACCGGAATATTAAGTTGTTGTTTCCATTATCCCCAACCCGGGATAATAAGTTGATGTTCCAATATTCCAATCCCGGAATATTAAGTTGTTCCGTAATTAAGTTCAATATTAATGTATATAGGTAGCTAGCCTAAAGTCATGTCACTAAGTGTTCGCGATCGAAGCTGACTGTGTGCCTCCGTTTTGCCAGGCCTATCACATGACCATGGCGGTGTTAGGCCAATCATACATCCGTTGACCATACCCGGTCGGCTAGCGCGACTAGCTCGGATGGGGCTCGTCAGACCCAGTAGTACTACTTATAATTCCCCCGCTATTTAACCCAAATACTAACGATCCGAGGAGATTGTCGAGGACTTAAGTGATAAAGCTGCATAGTGACCATAACATTACATTAACATTAACTTAGTTACCGTATAGTTAAGTGACGTTAAATTCGTATAACATAAAGAGTTTGAGTTTGAGAGTGTATACATGTTTCTCCCCCTGTTGTTTAAAAACCGGATAAAGTTAGGGGCCGTGAACTCACCTTTGTTTGCTCGGTTAGTGTAGCAAAGATGTTATAAGAGATGGGACCGCTAGTTGCGTCCTAACAAACCAATTAATTCCACGTCAGTGTGAAATCACACCAATGCAAATTCCACACGCAATTTACTCACAAAGTGATACACACAAACAACATATCTAACACTCAATCATGCATGCAAGTATTCTCATATGATCATAGTAATCAAACAACTTATCATGAACACATTCCTAATCCATGCAACACTTTAATGCATAAAATCACAAGTTAACAACTTTCTGCTTAACACTCAATTATTCAGCTGTTTTCTAGGATTTTTATAAAATAGTTCCAGCATTCTAAAAATTCCCATATTTTTACAGTAGGTGACATTTATACCATAGAAATCTATATAATTTTTCCAAGTCCTAAATCTTTACTAATTAGCCATAAATATTAATTCATTAAGCTGCAGTCAGATTTACCGCTTTCTGACTGCAGTCCACGGAAGAATTTATTTAAAAATCACTGATTGTCCGATTAACAAAATTCCAATTGGAGTTGCCCGGTAATTTCTATACCTAGTTGCTGTACAAAAATCATGACTCAACTCCCTACTGATTTTAAAATCTAGCTTGATAAACAACCAACAAAATTCCAGAATTTTAACAGCTTTACCTACTGAACTTGTTTAGCCCTTTAAAAATATCAAACGATTTCAGAAAATTATGAATCCAGTGCCATTAGATTCCTTATTCAAATCTCTACGTTCTAGACATCAGAAAATCCGTTTTTCGACAACTAACGACCAAGTTACAGCCTGATGAAGTCGGCTGTAACTTTCACTCAGCTTCCTGTTTCAGCATTGTTATTATTACAACTTACCTACATCGTTCCTATTGATCGACTTAATCCGGCAGAGACCGATTTTTGATCCTAGTTTACTACTAACTACTTATCCATGCAAACCCTACTCAATAACTATAATCTTTATAAACAAATCATAGTTGTAAGCTATTGATTCCGAAAACAGTCATGTATACCCACACTAACAATTCAGCCGATTACTTGAAAGCACACATGATCCGAAGACAATACAATCAATTCATTCAAGCACTTAGGGTTTCCGCAAACAATTATTCACAAGCACATGATCAAAACAGCCTATTACTTATCCAACACATAAGACCCGAAACAATCTAGACATTCAAGCATGCATATTTATCCGAAACAACTAGACGTTCAAACATATACATAATCCGAACATGATCTTGTAATCAGAGATAACCTCAAATCTTTTAATAACAATGTAAACGAACCGTGATTAAGCTAGGGGATCCGGTGATCAAGGCTGCTTGCGGCCGAGAGGAAAGATGTCGCTGATTGCTGCTGCGACCGGAAGAAAAAGAACAGAAAAACTGTTGCTTGCTGCGACCGAGATGATGATGAGGGTAAGGCAGTTTGTTTGCGACTGAAAAGATGAACAAGAGCTGATCTCGATCGGTTAGGAGGAGCAAGGGAGCTGCCGATGGCAGGTTTTGTCTAGGGTTTTTGTGAATTCTGAATTGAGCATGCATTGTTGATATATATAGGCAAGGAGAGAGATGAGGGTTGCGGTTTTAGATACACACTCGTGGCCGAGGGACTTGGGTTGGGTTGGTTTGGGTTTGGGTCTTGCGGCCAAAGATTAGAGTATTAGAGTTTAGGTTTGATCTTTGATTCTTGTTCTCTTATGGCCGAAGACTAAAGTTGCATGTTATTGGTTTCGGTTTGGTTGGTGTTTGTGGCCGAGACATGTTTGGTTTAGGGTTTAGGTTTTCGATGTGTGTTGGATTTGATCTTGGCCGAGGACTTGACTTGAACTAGAGTTTAAAACTTGTTACTCCTAGAGTCGCAATGAACCAAGGTTTAGAACGTGTCGCGGTTCGGTTAAATTCGTGCACGTATTAAATCTAAATATTCAATCCCTAAAACAATCACACAACACACAACACGTATTCATTTAATTCGAACACGTTCGTACACATAGCACGTAATTAGATTGACACGTATTACGTTTAAGTTATCCGAAAAACCCGGGATATCACATGCTGCTTTACGGGCCACTGACAACGTGATAGGGGAGCTGTCACACCCCGACCCGCAGCGGAATAAGAGTCGGGGCATAATTGGGTTATCACTAAAGCTCATGATATTTACTAATATGTTTCATATTTATTAAAGTCAAAGTTACATTTCCAAATATCCAAACATGTCCATACAATACAAAGAAAATAAACCAAACATAACAATCCCAAACTCTAAATCATTTTATTCTTCTAGTCCAATCCTATGTGTTTCTGGCTGCAGCTGGTTCACCTGTATCATGTGTAAAAATGGGGGTTTTTTTTGGGTCAACATAAGTTGGCGAGTGAACCTTGTTAGATAAACATTTATTATTGATTTACTTGTTAGTTTATCAATGAAAAATTGTGCATAATCATAAATGAGCAAATGTAAATAACCAAGCAGTAGCAATAGCATTCACAACTATAACATACAATAACACATGATAGCATACATTAACATACCAACATCATACGATAAATAACATGAATGAAACTGTGCGATCAAGGCTCAATCAAACGGAGCCGATCGTATTGCATGTACTGAAAATGAAAAATGTATGTGCGATCAAGGCTCAATCAAACGGAGCCGATCGTATGTGGGCACGCCAGGTTCACGCTCATAATGTAATGGGGAACATGCTCAACGCTCATAATGTAATAGGGAGCGGCGGCCTATGAAATTGCATGTACTGAAAATAATAAATTGCATCTAACGATAACCACACAACAGTTGAAACAAACTGAATACACATGTTCATGATATGATGTATGCACAATGATTTAAATATAATATATAGCAAGACACATGATACACCCCAAAACGTGATTAAAACGGGGAATTTGTAAAGATTCACTCATATTGGGTGCGTTTGAATAGAGATGATAAGATGCGCACGAGTCGGGAGAGTTGAACAACGAGAACTACTAACCTAAATAATAACGGAAAAATATAATAAATGAGTGGATTTTATTAAGGATTTTAATTGAATTTTTAGATATATTTTGTGAGTTTAAGGCTATTTTCTATCTTTAAAAATATTATTTTTAAGTATTTTTAATTGATTTTTAAATTAAATTAAATAAATAAAAATATAAAAAAATTGTTTATTTTTGCGTTGACCGTTGACCGTTGACTTGTTGACCTGTTGACCGGTTCGGTCAGTGTGCAAGTATGCGCCGGGTGACACTCGAACCCGAGACCTCCCGTACGCGTGCACGCAGCTCTACCAACTGAGCTACGTGTCTAACCCGAAATAATCTTGTTTTTAATTATATTTATATACTAATTTGATTTATTCAAAATTCATTTGTTTTAAAAAGGTTTTAAATCATCGAACCGGTGCCGTTAACCCGACTCGAACGCATGACGTGCGAGTTAGTGTTGCACACAGTCCACCGCTGGACTGTGTGTCTAACCTGGTTAATATTTCGGTTTTTATTATACTTAACAACTAACGAGGATTAACCCGGTTCAGTTTTAAACAAAAAGGCATTTTATTACATAGAGGGTGCGTGTATCAAGAATCGAACTCGGGACGTATGCGTATATGTTTGCACACAGTCCACCGCTGGACTGTGTGTCTAACCCGTTCATTATATCGATTTTTATTAGCCTTATATTATACCGCGACTTCGTCTTCTTCGTTAACTTTACCCAGAAAACATATTCCGACTGTTATGACCGATTCATGACATATTCGATTTTCAAACGTTATAAGTAATTTAAAGGTAAAGAATGGAGAGAGTTTGGGGAAAAGGATGTACCGATCAGTGTTGTTCACAGAATTCCGGCAGAGGTTCGTCGGTTCTGAAAGTGAACTCCGGCTGTTAAAATCAATTAACAGCTTTGTTCGATTATTTAAGAAGTTGAGGCACTTAAACAAAGTTTAACAGAAGTTTGGAAGGTCATACCAGTTCTCGGTGTGTTTCCGGAAGTTTCAGAAATTTTCCGGCGAAGGTAGGAATTTCGACAAACGTTGACTAGGATTGATTCTGATGGTGGAGTTGTGTTAGAGACAGATTAATCAAATGATTGAAACAAAAAGAGTCGAAGGAATTACCGTGTGGATGTGAGTCTCGGTTTTCCGGCGACCTGCAGAATTTTTCCGGCGAGTAAAATAACCTTCTCCGGTGGACAGTAAAATGTGCGGAAATGTAATTGAAGGTCTTGCAGAGTATTTTGAGACGCAGGAGAGGTCTAAGATTGAAGTAATCCGAGAATTGAAAGTTTTCGGTTATTAAACCGATTTACTTCCGAATTCAAGTTACATTCACGGCAGCATTGATTGGAATCATCAGTTTATCGGTTATACTCATTGAATCGCGAGTATCCAGATCGTCTTTGAGTGTTTGATCACCGATTTCAGTTACAATTGGTGTAATCGATTGATTTACCTTAGTCCATAAAATCTATTTGTTTCCTAAAGATGACAGAAAACAAACAAGTGGCGGAGTGGTTAAACGTGTGAGTGTTAAGTCTTTGAAGTTATAATTCGGCTGACCCGGGTTCGAGTCCCGGCAGCAACATTTTATTTTTATTTATTTTGTTTTCACTTTTTATCAAAAATAATTTTTATAGTTTAGTTTGTTTATTAATTATGTATCATTAAAAATCGAAATAACCATAAATACACAACGTGACATTTATAACTTGATATTCGATTACAAAACGGAGCGGGTTTTGGAAACCCGTTTTTGACAAATGTTACAGTATCCCCTACTTTTAGGAATTTCGTCCCGAAATTTAAGTAGTAGAAGTAGTAGGAAAAAGATGCGGGTATTTTTCGCGCATTGAGTCTTCACGTTCCCAAGTAAACTCAGGTCCCCGTTTCGACTCCCAGCGAACCCTAACAATTTGAATGCGACTCCGTCGTAGACGTTTCTCCCCGAAGTCCATGATTTCTACTGGTCTTTCAATAAAATGCATAGATTCATCAATCTGAATATCTTCCAGAGGAATGTGGAGGTTTTCATCAGCGAGGCACTTCTTCAAGTTTGATACGTGGAATGTGGGATGAATCCTGTTGAGTTCTTCTGGTAGATCAAGCTTGTATGCTACAGGACCTACTCTTTCGAGTATCTTGAAAGGTCCTACGTAGCGTGGTGCTAGCTTGCCCTTTTGACCAAAACGAACTACTCCCTTCCACGGTGATACTTTTAGAAGTACATGATCACCAATGTTAAACTCTAAAGGCTTCCGTCGTTTATCTGCATAACTCTTTTGACGACTTTGGGCCGCTAGAAGATTGTTTCGGATTTGATGGATCTTGTCTGTGGTTTCTTGGATCAATTCTGGACCAGTGATTTGAGCTTCCCAAATTTCGTGCCAACATACTGGAGATCGGCACTTACGACCATATAAGGCTTCAAAAGGTGCCATGCCGATGCTTGAATGATAGCTGTTGTTGTACGAAAATTCAACTAATGGTAGGTGGGCGTCCCAATTTCCCTAGAAGTCTATGACACATGCTCGAAGCATATCTTCAAGAGTTTGAATGGTGCGCTCAGATTGTCCATCAGTTTGAGGATGATAGGCGGTACTGAGATCTAATCGTGTACCCATAGCGGATTGTACTGCTTGCCATGTTCGTGAAGTGAAACGACCATCACGATCAGAAATAATGCTTAACAGTACCCCATGTCGGCTTACGATTTCGCTGATATAAATACGAGCAAGCTTTTCGTTCCTGAAATCTTCGCGGATAGGAATAAAGTGAGCTGATTTTGTAAGTCGGTCAATTATTACCCATATAGTGTCATACCCACCAGAAGTGCGAGGTAACACGGTAATGAAATCCATGGTTATATTTTCCCACTTCCATACAGGTATTTCAGGTTGGACCAGAAGTCCTGAGGGTCTTTGGTGTTCAGCTTTCACCTTGGAACATGTAAGGCACTTAGAAACAAAAACAGCAATATCCTTTTTCATTCCATGCCACCAATAGGTATATCGTAGGTCTTGATACATCTTATCGGCTCCTGGGTGTATAGAGTATCGCGTTTTGTGAGCTTCCTTCATAAGAATTTCACGAAGATTGTTGTGGTTAGGAATCCAGATATGATCTAGGTAGTACAGAATACCGTCATATTTAGTTTCAATTTTAAGTTCAGCTCCACAGGACAGCTCCTTTCGTACATCATCTTCCGTTACTGAAACATGTTGGGCTTCTCGAATTTTGATCTTTGATGTCGCTTACGATTTTATGCATAATAGTTTTGAGGAACTGATACAATTGTAATGATAAGGTATGTATCATAAAACAAAAACTTCAACCATGACGATATTTAAACCTACACGGAACTTTTCATAACCCCCTGGTAATGCTTTTGATCCTTTGCCAAGAATACTTATATATAGGAAGTACCAGCGGCGTATCCACCATATTCTTGTCAAATTTCGTTGGCTTTATCAGTAAATCATGATCAGTTCCATGTGACTCTAAAACATAAACAACACAACGAACAAAACTTGAGTCTCAATTCTGAAATGATACATGATTAAATGATGACAGTACCTCTCTCGTTGGTTATGATGAAGGGGTTAGTCTATGTAAAAGTGTGACACAACCCAACTTCTTTAATTGGTGAGATTGAGATACGTCGAGATGTATGATGATATAAATGTTAAATCAATGAGTATAGAACAAAACTGTAATATCAAATCGCATTAAAATTCTTGGATACATAAATTTCCAAATTTTACAACCGGAATACGGAAAGATTGAGATAACATAAAGAAAACATTAAAACTAGACGATTGGAGTTGAGTCTTGATTCTTGGCGAGGAAAAATTAGTTGGGTGATTCGTTTGGGCCGTTATTATTTTCAACAGTATTGGCGTTGATGTTATAAGCTCTTCCTCTTGCAGGTGGTGGAGCTTGGTTAGCTTGATTCACCGGATTTGCTTGAGCTTGGGCATGAATGATGTTCACCAAACGTGGACAAGTGTTTCTAAAATGGCTTGGATCTCCACAATTGTAGCAAGCCCGCATAGGTTGTACCATGGGATAGTTGGGTTGATAGTATGTTTGGGCTAAATGTTGTGTAGGTGGTAGTAGTAGGGGTTGTTGGGCTTGACCAATTATTTGTTGGTGGGTTTGGGTTGAAGGCTGGTGGCGGTTCGTTTGCTGAGGTATGCGACAGGTTTGAACAGTATGACCTGCGCGACCACAGCCGGTGCAATATTGGCAAGGATGATCAGGAGAATGGTGGTATTGGCAACGGTTGCATTTTGGTAACGGGCCAGAGTATGGTCTTTTGTGTGGTGCGGGTGAATGGGCGACTTGGGTAATGGGTGCAGCAGGAATAGGGTAATTGGTTTGTGTGACGGCGAAGTTTCTTCTGCTTTGATTCCTTTTACCAGTAAACTTCGAGGAGGAACCAGAATGGCTTGAAGTTTGAGCCTCAATGGGGGCTTTCTTCTTCTCCTCTTTGAATTTACCGTTTCGAATACGATTTTCGGTCAGTTCAGTGGCTAGTTCCATAGCAGCTTCAAGTGTTGCTGGTGAAGTGCTGAGAACTGAATCTTGAATTTTCGAGGGAAGACCTCGAATATAATGCTCGATCAAGCGATAAGTTGGGGTGAACAAGTTAGGGACCATTTGGTTCAACTCTAAGAACCTCTTGTTGTAGATGGTATGATCCCCCTCCTTCTGTTTTAAAGAATGAAATTCGTCCTCCAAGTTTTTAATTTCACTCCTAGGACAGAAACGCCTAGTCATGATTTCCCTTAACTCCTCCCAAGTTAAGGCCATTGCATCATCAGTTCCCCTCTTCCCTTTTTCAGTATTCCACCAAGTGAGAGCTACCCCAAATAGTCTCCCGGTGGCGTATCGAACCTTGCGATCCTCAGGACAATCGCAGTTGAGGAAGGTGTTTTCCATTTCCTCGAACCAGTGGAGGAGAGCAGTGACACCTTCGGTCCCCTCAAATTTAGGAGGATCACAAGATTTGAAATGTTTGTATGAGCACTTGCTGGTAGGAGGGTTGTCGATGTTCTGGTCATGTTGTTGGGAGGATTAGTGGGATTTGTGGCGAGAGCTTGTTGTACTTGGACAACAATGTCAGGCAGTATCGTGGCCATTTGTTTCGCGATGTGTGTGGCCAAGCGTTCCTGAGACCTTCCTGATCTTTTACCCTTCGTTGTTGTCTGGACGACATCTACAGGAACATACGTAAGAAGATTGTGAGCTTATGGAGTCTTTTTAGGTGTCATGTGTCTTTATGAAAAATGAAAATAACATAAATATCAATAATGCAACTACATCCATAGGATGTCTTGGGTTTGCTCATGTTGGGCCTCAAATGTCCCCCATACCTTCACCTGTATAGTCATGTGGGCCCCCATGGCTATTGGCTTGGTAGGATTCACATTAGTATTGGCGATTTAACACTTGCATCACCCGAATGCAAACCACAAAATATGTTTACGAGATGTATGGTCGGAATGTGTCCAGGTTAGACACAATGACAACTCAAAGTGGTGTTAGCTCACACGACGTTTGGTATAGCATGCTTTGGCCTAATAGGTACTTCGTACTCTCATCGTTAGTCCCCAGGTAGGCAAACTGGTCCTTTATTTTGGGTTTATACGAATGCCAGCCTAGACAGGACGTTCCGACTACTGGTACTAGTAACCTTCCAGTTACTACAAGCCCGTCATGAGAACTCACTTTGATGAGATTTGAAAACACAAAAATCATTGTAAAAACAATCATGATGTGGTGTGTGCTTTCATGGATATGATGTGTTATGAGAATATGATTCATAATAGGCATTATATGATAATATATACTTATGAACATGCTTGCATAACATTGAATGTAACATTTAACATAAAACATATAAACATCATGAAATTTGGCATGTAACACACAAAAATCTTAAAAATTTCTAATCAACTATAGTATAGGCTCTAAGGGTCTAATCACCTATCCTATATCCCTATAGTCATGGCTCTGATACCAATCTGTCACACCCCGACCCGCAGCGGAATAAGAGTCGGGGCATAATTGGGTTATCACCAAAGCTCATGATATTTACTAATATGTTTCATATGTATTAAATTCAAAGTTACATTTCCAAATATCCAAACATGTCCATACAATACAAAGAAAATAAACCAAACATAACAATCCCAAACTCTAAATCATTTTATTCTTCTAGTCCAATCCTATGTGTTTCTGGCTGCAGCTGGTTCACCTGTATCATGTGTAAAAATGGGGGTTTTTTTTGGGTCAACATAAGTTGGCGAGTGAACCTTGTTAGATAAACATTTATTATTGATTTACTTGTTAGTTTATAAATGAAAAATTGTGCATAATCATAAATGAGCAAATGTAAATAACCAAGCAGTAGCAATAGCAATCACAACTATAACATACAATAACACATGATAGCATACATTAACATACCAACATCATACGATAAATAACATGAATGAAACTGTGCGATCAAGGCTCAATCAAACGGAGCCGATCGTATTGCATGTACTGAAAATGAAAAATCTATGTGCGATCAAGGCTCAATCAAACGGAGCCGATCGTATTGCATGTACTGAAAATGAAAAATGTATATGCGATCAAGGCTCAATCAAACGGAGCCGACCGTATGTGGGCACGCCAGGTTCACGCTCATAATGTAATGGGGAACATGCTCAACGCTCATAATGTAATGGGGAGCAGCGGCCTATGAAATTGAATGTACTGAAAATAATAAATTGCATCTAACGATAACCACACAACATTTGAAACAAACTGAATACACATGTTCATGATATGATGTATGCACAATGATTTAAATATAATATATAGCAAGACACATGATACACCCCAAAACGTGATTAAAACGGGGAATTTGTAAAGATTCACTAACATTGGGTGCGTTTGAATGGAGATGATGAGATGCGCACGAGTCGGGAGAGTTGAACAACGAGAACTACTAACCTAAATTATAACGGAAAAATATAATATATGAGTGGATTTTATTAAGGATTTTAATGGAATATTTAGATATATTTTTGTGAGTTTAAGGCTATTTTCTATCTTTAAAAATATTATTTTTAAGTATTTTTAATTGATTTTTAAATTAAATTAAATAAATAAAAATATAAAAAAATTGTTTATTTTTGCGTTGACCGTTGACCGTTGACTTGTTGACCTGTTGACCGGTTCGGTCAGTGTGCAAGTATGCGCCGGGTGAGACTCGAACCCGAGACCTCCCGTACGCGTGCACGCAGCTCTACCAACTGAGGTACGTGTCTAACCCGAAATAATCTTGTTTTTAATTATATTTATATACTAATTTGATTTATTCAAAATTCATTTGTTTTAAAAAGGTTTTAAATCATCGAACCGGTGCCGTTAACCCGACTCGAACGCGTGACGTGCGAGTTAGTGTTGCACACAGTCCACCGCTGGACTGTGTGTCTAACCTGGTTAATATTTCGGTTTTTATTATACTTAACAACTAACGAGGATTAACCCGGTTCAGTTTTAAACAAAAAGGCATTTTATTACATAGAGGGTGCGTGTATCAAGAATCGAACTCGGGACGTATGCGTATATGTTTGCACACAGTCCACCGCTGGACTGTGTGTCTAACCCGTTCATTATATCGATTTTTATTAGCCTTATATTATACCGCGACTTCGTCTTCTTCGTTAACTTTACCCAGAAAACATATTCCGACTGTTATGACCGATTCATGACATATTCGATTTTCAAACGTTATAAGTAATTTAAAGGTAAAGAATGGAGAGAGTTTGGGGAAAAGGATGTACCGATCAGTGTTGTTCACAGAATTCCGGCAGAGGTTCGTCGGTTCTGAAAGTGAACTCCGGCTGTTAAAATCAATTAACAGCTTTGTTCGATTATTTAAGAAGTTGAGGCACTTAAACAAAGTTTAACAGAAGTTTGGAAGGTCATACCAGTTCTCGGTGTGTTTCCGGAAGTTTCAGAAATTTTCCGGCGAAGGTAGGAATTTCGACAAACGTTGACTAGGATTGATTCTGATGGTGGAGTTGTGTTAGAGACAGATTAATCAAATGATTGAAACAGAAAGAGTCGAAGGAATTACCGTGTGGATGTGAGTCTCGGTTTTCCGGCGACCTGCAGAATTTTTCCGGCGAGTAAAATAACCTTCTCCGGTGGACAGTAAAATGTGCGGAAATGTAATTGAAGGTCTTGCAGAGTATTTTGAGACGCAGGAGAGGTCTAAGATTGAAGTAATCCGAGAATTGAAAGTTTTCGGTTATTAAACCGATTTACTTCCGAATTCAAGTTACATTCACGGCAGCATTGATTGGAATCATCAGTTTATCGGTTATACTCATTGAATCGCGAGTATCCAGATCGTCTTTGAGTGTTTGATCACCGATTTCAGTTACAATTGGTGTAATCGATTGATTTACCTTAGTCCATAAAATCTATTTGTTTCCTAAAGATGACAGAAAACAAACAAGTGGCGGAGTGGTTAAACGTGTGAGTGTTAAGTCTTTGAAGTTATAATTCGGCTGACCCGGGTTCGAGTCCCGGCAGCAACATTTTATTTTTATTTATTTTGTTTTCACTTTTTATCAAAAATAATTTTTATAGTTTAGTTTGTTTATTAATTATGTATCATTAAAAATCGAAATAACCATAAATACACAACGTGACATTTATAACTTGATATTCGATTACAAAACGGAGCGGGTTTTGGAAACCCGTTTTTGACAAATGTTACAGTATCCCCTACTTTTAGGAATTTCGTCCCGAAATTTAAGTAGTAGAAGTAGTAGGAAAAAGATGCGGGTATTTTTCGCGCATTGAGTCTTCACGTTCCCAAGTAAACTCAGGTCCCCGTTTCGACTCCCAGCGAACCCTAACAATTTGAATGCGACTCCGTCGTAGACGTTTCTCCCCGAAGTCCATGATTTCTACTGGTCTTTCAATAAAATGCATAGATTCATCAATCTGAATATCTTCCAGAGGAATGTGGAGGTTTTCATCAGCGAGGCACTTCTTCAAGTTTGATACGTGGAATGTGGGATGAATCCTGTTGAGTTCTTCTGGTAGATCAAGCTTGTATGCTACAGGACCTACTCTTTCGAGTATCTTGAAAGGTCCTACGTAGCGTGGTGCTAGCTTGCCCTTTTGACCAAAACGAACTACTCCCTTCCACGGTGATACTTTTAGAAGTACATGATCACCAATGTTAAACTCTAAAGGCTTCCGTCGTTTATCTGCATAACTCTTTTGACGACTTTGGGCCGCTAGAAGATTGTTTCGGATTTGATGGATCTTGTCTGTGGTTTCTTGGATCAATTCTGGACCAGTGATTTGAGCTTCCCAAATTTCGTGCCAACATACTGGAGATCGGCACTTACGACCATATAAGGCTTCAAAAGGTGCCATGCCGATGCTTGAATGATAGCTGTTGTTGTACGAAAATTCAACTAATGGTAGGTGGGCGTCCCAATTTCCCTAGAAGTCTATGACACATGCTCGAAGCATATCTTCAAGAGTTTGAATGGTGCGCTCAGATTGTCCATCAGTTTGAGGATGATAGGCGGTACTGAGATCTAATCGTGTACCCATAGCGGATTGTACTGCTTGCCATGTTCGTGAAGTGAAACGACCATCACGATCAGAAATAATGCTTAACAGTACCCCATGTCGGCTTACGATTTCGCTGATATAAATACGAGCAAGCTTTTCGTTCCTGAAATCTTCGCGGATAGGAATAAAGTGAGCTGATTTTGTAAGTCGGTCAATTATTACCCATATAGTGTCATACCCACCAGAAGTGCGAGGTAACACGGTAATGAAATCCATGGTTATATTTTCCCACTTCCATACAGGTATTTCAGGTTGGACCAGAAGTCCTGAGGGTCTTTGGTGTTCAGCTTTCACCTTGGAACATGTAAGGCACTTAGAAACAAAAACAGCAATATCCTTTTTCATTCCATGCCACCAATAGGTATATCGTAGGTCTTGATACATCTTATCGGCTCCTGGGTGTATAGAGTATCGCGTTTTGTGAGCTTCCTTCATAAGAATTTCACGAAGATTGTTGTGGTTAGGAATCCAGATATGATCTAGGTAGTACAGAATACCGTCATATTTAGTTTCAATTTTAAGTTCAGCTCCACAGGACAGCTCCTTTCGTACATCATCTTCCGTTACTGAAACATGTTGGGCTTCTCGAATTTTGATCTTTGATGTCGCTTACGATTTTATGCATAATAGTTTTGAGGAACTGATACAATTGTAATGATAAGGTATGTATCATAAAACAAAAACTTCAACCATGACGATATTTAAACCTACACGGAACTTTTCATAACCCCCTGGTAATGCTTTTGATCCTTTGCCAAGAATACTTATATATAGGAAGTACCAGCGGCGTATCCACCATATTCTTGTCAAATTTCGTTGGCTTTATCAGTAAATCATGATCAGTTCCATGTGACTCTAAAACATAAACAACACAACGAACAAAACTTGAGTCTCAATTCTGAAATGATACATGATTAAATGATGACAGTACCTCTCTCGTTGGTTATGATGAAGGGGTTAGTCTATGTAAAAGTGTGACACAACCCAACTTCTTTAATTGGTGAGATTGAGATACGTCGAGATGTATGATGATATAAATGTTAAATCAATGAGTATAGAACAAAACTGTAATATCAAATCGCATTAAAATTCTTGGATACATAAATTTCCAAATTTTACAACCGGAATACGGAAAGATTGAGATAACATAAAGAAAACATTAAAACTAGACGATTGGAGTTGAGTCTTGATTCTTGGCGAGGAAAAATTAGTTGGGTGATTCGTTTGGGCCGTTATTATTTTCAACAGTATTGGCGTTGATGTTATAAGCTCTTCCTCTTGCAGGTGGTGGAGCTTGGTTAGCTTGATTCACCGGATTTGCTTGAGCTTGGGCATGAATGATGTTCACCAAACGTGGACAAGTGTTTCTAAAATGGCTTGGATCTCCACAATTGTAGCAAGCCCGCATAGGTTGTACCATGGGATAGTTGGGTTGATAGTATGTTTGGGCTAAATGTTGTGTAGGTGGTAGTAGTAGGGGTTGTTGGGCTTGACCAATTATTTGTTGGTGGGTTTGGGTTGAAGGCTGGTGGCGGTTCGTTTGCTGAGGTATGCGACAGGTTTGAACAGTATGACCTGCGCGACCACAGCCGGTGCAATATTGGCAAGGATGATCAGGAGAATGGTGGTATTGGCAACGGTTGCATTTTGGTAACGGGCCAGAGTATGGTCTTTTGTGTGGTGCGGGTGAATGGGCGACTTGGGTAATGGGTGCAGCAGGAATAGGGTAATTGGTTTGTGTGACGGCGAAGTTTCTTCTGCTTTGATTCCTTTTACCAGTAAACTTCGAGGAGGAACCAGAATGGCTTGAAGTTTGAGCCTCAATGGGGGCTTTCTTCTTCTCCTCTTTGAATTTACCGTTTCGAATACGATTTTCGGTCAGTTCAGTGGCTAGTTCCATAGCAGCTTCAAGTGTTGCTGGTGAAGTGCTGAGAACTGAATCTTGAATTTTCGAGGGAAGACCTCGAATATAATGCTCGATCAAGCGATAAGTTGGGGTGAACAAGTTAGGGACCATTTGGTTCAACTCTAAGAACCTCTTGTTGTAGATGGTATGATCCCCTCCTTCTGTTTTAAAGAATGAAATTCGTCCTCCAAGTTTTTAATTTCACTCCTAGGACAGAAACGCCTAGTCATGATTTCCCTTAACTCCTCCCAAGTTAAGGCCATTGCATCATCAGTTCCCCTCTTCCCTTTTTCAGTATTCCACCAAGTGAGAGCTACCCCAAATAGTCTCCCGGTGGCGTATCGAACCTTGCGATCCTCAGGACAATCGCAGTTGAGGAAGGTGTTTTCCATTTCCTCGAACCAGTGGAGGAGAGCAGTGACACCTTCGGTCCCCTCAAATTTAGGAGGATCACAAGATTTGAAATGTTTGTATGAGCACTTGCTGGTAGGAGGGTTGTCGATGTTCTGGTCATGTTGTTGGGGAGGATTAGTGGGATTTGTGGCGAGAGCTTGTTGTACTTGGACAACAATGTCAGGCAGTATCGTGGCCATTTGTTTCGCGATGTGTGTGGCCAAGCGTTCCTGAGACCTTCCTGATCTTTTACCCCTTCGTTGTTGTCTGGACGACATCTACAGGAACATACGTAAGAAGATTGTGAGCTTATGGAGTCTTTTTAGGTGTCATGTGTCTTTATGAAAAATGAAAATAACATAAATATCAATAATGCAACTACATCCATAGGATGTCTTGGGTTTGCTCATGTTGGGCCTCAAATGTCCCCCATACCTTCACCTGTATAGTCATGTGGGCCCCCATGGCTATTGGCTTGGTAGGATTCACATTAGTATTGGCGATTTAACACTTGCATCACCCGAATGCAAACCACAAAATATGTTTACGAGATTATGGTCGGAATGTGTCCAGGTATAGACACAATGACAACTCAAAGTGGTGTTAGCTCACACGACGTTTGGTATAGCATGCTTTGGCCTAATAGGTACTTCGTACTCTCATCGTTAGTCCCCAGGTAGGCAAACTGGTCCTTTATTTTGGGTTTATACGAATGCCAGCCTAGACAGGACGTTCCGACTACTGGTACTAGTAACCTTCCAGTTACTACAAGCCCGTCATGAGAACTCACTTTGATGAGATTTGAAAACACAAAAATCATTGTAAAAACAATCATGATGTGGTGTGTGCTTTCATGGATATGATGTGTTATGAGAATATGATTCATAATAGGCATTATATGATAATATATACTTATGAACATGCTTGCATAACATTGAATGTAACATTTAACATAAAACATATAAACATCATGAAATTTGGCATGTAACACACAAAAATCTTAAAAATTTCTAATCAACTATAGTATAGGCTCTAAGGGTCTAATCACCTATCCTATATCCCTATAGTCATGGCTCTGATACCAATCTGTCACACCCCGACCCGCAGCGGAATAAGAGTCGGGGCATAATTGGGTTATCACCAAAGCTCATGATATTTACTAATATGTTTCATATGTATTAAATTCAAAGTTACATTTCCAAATATCCAAACATGTCCATACAATACAAAGAAAATAAACCAAACATAACAATCCCAAACTCTAAATCATTTTATTCTTCTAGTCCAATCCTATGTGTTTCTGGCTGCAGCTGGTTCACCTGTATCATGTGTAAAAATGGGGGTTTTTTTTTGGTCAACATAAGTTGGCGAGTGAACCTTGTTAGATAAACATTTATTATTGATTTACTTGTTAGTTTATAAATGAAAAATTGTGCATAATCATAAATGAGCAAATGTAAATAACCAAGCAGTAGCAATAGCAATCACAACTATAACATACAATAACACATGATAGCATACATTAACATACCAACATCATACGATAAATAACATGAATGAAACTGTGCGATCAAGGCTCAATCAAACGGAGCCGATCGTATTGCATGTACTGAAAATGAAAAATCTATGTGCGATCAAGGCTCAATCAAACGGAGCCGATCGTATTGCATGTACTGAAAATGAAAAATGTATATGCGATCAAGGCTCAATCAAACGGAGCCGACCGTATGTGGGCACGCCAGGTTCACGCTCATAATGTAATGGGGAACATGCTCAACGCTCATAATGTAATGGGGAGCAGCGGCCTATGAAATTGAATGTACTGAAAATAATAAATTGCATCTAACGATAACCACACAACATTTGAAACAAACTGAATACACATGTTCATGATATGATGTATGCACAATGATTTAAATATAATATATAGCAAGACACATGATACACCCCAAAACGTGATTAAAACGGGGAATTTGTAAAGATTCACTAACATTGGGTGCGTTTGAATGGAGATGATGAGATGCGCACGAGTCGGGAGAGTTGAACAACGAGAACTACTAACCTAAATTATAACGGAAAAATATAATATATGAGTGGATTTTATTAAGGATTTTAATGGAATATTTAGATATATTTTTGTGAGTTTAAGGCTATTTTCTATCTTTAAAAATATTATTTTTAAGTATTTTTAATTGATTTTTAAATTAAATTAAATAAATAAAAATATAAAAAAATTGTTTATTTTTGCGTTGACCGTTGACCGTTGACTTGTTGACCTGTTGACCGGTTCGGTCAGTGTGCAAGTATGCGCCGGGTGAGACTCGAACCCGAGACCTCCCGTACGCGTGCACGCAGCTCTACCAACTGAGGTACGTGTCTAACCCGAAATAATCTTGTTTTTAATTATATTTATATACTAATTTGATTTATTCAAAATTCATTTGTTTTAAAAAGGTTTTAAATCATCGAACCGGTGCCGTTAACCCGACTCGAACGCGTGACGTGCGAGTTAGTGTTGCACACAGTCCACCGCTGGACTGTGTGTCTAACCTGGTTAATATTTCGGTTTTTATTATACTTAACAACTAACGAGGATTAACCCGGTTCAGTTTTAAACAAAAAGGCATTTTATTACATAGAGGGTGCGTGTATCAAGAATCGAACTCGGGACGTATGCGTATATGTTTGCACACAGTCCACCGCTGGACTGTGTGTCTAACCCGTTCATTATATCGATTTTTATTAGCCTTATATTATACCGCGACTTCGTCTTCTTCGTTAACTTTACCCAGAAAACATATTCCGACTGTTATGACCGATTCATGACATATTCGATTTTCAAACGTTATAAGTAATTTAAAGGTAAAGAATGGAGAGAGTTTGGGGAAAAGGATGTACCGATCAGTGTTGTTCACAGAATTCCGGCAGAGGTTCGTCGGTTCTGAAAGTGAACTCCGGCTGTTAAAATCAATTAACAGCTTTGTTCGATTATTTAAGAAGTTGAGGCACTTAAACAAAGTTTAACAGAAGTTTGGAAGGTCATACCAGTTCTCGGTGTGTTTCCGGAAGTTTCAGAAATTTTCCGGCGAAGGTAGGAATTTCGACAAACGTTGACTAGGATTGATTCTGATGGTGGAGTTGTGTTAGAGACAGATTAATCAAATGATTGAAACAGAAAGAGTCGAAGGAATTACCGTGTGGATGTGAGTCTCGGTTTTCCGGCGACCTGCAGAATTTTTCCGGCGAGTAAAATAACCTTCTCCGGTGGACAGTAAAATGTGCGGAAATGTAATTGAAGGTCTTGCAGAGTATTTTGAGACGCAGGAGAGGTCTAAGATTGAAGTAATCCGAGAATTGAAAGTTTTCGGTTATTAAACTGATTTACTTCCGAATTCAAGTTACATTCACGGCAGCATTGATTGGAATCATCAGTTTATCGGTTATACTCATTGAATCGCGAGTATCCAGATCGTCTTTGAGTGTTTGATCACCGATTTCAGTTACAATTGGTGTAATCGATTGATTTACCTTAGTCCATAAAATCTATTTGTTTCCTAAAGATGACAGAAAACAAACAAGTGGCGGAGTGGTTAAACGTGTGAGTGTTAAGTCTTTGAAGTTATAATTCGGCTGACCCGGGTTCGAGTCCCGGCAGCAACATTTTATTTTTATTTATTTTGTTTTCACTTTTTATCAAAAATAATTTTTATAGTTTAGTTTGTTTATTAATTATGTATCATTAAAAATCGAAATAACCATAAATACACAACGTGACATTTATAACTTGATATTCGATTACAAAACGGAGCGGGTTTTGGAAACCCGTTTTTGACAAATGTTACAGTATCCCCTACTTTTAGGAATTTCGTCCCGAAATTTAAGTAGTAGAAGTAGTAGGAAAAAGATGCGGGTATTTTTCGCGCATTGAGTCTTCACGTTCCCAAGTAAACTCAGGTCCCCGTTTCGACTCCCAGCGAACCCTAACAATTTGAATGCGACTCCGTCGTAGACGTTTCTCCCCGAAGTCCATGATTTCTACTGGTCTTTCAATAAAATGCATAGATTCATCAATCTGAATATCTTCCAGAGGAATGTGGAGGTTTTCATCAGCGAGGCACTTCTTCAAGTTTGATACGTGGAATGTGGGATGAATCCTGTTGAGTTCTTCTGGTAGATCAAGCTTGTATGCTACAGGACCTACTCTTTCGAGTATCTTGAAAGGTCCTACGTAGCGTGGTGCTAGCTTGCCCTTTTGACCAAAACGAACTACTCCCTTCCACGGTGATACTTTTAGAAGTACATGATCACCAATGTTAAACTCTAAAGGCTTCCGTCGTTTATCTGCATAACTCTTTTGACGACTTTGGGCCGCTAGAAGATTGTTTCGGATTTGATGGATCTTGTCTGTGGTTTCTTGGATCAATTCTGGACCAGTGATTTGAGCTTCCCAAATTTCGTGCCAACATACTGGAGATCGGCACTTACGACCATATAAGGCTTCAAAAGGTGCCATGCCGATGCTTGAATGATAGCTGTTGTTGTACGAAAATTCAACTAATGGTAGGTGGGCGTCCCAATTTCCCTTGAAGTCTATGACACATGCTCGAAGCATATCTTCAAGAGTTTGAATGGTGCGCTCAGATTGTCCATCAGTTTGAGGATGATAGGCGGTACTGAGATCTAATCGTGTACCCATAGCGGATTGTACTGCTTGCCATGTTCGTGAAGTGAAACGACCATCACGATCAGAAATAATGCTTAACAGTACCCCATGTCGGCTTACGATTTCGCTGATATAAATACGAGCAAGCTTTTCGTTCCTGAAATCTTCGCGGATAGGAATAAAGTGAGCTGATTTTGTAAGTCGGTCAATTATTACCCATATAGTGTCATACCCACCAGAAGTGCGAGGTAACACGGTAATGAAATCCATGGTTATATTTTCCCACTTCCATACATGTATTTCAGGTTGGACCAGAAGTCCTGAGGGTCTTTGGTGTTCAGCTTTCACCTTGGAACATGTAAGGCACTTAGAAACAAAAACAGCAATATCCTTTTTAATTCCAGGCCACCAATAGGTATATCGTAGGTCTTGATACATCTTATCGGCTCCTGGGTGTATAGAGTATCGCGTTTTATGAGCTTCCTTCATAAGAATTTCACGAAGATTGTTGTGGTTAGGAATCCAGATACGATCTAGGTAGTACAGAATACCGTCAGATTTAGTTTCAATTTTAAGTTCAGCTCCACAGGACAGCTCCTTTCGTACATCATCTTCCGTTACTGAAACATGTTGGGCTTCTCGAATTTTGATCTTTGATGTTGCTTACGATTTTATGCATAATAGTTTTGAGGGAACTGATACAATTGTAATGATAAGGTATGTATCATAAAACAAAAACTTCAACCATGACGATATTTAAACCTACACGGAAGTTTTCATAACCCCTTGGTAATGCTTTTGATCCTTTGCCAAGAATACTTATATATAGGAAGTACCAGCGGCGTATCCACCATATTCTTGTCAAATTTTCGTTGGCTTTATCAGTAAATCATGATCAGTTCCATGTTACTCTAAAACATAAACAACACAACGAACAAAACTTGAGTCTCAATTCTGAAATGATACATGATTAAATAATGACAGTACCTCTCTCGTTGGTTATGATGAAGGGGTTAGTCTATGTAAAAGTGTGTCACAACCCAACTTCTTTAATTGGTGAGATTGAGATACGTCGAGATGTATGATGATATAAATGTTAAATCAATGAGTATAGAACAAAACTGTAATATCAAATCGCATTAAAATTCTTGGATACATAAATTTCCAAATTTTACAACCGGAATACGGAAAGATTGAGATAACATAAAGAAAACATTAAAACTAGACGATTGGAGTCGAGTCTTGATTCTTGGCGAGGAAAAATTAGTTGGGTGATTCGTTTGGGCCGTTATTATTTTCAACAGTATTGGCGTTGATGTTATAAGCTCTTCCTCTTGAAGGTGGTGGAGCTTGGTTAGATTGATTCACCGGATTTGCTTGAGCTTGGGCATGAATGATGTTCACCAAACGTGGACAAGTGTTTCTAAAATGGCTTGGATCTCCACAATTGTAGCAAGCCCGCATAGGTTGTACCATGGGATAGTTGGGTTGATAGTATGTTTGGGCTAAATGTTGTGTAGGTGGTAGTAGTAGGGGTTGTTGGGCTTGACCCATTATTTGTTGGTGGGTTTGGGTTGAAGGCTGGTGGCGGTTCGTTCGCTGAGGTATGCGACAGGTTTGAACAGTATGACCTGCGCGACCACAGCCGGTGCAATATTGGCAAGGATGATCAGGAGAATGGTGGTATTGGCAACGGTTGCATTTTGGTAGCGGGCCAGAGTATGGTCTTTTGTGTGGTGCGGGTGAAGGGGCGACTTGGGTAATGGGTGCAGCAGGAATAGGGTAATTGGTTTGTGTGACGGTGAAGTTTCTTGTGCTTCGATTCCTTTTACGAGTAAACTTCGAGGAGGAACCAGAATGGCTTGAAGTTTGAGCCTCAATGGGGGCTTTCTTCTTCTCCTCTTTGAATTTACCGTTTCAAATATGATTTTCGGTCAGGACTTGACCCTCGAGCTACGAGCATCTGAAGCCAAGTCCCAGGCAAGGCAGGCTGAACTTGAAGAGCGCGAGGAGAGACTCAGAAATCTGCAACAAACTTGCGATGCTCTTCTTTCCGAAAAGAGTCAACTTACACAAACCGCTGACTTTCAATTGTCTTGCCTCAACGAGGCGGAAAATGCCTTGGAACAGTCCCGTGCTGAAGTAGATAATCTGACAGATCAACTGGAAAGTGTTCATGGCGATAGGAATTGGCTAATATATCCCAGGGTTTGGTCGGCGCGTTCGAGTATTTGCGTCAGTCATAGCCATTCGTTGCGCTGCTAGATCGTTTATCCACCGTCGCCTATAAGTCAGGGCAGCACGATGGCGTTCACGAAGGCTATGTCGACTGCCAGCGAATGGATAAGGTTACCCAGCAATTCCAGGAAGAAGGAGGCCTGCTGATGTCCCAAATGTCTGATGCCCTGGAAGCTGTGTGCAACGATCCCTTACCCGCGTATGTTGATCTATCCAGCAAAGTGTCTGAAGAAGGTGTAGAGTCATTACGCGAGATGCTGGAGGTGGCGGAAGAGTCGGAGTAGCCCTTTAATTTTTTTGCTTTAGTCTTTATTATCGAATATTTTGTAAAACAATCCTCAA
The DNA here is from genome assembly GCA_947069175.1 of Scalesia atractyloides. Classification (NCBI taxonomy): domain Eukaryota; kingdom Viridiplantae; phylum Streptophyta; class Magnoliopsida; order Asterales; family Asteraceae; genus Scalesia; species Scalesia atractyloides. The sequence continues at coordinate 79,041,612 of CAMTDV010000004.1, read as the reverse complement.
CGGGACATGTATTGGTACTTGGTGCCATTAATGAAATGCATGATTTGAGCGGCGCTGCCGCCTTCTACGCGGCGATTTGACATGCCATCATGACTGTGTGCAGTTAATTAATGTTTGTCGATGATTTGACATGTAATCATCAAAGTTTTGTACCCCCCCTTTTTTGGCAAATTTGCATTATATATTTGTTCTCCTATTTTTACCAAATTTGGTAAAAAAACAACATGAGTGAAGAACACCGTCTGCGAGAAATGTCCGATGTTCTTCAGACTCTCGACGCAGCTGCCGCCTTACTCTTTTTGCATGAACAAGCGCCCGAAGGCGTGGTAGGTGACTGGGGGTTTGTTACTCCAGACGTTGTTCCCCATCCTACGTTGTCCGATGAAAATGTCGATGATGACGTAAATCCGGTGGACAGGGCGCCCATCGTTCCTGATCCTGTCGTATTGAATGCTGATGCATTAATGCCATGGTTCCCTCCTGAAACCCTAAGCAAATGTCGTATGGTGTACCAACGGCGTGGTAGAGTTCACCAGGCAAACTTAGTTGACATTCTGGAGCCGGTGGCCGATCCGGACGTCGTGACGGGGAATGAAGATTTGATCGTGGATCCTCACCCCCTGGAATGGTATGGCGAGGCATTGCACACCCCTGCAGAGGTGTTAGCAATGTTTGCTGATTTTTAATTGGGTAGAACATGTTCGTTTTTTGGTGACCCGTATGTTGTTTTTTGTTCACACGAGACAAGTACTTGGTTTTGTTTGATAGTTGAATGTATTTATTACCAAAATACATGTCTGTTGTAGTGGCTCATGTATCTATTACCAAGATATCCACTTTAGCGCTGTATAAATATAACTTTGGTATGTATGAAATAGTATTTCGCAGCAAAGTTGTCATGTATGTCAATAAAGACTGAATGTAAATGTTTATTAATGAATGATTTAAAAAATGAGAGACATCAAAGATGATGAATTACACTTTATTTTTGGTCAAAGAGACCCTACTTCGCCGTTAAGGGTGGGTGTATACATGTATCACTTCTTTAACTGGGCTATATTCCAACTACGCGGGACTGTTGTGCCGTCCAATCTGGATATGCGATAGGCCCCCTTTCCCAAAACTTCTTGGATTATGTAGGGTCCTTCCCAGCTAGGGCCCAGCTTGCCAGTGGGTTCCACCCGACTGGATTCGTTATCTCTCATAACATAGTCACCTTCCTTGAAAGTCTGTTGAGCCACGTGTTTGTTGTAAAACTTTTCTCATACTTTGCCTCGCTGATGGCGGCTGCCTCCCGCCGTTCTTCCAAAGCGTCCAGGCCTTCGCGCAAGAGTTTATCATTATCGTTGACCGTTAGGCGCCTTAGCGAGGGTAGCCCTACCTCTGCCGGTATGATGGCCTCTGTGCCGTAGGTCAGGCTAAATGGGATTTCGTTGTTGCTTGTCTTAGGAATGGTTCGATGTGCCCAGAGGACGTTTAGCAACTCTTCCACCCAAGAGCTTCCTTGATGGTCCAGCCGTCTTTTAATTCCATCTAACAGGCTTCTGTTTGCTCTTTCAACTTGGCCATTGCCTTGAGGGTGTGCCACCGACGTGAAAACTTGTTGAATCTGTAGCTCGACGCACCAATCCTGCAGTACCGATCTGTGAATTGTGTACCGTTATCGAGGACCAGATATAGCGGGAGCCCAAAACGGCAGACGGTGTGTTCCCATAGAAACTTTTTGGCGTTTTCGGCGGTTATCTTCGCCAACGGCTTCGCTTCTGCACACTTGGTGAAGTAATCAATTGTCACAATCAAATATTTGAGTTTCCCGGGCTGGAGGGAATGGTCCCACGATATCCACTGCCCATTTCTGGAAAGGCCATGCTGCTGTCATAGGTATTAAGTTATTCTTGGGGCGTAACGTTTTGGGAGCATATTTTTGACAGCTGTGGCACCTTCTGAGTTCGACTACAGCGTCCTCATGCATTCCAGGCCAATAGTACCCAGCTTTCTGAATTTTAGCCACAATCGCCCGGGGCCGGCGTGAATTCCACATATATCGGCATGTATTTCGTGGATCAAGTACGTGGCTTCCGACGGGGATACGCATCGTAATAGCGGTCCCAAATATGTTTCCTTGTACAGGGTACCATTCTGTACTTCATATTGTAACGCCTTTACTTGTACTTTTCTAGCTTCACCTTTGGCGGACGGTAGTGCTCCATTTGTGAGGTAGTCTAGAATGGGTGTATACCAACAAAACTCTTCCGCCGCCACCGCGGAAACCTCCCGGTGTTCAACTGAAGGTGATTGAAGTGTTTCCACCTTTACTTCCTTTTCCATGCCCGACGTAGCTAGCTTACTCAAAGCGTTGGCTATCTGGTTCCTACCACGGTGAACGTGGCTGAGTGTGACGCTTTCGAAAGAGGCTATGAGCTCTTTGGTTTTGGCCAGATATTTTGCCATCGTTTCATCTTTGGCCATGTATGTCTCGTTTACCTGGTTGTTGACTAGTAAGGAGTCAACATATGCCTCAACCCTCGTTGCTCCCATAGACTGTGCCATTCGTAGGCCTGTCAGTAGGGCTTCATATTCAGATTCGTTGTTGGAGCATTCGAAACCGAAACGTAAGGCATATGTCAGTTTTACTTCATCAGGACTTATTAGCATGAGACCTGCGCCGGCCCCTTTTCCACTGGAGGACCCATCTGTGTACAGCTTCCAAACTTGTGAGGATGTGCCCGCTTTTGATCTGCTGCCAATCACTGGGTCATCGATGACCTCTCCTTCAGGGATTTCAGCTAGGAAATCCGCGATTACCTGTCCCTTGACCATCATTCACTTTCGATATTCGATGTCTAGGGCCCCTAACTCGATTGCCCATTTTGCCAACCTTCCAGAGATCTCTGGTTTATGAAGTACTTGTTGTAATGGGTAGTTCGTTAGGATTTGCACACGATTAGCCTGAAAATATCTTCGGAGACGCCGGGTAGCATGAACAAGCGCGAGTACCAGTTTTTCTAGCGTGGGATATCGCGTTTCTGTGTCCGCCAATACACGGCTAATGTAGTAAATCGGCGTTTGCTTTCCGTCTTTTTCGACCATGAGTACCGCGCTTACCGTGGTATGAGCTGCGCCAGTTACATCTTTAACAGTTCGTTAGGGCGAGGGGCTGTCAATGTGGGCAACTTTTCTATGAACTGTTTCATGTCTTGTAAGGCTTCTTCCACGTCTCTGGTCCATTTGAAGTTGCTCTTGTTGAGACAATCTTTCAAAGTTCTTATAAATGGTAAGGACTTCTCCGCATGCCTTGCAAGGAACCTGTTTATAGCAACCAATCGCCCGTTTAACGCCTGTGCTTCCTTCAGGGTCTTGGGTGACGGCATTCGTGTTATGGCGGCTATTTTTTCAGGATTGGCTCTGAAGCCCTCCCGAGTGACTATCACCCCCAGGAACTTTCCCTCTTCGACCCCGAGCGAACACTTCTTGGGATTGAGTTTGATATTGTACTCTAGCAGCTTCCGGAAAGTCTCTTTGATGTCATTGAGCATTTGTTTTTCTTCTCTGCTTTTAATCACCAAGTCGTCCACATACACTTCCAGGTTTTACCAATTTGTTTTTCAAAGGCTTTGTCCATGAGCCGCAGGTAGGTTGCGCCTGCGTTGCGTAAACCGAAAGGCGTTTTCGTGTAACAGAAAATGCCTATGTCAGTATGGAATGCTATTTTTTCCTCATCTTTGCATGACATCTTGATCTGGTGATACCCTTATACGCGTCCAGGAAACATTTATATCGGAACGGGACCAAAGAATCAACTTTGAAGTTTATTTCCGGCAGCGTATAGGCATCTTTTGGGCATGCTTTGTTTAGATCTTTGAAATCAATGCACATCCGCCATGTGCCGTCTGGTTTCTTTACCATTACATGGTTCGATACCCATGTGTGGTATTTCGTTTCCCGGAGAATGCCTGCTTCGACCAGCTTTCGTACCTCTTTGATTACTGCTTCTTTTCTATCTGGAGCCATGCTTCGCTTTCCTTGGGCCATCGGTTTGATGCCAGGGAATGTTGCCAACTTGTGTTCCGCCTTATCACGGGGTATGCCGGTCATGTCGGAGTGTTCGAAAGCGAAGACGTCGGCATTTCTTTTCAGCAGTTGCTTCAAGCTATCCTTGACCTCTGGGGATATGTTGTCCCCTATGACAAATGTTTGCTCAGGGTAACGTGTACTTAAAACCCATCTTTCTGGACCGACTGCCCCGCTAGGTCCCTGACGACACCTTTTGGTATTAAGTACTTCCCCTATTCTTTCCCGGCGGACTGTCGCGACTCCTCTTGGCGTGGGGAACTTCATGAAACCTCGCGCCGTGGATATCACAGCGTCTAGTTTCCCCAAAGTGAATCTTCCGATTATCACGTTATGATGCGACTCTACGCGTACTACGAGAAACGTTAGAAGTATGGTTCTTTCCCGGTGAGCTAGACCGAAGGTTATCGGAAAAGTGATTTGACCGATTGGATCAACTTTTTCCCCAGTAAAACCTTTTATAGGGGCGTGTACTAGCTCAAGGAGCTTCTTGTCCTCCGGTTGCATTCTGTTGAAGCAGTGCTTGTATATTATGTCTTTGGAACTTCCCGTGTCAACCAGTATCCTCCTCATGTTATAATCGCCAACAGCGGCCGATATGATGAGAGGGTCAACAGTGAGGTCCAGGTCCTCTGCCCGCGGTTCTACTGTCATGGGTGCTAGCATCCAGGGTTCCAGGGTGGAGAAACTTCTTTTCACTCCCTTTGCCTTGTCGGCATGTAACATGTTTATTCTCCGCTGTCTTTTGCCCGTTCCTTTATCTGGATCTTCCTTGACGGTGAGCGGGCCTTGCTTTATGTCTCGAACCAGGTGGGCAAGCTTTCCATTCTTCACGTAGTACTCGATTTGCTTCTTCAGTTGATAACAATCGTTTGTATCATGACCATTGCCCTTGTGATATTCGCAGTATTTGCCAGTCTTTATTAGGCGTATCTCTCACCGGTTTTGGAGGGTTGAGCTTTAGATTCTCCGAGGCCAAGATTTCTGCTAGTGTTTTGCTCAAGTTGGGATAGTCGGATCTGAATCTTGAAGACGAGTCGCTTCTTGAGTAGGAACTCTTAGGTTTGTCGTATCGTGAGTCAGAACGATCACTTTTATGGAACCTTTCGCCTCTACCCTTAGGTTTCGAGTTTCAGTGCTCCCTGTCATCTTGTCCCTTTTGTGATTCCTTTTTTCGGTTGGCTGCATGACTAGCTGCCACCGTTTTTTCTTGCGTGACATACACATTGGCTATTCTCAGGATTTCGTCGATGGTTACGGGTACGACGTCTCTTCCATAAAGCGTTCGTAACAACTCATCATCGTTCACACCTTGTAGGAAGGCGCCGCAAGCCAAATCGTTTGTAATGCCTGGGATCGCCAAACTTTCTTTGTTAAATCTGACAATGAAGTTCTCGACGGTCTCATTTTCCCGCCTACGGATGTGAAGAAGCTCGTTTCAATCCTTGGTGTGTCGCCTTTGCTGACTAAATTGCAATTGGAATTTGGAGACCAAGTCCTCAAAGCTATCAATCTCGCCAGTGGGAAGACCATCCACCACACTCGTGCCGCCCCTACTAGTGTTTATACAAACATCTTACACCAAAGGGGCATAGGCCAGCAGGCGACTTCTCCGACACTTTTGAACAAGTTGAGATGGTCATCTGGATCGCTTAAACCACATATTTTCCCACAGTTTGTGGCATATTGGGTTTCTCCTTGATCGGTGCTTCATCGATCCGTCTCGTGAACTTTGACCTGTCCGCGGCGTCGGTGGGTTTGTAAGGTCTGGTGAGTTCATCCTCTTCCCGTTGACTGGCTGTATGGGGTGATCCATTCCATTGATTCTTATCCCTTGAGAAACCAAGGGTTGAGGCGTATTAGTGGGACCCTCACTAGGTGAGAAACGGGGCCTGGAAGTACTGCCTCTATTGTATGCAGGTTCCACGGCCGGTTGACCTTGGCTATATGCCTGCTGTGACATGGGATATGTCCACCAAGGTGGCATACCAGCCGCGTATGGCGGCTATTGAACATAACCTTGTGTCGCCATCTGAGGGGTGTATGCTTGGTTGTTGTATGGTTGAAGATACCCGTAAGGAGGTGCATAGTAATAGCCCGGGATATAAGCCTGATTCCCCGGTGTGATTGGTGCATTCATGACACCAGCGGGCATGACAATGGGTTGATGAGGCGGTGTGGACAATGCTGCTGTGAGTGCCGCGGAATACAGCGGTGGCATGGAATATGCAGGGGAGGGTTGATGGTATTGGATCGTACTTGACGGTTGTATACCGCTTCGGGTGCCGCGGATGTAGCAATTGATGCACTCCGGGGTTCAGGGTCTGTGCGATGGTGCTTGATGATGGAGTGTAGACAGCGACGGGGGCCGCGGTGGAGGCTACCTGCTGAGTCTGCCAGGAGGTATAGGATAGTGGGTTTCCTGCAACAGATCCATAGAAAGAGGTTAGGAGCCTCTGATATCCCGGCGGGGCCTCCACTTCAAACTCCAGGTCAAGGGACCTGGTTACTGCTGGTGATGTTGGAGCGGCTGTAGCTGCCGGTACCGTCGTTGATGTCGTGCCGCTAGTTACAGATGCTTGGTTTTCTGGGGTTGCTGCCATGCTCTGATCGTTCGCCATTGGGTCTAAGTTTATTGGTGTTATCACTGGTCCCACGGATGGCGCCAATGAAGAAACACTGACCTGATGGTAAGGCTCCAACTAGAACTTGGATCCCCCTAATGACTCGGACAGCTGGCTACAAACAGTAACACCGTTAGGACTCGTTACAGGAATGGGGTTATTCCTGTAACCACCCTCCGGCGTAAGAATAAGTCTCGGTATTGGGAGTAATAATGTATATTGAGAGAGAGTATTCGATGATCATACCTTTGACGTTTACCTCTATTTATAGTTTACTATTAGGGTTTCCCCTAACTTAGAATAGGCTCCGATAAATTAGGGATTTACATGATCTTCCCAAAATATTGGAGATTTAGTTATATCGTTTATCCATATAGAATAGAAGATTCTAGAATAAACGTGTATAATTAAATAATTATAATCAAATAATAGGTAATGACCGGGTCGGGTTAACCATTCCGAGTCATACCTCTTCAATAACCTAGTAAGAAATAACTGGTTAGTGGTTATTTTTAACCGTAGGTTAGTAACCGGTTATAAGTATTTAGTATAGAAATTGGTTATTAACCGGTTTTTTAACCGATAGACCGGTTAATCGAAAAAAACCCCCCAAAAAATTCAAAAACAAAAAGACAAAATAACCGGTTAAGTAATAAACCGGAGCAGTTAAAAAAATAACCGATTAAAGTCAAAAAGTCAAGTTAACCAAACCGATTATTAAAATTAACCCAATGTGTTTCTTATACTTGTAATGGCTATAGGGTTGGTTTCACGTTTTCTTTTGAAATGTTAAGCACAAAAGTCAAAAACATTTGATTTAAATAATCTCCTTTTTTTTAAATCCACGGTATCTAATCTCTTGAATTATAAGACAACACCTCTTTTTGTTCATGTGCCTAGATGACCTAGAATTTAAGTTAATCCCAATTTGACAATAAACTTTAATTATAGATTAATTGATTTCTCATTTAGACCTTTTGATCATACACCATTAAATTTGAGTTTTCATCAAAACTACAATTCCTCTTTAAATAAATAAAAAAACCCCACCGATATAACGTATTTTTCACAGTGATATTGATGCATTTATAACGTAACCAATGTCAAATCTAACCAATCAGGTGAAACATAACGTTTTCTAAATGTAGCCTTAATCGTCGATTTGAATTTAAAACTGAATTTGATTACTAATTTGATTTTGTGAATAGAATTCGAAAACGAGTTGAGATGTTAACCCAATTTGAGTTCGAATTCAGATTCCAATTTCTATTTCTCAGTTTGACACATTTATTCTTTTATGTTTAAACTGTGACAAAATTGCAAAGATCAACATTTAGGTTATACCTAAACTGCACTTCATACCTTTCATTATGAAATCGGTCAAACCCAACATTTATGTTCATGTTTTGATACACGGGTCAACCTTTAACACTAACACCGTTAGATTTCTTGGTTAAGTATTGCATATGAGGGCTGCTTTATTATTTTATTACTGTGGCCCCACCATCTCCATCATCTTCTCTACAACATCATCATCCCTAATACACATACACAGACCCAATTTCATTTTCTTTGATAATAAACTTTTTGAGAGACTTTAACTCAAATCACACAACTCTAATAATATACCTCGATTTAATTCAAGAACTATTTTTTATTCATCACAGATAAACAGCAACCTGCAACTATAAACTATTTATCAAATGAAATAAATCGACCAAGATTGTACAGATAATGAAATAAAACAACAACTTGCAACTATCTGACTAAATCGACCTTCCCAACAACAATTACACTCGCAATTATTTATCAAGAAACCTTTTCCTTTTCTAAAACCCACCATCTCTGTTATTTGGGCCATCAACATCGCCATCGTCGGACAGTTGCATCACCATCGTCGGACTCTCTGTACAATCTTGATGAAGACCTCAAGGGAAAGCAACAATTTTTATTTCTGAATCTTGAAAATTCAAGATTTTGTTGAAGGGGTTTCTAGTAATTTAGAGTTTTAGACATAATTTCTAGATGCTGGGGCCTGGGATTCAAGTTTGAATCTGAAGACTGAAGTAAAAGGTGTTTGATGGCTGGTGTTGTGCTTTAAAGATTGTTTGTGGTTTTATTTTAAAATTAGATATATTAAATAAGGATACGACACATGCAATACATGTGAGGGCAGTTAACCAAGAAAATAAACAGCGTTAGTGTAAAAGGTTGAATCACGTTCAAAACATGAACATAAAAGTTGTGTTTGACCGATTTTAAAGTAAAAGGTATGAAGTGCAGTTTAGGTGGAACCTAAAGGTTGATTTATACAATTTTGTCTTAAATTATTTAACTCAAACTTTAACCTGTTCAACTAATATTTGTTGCTTGCATAATTTTTCCCCATTTTGACCCTAACAAACATGGGTCGTCTTTGATTTATATAAATGCTTTTAACAATGTGCAGGTTAGGATTGATGTCTTTGACATGGTTAAATATACATGTCATGTTTAGGCGAACATACGAACCTAAAATCAGGCATGAAGAAGCCCTATGCCATGTTGAATTTGAAGACAACATACACATAGACCGAGCCTAAACATGACATATATATTTAACCGTGTCAAAGACATCAATCCTAACCCGCACATAATTAAAAGCATATATATAAATCAAAGACGACCCGTATAACTCGTTTATCTTAATAGGTCAAGAGCTGGGCAGGTAATCACGGGTTGACATATGTTAATGGGTTTTTATCAAGTTGTAAATGGATTAAACAAGTATGGTATTGTTTACACTTAATGAAATGTGTGTTTATAATAATAAGATTATTTTAGTAACTTATTCCCACACTTGTGTAACCGACCCAAGATATGAGCCTATAAAAGAGTTAATGTCTTTAACTGAAAAATGATTTGATAACGGAAGTAAAACTTTAACCGAGTTACTTTGCCCTACATATAAGTCTAAAGTTACATAAGTATTGTTAATCTTAGAGAAAACTGTGTAAAAATATGGTTTTGTAACAATTTTAGTTTAGGCGATACTAATATAGTTAATTCTAAAAAGGGTTCATGCCAAATAGTTTTATATTTTTGATTATCAAACTTATAAAATAAGAAATACATTTTATAAAAAAAATCAACTGAAATTGGTTAGATGTGGTTTTATATATAGAAAGAAAACGATTATATGCACTAATAACTAATTTGTTTTCACGGTCAAGTTTGATCGATTGGGTTAGTTGGTTTGGCGCCAAACCAACCAAAATAGTTCATTTTGACTAATTAAACCCACATTTTAATTTTATATCCTTACTAGTTTAAGATCCCGTATGTTACACGAGTGGTATAAAGAAAAATATTTTTTTAAATCTATTAATTTAATAAATTACACTTAGATGTAGATTCTACTATACTCACAATTGGTTCCCGTGTTATGATTATTAACATACACTAATACCCCCACCCTTTAACACGAAGTGACTTCTCATTAATAAATAAATACAAAAAAAAATCACAGGTCGTTTTATATAATATATTTTACTTTATTTAATATATAGTATAATTCATTTTATAATAATATGAAATGATGCATTAAATATGGAAAATGTTAAATTATAATATACAAGTTTTTTGTTCTTTATTTATGTTTTATATGGGATTTAAAGTCTTGAACCAGGGACCTTTAAATCTAAGTGTACCTAAATCCTTTTACCTCTGCCTATTGATCATCAACGTCTTTGATAATTACAATATATAAGTAATAAACATATAAGCAATCTATAAATCTCTAAATATTTCTTTGTACCCCACATTTGTCATTTTATTTGTATTATATTAGTAACTTAACTTTGTTGTGTCATTGCTCGTGTGAAAAAAATTGAATCTTTTAAGTACAAAAACCTTTAACAATGATTATGTTTGACTTTTATTAATAATCATTGACCAAACATCAAGTTGTTGTTTATTTATAAGTTATGCAAACATTTTAAATAGAAATGATCTACGGTTATCATTCAAGATTTCATTAAAAATAATAATAACAATACATAAAAGGTAATAATTATTATATTAATTTATTTAAACAAAAAGAAGGCAATTTAAACTATTACCATTCTTGAACGTAATTAAAAAATAATTATTTTATAATTTGAATGCGTTCAATATATATTATAATATGTAAAAGTCAATTATAATTTCAGTTACGATTACAGATGATATTTTAAAAGGTCATTGTATTTTATTGAGTGTTTTAAGAATGACGACTTCAAAAAGGGGGGAAAATATGACAATTATAACGAAATTGCATTTACAATTTAGTTACAGGAAAAAAATATGATAGTTATAACGAAATTGCATTTACAATTTAGTTACAGAAAGAACTTTATATAAATGAGAACGCAATCTCGAAACTTAAGTAAAAAATCTCATAAACATAAAAAATGATTTGATTGATTTTAAAAAGGAATGTAACTAAAATTTCAATGATACATCAAAATAATCAAAAACATTTTAATTATTTAGTATAAAAAATACTTGTTAATTGATTATGATTTATTATAGAAAATTTGATAAAAAATAAATTAATATAATTTTGAATAAACTATAGACATATATATATTGAATGAAAATAATATTATTATATCTGAATCTTTAAAATAGCATCGAAGTTTTCATTGGAAATGTTAAAGTAATTAAATATTGGGAAATTTAACGGATCAACAAATACCTAGTCAAAAATTGGTGTGAAATAACTAATCATATGCAGGATTCTGCAAATAATTTTTTATGAATAAAATACTAATATAAAAGATAACAAAGGAAAGTGGATATATCTTAAAAAGATGATAAATCCATAACATTTTCTACAAATAAAGATAACAAAGGAAAGTGGATATATCTTAAAAAGGGGACAAATCCATAACATTTTCTACAAATAATTTCTTTAAAAGGAAACAGTCTGCACAAAAAGGAAAGTCTGATTTCTTTAAAATTTGTGACAAAAATAAGTGAAAAAAAACCTTATGTTTTCCCTCCTAAAACAAAATAATAATGATTATAACAATGCAACGTGACAATTAATAGCTTAAATGATTGACATGTGGCCTAAGATGGTTTTGATTTATTATAATTTATAGATTCTGAGATCATTAGTTTATATCATATTTTATGATGATAAAATGCAGGTTATTTCATGCGTAACTAGACGGGTTTGAGCTGGTTCGAGTTACACGTCAGTAAAGATAATGAGCAAAATAAGTTTTGATTCGATTTAAAAAAGGTGTCAATTTGGTTCGGTCCAAAATGAAGTTATAAATACAGATCATGTAGGTTCCATGACAAGTCGATCCGAGGTCTAAGCTAAATAAGTTCGGATCAAAATTGGTCGTCTTAAAGTGTTATCATTTTGATTCAGGCCAAAACATGTTATGGTTAAAATTAAGTTAAGCCAAAATGAGTCATTTTAAAAAGAAAAAAAAAGATAGTGGAAGTGCTTCACTCACTATATTCTTCTACGGTGGCTAGTAGCGACAATAGAGGTGGCAGAGGGGTTGCTGTTGATGGTTAGGAGAGTGGTGCTGGCGACGACAAGGAGGTGTTTCATGGTTGAGACAATTTCCGTATTACCCAAGATCAATTACAGCCCAAAAAACGTAGACCGACCCATGCTCTAATGTTTGGGTCCTAAGTTTGCAGACTAGGGGTGCTAAACATGTCCTATTCGTGGGTTGGCGGGTTCGACTTGACCCGAACCTGACAATCATGTCATACATATGAACCTGAACACGACCTGTTTAACCCGAAATTTTTATTTTCTTATTTTTTTCCACATAATTTACTAAAAAACACAAATGTTTTTAAGAGATTCACATCATTTTCATATTTTTTTACCTTATAATTTCACTAAAAACAATTACATTTCTCTCTCATTTCAATTAAATACTATTTTCTATACTTTTATTATTACCTTTTCTCTTTCATCCACTCACAACCACTTTAAAAATATATTAAAAATTATAAAGATTAAACAGTATCCCCCAAATTAACAGTTTCTTCCTCCTTTACTCACAACCACTTTCAATCACCTACTCACTTTTCATAATATAAAAAGCTCACTCATAGAATTTAAGAGGAGGATTGTGAATGCTCTAATACAATAACATTTAATTTATAAAATAATTATAGCATAATATACAACAATCAATTTAACTTATGAGATAAAACATATTATAAAAAATATAATACAATATAATTGTGTTAGACGGGTCAACCTGTCAACCTGATCGGGTTTGACTTGAACCCAATCCATTTAGCTAAATGGGTTCAACCTGAAACTGACACGATCTTGTTTAGACTAAATACAAACCCACAAATTTAATGTTAGGTTCGTGTCTTGTCAGAAGTTCACACCCCTTCTTTCGACACTTTTCGGTCTCAGTCCGTGCCGGTCCAGTTCAACCCGATGTGCACCCACGACCCGAACTAATAAACATATGATTTTTTAAGATCCCTAATTGGTTTCAACCAGAATTAAAGTAAAAAAAAACAAAGGTTGCATGTCAACGCCAAAATTCAGTCACCTTTTCACGTTCATTCTCTTCATTTCTACGTTTTACAAAACCCTTTACTTGAATCTCACACCTACAAAACCCCCATAAACTCCAACTCATCTTCAACAATCCTCACATCCCTACAACAATGGCGATCAACACACTCCTTCACCTCCTCACCTTCACACTCCTCTTCACCCTCACCATTTCTTCTCCGTCACCGTCACCGTCACCGGCACCTCCTCCACAATCCGGTTCCGACGACTTCTCAGTTCCAGAACCTTCCTTATCTCCTCCGCCTTCAACTGGTTCTCCACCGGCTCCTCCGCCGTCAGATCTGTCACCAGATTATGATTCTCCGTCGTTAGATCTACCTTCGCCTCCGTCTTCTTCACCGTCGCCGTTATTGGCGCCGTCACCGGTTGAGGTTAGTGATGAGACCGCCGGAGTGGAGAGAGAGGAGGCGAAGGAATCGGATTCCGGCGGGATGAGTGGAGGAAAGAAGGTAGGTGTTGCGTTTGGATTGATTGCTGCTGCGTGTTTCGTCGGATTTGGAGGTGTTTTGTACCGGAAACGGCAGCAGAATATCCGGCGAGCACGGTACAGCCAGTCGGCTCGATTGGAGTTCTTCTAGATTGATTGTTGATATTTTGGATTTGAGTGTGAACAGATTGCAACATTTTGATCTCCATATTCAAAGTATCATATATGGATAGCGTCAATTTTACGTGCAGATTAACGGTTTTCTGTTAGTCAGGTAATCAGTTTTTTATTCATTATTAACTTTTCTTCATTTGTATTCATGATTATATATGTTGTGTTATAATTTTGTTTCATTTCATGTAATCATATTTTTATTCATTATTATAAACCTTTCTTCAAATGATAGGCTTCCCATGATAATCTGGAACGCTGTTGAGATTTGTCTCTTTCATACCGTCTTATTTTTGTTTTGAAAATACATTAATTATATAAAGTATAAACCCTAAGGAGTAGAAGTGATAAAACAATAAGATAAATTCTTAAAAGGAAGTTGATTAAATCTGAATACATAAACCATTACATAAGATAAGATGCCTTTTTACACTGGTCACTTTTGTCAAATTTTCAAAAATACAAGTTGACTAACGATAATTGAAATTAAAACCATAAATAAATATATAAATCATGCTAATCAATTATTCACTTGTTATTGCCAAAAAAGGAAAGTACGAAAAATTTACGAATTTGAGAAAAAATCTTGATTGAAGATATTAGCGTCTTTAGTCAAGGAATTCGGGTATGGCAGTCGAGCAAACCACCTTTCTATCTCGTCATTACATTTTGCTTTGTGATTCGACTCTTCGAGTCCTTTCTTTTCATCATCTGATTTCCTATGTTAGACTGATCCATGTAAGAGCACCACTTTTGGACCCGCTCCACGTTACATTTTCTTACTATTTATCACATCTATTTAAGCTTCTTAATACTAATATGGGGTAGCCCATTTGGTAGAGACACTTGCCTTTTAGGGGAGAGGCCAAAATTCCAGACCTTTTAATAAACATATTGTAGAACCTTTATATCCGTTTTAAGTATCTAAATCAAAAAAAAAAAACTTATATAAAGCTATTTTATTCGTCTTAAAAATCTAATTTAAAATAAAAAAACATTATATATAAAATACCATATTTTTAGAAGAATTTTAGTTTTCATAAAACCTTTTGTTTATAAAAACGTTTTTTTTAGAAGTTTTCCACCAACAAACTTTTAGGAAAAACTCGATAATCTAAACATAATACATCTTTAACAATTGAATACAAAACATAACAAACTTTCTGACTAGAAGGGTGCCATATCTGATAGAAAACGAAGTGGGAAAACAAACTTTTTAGAATTAAACCCTAATAATAATGCACACCTATGTCTATTGCTAAACAAAGTAAAAAAAATGGATCCAATTCCGAATTCAACTGTTTTGAAAGACCATGCATGTGAGATTGAAGCTTCTATGGTCAGTTTGATAAATCAAAGCAATGCATATACATGTTTTTTTTTTGCCTTTTATGTGAATGTTATTAACATATTTGATTTTTCAGATTCAGTTACATGATGAACATACCAATTTAAACATGTCAATCGCCGTACAAGCTTCTAAGGTATTGATTTTGTAGGTTTTTAAGTTTGGATTTTGTGTATATCTTTCATATTAACAAGTTTGTTATGTGAATATATATGTTTTATTGCAGGATGATGGTGAGAAAAGTATTGATATTATTTGTTATGGTGCAATGTTTAGTTTATACAAGTCTGATCTTTAACGTAAATTTAGTGAAAAGGTAATTTTAATGCTTATTTAATCCTATCGTTAAGTTATATATTAATTTTTTTGCCGTTTTTAGGATCGAAAGTTTGAAACTCAAAGAAGAGATCCAAGATGCTCTCTAAATGGGAAGGGGGTGGGGTATTCAACTTTTATGTTTAAAACTATATTTCATTATTCGTGTGCTACTTTATATAACTTTTATTTATGTTTAAGACTTATTTTTCTTATTCGTGTGTTACTTTATTGCATCAATGGTTTCTTGAAGTACTTGATAGTTTAAATTCTAAATAAGTAATTATAGACATGTGTAACACTTATGACATATAACCGCCACAATAATACTACCATAAATATTATACGAATAAGAAAACTACCAGAAACGAGTGCCCCAATGCAAAGTCCCCGTTGCATCGCGTGAGCACCCTACTAGTATAGATAATATATATAATGCCAGGGTTGGACCTATGAGCATATCGCTTGGCCATGGGTCCATCGAACCCCATGAAATCCTGAAGACCTCCATGAAAACTTGGCACCGATCAAAGACAATTTGGAAACATGAACCTCATAAAATTTTGTTTTGTCACCAGCCCTAAAAAAATAACAAATATGAAACAACTAGTTTAAAATCTGGAAATCCAAAGTCTGACTTGGCTTAGTTCGTATACGCGCTTCCGCTTATCTAAAATTTAAAAAATAAACATATTGTAGAACCTTTATATCCGTTTTAAGTATCTAATTCAAAAAAAAACTTATATAAAGCTATTTTATTCGTCTTAAAAATCTAATTTAAAATAAAAAAACATTATATATAAAATACAATATTTTTAGAAGAATTTTAGTTTTCATAAAACTTTTGTTTATAAAAACGTTTTTTTTAGAAGTTTTCCACCAACAAACTTTTAGGAAAAACTCGATAATCTAAACATAATACATCTTTAAAAATTGAATACAAAACATAAACAAACTTTCTGACTAGAAGGGTGCCATATCTGATAGAAAACGAAGTGGGAAAACAAACTTTTTAGAATGAAACCCTAATAATAATGCACACCTATGTCTATTGCTAAACAAAGTAAAAAAATGGATCCAATTCCGAATTCAACTGTTTTGAAAGACCACGCATGTGAGATTGAAGCTTCTATGGTCAGTTTGGTAAATCAAAGCAATGCATATACATGTTTTTTTTTTTTTTGCCTTTTATGTGAATGTTATTAACATATTTGATTTTTCAGATTCAGTTACATGATGAACATACCAATTTAAACATGTCAATCGCCGTACAAGCTTCTAAGGTATTGATTTTGTAGGTTTTTAAGTTTGGATTTTGTGTATATCTTTCATATTAACAAGTTTGTTATGTGAATATATATGTTTTATTGCAGGATGATGGTGAGAAAAGTATTGACATTATTTGTTATGGTGCAATGTTTAGTTCATACAAGTCTGATCTTTAACGTAAATTTAGTGAAAAGGTAATTTTAATGCTTATTTAATCATATCGTTAACTTATATATTAATTTTTTTGCGGTTTTTTAGGATCGAAAGTTTGAAACTCAAAGGAAGAGATCCAAGATGCTCCTAAATGGGAAGGGGGTGGGGTATTCAACTTTTATGTTTAAAACTATATTTCATTATTCGTGTGCTACTTTATATAACTTTTATTTATGTTTAAGACTTATTTTTCTTATTCGTGTGTTACTTTATTGCATCAATGGTTTCTTGAAGTACTTGATAGTTTAAATTCTAAATAAGTAATTATAGACATGTGTAACACTTATGACATATAACCGCCACAATAATACTACCATAAATATTATACGAATAAGAAAACTACCAGAAACGAGTGCCGCAATGCAAAGTCCCCGTTGCATCGCGTGAGCACCCTACTAGTATAGATAATATATATAATGCCAGGGTTGGACCTATGAGCATATCGCTTGGCCATGGGTCCATCGAACCCATGAAATCCTGAAGACCTCCATGAAAACTTGGCACCGATCAAAGACAATTTGGAAACATGAACCTCATAAAATTTTGTTTTGTCACCAGCCCTAAAAAAATAACAAATATGAAACAACTAGTTTTAAAATCTGGAAATCCAAAGTCTGACTTGGCTTAGTTCGTATACGCGCTTCCGCTTATCTAAAATTTAAAAAATAAACATATTGTAGAACCTTTATATCCGTTTTAAGTATCTAATTCAAAAAAAACTTATATAAAGCTATTTTATTCGTCTTAAAAATCTAATTTAAAATAAAAAAACATTATATATAAAATACCATATTTTTAGAAGAATTTTAGTTTTCATAAAACCTTTTGTTTATAAAAACGTTTTTTTTTAGAAGTTTTCCACCAACAAACTTTTAGGAAAAACTCGATAATCTAAACATAATACATCTTTAAAAATTGAATACAAAACATAACAAACTTTCTGACTAGAAGGGTGCCATATCTGATAGAAAACGAAGTGGGAAAACAAACTTTTTAGAATTAAACCCTAATAATAATGCACACCTATGTCTATTGCTAAACAAAGTAAAAACATGGATCCAATTCCGAATTCAACTGTTTTGAAAGACCACGCATGTGAGATTGAAGCTTCTATGGTCAGTTTGGTAAATCAAAGCAATGCATATACATGTTTTTTTTTTTTGCCTTTTATGTGAATGTTATTAACATATTTGATTTTTCTGATTCAGTTACATGATGAACATACCAATTTAAACATGTCAATCGCCGTACAAGCTTCTAAGGTATTGATTTTGTAGGTTTTTAAGTTTGGATTTTGTGTATATCTTTCATATTTACAAGTTTGTTATGTGAATATATATGTTTTATTGCAGGATGATGGTGAGAAAAGTATTGATATTATTTGTTATGGTGCAATGTTTAGTTCATACAAGTCTGATCTTTAACGTAAATTTAGTGAAAAGGTAATTTTAATGCTTATTTAATCCTATCGTTAACTTATATATTAATTTTTTTGCCGGTTTTTTAGGATCGAAAGTTTGAAACTCAAAGGAAGAGATCCAAGATGCTCTCTAAATGGGAAGGGGGTGGGGTATTCAACTTTTATGTTTAAAACTATATTTCATTATTCGTGTGCTACTTTATATAACTTTTATTTATGTTTAAGACTTATTTTTCTTATTCGTGTGTTACTTTATTGCATCAATGGTTTCTTGAAGTACTTGATAGTTTAAATTCTAAATAAGTAATTATAGACATGTGTAACACTTATGACATATAACCGCCACAATAATACTACCATAAATATTATACGAATAAGAAAACTACCAGAAACGAGTGCCGCAATGCAAAGTCCCCGTTGCATCGCGTGAGCACCCTACTAGTATAGATAATATATATAATGCCAGGGTTGGACCTATGAGCATATCGCTTGGCCATGGGTCCATCGAACCCCATGAAATCCTGAAGACCTCCATGAAAACTTGGCACCGATCAAAGACAATTTGGAAACATGAACCTCATAAAATTTTGTTTTGTCACCAGCCCTAAAAAAATAACAAATATGAAACAACTAGTTTAAAATCTGGAAATCCAAAGTCTGACTTGGCTTAGTTCGTATACGCGCTTCCGCTTATCTAAAATTTAAAAAATAAACATATTGTAGAACCTTTATATCCGTTTTAAGTATCTAATTCAAAAAAAAACTTATATAAAGCTATTTTATTCGTCTTAAAAATCTAATTTAAAATAAAAAAACATTATATATAAAATACCATATTTTTAGAAGAATTTTAGTTTTCATAAAACCTTTTGTTTATAAAAACGTTTTTTTTTAGAAGTTTTCCACCAACAAACTTTTAGGAAAAACTCGATAATCTAAACATAATACATCTTTAAAAATTGAATACAAAACATAACAAACTTTCTGACTAGAAGGGTGCCATATCTGATAGAAAACGAAGTGGGAAAACAAACTTTTTAGAATAAACCCTAATAATAATGCACACCTATGTCTATTGCTAAACAAAGTAAAAAAATGGATCCAATTCCGAATTCAACTGTTTTGAAAGACCACGCATGTGAGATTGAAGCTTCTATGGTCAGTTTGGTAAATCAAAGCAATGCATATACATGTTTTTTTTTTTTTGCCTTTTATGTGAATGTTATTAACATATTTGATTTTTCAGATTCAGTTACATGATGAACATACCAATTTAAACATGTCAATCGCCGTACAAGCTTCTAAGGTATTGATTTTGTAGGTTTTTAAGTTTGGATTTTGTGTATATCTTTCATATTAACAAGTTTGTTATGTGAATATATATGTTTTATTGCAGGATGATGGTGAGAAAAGTATTGAATTATTTGTTATGGTGCAATGTTTAGTTCATACAAGTCTGATCTTTAACGTAAATTTAGTGAAAAGGTAATTTTAATGCTTATTTAATCTATCGTTAACTTATATATTAATTTTTTTGCCGTTTTTTAGGATCGAAAGTTTGAAACTCAAAGGAAGAGATCCAAGATGCTCTCTAAATGGGAAGGGGGTGGGGTATTCAACTTTTATGTTTAAAACTATATTTCATTATTCGTGTGCTACTTTATATAACTTTTATTTATGTTTAAGACTTATTTTTCTTATTCGTGTGTTACTTTATTGCATCAATGGTTTCTTGAAGTACTTGATAGTTTAAATTCTAAATAAGTAATTATAGACATGTGTAACACTTATGACATATAACCGCCACAATAATACTACCATAAATATTATACGAATAAGAAAACTACCAGAAACGAGTGCCGCAATGCAAAGTCCCCGTTGCATCGCGTGAGCACCCTACTAGTATAGATAATATATATAATGCCAGGGTTGGACCTATGAGCATATCGCTTGGCCATGGGTCCATCGAACCCCATGAAATCCTGAAGACCTCCATGAAAACTTGGCACCGATCAAAGACAATTTGGAAACATGAACCTCATAAAATTTTGTTTTGTCACCAGCCCTAAAAAAATAACAAATATGAAACAACTAGTTTAAAATCTGGAAATCCAAAGTCTGACTTGGCTTAGTTCGTATACGCGCTTCCGCTTATCTAAAATTTAAAAAATAACATATTGTAGAACCTTTATATCCGTTTTAAGTATCTAATTCAAAAAAAAAACTTATATAAAGCTATTTTATTCGTCTTAAAAATCTAATTTAAAATAAAAAAACATTATATATAAAATACAATATTTTTAGAAGAATTTTAGTTTTCATAAAACTTTTGTTTATAAAAACGTTTTTTTTAGAAGTTTTCCACCAACAAACTTTTAGGAAAAACTCGATAATCTAAACATAATACATCTTTAAAAATTGAATACAAAACATAACAAACTTTCTGACTAGAAGGGTGCCATATCTGATAGAAAACGAAGTGGGAAAACAAACTTTTTAGAATGAAACCCTAATAATAATGCACACCTATGTCTATTGCTAAACAAAGTAAAAAAATGGATCCAATTCCGAATTCAACTGTTTTGAAAGACCACGCATGTGAGATTGAAGCTTCTATGGTCAGTTTGGTAAATCAAAGCAATGCATATACATGTTTTTTTTTTTTTGCCTTTTATGTGAATGTTATTAACATATTTGATTTTTCAGATTCAGTTACATGATGAACATACCAATTTAAACATGTCAATCGCCGTACAAGCTTCTAAGGTATTGATTTTGTAGGTTTTTAAGTTTGGATTTTGTGTATATCTTTCATATTAACAAGTTTGTTATGTGAATATATATGTTTTATTGCAGGATGATGGTGAGAAAAGTATTGACATTATTTGTTATGGTGCAATGTTTAGTTCATACAAGTCTGATCTTTAACGTAAATTTAGTGAAAAGGTAATTTTAATGCTTATTTAATCATATCGTTAACTTATATATTAATTTTTTTGCGGTTTTTTAGGATCGAAAGTTTGAAACTCAAAGGAAGAGATCCAAGATGCTCTCTAAATGGGAAGGGGTGGGGTATTCAACTTTTATGTTTAAAACTATATTTCATTATTCGTGTGCTACTTTATATAACTTTTATTTATGTTTAAGACTTATTTTTCTTATTCGTGTGTTACTTTATTGCATCAATGGTTTCTTGAAGTACTTGATAGTTTAAATTCTAAATAAGTAATTATAGACATGTGTAACACTTATGACATATAACCGCCACAATAATACTACCATAAATATTATACGAATAAGAAAACTTCCAGAAACGAGTGCCGCAATGCAAAGTCCCCGTTGCATCGCGTGAGCACCCTACTAGTATAGATAATATATATAATGCCAGGGTTGGACCTATGAGCATATCGCTTGGCCATGGGTCCATCGAACCCCATGAAATCCTGAAGACCTCCATGAAAACTTGGCACCGATCAAAGACAATTTGGAAACATGAACCTCATAAAATTTTGTTTTGTCACCAGCCCTAAAAAAATAACAAATATGAAACAACTAGTTTAAAATCTGGAAATCCAAAGTCTGACTTGGCTTAGTTCGTATACGCGCTTCCGCTTATCTAAAATTTAAAAAATAAACATATTGTAGAACCTTTATATCCGTTTTAAGTATCTAATTCAAAAAAAACTTATATAAGCTATTTTATTCGTCTTAAAAATCTAATTTAAAAAAAAAAACATTATATATAAAATACCAATATTTTAGAAGAATTTTAGTTTTCATAAAACCTTTTGTTTATAAAAACGTTTTTTTTAGAAGTTTTCCACCAACAAACTTTTAGGAAAAACTCGATAATCTAAACATAATACATCTTTAAAAATTGAATACAAAACATAACAAACTTTCTGACTAGAAGGGTGCCATATCTGATAGAAAACGAAGTGGGAAAACAAACTTTTTAGAATTAAACCCTAATAATAATGCACACCTATGTCTATTGCTAAACAAAGTAAAAAAATGGATCCAATTCCGAATTCAACTGTTTTGAAAGACCACGCATGTGAGATTGAAGCTTCTATGGTCAGTTTGGTAAATCAAAGCAATGCATATACATGTTTTTTTTTTGCCTTTTATGTGAATGTTATTAACATATTTGATTTTTCAGATTCAGTTACATGATGAACATACCAATTTAAACATGTCAATCGCCGTACAAGCTTCTAAGGTATTGATTTTGTAGGTTTTTAAGTTTGGATTTTGTGTATATCTTTCATATTTACAAGTTTGTTATGTGAATATATATGTTTTATTGCAGGATGATGGTGAGAAAATATTGATATTATTTGTTATGGTGCAATGTTTAGTTCATACAAGTCTGATCTTTAACGTAAATTTAGTGAAAAGGTAATTTTAATGCTTATTTAATCCTATCGTTAACTTATATATTAATTTTTTTGCCGTTTTTTAGGATCGAAAGTTGAAACTCAAAGGAAGAGATCCAAGATGCTCTCTAAATGGGAAGGGGTGGGGTATTCAACTTTTATGTTTAAAACTATATTTCATTATTCGTGTGCTACTTTATATAACTTTTATTTATGTTTAAGACTTATTTTTCTTATTCGTGTGTTACTTTATTGCATCAATGGTTTCTTGAAGTACTTGATAGTTTAAATTCTAAATAAGTAATTATAGACATGTGTAACACTTATGACATATAACCGCCACAATAATACTACCATAAATATTATACGAATAAGAAAACTACCAGAAACGAGTGCCGCAATGCAAAGTCCCCGTTGCATCGCGTGAGCACCCTACTAGTATAGATAATATATATAATGCCAGGGTTGGACCTATGAGCATATCGCTTGGCCATGGGTCCATCGAACCCCATGAAATCCTGAAGACCTCCATGAAAACTTGGCACCGATCAAAGACAATTTGGAAACATGAACCTCATAAAATTTTGTTTTGTCACCAGCCCTAAAAAAATAACAAATATGAAACAACTAGTTTAAAATCTGGAAATCCAAAGTCTGACTTGGCTTAGTTCGTATACGCGCTTCCGCTTATCTAAAATTTAAAAAATAAACATATTGTAGAACCTTTATATCCGTTTTAAGTATCTAATTCAAAAAAAAAACTTATATAAAGCTATTTTATTCGTCTTAAAAATCTAATTTAAAATAAAAAAACATTATATATAAAATACAATATTTTTAGAAGAATTTTAGTTTTCATAAAACTTTTGTTTATAAAAACGTTTTTTTTTAGAAGTTTTCCACCAACAAACTTTTAGGAAAAACTCGATAATCTAAACATAATACATCTTTAAAAATTGAATACAAAACATAACAAACTTTCTGACTAGAAGGGTGCCATATCTGATAGAAAACGAAGTGGGAAAACAAACTTTTTAGAATGAAACCCTAATAATAATGCCACCTATGTCTATTGCTAAACAAAGTAAAAAAATGGATCCAATTCCGAATTCAACTGTTTTGAAAGACCACGCATGTGAGATTGAAGCTTCTATGGTCAGTTTGGTAAATCAAAGCAATGCATATACATGTTTTTTTTTTTTGCCTTTTATGTGAATGTTATTAACATATTTGATTTTTCAGATTCAGTTACATGATGAACATACCAATTTAAACATGTCAATCGCCGTACAAGCTTCTAAGGTATTGATTTTGTAGGTTTTTAAGTTTGGATTTTGTGTATATCTTTCATATTAACAAGTTTGTTATGTGAATATATATGTTTTATTGCAGGATGATGGTGAGAAAAGTATTGACATTATTTGTTATGGTGCAATGTTTAGTTCATACAAGTCTGATCTTTAACGTAAATTTAGTGAAAAGGTAATTTTAATGCTTATTTAATCATATCGTTAACTTATATATTAATTTTTTTGCGGTTTTTTAGGATCGAAAGTTTGAAACTCAAAGGAAGAGATCCAAGATGCTCTCTAAATGGTAAAGGGGGTGGGTATTCAACTTTTATGTTTAAAAACTATATTTCATTATTCGTGTGCTACTTTATATAACTTTTATTTATGTTTAAGACTTATTTTTCTTATTCGTGTGTTACTTTATTGCATCAATGGTTTCTTGAAGTACTTGATAGTTTAAATTCTAAAAAAAGTAATTATAGACATGTGTAACACTTATGACATATAACCGCCACAATAATACTACCATAAATATTATACGAATAAAGAAAACTTCCAGAAACGAGTGCCGCAATGCAAAGTCCCCGTTGCATCGCGTGAGCACCCTACTAGTATAGATAATATATATAATGCCAGGGTTGGACCTATGAGCATATCGCTTGCCATGGGTCCATCGAACCCCATGAAATCCTGAAGACCTCCATGAAAACTTGGCACCGATCAAAGACAATTTGAAAACATGAACCTCATAAAATTTTGTTTTGTCACCAGCCCTAAAAAAATAACAAATATGAAACAACTAGTTTAAAATCTGGAAATCCAAAGTCTGACTTGGCTTAGTTCGTATACGCGCTTCCGCTTATCTAAAATTTAAAAAATAAACATATTGTAGAACCTTTATATCCGTTTTAGGTATCTAATTCAAAAAAAACTTATATAAAGCTATTTTATTCGTCTTAAAAATCTAATTTAAAATAAAAAAACATTATATATAAAATACCATATTTTTAGAAGAATTTTAGTTTTCATAAAACCTTTTGTTTATAAAAACGTTTTTTTAGAAGTTTTCCACCAACAAACTTTTAGGAAAAACTCGATAATCTAAACATAATACATCTTTAAAAATTGAATACAAAACATAACAAACTTTCTGACTAGAAGGGTGCCATATCTGATAGAAAACGAAGTGGGAAAACAAACTTTTTAGAATTAAACCCTAATAATAATGCACACCTATGTCTATTGCTAAACAAAGTAAAAAAATGGATCAATTCCGAATTCAACTGTTTTGAAAGACCACGCATGTGAGATTGAAGCTTCTATGGTCAGTTTGGTAAATCAAAGCAATGCATATACATGTTTTTTTTTTGCCTTTTATGTGAATGTTATTAACATATTTGATTTTTCAGATTCAGTTACATGATGAACATACCAATTTAAACATGTCAATCGCCGTACAAGCTTCTAAGGTATTGATTTTGTAGGTTTTTAAGTTTGGATTTTGTGTATATCTTTCATATTAACAAGTTTGTTATGTGAATATATATGTTTTATTGCAGGATGATGGTGAGAAAAGTATTGATATTATTTGTTATGGTGCAATGTTTAGTTCATACAAGTCTGATCTTTAACGTAAATTTAGTGAAAAGGTAATTTTAATGCTTATTTAATCCTATCGTTAACTTATATATTAATTTTTTTGCCGTTTTTTAGGATCGAAAGTTTGAAACTCAAAGGAAGAGATCCAGATGCTCTCTAAATGGGAAGGGGGTGGGGTATTCAACTTTTATGTTTAAAACTATATTTCATTATTCGTGTGCTACTTTATATAACTTTTATTTATGTTTAAGACTTATTTTTCTTATTCGTGTGTTACTTGTTGCATCAATGGTTTCTTGAAGTACTTGATAGTTTAAATTCTAAATAAGTAATTATAGACATGTGTAACACTTATGACATATAACCGCCACAATAATACTACCATAAATATTATACGAATAAGAAAACTACCAGAAACGAGTGCCGCAATGCAAAGTCCCCGTTGCATCGCGTGAGCACCCTACTAGTATAGATAATATATATAATGCCAGGGTTGGACCTATGAGCATATCCTTGGCCATGGGTCCATCGAACCCCATGAAATCCTGAAGACCTCCATGAAAACTTGGCACCGATCAAAGACATTTGAAAACATGAACCTCATAAAATTTTGTTTTGTCACCAGCCCTAAAAAAAATAACAAATATGAAACAACTAGTTTAAAATCTGGAAATCCAAAGTCTGACTTGGTTAGTTCGTATACGCGCTTCCGCTTATCTAAAATTTAAAAAAAAAACATATTGTAAAAACACCTTTTATATGTTGTATGGTTACTATCATAAATAAAAACTATTTTAATATATATTATTTATTAAAAAAATTATTTAAAATTAAAAAAAATACACTTATATTAAAGATACACAATACATTTTATACATAAGAAATTTAGTTTGATCAAAACTCTTATTGTTATAAATAAAAACGAATTTTTTAATTTTCCACCAAACAAACTATTAGAAAATCGATATCTAAGCATTATAACTTAATAAATTGAACAAAATAACACTGTTAAGATCATATAATTGTTCATATCTGATAGAAAAAGTGGGAAAACTAAACTTATTTTAGCATACCTAATAATTAATTGCTGACCACTATGTTATGCTAAGAAAGAGAAATAAAGGATCAAAATGATGATAATCTTTGAAAGACAGGCTTGAATTGAACAGATTCACTATAGTGTTTCTGTATCAAAGCAATGCATATAGTTTTTTATTTTTCTTTATAGAATGTTTTCAATCATATTAATGTATTTTTAATTCGTTTTACATTGTGTACAATATTTAAATGAAGTCAATCGCTACAACTTCTAATAAGATTTTGGTAGGTTTTAAGTTTGATTTGTGTTGATACTAAAACACGTTTGTTAATGAACAATGTTTTGTCCGATTGTTTGGAGTGTTATTGTATGGTCCAATGGTTTGTCAACAATCTGATCGTTTACGAAATTTCAGGTGAAAGGTAATTTTAATCTTATTCAATCCTACCTTAACTTATATATTAATTTTTTTGCGTTTTTTAGGATCGAAAGTTTGAAACTCAAAGGAAGAGATCCAGATGCTCTCTAAATGGAAGGGGGTGGGGTATTCAACTTTTATGTTTAAAACTATATTTCATTATTCGTGTGCTACTTTATATAACTTTTATTTATGTTTAAGACTTATTTTTCTTATTCGTGTGTTACTTTATTGCATCAATGGTTTCTTGAAGTACTTGATAGTTTAAATTCTAAATAAGTAATTATAGACATGTGTAACACTTATGACATATAACCGCCACAATAATACTACCATAAATATTATACGAATAAGAAAACTACCAGAAACGAGTGCCGCAATGCAAAGTCCCGTTGCATCGCGTGAGCACCCTACTAGTATAGATAATATATATAATGCCAGGGTTGGACCTATGAGCATATCCCTTGCCATGGGTCATCGAACCCCATGAAATCCTGAAGACCTCCATGAAAACTTGGCACCGATCAAAGACATTTGAAAACATGAACCTCATAAAATTTTGTTTTGTCACCAGCCCTAAAAAAAATAACAATTATGAAACAACTAGTTTAAAATCTGGAAATCCAAAGTCTGACTTGGATTAGTTCGTATACGCGCTTCCGCTTATCTAAAATTAAAAAATAAACATATGTAGAACCAAATAATCCGTTTTAGGTATTATATTCTAATGAAATAGTAGAAAGTATTTTATAATTGTTTTAAAAATCTTAATTTAAAATAAAAAATTAAAAATAACTTATTTTTAATAATTTAAGATTCAATAAAACTTTTTTTCATTAAAAAATTTTTTTGAGAAGTACCACAACATACTTATGTGGTGGTATCAAAAATATAAAAGAGATGTTTTATTTTGCATCACACATCAATACGTAAAACTAGTTCCACGACAATTATGACGAGATGATCACCAGCATTCATTAAACTTAATATCGACACGAAGCCTAAAATACACGTCCTGTTAGAAAGAATCACTCATAATTGTTACTATCTGATGATGAATGAAAGTGTCTCGGGCTCATCACCAACCACTAATATCTCTACTTTTAGCCATCCTAATACAATTTATGATTCCTTGAGCCTGACCCACTATAGTTGATGAACTAAGAAGAAGGGAAATATTAAGAAGATGACAAAAGTGATTGATGAATCCATTTGAAATTAGGGCTTTGAAATTGAAGACAGATGTACTACGTATACGATGTTTTCTTTTTCAATGATGCTTTATTTAGTTTTTGTGAAGTTTTTCATTCCACTAGATGCGTTTCAATCACTATCTTAATCGTATTATCTCTTAAGTGTCGTTTTCATTGTGTACTAATATTTAGATGGAAAGACGATCGTATAAGCAAACATGTACTATATCAAGCAGTGGTGGCGTTAATCATGCATCATGTAGTGGCGTTGATAGCTGAAAGACACGGGGTACATGCACCAATCGGTCTTTGTCCCGATTGTTTGGAGTGTTATGTGCCATCGGTCCAAGGTTTGATACAAAACTACAATTGAGCAGGGTGTCTCACTGGAAGCAGCCCCTCTATCCCTACGGGGGTAGAGGTAAGATTGTCTACATCTTACCCTCCTCAGATCCTACCTTAGCTGTGCTATTGGTGAGATTTACTGAGTATGATGATGATGATGATAATGATGATGTACTATATCAAGCAGAAGTATCACAATTATTTTGTTGATTTATATATGTCCATTTTATCCATATAAATATATATCTTAAAATTAAGTGTTTTTTTTTTCTAATTTTAACTCTTATCATCGGTAATTTTCATGTCTTTGGTAGCACTGTCGTTAGTAACAAACCTATTAACTCGTAAATCACAAGCATGGGTATATATCAGCTATAGGCTTATAGCTATTATCCTAATCACAAATAGGATGGTGATCCATTGGCAAAGGCAAAGCCTTTAAACACCTAGGTTGGGAAATGCGAAGTCTTGGGTTCAAGTCTCACAGACGATAGGGGATTAAAAGAAATTAGCCGTTAAAAAAATTTATTTTCCTAATCACAGTCGAAAAAGTTTGGCTATTTCAGTTATCTCTAAATTTGGGTTCAGTTAAACACACATACATAACGGTTATAGCTCTTAATTGAGTAACTTATTTGTATCGTGTGCCCATTTATATGCAATTAAAACACCTTGGTCAGTGGTGGATCCAGGAACTTTTTCCAGTGGGTTCGTTTTGGTATATTCTCATTTATTCAAATCATACAAGGTTCTCGCCATTTTTTTCATTTTTTTTCCAAACATGGGTTCACGTGAACCCACAAAAAAATAGTTGGATCCGCCACTGACCTTGGTCAATCATTGATAGTCGAGTTTGGGTTAGAGGTGCACAAATTGGGTTCTGGCCCCAAACCTGTTCATGTTGAAATTAGGTTAGATTTGGTCAAAGAAATTCAAAACCGGATTTTGCACAAACTTGTTCGGGTTGATAGCAGATTTTGAGGGGGAAAGATCGGGTTAAGTTTGAAACTGATTAAGTTTGGGTTTAACAGGTTTGAAGTATAGAATTACAAACCGATTTCAACCCTACGGTTCAGTTCAAGTCCAAATGGGGTCCAACCAAGCTGGTTTCTAAATTGAGTATGGCTCGGGTTCAAAACCTGGCTCGTTTCTCAACCTGTATTTCAACCCTACGCTAATTAACCATTGTTTCAAGGCCTAGGTTGTTTCGGCCCAACAAAAACTAAATCAAAAGCAATTTTATACTACTGGAATAAACTGATGGGATAATCAATAGAAAAACAAACAATTTGGCCCATCTCAAAACAAAGCAATAGGTAGAGATGGGCATAATAACCGGTTCCAAACCCGACCCGGTGGAACCTACCTGGGACCGGTTCCGGTTCCTACCCGACATATAGTAGAACCGGTTCCGGGTTCAAAATACCCGATGGTTCCTACCCGGTTCCACATTTTTGGAAAAAAATAAGTTCCGGAACCGGTTCCAACCCGTACCCGGGTTGTACCCGTAACCGGTTCTTATCATACCCGGTTCCTATGGTAACCTTCCAGACCCGGTTACACAAACAACCTAAACAAGAAACGTTAAACAAAACATATAAAACACTAAACATACTAATCATAAAACACAAATGGGTTTACAATACATAAAACAAACTAAACTTTCGATGACCCGGTCCCGGATGCATCACCATTTTCATTGTTTTTCGCCTTTGTCACCGGACAATGGCGGTCGGTGTGTTTCTTGAGCGTCGAGTTGGCCGCCGCCTTCATGAACTTCCCGCACCCCTTGCATCTAGCCATTTCATGGCTATCCGACATCAAGCACAAGTCAAAGTGCTTCCAAATATCGGGGTTTCTTTTGGTTTCCAAAACAACCACGACCTCATCGTTGCAAGCCATCGTTATCTCTTGTTAAAGTGTTAAGTTTATATAGAAAAACCAATTCTGTAAAGTGTAAAGTGTAAAGGGGTTTATATAGAAAACCGATTCTGTAATCAGGAACCGGTTCCAACGGTAACATTTACCAGGAACCGGTTCTAACGGTAACATTTTTATCAGGAACCGGTTCTGAACAGTAAAAGTCAGGTTTTCGACTGTCAGGAACCGGTTCTGAACAGTTAAAAAGTCAGGTTTACTGTCAGGAACCTGTTCTGAACAGTAAAAAAGTCAGGTTTATTGTCAGGAACTGGTTCTGAACAGTAAAAAAGTCAGGTTTTACTGTCAGGAACCGGTTCTGAACAGTAAAAAGTCAGGTTTACTGTCAGGAACCGGTTCCGCACCATACCCGGTTCCACACCATACCCGGTTCCATAATACCCGTACCCGGTTCTACACGGTTCCATATTCTTGGGTGTGAACCCGGGTAGTAACTGGACCCGGTTCCACACCATACCCGGTTCCAATGACATCCAAGCAGAACCGGGTCCGGGTTGGAACCGGTTCCGGGTAATAATAAAACCCGATTATGCCTAAATACGCAAACGATTTCGAAATAAACTAATTTTCTGTTTCGAAATAAACTAACTAAAATCAGGTTTTTAAAAAAAAGTATTTGATAACGAGCACGTTAACTTTTCAGTTAATTTTTTGTATAAATCTCAAGTCCATAAGGAGTGATCCTATTATCTTCATCGGGTCCGGGTAGAGACCAAAGATCTTAAGTAACCGATCCGGCAGAACAACTCAAAAGATAAAGAAACTATTGAAGAAAACAGAAGTATATAAAGCCGACCCTTCTTTTCCGGCTTCTCTTCATTCCCTTATAATGGTTTGTTCTAATCCATTCCACCTCTCATTCTTGCATACTAAACGCTACTATTGGGTTGGTTTGCATTTTGAGATTGTCATATGTAGAAACCTAATTTCAATTGGAGTGAGGTTAGTTGGATTTGTTATAATATAGTTAAAAGACGTGTAATATGTCACCATTAAAGTTTATTTTAAAATTATAATATAAGGTTTTCTTTTTTATTTTTAATTGCTAGCATGCCGCCAAAGTTTAGCACAATGACAAATAACATTTGATACAAGTACAATGAAATATTTATATATTTGAGATGGTATTCTTATGTGGTGGTATCAAATTTATTAAAAAAGAGGTTTTATTTTGCATTACACTTAAATAAGTGAAACGAGTTCCACAACAATCAAATTTAGCCTAGAACAATGCTCTCGTGATGTGTTGATCACCAACATTTATAGAACTTAATATCGACACGAAGCCTAAAATACACGTCCCCTTCAAAAGAATCAGTCATGATAGTCGCGATCCCACGATGCATGAAAAAGTCTTCGGTACCACCAACCACCGATATATCCCTACTTTTAACCATAATCGGGTCAGCACCAATGAAATTAATGGTTCCTTTATGTTGTGCACTATTAAACACAAAGAAAACCCTAGCCATGCTGTGAATGTATTCTTTGTGTCATAGAAATACATCCCTTGAGCCCGACTCACTGGAGGTGAATGAAAATTATTGTCTAAAGTGATTGGATCATCAAAAACCGCTATATTATCAAAATGAAACTTATCTGCTAATATTGTAAGGTTTCCCCA
This sequence comes from Scalesia atractyloides, assembly GCA_947069175.1. NCBI lineage: Eukaryota > Viridiplantae > Streptophyta > Magnoliopsida > Asterales > Asteraceae > Scalesia > Scalesia atractyloides. The sequence continues at coordinate 79,009,332 of CAMTDV010000004.1, read as the reverse complement.
TTGGGGTGCACCTACGATAGCAGAAGTTGCGTTATCGGCATTTTGGCCATTGTAAATCACGTCATGGAAATAAAACACTAAGTTTTTACATGGGTAGTATTGTCTTTGCATGCCCGGATGCGCAGACGACACTAAGAAGAAGAGAAAGATGATGTAGATAACAAAAGAGATTGATGACTTCATTTGAAATCGGAGGTTCGAAATCGAAGAGAGATGTGTAAGAAGAGGTTTTGTGGGTTTTGGTGTTATCACTTCATCTCCTTATATAGGGCAGCTTATGAATAAACACAAATGGATTATCATAGTTGCTATATAACTTTTTAATATTATATCATGATTAATGTTTAAAACACTTTCTATTATATGCTTTATAAACTTTAATTTATTATATCATGATTCATGTATAAAACACTTTCTACAATAGGCTTTATAAACCTCAATTTAAAATAAAATAGTGGAAATTATTTATAATAGTTACCATTACGTGATAGAAGTAATATAATAATATGTAAATTCAATTTGTATATATTTGTACATGAATATCATTTAATAGTTTTACAAATATTTTTCACTAAAATAATATAAATATTAAATAGTTTATTATATAATTCAATTAAATCATATATGAAATTAATCATTTTCGTCTTAATTAACAAGACTAAAAAGAAGTTACTTAGAATATTCATTTGTGGAAATTGGAGAAGTGGACAACACCCAACCAAATAACACAAGCAAGTTGATTAAAAGACACATATTTAATATCCTCAAAAAACCATTTCATGTGGTATTGATCTTGTATTCATCACCTCTCCACTATTATCTTTTTTTATATATATCCTCAAGAACACGTTTAACTTGGATTTAGTTATCAAAGGGTATTTGCTTTAGTGGTATAAAAGTGTTAGAAAAAAGTTGTCTCTACCTCAAGTCAAAAATCTGGATTTCTAACTAAAATCAAATTATAGAGTGTTTGAATTTGCCATTTAAAAAAAGGTTGTGGATTCAACTTTATCCAAGTGCCATTTTTTGATTAGAAACTTCATATTATTAATACATAAAGACAATTTAAACAAAGTAAAATTGACTTTAGTTTTTACAGTTATAATAACTAGCTAGTGGAATTACTCGTGCTATTGGAGGTGCACAAAACATGTAATTTCAATACCCAGTTTTTTAGATAATATATATTTTGTATATGTTTGTATACTTTAGGGTACCTAAGTGTAACATCTTTGTCTATATAATTTGTACCATGTATCTTTTGGCTAATGTGGAAAGCCATGAATTTTTGGGAAAACTTTACATGACAATAACAGTGTTTCGCAGGTTGCCTTCACGGCTCATTCCACCAGGCCCAACAATTTCGGACATCGATCTGTTGTCGCTGGTTCCAACTCTCGGCATCAGTCTAATTATCGTGGCCATAATTCTCAGGCCCAATATCGGTTCAATCGACCCAACTTTAACAATTCTCGTGGTTCCAACAGGAGCATGAATCGTACCGGTCGACCACCCATATGTTAATTATGTCGCAAAACTGGACATTATGCAACACAATGTTATCAACTTGCCACCTTTGCTGCCTCAGCAAATCCCACCGATGACCAGTTAGCATAAGCCTTTCATGCCCAGTGTCATTTGAACTCTACTATTCCCGATTGGACTTCCGATACGGGAGCCACTACACATATGCTTCCTAACAAACAACACTCTTCAAAATTCTAGCCCGACTCAAGGTAATTGGAAAGTATATTTTGGTAATGTCCAATCTTTACCAATAACACATATTGGTCACACTAAGCTTTTGGGCTCTCTTAATCTTAACAATGTTTTGGTGGTACCAAATCTCACGAAAAATCTGCTTTCCATTGGTAAGTTAACTGAAGATAACCCTGTTGATGTGATTTTTTCTCACCCATATTTTTTACATTCAGGATCGTCGAACCACGCAAATTCTAGCCCGAGGCTGCCGTGAAGACGGCCTTTACATTCTTCACAACACACATGAAGCTCTCGTGACAACTCACTCATGTCCAAAAGCTTTGCTTGAACTATTGCATTCCCGACTTGGGCATGTCAATTTTGATGTGGTTACCTTACTTAAAAATAATGGTTGTTTATCGTTTACTTCCGTTTAACCTAAACCGGTTCTTTTTCCCCGTGTGAACTTTCCAAATCTAAAAGACAATATTTTGTTACTAATAATAAACGGTCTTCGTCACTGTTGGATCTAATACACTATAACTTATGGGGGCCGTCTCCAATAAAATCGGTTGATAATTTTTCATACTATGTTGCCTTTGTTGATAAGTATTCCCGTTTTACCTAGTTATATCCATTGCGGGTCAATTCAGATTTTTTTGAGGCCTTATCTATCTTTATACCATTTGTTCAAAATCAATTTTCCACTAAGATAAAAAATTTCCAAAGCGATGGCGTCACGTAGTTTACTAGTAATCTTGTTCGGAAAATGTGTGAACAAAATGGCACGTTTTACCGTATGTCGTGTCCCTACACACCACAACAAAACGGTCAGGTTGAACGGAACCATACGCATGTTGTTGAAACCGGCTTGGCAATGTTATTTCATGCCAAGTTACCCGCGCAATATTGGGTTGATGCCTTCTCATCCGCCGTATTTATAATAAATCTTTACCTACACCATTACTCAATGGGAGGTCACCTTTTGAAACGTTATATAAACAAAAAACAAATTATTCGTCTTTTCGAACCTTTGGTTGTCGGGTTTTCCCATTTCTCCTTGATTATGCTCCGAACAAATTGTCTCCAAGGAGCATCCCATGCATTTTTATTAGGTATTGTTCCAAGTAGAAAGGGTATCGATGTCTCGACCCGTGCACCTCTCGTGTTTATATCACTCAGCATTCACACTTTGACGAACATCATTATCCACTAGATAACACAACCATTGCGTCACCAATTAATAAACTTGAGGTTTCCACTTTTTTAGACACTGCTTCAGACTCTTTGGTGAATAATATTTCATCTAATTCACACTCCTCTACCACTGTTCCTAACTTACACACACCAAAGTCAACAGAAACTACAATCACTACTATCCCATTTTTACTCAACCCCATCAGTCCCATACCACCTACGACCCAATCTCACGACCCACCTGTTGTACCTACTGACTCACACACTCTCTCACCCCAAAACCCAGCCAATAACACAAATCAAAGCCCACCGCTACCCCATCCCACGTCCATTACACTCCAGCCCAACATCGACCGATTCTCTACCATCATCACCAAGTTTTTCAACCTAATCTCCATCGTCATCCGACTCCGTATAGCCCGATACACCCAACATACTAATACCCCCACCTCTCCCTTCCCACCCCATGATCACTCGCGCAAAAGCTGGATTTTTAAACCGTGTCATCGTGTGGACTTAGCTCACACAAAGACACCTCCTCTTTATCCTGCTTTATTCGCCACAACCGACCCTAACACTTATCATGTTGCATCTAAAGATAAAAAATGGGTTCATGCCATGGAAACTGAGTTTCATGCTCTTCATAAAAATCAAACTTGGACCCTTGTTCCACGACCATCTCATGCAAATCTTGTCGGTTCAAAGTGGCTTTTTAGAATGAAATTTCGTTCGGATGGGTCTATCGAGCGTTAGAAAGCAAGACTTGTTGCTCAAGGCTTCACGCAAGTTGCAGGACTTGACTATTCTCATACCTTCAGTCCAGTTGTCAAAGTTGCCACGGTGCGGACGGTTCTTGCTCTTGTTATTATAAACAGGTGGCATCTTCATCAATTAGATGTTAACAACTCTTTCTTAAATGGACAACTCACTGAAAATGTCTATATGGAACAACCTTTGGGCTTTGTTGATCCTCAATTTCCCTCTCATGTTTGCAAATTGAATAAAGCTATATATATGGCCTAAAACAAGCTCCCAGGGCATGGTTTCATCACCTAAGCTTGTTTCTCACTAATTCTAGCTTTCAATGCAGTAGAGCGGATCCATCATTATTTATTCACAAACATGATTCTTGTATCATGTACCTTCTCGTGTATGTTGATGATCTCATCTTAACTGGTAATCAACTATCTACCATATCCTCGTTCATCACCCGCCTACATAAGAAATTTGCCATTAAGGATCTAGGGAAACTCAACTACTTTTTGGGATTGGAGGTTACCTACACTCAAAATGGTCTTTTTTTAAATCAATCTAAATATACTTTGGATATTTTAACTCGTGCTAAGATGTTAGATGCGAAACCTGCACCAACACCCTTAAGCACCAATGTCTCTTTTGTTTCTTCAGGTGATTTGTTTCCAGGTGCTACTCATTATCATTCCATAGTAGGTGCTCTCCAATACTTGACGATCACGAGACCTGAAATCGCCTACGCTATAAATCAAGTCAGTCATTTTCTTCATGCTCCAACTATTGCTTATTTTCAGGAAGTAAAAAGAATTCTACGCTACCTCAAGGGAACACTTGCGTTTGGATTACACTACATGTCACACCCCAACCGATGGCGGAATAATCAGGGCGCGACACTAAGCGAATCAGATTGCTCAAAATAATCCATAACATCTATTAAATGACTATATTTATAAGTTTAACTTCCCATACAATTAAACTAACATTTCATAACAGTCGTCACAAATTACATGTCTCTTAAACAACCAAATCCGACAACCTACATTTATTTAGTGGGTTTCTAGAGAGTCCTAATCTTGATTCGAGATAACCTGTGTTTAACCTGCAACATACGTTAAAATAATGTCAATACAAAAATGTATTGGCGAGCATACAGGTTTTGATATAATAGCATAGTAGAGAAAATCATTGAGAAATACCTTATACATAAACATGATAAACACATATAAACTAACAAGACAAATTTCACATGCTAAATTCCTCGAAAAGGCTAGTAAGCGCGATGTGTTCTTACTAGCTAGACCCCGTCGAGTGTTAGCCAAACTATAGTACCATACTAGCTAAGGTGGGAGTTAACAAAAAAGTGTCCTATTATATATGTATCAAGCATCATTGTGTAGCCATGTGTAACGGGTATTCACGTGTGATAATCAGTTTAGTTCGTGTAGTGTATTTTGATATGAACGTATGTTACACCCAAAAAGTGCGTTTAAAGCGAAAAGGGGTCAAGTATACTCACAGTGGGTGCGTAAGAGTGAACACCGAGAGTTGATGAGAGGTGAGAAGAGTGTCGGTTTAGCCTGCGCGTAGAGACGGAAGTGCATCAGTCTTCTAGAGTGTTGAAACAGTTGAAACGAGAGTCGGTGCGAGGGAAACAGGTATTTTCGTACGAAATTAGTTTTCGAGCAAAAAATTCCGTGCAAAAATTTTGATGAATTTCGTGCGAAAATTTTGGTGAATTTTCGTGCGAAAAATTTGGTGAAATTTTCGCGAAAATTTCATGCAAAAATTTTGGTGATTCAACTTGCGAAATTTTCTTACGAAAATTTCGTGCAAAAATTTTGGTGGTTTTCGTCATTCTTCAGGAAATCGAGTGTTCATCCCTACAGCCTTAGGCCACTGATTGAACCTTGTGCCGGAGAGGTCTTTAGAGCGAGTGAGTCGTTTTGTGGAAAATCGGACTGGGTCGTATGAACCAAAAGTGATTCGTATGAGCCAGTCCAGTTTGCACAAGTGACTGTTCTTGCGTATTTGTGCAACTAGAACTGAGATCTTGTCTGAAACGGATGTAATTTCGAGTCCATTTGTGACGCTTTTGACAGCGCCTCGTTCCACTACTTAATGAACGAAATATTATTCGGTCTCATCCGTGTTTGGTGTAAAAATCGATTTATAAACAGTTTTGTTAGGATAAACACTTGGCGAGTTTGAAACAACAAGATTTCGGGTCTGAAAAGCCAAGGCTAACTCAAACATGGTCGGTTAAGCGCTAAATCCTTAAGAAAATCAGAAAGTTTCATGAAAAATATGAAGTTTTCGTAAAATAGAGAAGTTTAGATGAAATCGGAGATAATCTCGTGCAAAATCGTTGTAGAAACATTGTGCTTTGTGTGAAAAACGTAGTCTTCTTACTTGGAACAGAGAAAACAGAGAAGGTCCTGATACATTTTATCAGCTCCAGGATGAATGGAGTATCGAGATTTATGGGCTTCGTTCATTAACAAGGTACGAAGATTATCACGGCTAGGAATCCAAATACGATCGAGGTAGTAGTATATACCATTCGGTTTAACAACGAGTTGAGTTTCGGCACCACATTTCATTTCTTCCTCCAATGTATTCTCGTTAAAACATGTGAATTGAACGGAGCGAATCATGATTTCGAGATCATTCAAAGCTTGAGAGTCACGAACAATATACACATAGCTTCGTTGACTTAGAGCATCGGCGACGACGTTTGCTTTGCCGGGATGGTAGCGTATCTCGCAATCGTAATCGTTGAGAAGTTCAACCCATCTGCATTGGCGCATATTCAGTTCCTTCTGGTTGAAGATATGTTGAGCTCTTATGGTCGGTGAACACCGTACACTTAGTACCGTAAAGGTAGTGTCGCCATATCTTCAATGCAAAACCAACTGCACCGAGTTCGAGATCGTGGGTCGTGTAGTTTTTCTCGTGGATCTTGAGTTGATGAGACGCATACGCGATAACCTTGTCTCGTTGCATGAGAACATAACCAAGACCAAGGTTTGAGGCATCGCAGTAAACAACGAAATCGTCGTTTTCGTTGGGTAAGGTGAGCACGAGAGTGTTGCATAGCATACGCTTGAGAGTCTGAAAAGCTTCCTCTTGCTTGGAATCCCAAACGAAAGGTTTGTCTTTATGAGTTAAAGCGGTAAGCGGAACGGCGATTTTCTAGAAGTCGGCGATGAATCGACGATAGTAACCCGCCAATCCAAGAAATGAACGGATTTCAGATGCATTCTTCGGTGTAATCCAACTCTTGACGGCTTCGATCTTCGCAGGGTCGGCGTGAATTCTTTGACTATTAACGATGTGGCCGAGAAATTGGACTTCTTCGAGCCAGAATTCACATTTAGAGAACTTAGCATAAAGGTGATTTCCTTGAAGTGGTTCGAGGACGAAACGGAGATGGCGCGCGTGTTCGTCTCTCGACTTCGAGTAAATCAAGATATCATCGATGAAAACAATGACGAAACGATCTAAGAAAGCTTTACACACATGGTTCATCAAATCCATGAAGACCGCGGGTGCATTTGTAAGACCAAAAGGCATGACCACGAATTCGAAATGGCCATAGCGAGTACGAAAGGCAATTTTCGGAATATCTTCTTCCAACACGCGTAACTGATGATAACTGAAACGTAAATCGATTTTAGAAAAGCAAGTAGCACCTTGAAGCTGATCAAATAAGTCGTCGATACGAGGAAGAGGATAACGGTTCTTTATCGTGAGTTTGTTAAGTTCACGATAATCAATGCACATTCGGAACGATCCATCCATCTTTTTCATGAAAAGAACGGGTGCGTCCCAAGGCGAAGTGCTCGGGCGTATGAAACCTTTATCAAGAAGCTCTTGAAGTTGGCTTGATAACTCATGCATTTCTGAGGGTGAGAGGCGATAAGGAGCTTTAGCAACGGGAGTAGCACCGGGAATTAAGTCGATACGAAATTCAACATCTTGAGTAGGGGGTAAACCAGGTAAATCGTCGGGAAAGACTTTAGGAAATTCACAAACAACGGGAACATCTTTATAAGTCTTCTTTTCTTTCTCCGGGTTCACGATATGCGCGAAGAAGGCAACACATTGCTTTCGCAAGCATTTGTGTGCTCGAGTACATGACAAAAGCATCAACTTCTTTGAGGGGGTTTCACCGTAGACATGAAGTTGATCACTGTTAGGGAGGGGGAAGCGAATCATTTTATCGAAGCAAACAAATTCAGCATGATTTTCACGAAGAAAATCCATGCCTACTATGATATCGAAGCTACCTAACTGCATAGGTATGAGATTGATCGAGAAGACATGGTTGTTGAGATCGAGATTACAACCACGTAGGACGGAGGTGACAGTGACGGATTTTCCGGTGGCGACTTCCACATCGAAAGTCTTTGGGAGTTTAGCGCATTTACATTTTAAAACCTTTTCGAATTCTAACGATACAAAACAATTATCGGCACCAGTATCAAATAAACATGAAGCGTAAATACCATTAACGAGGAACGTACCATTGACAACGTTGTTGTCATTCTGGGCCTGGCGATGGTTGAGGTTAAAGGCTCGTCCACGTGCAGCCTGTTGTTGCTGCTGAGGTTGTGGTGGCTGCTGAGGCTGTTGCTGCTGCGGCTCTTGTTTCACAGGCTTGTTTGGGCAGACATTACTAAAATGATTCGGATCACCGCACATGTAACAGGCACATGCTCTTGGAGCTTGCTGCTGATTGGCTTGGGGAGGAGCTGGTAAAGCTGGTGCTGCTGGGGCCTGAGGAGCTGGCTGGCTAGGGCCTGAACGGCAACTGACAGTGAAGTGGTCATAGATATTGCAGTTGGTACAGAAGCGGCAATTGCCTCCAACTGCATGATGATAGGTGCACTTTGAGCACAAAGGATGCGGGCCAGTATACGCACGCTTTGCCGGCGGTGCGTTGGGTGCTGCAGACTGGAGCGGCTGAGGGTTTGCTGGGGCAGTAAGAGCAAAGTTCTTGCTTGGGTTTTCTCGCTTGCGACCTCGGCGGTTGTTCTTTGCCTCTCGGGACTGATCGGATGGAGCTGCTGATTCGGTGACGGCCTGATTCGCAACCTTGCTGTTCTTAAAATAACCAGCCTAAACTCTTTTGTCATTGATTTTTGCGGCGAGCTGGTAGGTTTCTTCGATAGTGACAGGTCGGGCTGCTTGAACAAAATCAGTGACGCAATCGGGTAAAGCACGCAGATATTTCTTGATTGCTTTCTCGGTCGTATCCACTTGACCGGGACAAATGATGCTCAACTGTTTGAAACGAGCAGTCAAGACAGCGTTGTCCGGACCGTCTTGTTTGATATCCCAGAACTCATTCTCCAACTTCTGAATCTCATGGAGGACAGAACTCCTTCACCATAATTTCTTTGAGTTCCTCCCAAGTGAGCCCGTAAGCTTCGTCGTTCCCGCGCTTGTTTCGCTCCGCTGTCCACCAATCGAGAGCCCTCGACTGGAACACGCCGGTGGCGTTGATAGTGCGCAGAGCTTCGGGGCATCCACTCTGACGGAAGGTAACTTTGATTGAATCGAACCAGTGAAACATAGCACTCGGCCCGTCCGTGCCAGTGAAGGTGAGTGGTCCACATGCTTTAAACTGTTTAAAGCTGAAGGAATGCTTGGGCATGTCGGCTTTGGAGTCCACGGAACTGTTGCTGCTGACCGCGTGGATCTTGCTGACGATCTGAGGGATGACCTTAGCCATTTCCTTGGCTACCACCGTAGCGATGCGCTTTTCGGCGTTGCTGCGCTGGAGGTTCCTTCGGGTGTGCGATCCCATTGAAGACATCTACACGAAGGATTTAGTTTGGATGAGATTCGATTATAATAGAGTTATGTTTAAGTATTTATTATTATTATTATTCATACAAGGCACAAAATCACATACTCACATAAGCACATAAGTCACATAGTCACATAAGCACGTAGCACATATCACGTTGTCACATATTAGCACGTAATCCTATAAACCTTATGAACACATGTCCTGCATGTATTCGTCTCCCAATAATAACAATGCGAGGCGCGATTCCAGAGATACCGATACATCGTAGTGTGGCGAGAAATAATCGAGAGAAGTAGCGCGTTATAAGCGGAGCGTTGAGTTGGGTTATCTGCGTTTGTTTGTTAATGTTTTGGATTCAGATAGCTGTGCGAGTAGTGCGCGTAATGAGAGAGCGTAAAGTTGATAAATTGAGAAATCGAACAAGCGAAAATCCATAAATTTAAACACAATGATAATAAGTAAACTCGATGATGCGTAAAATCGACGATTATAGGCTTAAATCAACTAGGAGTGTCCGGGGTTTTGAGACGTTGACTACCCAAAGTGGTTCGATTACCCTTTGCATTTGGACCCACGCTTTGGCCTAATAGATAAACGCTCTCACCGCACGCGGCTAACGACGTTTACCCTTCCAGTTAATACGTGTTCCAAACCATCGGCATAACCGAGACTTTGGTGAGATTGAAAATCGAAGAATGGAATTCATCATTAAGGTACGGGTTTCACCCCTGACTTAACGACTAGTTCCAAATTGTGGTTGTGCTCACCGATTACATCGGGAGTTCCACTAGATAGAAATGGAGGGTTTCGTCGAGGTTTGGATGTCACTCCTGGCTCAACGAAAGTACCTCGTGCAAGAGAGGTTGCGCGGAGTGAATGATCTTATCGAGAGTTCTTGGTTTTCACACCTATTCTCGACTTGACCATTCATTTTGTGTAATACAAGCGTTTCATAATCGTGTGTTGTGGTAGCTTTAGGAAAAGCTATGTATGTTGGCCGTTTCGTGCGGAGTTGTCGGTTCGTACCAAATGGAACTTCTCGCCTTGAGGAGTAGCACTTCGTAGGAAAAGACTTGTTCGCACGATCGGGTCAGTTCGTAAAGTTTCGGGTTGGAAATCACGAAGTTCAAATAGGGGGACATCAAGTTCGGCCGAACTTGCACCCATAGGGTCAAGTTCGAGCGAACTTGACATACATGATTTATGAAATTCTGACTTTTGAGGTTGTGGTCAAGTTCGAGCGAACTTAGGCCAACCTTAACTGATCTAGGTCAAGTTCGAGCGAACTTGACCAATTTCAGTTGATTTTGGCCTCAAGTTCGGGCGAACTTGAGTGTTTCGACGCGAAATCGTTGCGTAACGGTCTGATTTGGTATCCTAACTATAGTCTAAGGCAAAACATGGCAATTCTACAAATTTCCTATAGTTATGGGCTCTGATACCAATCTGTCACACCCCAACCGATGGCGGAAACATCGGGTAGTGGCACTAGGCGACCAGATTGTCTCACGAGAAATTTCCATAACACTATTTAATCAACAATATTTTAACGTCTAATATCCCATACTATTAAACAATACGCAAATCAACAATGTCACGAAATACATGATTTTCTCATAAAACAATAAGGTTCAGTTTCCCCTAGATTTCAATACAAAAACAGACTAACATAACCAAACTATACTAATCAAACTAAATCTAAGCGTCCAATCTAAATATGATCCTCAACCTGTTACATACGTTAAGATACAAGTCAATACAATTAAGTAAAGGTGAGCATACGAGTTTAAGTAATACTAGCATAATAGAGAAAGCGTTCGCGAAGTAGTCCAATTACATATCATGATACACCAAAACATATCACACAGATAAACATAGGCTTATTTCTCATGCTAACTACCGTGAGAAGGCTTGCGCGTCCATCCTAACTAGACCCCGTCGGGTGTAAGCCACACTATAGTACCATACTAGCTAAGGAGGCAAGTTAACGAAAATAAGTCCTAGTCACATATTTCTAGTATCACGTATTGAGCATACATAATCAGATTATTCGCGTGTGATAAACAGTTTGAGTTGTGATGTGATTTCGATATAGGAACGTATGTAACACCCAAAAGTGTATTAAAGCGAAATGGGTCAAGTATACTCATTGTCGGTGCGTTTAGGAGAGAGATGAGGGATCTGAGGAGAGTTGCGGAGAGCGTCGGATCAGCCTGTAAGCGATCAGAAGTGCATCAGTCTTCCAATTTGCTGAAATGGTTAAGTGCATCAGTCTTGTATAACCTGCTGAGCTGAGAGTCAAGTTCGGGCGAACTTGTAAGTTTCTCAAGGAAACTTGACAAGTTCGGTCGAACTTGTGAGGGTTTGTTAGGAGGAGAGACAAGTTCGGCCGAACTTGTGAAGTTTCCTTGGAAACTTTGCAAGTTCGAGCGAACTTGGGGGTTTTCTGTTGGAAAGTTGGTCTTTAGTACTCAAGTTCGGCCGAACTTGACCCTTAGAGGGCAAGTTTGAGCGAACTTGGCTACTTGTGTTGTCAAAATCAGTGCAATCTCGAGCAAACTTGATGTTTTCGAGTCCAAAATCTTGCGTTTTCGTGTCGTTTGCTGAAGAAATCGAGTGTTCATCCCTCCAACCTTAAGCCACTGAGTAAAGCTTAGGCCGGAGAGGTCTTTTGGAGCGAACTTAGCCATTTTATAGAAACTCTGGCTAATCCGGGCGAACTTGAAGGTTCGTACGGGTTAGTCCAGCTTGTGTAAAGTGATGATTTTGTCCTTGTGCTTCCGGATCTGAGATCTAGCTTCGACAACGCCTCGTTCCACTCAAAAGTGAACGAAAGATACGTCATTAGTCCGAAAATGGTGTAAAAATCAAGGATTAAAAGGTTTTGCTCAGATCTAGTATAGATCGAGTGAAAACAGAAGTTTTTATGGAAAAGATGAAGATTTTCTTAAATAGAAGAGATTTGATGAAAACCAAGGCAATGCCTTGTGCAAAATCGTTGTAAAACATTGTTGAACATCATTGTAGTTGAAATCGGGTTGATTCTTACTTAGAAAACAGAGGGTTTCGGGTTTGAGAGCTCTGGGCGAAGTTGCAGCAAGTTCAAATGAGAGAATGGGCTTGAGTATTTATAGGCGAAGGCAAAAAGTGGGGCTGGTGGAGTCAAGTTCGAGCGGACTTGCGGGATATTTGGAGGAAATGAGTCAAGTTCGGCCGAACTTGCTGAGTCCTTAAAGACTCAGACAAGTTCGAGCAAACTTAGAGGGGGAAAAGGAAATCTGAACTTGTCCAAATATTGGGTTTTCCTTGTTTATATCGCGTTAAGAGTTCGTTTGGCGATTCGGTTCGTATTAGTTAGTTATATTAAGCGTTATAATTGATGCAATAGTATGATTTAGCGATTCGAGCGTACGAGAGCGATGCGATAGCGAGCGTAACAATAACCACAAACATACATTACACATAAATGAACATAAAACCACATAATTAACTACGATTTGCAATGCGATGAGTTTAGCGATGCGATTTAATAAGCGATTAGATGCGATATATCATACATAATCATAATTAGTTAACATAAAATTCATTAATAAGCGAATCTCGGATTTACAAAGGATAGATACAATCGATTAATAAAAGAAAAGATAACAACGATATTCTGAGTTGTTACACTACGATCCCCATGCACCCACCAGGTTAATCCCGTGTGCACCCGTGATTAATTGGTGTTTGCATGATTATCGTAACTTATTCTAAAGGCGCATAGTAGGGGAAAAACATATTATATCGTGATATACTATATAGCGTTAGTAATAAGACTTAGTGTGTGAGCCTAGACTAAGTGCGGGGAATCGAGAGAGAGGGAGCAGAGAGAGAGAAAGAGAGATGTGGCCGTGTGTAGAGGTGACATCGATCATTAGATTTAACTATAAGGTGTAAGAATTAACGTCAAGGGTCGTACCGTTAACAACGTCGTGCTGCGTCTGGTTGGCGTTGACGGCTTCTGCTGCTGGGGCTACGACTGCTGATGCTACTGGTGCGGCAGATGCTAGGGCGGCGAGTTGAGTCGGCGGTGCTGGAAGTGCTAGCATACCTTTAGCCGTGACCCTGTGCGGCAGTTGCTGGTGAAGTGACCGAAACGTTGCAGTTGATGCAATAGCGTCAGCTGGCTCCGGCCTGGTGGTGATACGTACATTTCGGACACTGGGATGAGTCCTTGTGTAGTTACGCCTTGGGTAAAATGGAACTGCCTAGAGAGGTTCAGGGTTGAGCGGTGAAGTGCCTGAGTAATTAAGATTCGAGCTCTTTCTCTTGCGACTAGGTTCGGCGGTGGCTTACGACTGTGCGTCGTTGTCGTTGTCGTTGCGGATAACTCGATAGATCTTGGTTCAGCTTCTTGTGGGATTCTTGGAGAAAAATCCAGCCAAGACTTGTAACAACCCGCCTCCTCGCAAGTTCGTCGCTCTCGTTACGCCTAGCACCAGAGATTCGGATCATAACGTAACCTAAATCGCTTAATACGCTATATCGCATATTTTCGCATCACACTGCACATCACAACGCTTACGCATATATCACACTCGCTAAATACTACAAACATTGCGTGAAGTTTCCAAGGCTATCTGTTCGCTTAAACTATAACGCGACTCTCGCAAGACTTAGGAACAAAGCCGCATGCTACCTCGCTCATCTTATCGAATCTTAACTTGATTTAATCGATTAATATGCTTAACGCCTTGCTAAAAGTTTATTATAACTAACTAATTCAAACCGAGTCGCCAAACGAACGATTAACGCAAAAATATCAAACAAAACTTTGCCAATAGGCCAAGTTCGCCGAACTTGTCTAGGCCCCACAATTCCCAAGACACCACAAATCCGCCCGGACCTGTCCTATTTACTCAGGGAACAAACAAATTCGCTCGAACTTGTAGCAAGTTCGCCCGAACTTGATCATTCCAGCCCAATCTTTCACCTCACCTATAAATACTCAGCTCCATTCTTCATTTGCACTTGCTACAAGTTCGCTCGGGGCTCCCCAAAACCGAAACCCTTTGTTTTCTAAGTAAGGTTCCACTAGTTTTCAAGCTACAACAACGTTTACAACGATTTGCACAAGGTTTCTACCTTCGATTTCATCAAAACTCTTCTGTTTACTAAAATCTTCATCTTTTTATGCAAAACTTCTGTTTTTCACTTATATCTAAGTAAAACCTTTTTAAACATCGATTTTCACATAGATTCGGACTAAATGACATATGTTTCGTTCACTTTGAAGTGGAACGAGGCGTTGTCAAGCAAAATCTCAGATCCGGAAGCACAAGGACGAAATCGTCACTTTGCACAAACTGGACTAACCCGTTCGAACCTTCAAGTTCGCCCAGATTAGTCCGAGTTTCTGTAAAATGGCTAAACTCGCTCTAAAAGACCTCTTCAACCTAGGTTTTGCTCAGTAGCCTAAGGTTGGAGGGATGGACACTCGATTTCCTCAGCAAACAACGCGAAAACGCACATTTGGATGCCAAAAAAGTTAAGTTCCCTCGAAAAGCATCAAGTTCGCTCGAACTTGTCACCAGTTGGTGATCAAGTTCGCCCGAACTTGGTCAATCATTCACCAAAATACACAAGTTCGCCCGAACTTGTACTGATTTCCAAGGAAATTAGACAAGTTCGCTCGAACTTGTGTCCTCCCTCAACAATTTAGGCAAGTTCGCCCGAACTTGTATCATTCCTAACAAAAAGGTCAAGTTCGCCCGAACTTGTCCAGTTTCTCAGGAAACCAGACAAGTTCGGTCGAACTTGTACCTCCAGTAAGTTCAATCAAACAAGTTCGCCCGAACTTGTACCCCAAGGTACAAGTTCACCCGAACTTGTCGCTGTTCCATCAGCCGTTAACCGTTCAGCAATTTGGAAGACTGATGCACTTCTGTTCGTTTACAAGCTGATCCGTCGCTCTCCTCCACTCACCTCAGATCTCATCTCTCCTTTAATCGCACCAACTGTGGGTATCTTGACCCATTTTCGCTTTAATGCACTTTTTGGGTGTAACATACGTTTATATCAAAACACACGAAACACGCTAAGTTAATTTATCACACGCGAATATCTGTTTTACATATTTATACGTGATGCTAGGAACATGTAAACTAGGACACATTTTCGTTGACTCCACCCTAGCTAGTATGGTACTGTAGTTTGGCTAACACCCGACAGGGTCTAGTTAGAAGTAGGGCCGTTTAGAAAGCCCGTGGCTCGAGGCTCGCTCGAAGTTCGCTCAAAAAAAGGTTAAAAAAGCTCGGTTCGAAGTCGGCTCGGCTCGGTTTGTAAACGCGCCGAGCCCGAGCCAAGGTAGGTTCGATTCGTGGCTCGCTCGTTAGTTGACTCGTTGGCTCGCTCGTTTAAATTAAACCCCAAAGTATATGTTTGTGCGCATGTATATTCTAATATATTTAAGAATGTTGTTTAATTTGTAATACTGAAAGAAATAGATTGTTAATCTATAGTCTTAATCAGTAATATTGATTTAAAAAATATAAATATTAAGGTAAGTAACATATAATTTTTTTCTTGTTCGTTTAATTTATAGTTTGCCAAAGTATACTATTCTATTAGCCTAAATAATATTTTATTTATTGTCATTTGGTTTTATGTAAATCATTATCCTTAAAGAAATACAAAAATGTAAAGTTCTTTTAAACAAAAGAGCCGGCTCAACGAGCCGAGCCACGAGCCCACTCGTTAAGAAAAATGAGCCGGCTCGGCTCGATTCGATTTTTAAACGAGCCGAGCCTGAGCCCACCCTGGTTCGGTATGGCTCGGCTCGTTTACAGCCCTAGTTAGAAGTCCACATCGCGCATCGCAGCCTTGTCGAGAGCTTAACATGTGAAATTTGTCTTGTGAGTTTGTATGTTATGTGTATCATGTTGTGTATGTGGAAATTCGCGATACTTTTATCTACTATGCTATTGTATCAAAACCTGTATGCTCGCCAATACATTTTTGTATTGACAATTATTTTAACGTATGTTGCAGGTTATTGAGATCTACTTGCTGCAAACTAGATATAGGATTTATCTTTAGAAACGCATATAATAAAATCTAGGGAAGATCGGACTATGTTTGTTTGAGAGATGTTTGGATATTTGTAATAATTGCTTATGGATTATATGTTTGTTAGTATGGGATAACGAATGTTTACATATTGTCGCGTAAATAATTGTTATGGATTCTCTCGAGCAATCTGATTCGCCTAGTACCGCGCCCCGATGATTTCGCCATCGGTTGGGGTGTGACAGATTGGTATCAGAGCCATAACTGTAGGGAATTAGGTAGAATTGGCATGTTCGACCTAGTTTATAATTAGGACACCAAATCAGACCGTTACGCATCGATTAAATGCCGAAACCAAAACGAACAGACAAGTTCGGCCGAACTTGGGGGCAAGTTCGCTCGAATTGATCAAGTTCGCCGAGACTTGACCAAGTTCGCCCGAATTGATCAAGTTCGCCCGAACTTGATCAAGTTCGCCAGGACTTGACCAAGTTCGCCCGAACTTGTCAGTCCTCTACAACATCAACAAGTTCGCTTGGGACTTAGCAAGTTCGCTCGAATTTGACATCAGATTGATGCCAAGTTCGCCCGAACTTGACCAGAACCCTTCGAAATGAACTTCCAAACTACATACGCTTTTCCTAAAGCTCCCACAACACACGTGAAGAACGCTCGTATCACACAAACGAGTCGATTTGTCAGGATTAGGTGTAAAAACCGCGAACTCTCGACGAATCACTCACTCCGCGTATTCTCATATGCACGAAATTATCTGTTAAGTTAGGAGTGATATCCACATCTTAACGGAAAATTTCCCATTCTATCCGGTGGAAGCCTCTTGATGGGTCTGGGAGGTGAAACCACAATCAGGGATTCGAAGTTATTAAGTCAGGGTGAAACCCGAACCTTGAAAACTCGTCCCACTACATGATTTTCGATCTCACCAAAGTCTCGATTGCTTCCAACGCTTCAGGACGCGTAGTAACCAGAAGGGTGATGTCGTTAGCCGTGGGGCGGTGAGAGCATTTACCTATTAGGCCAAAGCGCGTGCCCGAACAGGCCGGAATGATCGAATCACTTTGGGTAGTCGTTCTCTCAAAACCCAGGACGCTCCATTAATTTACGCCGCAATCGTCGATTTTACGCATCATCGATTTTCATGTGCTTCGCGCACGTTTTAACAAATTTTAAACTTTTATGTTTTCGATTTATCGCTTTACGCTTACCGCTTTATTGCTTTCATCTCGCAATGTTAATGCACAACTCGCACAGCCATCGCAATCCAAAACAAGAGCTAATTCTCGCAACATAATTGAATCCTAACAACCCTCTTAACCGCGTCCTCGTGTTATACCGCAATTATATATTTATATATATATATATATATATACGTATCTAAATATATACATACATAGTATATGATTACACGTGCTTATGTGAATACGTGAGAATTTAGGAGATATGTGATTTTCTATGTGGCTCCTATGTGAATCCTAGAAATACGTGTTACTATAACAAGTTTTAACGCGCTAAATCGCATCACTATTACAAATCATTATGATCGAATCTCATTCCAAATCTCTTTGTTCAGATGTCTTCGAACACTTCCAACTCTTGACGTCAAGCTCGAAGGAACTTCGACAAGAGAATTGCTTCGCTTGTGGCCAAAGAAATGGCCAAGGTCAGTCCTCGAATCATCACTCAGGTTAAAGCCCTCAGCAACTCCCAAACCTCCGAAGACTCCAAGTCCAGCGCACCAAAGTCTACTTTCTCCTACAAGCAATTCAACGCCTGTGACCCGATGGTTTTCACAGGTGAAGGAAGTGTATCTCAAATGCTCCAATGGTTTGATGCCATAGAGGTTACCCTTCGTCAGAGTGGGTGCCCTGAACATTTTCAAACCACCTATGCTTAGATCTAAGTAAAACCTTTTTAAACATCGATTTTCACACAGATTCGGACTAAATGACGTATATTTCTTTCACTTTGAAGTGCAACGAGGCGTTGTCAAGAAAAATCTCAGATCCAGAAGCAAAAGAACGAAATCGTCACTTTGCACAAACGGACTAACCCGTTCGAACCTTCAAGTTCGAATGGATTAGTCCGAGTTTCTGTAAAATGGCTAAACTCGCTCCAAAAGACCTCCAACCTAGGTTTTGCTCAGTAGCCTAAGGTTGGAGGGATGGACACTCGATTTCCTCAGCAAACAACGCGAAAACGCACGATTTGGATGCCAAAACAGTTAAGTTCCCTCGGAAAGCATCAAGTTCGCTCGAACTTGTCACCAGTTGGTGATCAAGTTCGCCCGAACTTGATCAATCATTCACCAAAATACACAAGTTCGCCCGAACTTGGGTCATCCCTCAACAATTTAGGCAAGTTCGTCCGAACTTGTCCAATTCTCAAGAGAATTAGACAAGTTCGCCCGAACTTGTATCATTCCTCAACAAAAAGGTCAAGTTCGCCCGAACTTGTACCTCCAGTAAGTTCACTTGGGGTACAAGTTCGCCCGAACTTGTCTGCTGTTCAATCAGTCGTTAACCGTTCAGCAATTTGGAAGACTAATGCACTTTTGTTCGCTTACAGGTTGATCCGGCGCTCTCCTCCACTCACCTCAGATCTCATCTCTCCTTTAATCACACCAACTATGAGTATACTTGACTCATTTTCGCTTTAATACACTTTTTGGGTGTAACATAGGTTTATATCAAAACGCACGAAACACGTTAAATTAAATTTTCACACGTGAATATCTGTTTTACATATTTATGTGTGATGCTAGGAACATGTAAACTAGGACACATTTTCGTTGACTCCACCCTAGCTAGTATGGTCCTGTAGTTTGGCTAACACCCGACGGGGTCTAGTTAGAAGTCCACATCGCGCATCGCAGCCTTGTCGAGAGCTTAACATGTGAAATTTGTCTTGTGAGTTTGTATGTTATGTGTATCATGTTATGTATGTGGAAATTCGTGATACTTTGATCTACTATGCTATTGTATCAAAACCTGTATGCTCGCCAATACATTTTTGTATTGACAATTATTTTAACATATGTTGCAGGTTATTGAGATCTACTTTCAGCAAACTGGACATAGGATTTATCTTTAGAAACGCATGTAATAGAATCTAGGGAAGATCGGACTATGTTTGTTTGAGTGATGTTTGGATATTTGTAAAAAAAATTATGGATTATATGTTTGTTAGTATGGGATAACGAATGTTTAAATATTGTCGCGTAAATAATTGTTATGGATTCTCTCGAGCAATCTGATTCTTCTAGTGCCGCTGTCACACCCCAACCGATGGCGGAAACATCAGGGTTAGTTGCACTAGGCGACCAGATTGATTTCACGAGATGCTCCATAACAATCATTTAACATATCACAACCTGCTTAATATCCCATACTATTAAACGTAACATTTAAACAATTATTACAAAACGGAGATTTCTCATAAAATTCAACCGGGTTCGATTTCCCCTAGATTTCATACATAAGTTCCAAATCCAAAATACATAAACAAACTAAACTAAGCAACATCCAAGCATCCACGCTAAATCCTCAACCTGTTACATACGTTAAAATACAAGTCAATACAATTAAGTAAAGGTGAGCATACGAGTTTGAATAATACTAGCATAGTCGAGAAAACGTTTGCGAAACAATCTAATTACATATCATGATACACCAAAACACTTAACATAATATAGGCTCATTTCTCATGCTAACTACCGTGAGAAGGCTTGCGCGTCCATCCTAACTAGACCCTGTCGGGTGTAAGCCACACTATAGTACCATACTAGCTAGGGAGGCAAGTTAACGAAAATAAGTCCTAGTCACATGTTTCTAGTATCACGTATTGAGCATATATAATCATATTATTCGCGTGTGATAAATAGTTTGATTTGTGATGTGATTTTTGATATATGAACGTATGTAACACAAAAAAAGTGCGTTAAAGCGAAAATGGGTCAAGTATACTCACTGTGGGTGCGTTTTAGTTGGCTTAGAGATTCTGAGGAGAGGTTGCGGAGTGCGCCGGATCAGCTGTAAACGAACAGAAGTGCATCAGTCTTTCGAAAAGCCGAAACGGTGAACTTTGAGTTGAGCAGTGGCCAATTTCGGGCGAACTTGTGTGTAAACACACATGTTCGAGCGAACTTGTGTGCAAACACACATGTTCGAGCGAACTTGTGTAATTCTGGTGAGTTATGAGCCAAGTTCGGTCGAACTTGATGAGATTCTAAAGAATCTTGTCAAGTTCGGGCGAACTTGTGGAGAATCCTTACTGAGGAGACAAGTTCGGGTGAACTTGTATAGTTTCCTAAGAAACTATGCAAGTTCGGGCGAACTTGCAAGAAAACTTGGTGAAAAGTATCCAAGTTCGGTCGAACTTGACTTGGGGAACTGGTGATTCTCGAGCGAACTTGATGTTTTCGGGTCCAAAATCTTGCGTTTTCGCGTCGTTTGCTCAGGAAAATCGAGTGTTCATCCCTCCAACCCTGTGCTACTGAGCAAACTTAGGTCGGAGAGGTCTTTTAGAGCTGTTTTAGCCGTTTTACAAAAGCGTGGGCTAATCCGGGTGAACTCGGGGTTCGTTCGGATTAGTCCGGCTTGTGTAAACCAACATAAACGTCCTTGTGCTTCCAGATCTGGGATCTTGAATGATAGATGCTTCATTTCATATCAGAAAATGAACAAAACATCCTCAAAAGTCCGTATTTTGTGTCAAAATCGATTTTTATCAAAGGTTTTCTCAGATCTAGAACTTACAAGCCGAGATCTTGCAGATCTCGTGTTTGGGAAGCCTCTGCTAACATCAAACGAACTCATATTGTGTAGACCTAAGTTAAAAACAGAAGTTTTGAAGAAAAAGATGAAGATTTTCTGTAAAAGAATGGGTTTTTGATGAAAACGAAGGTAGATCCTTGTGCAAAATCGTTGTAAACCTTTGTTGGTTGTTGATAAACGTTGTTGTAGTTGAAATCGGGTTGATTCTTACTAAGAACACGAGAGATTTGTACAAGTTCGCGCGAACTTCAGGGAAACAAGGGAGTCCTGGTTATCAGGCAAGTTCGGGCGAACTTGTGGTAATCAAGTTCGGCCGAACTTGGCCTGGTGACCAAGTTTAGTTTGCCGATTTCGCGTTAAGGGTCGTTTGGTTATTCGGTTCGCATTAGATAGTTATATTAAGCGTTAAATTAAAGCGTTAAGCATTGTAGTTGACATAATAGTGCGATTTAGCGATTCGAGAGTGCAAGAGCGATGCGATAGCGATTGCAAACATAACCACAAACACACTTAACACATAAATAGCATAAAACCACTTAAATAACTGCGATTTGCGAAGCGTTGAGATTAGCGATGAGATTGAATAAGCGATTAGATGCGATAATAACATAAAATAACATAATTAATTAACATAAACTTTATTATTAACCGAATCTCGGATTTACAAAGGATGGATAAACGGGAAACAAAATGAAAGATAACAATCGAATTTTCGAATTGTTACAGTCTCCCCTACTTTAGGGAATTTCGTCCCGAAACTAGGCAGTAGCTGTAACAAATAGATGCGGGTACTTGGCCTTCATATCACTTTCCAATTCCCAAGTGAACTCGGCGCCGCGTTTGCGCTCCCATCGAACCTTCACGATAGGGATGCGAGAGCGCCGATGTTTCTTAGTCTCTTGGTCCATGATTTCCACAGGCTTTTCCAGGAAATGGAGTCTCGTTGATTTGCAGATCTTCGAGAGGCACATGCAAATTTTCTTCGGCTAGGCACTTTTTAAGATTAGACACGTGGAAAGTCGGATGTACGTTGTTAAGTTCCTCCAGTAATTCGAGACGATAGGCTACTTTACCGATCCTTTCCAGAATCTTAAAGGGACCAACGTATCGAGGCTCTAGCTTTCTTTCTTTCCGAAGCGGACCACTCCCTTCCAAGGTGCAACCTTTAGGAGAACGTGATCTCCCACTTCGAACTGTAGGGGCTTACGGCGTTTATCGGCGTAACTCTTTTGACGACTCCGAGCTTTCAAGAGATTGTCTCTGATTTGGAGGATCTTGTCCGTCGTTTCTTGAATTAGCTCGAGACCGGTGATTTGTGCTTCTCCGATCTCGTGCCATGCAATAGGCGATCGACATTTTCTTCCATACAGTGCCTCAAAAGGAGCCATTTGAATGCTGGTATGATAACTATTATTGTACGAGAATTCGATTAAAGGTAAATGTGTATCCCAGTTACCACCGAAATCTATGATACACCACGAATCATGTCTTCGAGGGTGCGGCTCGTTCGTTAAGTCTGACCGTCGGTTTGAAGGTGAAAAGCGGTACTGAGATTGAGAGGAGTACCGAGAGCGGATTGAAAAGTCTCCCAGAGACGCGAGGTAAAACGACCGTCGCGGTCAGAAATGATGTCACGAGGCAACCTGTGTCGACATATAACTTCGTCGGTATAGATTCGGGCTAACCGTTCGACCTTAAAGTCTTCTCATATAGCAATAAAGTGCGCAGATTTGGTGAGACGATCAACGGTAACCCAAATGTTATCGTGACCGGATGAAGTACGCGGGAGTTTAGTAACGAAGCCCATAGCTATACTCTCCCACTTCCACATCGGGATTTCGGGTTGTTCGAGTAAACCAGAGGGCCTTTGATGTTCGGCTTTAACTTTCGAACAAGTTAAGCATTTTGAGACGTACAAGGCGATATCCTTTTCATGCCCGGCCACCAGTACTTAGGACGAAGGTCCTGGTACATCTTGTCGGCACCGGGGCGAATGGAATATCGGGATTTATGAGCTTCGGTCATAGCAATTCACGAAGATTACCACGAGTAGGAATCCAAATACGATCGAGATAGTAATAAATACCATCAGATTTTGATACAAGCTGAGTTTATGCACCACATTTCATCTCGTCTTGAAGGGTATTCTCATTAAAACAAGCAAATTGAGCGGCACGGATGAGAGTTTCAAGTTTAGCACAAGCTTGAGAGTCACGAATACTATATACATAGCTTCGTCGATTTAGAGCATCGGCGACGACGTTTGCTTTGCCGGGATGGTAGCGTATCTCACAATCGTAGTCGTTGAGAAGTTCAACCCATCGACGTTGTCGCATGTTTAGTTCCTTTTGATTAAAGATATGTTGTAAGCTCTTATGGTCGGTGAAGACCCTACACTTAGTACCGTAAAGGTAGTGTCGCCATATCTTCAATGCAAAAACAACTGCACCGAGTTCGAGATCGTGGGTTGTGTAGTTCTTCTCGTGGATCTTGAGTTGTCGAGACGCATACGCGATAACCTTGTCTCGTTGCATGAGAACACAACCAAGACCAAGATTAGAGGCATCGCAGTAAACAACAAAATCGTCGTTCCCGTCGGGTAAAGCGAGAATAGGAGCGTTGCATAGCATACGCTTGAGAGTTTGAAAAGCTTCCTCTTGCTTGGAGTCCCAAACAAAAGGTTTGTCTTTATGAGTTAAAGCGGTAAGCGGAACGGCGATTTTAGAAAAGTCGGCGATGAATCGACGGTAATAACCCGCCAATCCAAGAAATGAACGGATTTCGGAAGCGTTCTTCGGTGTAATCCAACTCTTGACGGCTTCAATCTTTGCAGGGTCGACATGAATTCCTTGACTATTAATGATGTGGCCGAGAAATTGGACTTCTTCGAGCCAGAATTCACATTTAGAGAACTTAGCATAAAGGCGATTTCCTTGAAGAAGTTCAAGGACTAAACGGAGATGACGCGCGTGTTCGTCTCTTGACTTCGAATAGATAAGAATGTCATCGATAAACACAATGACGAAACGATCTAAGAAGGCTTTACACACACGGTTCATCAAATCCATGAAGACCGCGGGTGCATTTGTAAGACCAAAAGGCATGACCACGAATTCGAAATGGCCATAGCGGGTATGAAAGGCGGTTTTCAGAATGTCTTCTTCCAACACGCGTAACTGATGATAACCGGAACGAAGATCGATCTTGGAAAAACAAGTAGCACCTTGAAGCTGATCAAACAAATCCTCTATATGGGGAAGAGGATAGCGGTTCTTTATCGTGAGTTTGTTAAGTTCACAATAATCGATGCACATACGGAATGATCCATCCTTCTTTTTCACAAAAAGGACAGGAGCGCCCCAGGGCGAAGTGCTCGGGCGTATGAAACCTTTATCAAGAAGCTCTTGAAGTTGGCTTAATAGCTCGCGCATTTCGGATGATGCGAGATGATAAGGAGCTTTAGTAACGGGAGTAGCTCTGGGAACTAAATCGATACGGAATTCAACATCTTGAGTAGGGGGTAAACCGGGTAAATCGTCGGGAAAGACTTTAGGAAATTCACAAACAATGGTAACATCTTTATAAGTCTTCTTTTCTTTCTCCGGGTTCACGATATGAGCGAGGAAAGCAACACATCGCTTTTGCAAGCATTTGTGTGCTCGAGTACATGACAAAAGCATCAACTTCTTTGAGGGAGTTTCACCGTAAACATGGAGATGATCACCATTAGGGAGAGGAAAACGAATCATTTTATCGAAGCATACAACTTCAGCATGATTCTCACGAAGAAAATCCATACCTACTATGATATCGAAGCTACCTAAGTGCATAGGTATGAGATTGATCGAGAAGACATGGTTGTTGAGATCGAGATTACAACCATGTAAGACGGAATTAACGGTAACGGTTCTTTCGGTGGCGACTTCCACATCGAAAGTCTTTGGGAGTTTAGCGCGCTTACATTTTAAAACCTTTTCGAATTCTAATGATACAAAACAATTATCGGCACCAGTATCAAATAAACATGAAGCATAAATACCATTAACGAGAAACGTACCATTGACAACATTTTTGTCATTCTGAGCCTGGCGGTGATTGAGATTGAAGGCTCTTCCACGCGCAGCTTGTTGTTGCTGCTGAGGCTGCTGCTGCTGCGGCTCTTATTTCACAGTGCGGTTTGGGCAAACATTAGCAAAGTGGTTTGGATCACCACACACGAAGCACACTCGTGCCTTTGGAGCTTGCTGTTGGTTGGCTTGAGGAGGAGCAGGTAAAGCTGGAGCTGTTGGAGCCTGAGGACCTGGCTGACGAGGGTCGGTACGGCAACTCACAGTAAAATGGCCGTAGATATTGCAATTTGTGCAAAAAGGCAGTTGCCACCCACTACATGATGATAAGTGCACTTAGGGCACAGTGGGTGAGGACCGGTGTACGCACGCTTAGCTGGAGATGCGTTCGGAGCGGCTAACTGAAACGGCTGAGGGTTCGCTGGAGCGGCAAGAGCATAATTCTTGCTCGGGTTTCCTCTTTTGCGTCCCTGACGCTTTCCCTTCGGGTCACTTGGTGGTTCGGTAGCAGCGGTTGGTTCGACGACGGCTTGATTGGCGACTTTCGCATGATTCTTGAAATAACTATCTTGGACTCGCTGATCATTGATCTCAGCGGCGAGCATGAAGGTTTCCTCGATGGTTGTAGTGCGAGCAACTTTCACAAAATTTATGACACACTCGGGTAAACCACAGATGTACTTGTTGATAGCTTTCTCAGTCGTATCAACCTGGCTGGGACAGATGATGCTCAAAATCTTAAACCGAGTAGTGAATCCAGCATTGTCGGGACCATCCTATTTGATTCCCCAAAACTCATTCTCGAGCTTTTGCAGTTCGTGCGGAGGACAAAACTCCTTCAACATCACTTCCTTGAGTTCCTCCCAAGATAGACTGTAGGCTTCATCATTACCGCGCCTATTCCTTTCGGCGGTCCACCAGTCAAGAGCACGGGACTGGAAGACTCCGGTAGCGTTCACTGTGCGGAGGTCATCGGGGCATCCACTTTGCCTAAAAGTGACCTCAATAGCATCAAACCAGTGAAACATGGAAGTCGGTCCGTCATTGCCCGTTAAGGCGAGAGGTGCACAAGCCTTGAAGTTCTTGAAGCTGAATCGCGGCTTGGGATTCTCAGTTTTGAGTCGACCGAGGAGTTGTTGCTCACAGCATGGATTTCTGAGACGATTTGCGGGATGACTTTAGCTATCTCCTTGGCTACCATTGTAGCGATGCGCTTGTCGGCGTTGCTGTGCTGGAGATTCCTTCGGGTGTGCGATCCCATAGAAGACATCTACACGAAGGATTGATTAGATGAGATTCGATTATAATGGAGTTATGTTTAAAATATTTATTATAATTATTCATAGAAGGCACAAAATCACATAGACACGTAGGCACGTAAACACGTAAGCACGTAAGCATGTAAGCACATAAGCACATATTTTGCACGCATTCACCTTCTAATTAACCATCATGCGTATCGCGACATGAGATGCGAGATGTAAGTGAGATATAAGCGATATATAATAGCGAGATAAGCGAGATAATACCGCGTATGAGACACACGTCCTCATAGGCGTCAGCGAGTTAAGCGATTAGTTTTGTTGGTGTATTAATTAGCGTTTTAGATTACAAGAGTCGTGCGAGTTGTGCATACATTCGATGGAGCGTAAATGCGATAAATCGAGAAATCGATGATATGATAAATCATCAAAGCGAGAAATCGAATAAAGCGAAAATTCTCAAAATTTTAAACACGTAAATAATAATAAACTCGATGATGCGTAAATCGACGATATAAGCTTAAATCAATTGGGAGTCTCCCGGGTTTTGAGACAGTGACTACCCAAAGTGGTTCGAAGATTCTCCGAGTTGGACACACGATTTGGCCTAATAGACAGATGCGCCTGCCGCATCCCGGTAAACAGCATTTGTCCTTCCAGTTATTTCGTGTACCAAATCGTCAAAATATTCGAGACTTTGGTGAGATTGAAAATCGATTTGCGGAATTAGCTACTAAGATGCGGGTATCACCCCTAACTTAGCAACATCATTCCTAGTTAGAAATGGAGATTTTCGTCGAGGTTTGGATGTCACTCCTAACTCAACGAGGGTATCTCGTGCGAGAGAATGCGCGGAGTGAATGATCTCGTCGAGAGTTCTCGGTTTTCACACCTATTCTCGACTTGATCACTCGTTTGGTGTGATGCGAGCGTTTCTAAGCGTGTATTACAGTATTAGCCTTAGGAAATGCACATTTAAGCATTTATGGCAAGTAGTTTAACATTTAAGTCAAAGATAGGTCAATCGGGTACTTAAACATGCTACTAGGTCGAATCATGGCAATTCTACCTATTATCCTAAGTTATGGCGCTCTGATACCAATCTGTCACACCCCAACCGATGGCGGAAACATCGGGGTTAGTGGCACTAGGCGACCAGATTGATTTCACGAGATGTTCCATAACAATCATTTAACATATCACAACCTGCTTAATATCTCATACTATTAAACGTAACATTTAAACAATTATTACAAAACGGAGATTTCTCATAAAATTCAACCGGGTTCAATTTCCCCTAGATTTCATACATAAGTTCCAAATCCAAAATACATAAACAAACTAACTAAACAAACAAACTAAACTAAGCAACATCCAAGCATCCACGCTAAATCCTCAACCTGTTACATACGTTAAAATACAAGTCAATACAATTAAGTAAAGGTGAGCATGCGAGTTTGAATAATACTAGCATAGTCGAGAAAGCGTTTGCGAAACAATCTAATTAAATATCATGATACACCAAAGCACTTAACATAACATAGGCTCATTTCTCATGTTAACTACCGTGAGAAGGCTTGCGCGTCCATCCTAACTAGACCCCGTCGGGTGTAAGCCACAATATAGTACCACACTAGCTAAGGAGGCAAGTTAATGAAAATAAGTCCTAGTCACATGTTTCTAGTATCACGTATTGAGCATATATAATCAGATTATTCGTGTGTGATAAACAGTTTGATTTGTGATGTGATTTTGATATAGGAACGTATGTAACACCCAAAAAGTGCGTTGAAGCGAAAATGGGTCAAGTATACTCACTGTGGGTGCGTTTTAGTTAGCTTAGAGATTCTGAGGAGAGGTTGTGGAGTGCGCCGGATCAGCCTGTAAACGAACAGAAGTGCATCAGTCTTCCGAAAAGCCGAAACGATGAACTTTGAGTTGAGCAGTGGCCAAGTTCGGGCGAACTTGTGTGTAAACACACATGTTCGAGCGAACTTGTGTAATTCTGGTGAGTTATGAGCAAAGTTCGGTCGAACTTGATGAGATTCTTAAGAATCTTGTCAAGTTCGGGCGAACTTGTGGAGAATCCTTACTGAGGAGACAAGTTCGGGCGAACTTGTATAGTTTCCTAAGAAACTATGCAAGTTCGGGCGAACTTGCAAGAAAACTTGGTGAAAAGTATCCAAGTTCGGTCGAACTTGTCCCATTTGGGTACAAGTTCGGTCGAACTTGACTTGGGGAACTGGTGATTCTCGAGCGAACTTGATGTTTTCGGGTCCAAAATCTTGCGTTTTCACGTCGTTTGCATAGGAAAATCGAGTGTTCATCCCTCCAACCCTGTGCTACTGAGCAAACTTAGGTCGGAGAGGTCTTTTAGAGCTGTTTTAGCCATTTTACAAAAGCGTGGGCTAATCCGGACAAACTCGGGGTTCGTTCGGATTAGTCCGGCTTGATTAAACCAACATAAACGTCCTTGTGCTTCCAGATCTGGGATCTTGAATGATAGATGCTTCGTTTCATATCAGAAAATGAACAAAACATCCTCAAAAGTCCGTATTTTGTGTCAAAATCGATTTTTATCAAAGGTTTTCTCAGATCTAGAACTTACAAGCCGAGATCTTGCAGATCTCGTGTTTGGGAAGCCTATACTAACACCAAACGAACTCATATTGTGTAGATCTAAGTTAAAAACATAAGTTTTGAAGAAAAAGATGAAGATTTTCGTAAAAGAATGGGTGTTTGATGAAAACGAAGGTAGATCCTTGTGCAAAATCGTTGTAAACCTTTGTTGGTTGTTGATAAACGTTGTTGTAGTTGAAATCGGGTTGATTCTTACTTAGAACACGAGAGATTTGGAATGAGGGAGCTCTGAGCGAACTTGGTCAGCAAGTGCAAATGAGAAGAATGAGCTAAGTATTTATAGGAGAAGGAGCTGAGTGAGACAAGTTCGGCCGAACTTGCATGATTTCCATGCAAGTTCGCGCGAACAAGATAGATTTCAAGGGAAATATAGCTAAGTTTGGCCGAACTTGTACATTTCTGTACAAGGTCGCGCGAACTTGAGGGAAACAAGGGAGTCCTGGTTATCAGGCAAGTTCGGGCGAACTTGTGGTAGTCAAGTTCGGCCGAACTTGGCCTGGTGACCAAGTTCCGTTTGCCGATTTCGCGTTAAGGGTTCGTTTGGATATTCGGTTCGCATTAGATAGTTATATTAAGTGTTAAATTAAAGCGTTAAGCATTATAGTTGACATAATAGTGCGATTTAGCGATTTGAGAGTGCGAGAGCGATGCGATAGCGATTGCAAACATAACCACAAACACACATAACACATAAATAACATAAAACCACGTAAATAACTGCGATTTGCGATGCGTTGAGATTAGCGATGAGATTTAATAAGCGATTAGATGCGATAATAACGTAAAATACCATAATTAATTAACATAAACTTTATTATTAACCGAATCTCGGATTTACAGAGGATGGATAAACGGGAAACAAAATGAAAGATAACAATCGAATTTTCAAGTTCTTACAGCCGCGCCCGATGATTCCGCGATCGGTTGGGGTGTGACAAGACTCGCTTGTCATTGATCTCTGCGGCCAATTGATAGGTTTCTTCGATGGTAGCTGGTCTTGCAGCTTCGACAAAATCGCCCACACACTCAGGCAAAGCATGTAGGTACTTTTTGATAGCCTTTTCGGGAGTGTCGACTTGGCTTGGGCAGATGATGCTAAGTTGTTTAAACCTTACTGTGAGGCCGGCGTTGTCACCTTCGACTTGCTTGATTTTTCAGAACTCATTTTCCAGCTTTTAGACTTCGCGGGAAGGGCAATATTCTCTCTTCATGAGCTCTTTCAGTTCTTCCCATGATAACGCATAAGCTGCATCGTTCCCACGTTTGATGCGCTCGGCTGTCCACTAGTCGAGTGCTCATGATTGAAATACTCTTGTAGCACACGTGGTATGAAGATGCTCAGGGCACCCACTCTGACGGAGGGTAACCTCGATTGCATAAAACCACTGAAGCATCTGAGATATACTTCCTTCACCTGTGAAGACCATTGAGTCACAGGCCTTGAACTGTTTGTAAGAGAAAGTAGACTTTGGCGCATCGGTCTTAGAGTCTTCCGAAGTGTGAGAATTGCTGAGGGCTTGGATCTGGGTGACGATTTGAGGAATAACCTTGGCCATTTCCTTGGCCATGAGTGAGGCGATCCTTTTATCGGCGTTTCTTCTAGCTTGAAGTCTCGAGTTGGAAGTGTTCGAAGACATCTAGACAAAGAGATTTAGAAGGAGATTCAATCATAATGATTTTGAGATTGCGATGCGATTAAGCGCGTTAAATCCTGTTATAGTTGATATAGTAACATGTATTTCTAAGATCACATAGGAAAACACATATTCCCTAGGTTCTCATGTATTCACATAAGCACGTGTAACCACATACTATATATGTATATATTTAGATACGTATATACTTGCAGGTATAACGCGAGGACGTGGTTAAGAGGGTTGTTATGATTTACTTTTGTTGCAAGTATTAGCTTTTGTTTTGGATTGCGATAGCTGTGCGAGTTGTGCGTACGTTTATGGAGAGAAAAGCGATAAATCGAGAAATCAATAAAGCGTAGAATCTTCAATTCGAAAAGACATAAGCATAATAAAATTTAATGATGCGTAAAATCGACAATTGCAGGCTTAAATTTAATAGAGCGTCCTGGGTTTTGAGACAGCGACTACCCAAAGTGATTCGATCATTCCGTTGAGTTTGAGCACACGCGTTGGCCTAATAGGTAAATGCTCTCACTACCTCGAGGCTAACGGCATTACCCTTCCGGTTACTACGCGTCCCAAATCTGTGAAATAGTCGAGACTTTGGTGAGATTGAAAATCGTTGAGTGGGACGAGTTGTTAAGGTTCGGATTTCACCCCTAACTTGATAACTTCGAATCCCTGATTGTGGTTTCCCTCCCGGACCCATCAGGAGGTTTCCACCGGATAGAATGGGAAATTTCCGTTAAGATGTGGATATCACTCCTAACTTAACGAAGAATTTCGTGCTAATCGGGATACGCAGAGTGAGTGATTCGTCGAGAGTTCGCAGTTTTCACACCAAATCTCGACTAATCGACTCGTTTGTGATGTACGAGTATCTTTGCAGCTTCGTGTGTTGTGTCCAAGTCTTAGGAATGACTTCGTATAGTATTTTAAGTCCAAAATCAATGTTTTAATCGGATAAGCAAGGAATAAGCACATAGTTTCCTACTATAGACTAGGCAATTTACCTAATTCCCTATAGTTATGGCTCTGATACCAATCTGTTACACCCCAACCGATGGCGGAATCATCGGGGCGCACCACTAGGCGAATCAGATTGCTCAAAAGAATCCATAACATCTATTAAATGACAATATTTATAAGTTTAACTTCCATACAATTAAACAAACATTTCATAACCGTCGTCACAAATTACATGTCTCTTAAACAACCAAATCCGACAACCTAGATTTATTTAGTGGGTTTCTAGAGAGTCCTAATCTTGATTCGAGATAACTTGCGTTTAACCTGCAACATACATTAAAATAATGTCAATACAAAAATTTATTGGCGAGCATACAGGTTTTGATATAATAGCATAGTAGAGAAAATCGTTGCGACATACCTTATACATAAACATGATAAACACATATAAACTAACAAGACAAATTTCACATGCTAAGTACCTCGAAAAGGCTGGTAAGCGCGATGTGTTCTTCCTAGCTAGACCCTTCGGGTGTTAGCCAAACTATAGTACTATACTAGCTAAGGTGGGAGTTAACAAAAAAATGTCCTAGTATATATGTATCAGGCATCATGTATGATAATCAGTTTACTTCGTGTTGTGTATTTTGATATGAACGTATGTGACACCCAAAACGTGCGTTTAAAGCGAAAAGGGGTTAAGTATACTCACAGTGGGTGCGTAAGAGTGAACACCGAGAGTTGATGAGAGGTGAGAAGAGTGTCGGTTTAGCCTGCGCGTAGAGACGGAAGTGCATCAGTCTTCTAGAGTATTGAAATAGTTGAAACGGAGAGTCGGTGCGAGGGAAACAGATATTTTCGTGCAAAAAATTTAGTGAAATTTTCGTGCAAAATTTTCGTGAAAAAACTTCGGTTATTCAACTTGCGAAATTTTTTTACGAAAATTTCGTGCAAAAATTTTGGGGATTCAACTTGCGAAATTTTCTCACGAAAATTTCGTGCAAAAATTTTGGTGATTGAACTTGCGACATTTTCATTTCGTGCAAAAATTTTGGTGATTCAACTTACGAAAATTTCGTTCAAAAATTTTGGTGGTTTTCGTCATTCTTCGGAAATCGAGTGTTCATCCCTCCAGCTTTAGGCCACTGATCGAACCTTGTGCTGGAGAAGTCTTTAGAGCGAGTGAGTCGTTTGTGGAAACTCGGACTGGGTCGTATGAACCAAAAGTGATTCGTATGAGCCAGTCCAGTTTGCACAAGTGACTGTTCTTGCGTCTTTGTGCAACCGGAACTGAGATCTTGTCTGAAACGGATGTAATTTCGAGTCCATTTCGTGACGGTTTTGACAGCGCCTCATTCCACTACTTAGTGAACGAAACATTAGTCGGTCTAATCCGTGTTTGGTGTAAAAATAGATTTATAAACAGTTTTGTTAGGATAAACACTTGGTGAGTTTGAAACAACAAGGTTTCGGGTCTGAGAAGCCAATGCTAACTCAAACATGCTCGGTTAAGTACTAAATCCTTAAGAAAATCAGAAAGTTTCGTGAAAAAGATGAAGGTTTTCGTAAAACAGAGAAGTTTAGATGAGATCGGATATAATCTCGTGCAAAATCGTTGTAGAAACGTTGTGATTTGTGTGAAAACGTAATCTTCTTACTTGGAACAGAGAAAACGAGCTAGAGAGCGTTTTGGTGCGGAATGGCAGCAAGGAATATGAGTGTATGAGTGCACAAGTGAGGTATTTATAGGAGGAGAGAAGTGAGAGGTAGTCTGGTGAAATTTTCGTGAGAAAATAGCCATTTTTGTGCGAAAAATGCCATTTTCGGGCCAAAATACGTCGTTTCGCACAAAATACAACATTTTCGTACGAAAATAGGAATTTTCTTGCGAAAATATGAATTTTCGTGCGAAATTTTTTTTAAGGCTTCGCTTAGTTAGGTTATGTGCGTTGAAAGTTTTGGCGAATCATTAAGCGTTTAAATTTAATTAAATAAAATAATTAAGAGAGATAGTAGGCGTCTCAGTACCCAAGTCTTGCGAGAGTCGCGTTGTTGTTTAAGCGAGCAGATAGTCTTGGAAACATTACGCAAAGTTTATAGTGTTTAGTGAGTGTGTGGTAAGCGTTGTGAAGTGCGATGTATGTGCAAAAATAAGCGATGTAGTGCGAAAATAGCGATGTAATGCGAAAATATGCGATGTAGCGTAGTAAACGATATAGTTTACATTATGATCCGAATCTCTGGTGCTAGGCGTAACGAGAGTAACGAGCTGCAAAAAAGCGGGTTGTTCTACAGTCGTCCCTCTCACACATCCTTGCAAGGATACTCTGATGCTGATTAGGCTCGCTGCTTGGAAACTCGACGTTCTACTTATGGATATTCTATTTTTTTTTTGGGGGGGGGGGCAATCTCATTTCTTGGAGTGCTAAGAAGCAACCAACGGTTGCCAGATCTAGTTGTGAGTCTAAGTACAGAGCCATGGCAAACACTGCTGTTGAAATCGTTTGGTTAACTCATCTTCTTCAGGAACTTCATGCCTTACCTCCAGACAAACCAACTATTCTCTATGACAATCAAAGTGCCATTTTTCTTACTCAGAATCCTGTCTCTCATAAACGGGCCAAACACATCGACCTTGATTATCACTTTTTACGAGAACTGGTGGCTGCAGGAAAATTGGCTACTAAATTTATTCCAACCAAGCTTCAGGTAGCTGACATTTTTACAAAAAGTCTTTCAAGTTCTCAATTCAACATTTTTCGCCAAATGCTTGTATTGGTCCTCCACCGTTCAGCTTGCGGGGGATGTTAGATAATATATATTTTGTTTATGTTTGTATACTTTAGGGTACCTAAGTGTAACATCTTTGTCTATATAATCGGTACCATGTATCTTATTAATTCATTCAATCAATACCTTATCATAGTTCCCATATGAAACCGTTTCCAGATATAGTTGGGTACCATTTAGGGCCCGTTTAAGTAATATAATTAGGTTATTAGGTCCATATTCAGTTTTCTTAACCACCAAGTAGAAACCCAATCTTTGGTTGTTTATATCCCTTGTATTCTTGTAATCTGAGAAAACTATAAAAACTTCTAGCTCCCAAGAAACTTTTAAATCTGTAAGTTAGTATAGAAATTTGAAAAAAAAATCGATTGAAATCTAATAGTTCTCACGGTTCTTTCAACTTAGGGCGGTTCTCAAGTTCTCATGGTTCTTTCAACTCGACAGTTCTCTGTGTGTTTGTGCATGCAGATGTGTATATGTGTGAGTATATAAATAGACAAGCGGGCACAATAGTTTTCATTTTACCATTGCTGGAAAGTAGCTCAAACCATACCATAGTTTAGTTAACACATGATAAACTTATTTAGAAAACAATCCATACATGTAGATTTATCAACTTATAAAATCTTGTCGTTTTCAATCAGGGGCGCAACACAGTGGGGGAGGGAGGGGGCGGCCAACCCCCCGAACTTTTCGCTCAGTAGTGGAGAGTTTGTAGTTATTGTATAGAATTTTTTTGTTATATATGTCTTTGACCCCACGGTTTTATAGAAAATTTTTGGTATATACGTTTTCGACCTCCAAGGTTAGAAATCTCAAGCTTCGCCACTGTTTTCAATACAAGTTATATCATCTTTGGCCCGAACTGGTCATACCAATAAATTAAATAGTATAAGCATATACGTTATAGTTTCACTTTTAATGACCAAAGAAAATAATGCATTTATCATATTAAACTGTAATTTCTCAGTTTTCACAGTAGATCTATGTTATCCAGAGCTTCCAATTATTTTTATATTATGCATCTCATACTAATGAGATAGCACTATTTATAAAACACATACTTATTGTTAACTAATAAAATGCTGTAAACAAGCATAATAATCTCCACAACCCGCACGTATAATCATTCATTCACAACTTTGTATAGTAGCGGTATAGTAATATTCCACGTAAATAATCTGCTCTTCACATAACACGGCTTAAAATAAAAAAAATAACTCCACAACTTGTTTTCTCTGGTTCTCATTGCAGCCATTCCCCGCCATCTAAATTCATAGTCGTCGGTCAATACATGCATGTATGTATGTAACGGGCCATCCTTTTCAAGTCAAAAGATCGGGTTGCGACGAAATTAATTAGTCGCATGTGTCAAAGAACTCCCATTTTTCAAGCTTCTAATTCAAATGGGGATCCATATCTTTAAATGAACATGAAATTTACTAATTCAACAATATTCTACACTGTAAATGTATTGTTTCCCCTTGATGTCTTTGACCTCGCAAGGGTCAACGTTCAGCATAATTTATCATACATGACAGCATATCCAAATTAACTATCTGTAAATATGTTAAGTAAGCCTAAATCGGGAACTAAAAAACATGAGCCAGGAAAGTTTACATTACCTTGAGCAAATTTAAAGTCGAACATTCGTGGAAGTCAAGATTTTGAATTCGAATAGAATGGAAGGTCAAACAATACCTCCTGCTTCTTGTAGAGAGTGCCTCTCCAACATCGAGACGGTCTCTTCTTTCGCACTGCCCACATAACACATAAAAGTCAGAAATTTTGACTTCGTTGACCAATGTTTATCAAATAAATCTATCCTCAAGTTATTGGTTTGACCCGTTTTAGATAAAACATAAAAGTCAACTCATTCATAAGTTGTCATCTTTGATTAAACAATGTATTTCGAGTCTAACCTCCCTGATCTGAGTATCTTGTATTTCCCCAGCATAGTGCGGTCTACAACGGTTGATCCGGCCCGTCCAGCTGACAGGATACCGCCATCATAAACAAATGTACAGTGTTCCCACAAACTTTTGAAATCTTTGATGTCAACGCTACTTGGTTGACCGCTAAGATTCGCACTAGTCAGGGCCAGTGCACTCCCCGAGCCACGGGCTATTATCCTGATAAAGTCAGAATCAGGTACTCGAACTCCTATGCTATCCAATCCCGGGTTTAACGACTTCTCAAGAATACTTGATTCCCCTTCAAAAAAAATATTTTTTTTAGCTAAAGCGAAAACGGGTTGAACTGGAAAAGCTGGTCAAACATATAATAACTCATAAGTCATCAAATAGATCCCTCATAAATCATTTTATTTCAGAAAACTATATAACTAGTGTAAAAATGTAGTTTCTTATAAAAATAATTTTTTGAGCATTTTTTACACCTAAATACCACTTAACCTTCCACTTGCAAGGATTTGAACCCACATAAAGTACTTAACAAATTCAGGAGCGAAAACATATATATGTAAATAAATATTGTGTGGGTCGGCCACACACGACCAGTTTTGACCTCTCCTAGAAAGTCAATGCTTTGACATGCCAATTCTGCCACTTCTACCATATTGCAAACTGGGTTCAGCTGGTTTTGTTGACCCGAGCCTGACCAAGCCAGCTCATTTAATTATTTAGCCGAATTAACTCAGTTGACGATATAAACAAAACAATATGAACCACTTGTAACTTATATTTAATAGCTTACTATGCTTGGTACGATTAGTATTATGTCTTGAAAAGAGATTTTACTTGTAATTTTATCACTAGAGTTCTATTTCTAATTTTACACAAACCCTTGTGAATTGAGCTAAGGAACTACGGACATTATAACCAAGCTTGTATATACTACAATCTTTTTTTTCAGAAGTTCAGCAAGCTCGGGTTAAGCCAAGCTCAAATACACCCCTAACTGCAACGCTTTACTTAGCACATAGTTGTAAGTAATGTGCTTCGCTATTCATCAAGTAGGGGTGTTCATAGTCTAATTTAGCCAGTTTGGACGAAATATCTAGGCCGAACTTCGTATTACTACGATTTGAAAAACTGTAAACCAGATTAGCCGGCAAGTTGGGTTGGTGAGACCAGCCAAAAACGTGTTGTGACTGTTAATGCTTCGAACCGAATTTTTATATAATAAATTTTCAGTTTGTACTAAATTTTAGAAAATGATAAAGATGGTTTTCATGAAGGTTATACATATACATAAATACATATTACAAAATGGTGGTTCAGTTACATATCCGGTGACAAGTTCCAAACCATGACTTGAACCGTTATACCCACTTGTTTAAATAGTAACCCGCATAAACCTCAAACATGCTGAACAGCTGACTTGCTTCAGTTTGGACGTTTCAGTTGGGTTTAACGGTTAATGAACACTAGACTTGGCAATTATGGCCCGTAGACCTAACTTTGGGTTAATTCGGGCTCTTATAATAATGTCATGAATTGATTTGGGTGAGCTAATATTCTCCATGGGTCAAAGTGGTCAAAGTGGGCTGAAACAAACGAAAGAGCGGGTCGTTCTAGGTTATGTTTGCGTCTGACTGGAAATAAAATATATCGTGTAAATTGTAACACTCAGCGATTGCATTGAAGGAGATCATTTAAATTGTTTGTATGGTTGTTGAGTACCATAAATCGGACAAAGATTATTCGTACCCACATTTTTCTTTTAAGGGATTTGAAATTGGGTGTTTGAAGTTTGCCTAGAGTACCAATTTTGCTAATAAAATTTATCTGCAATTTTGACCTTTTTTAGTTTCTATGACTATTTTCATTTTCTAATTTGTTGTAGATGTACTAGAGGAAGTTTACTTAGAATTTGTATTGACCAAACCCTATACTTTATAAAGTATTCTTGTTCAGTTTCGGTTGTATTTTTTCTGGAATTAAGCCATTAATTTCACAAGAAGTTTGTAAGTCGTTTCTGTACATGACAAACGCCCTGTTTGACATCAACAGCCATTTATTTGATCGACCCGTTATGACCCAAACCCATTCTGACACAAATCCATTCAGACCGTTTTTAAATCAGCCTGACCAGACTGAACCCATACTGACCTGACCCTGGGCTCCCATTTTGCAAGCACAATGAACCGTTGAACACCACTACGTCCAATATCAAAAGCTATTGGAAATCGGAAACAACAATGTAAAGTCTTCAGTTAGTAACAAAACCTCGTGTAAGCACCACGGTTACCGGCCCAGGAAGAAGAAGACCCTCAAGCAAGCCAACAGGCAAATGAACCGTGACAGCAAACCGCCCGATATCTTTCACATCACCAACACAAATCGCCAAAGGACTAGTATGCTTCCGCCCTTTAATCCCATATATCCTATTAACCGCTCTATATTGCTGCACCAACACCCAAGACCAACAATTCATTCACACAAGCAAAACGTCGAACACCTGGCGTGCACCCACAAACTAAACAAAAACAACAAAATACCAAGCATCACACGCGAAACCATAAAGGGTATCAGTAGGAACAGCTATAACATTCCCAGCTCTCAAAGCTTCAACTGCTTCATCCGCATAAACCTCAGTTGCAGGTCGAACAATTCCAGAAATACTTATAGATTTAACGACAAGTTGGCGAATTCTTGATAATCCGAACTTGGGTACACCTGGAATATGGTTGAAGAGAGGCAATCGAGAGGATATTATGGTGTGGTTTATTGTATACATATATATAATCTTTTATAGTTGATGCTGTAACAGCGGATTGTGCGCCGCCGGAGATTGCTTTGATTGTCAGAGATATGGGCCTGGTGTGTATTGGTTGGATTTGATAAATATTTATAGACCCTTTTCTATTGGGTTTTAACTGGCAATCTTTGGGTTATGTGTGGATCAACCTTCAACAAACCGTTTAAATTTTTTTAACAGCTAACAAAACTAATTATAGTCCATCACACTAACTAGCAAGAAGCAAGCGCTTACAACCCGAAACATCCAAAAGCAACTACAACACGCAACAAGCGAAACGAGAACATTAATCCATACAATCTAATCTGAAATGTTTCTGGTCCTCCCAAGTTAGGCTCGTTCTTCTCGATCTACTCTTTATCCAAAAGAAAGAGAGCGCATGGCCGGCCCTAAGGGTGGGCGGGGAGGACCACCGGCCAGGGCCGGATATTTCGAAGGGCACGTTATTTAAAAAAACTCTGATATGTATATGTAAAAAAATAAATTAATATTGTACACCCATAAAAACACAAACATAGGCCCACTGACAAAACTATTTTTATAGTTTAGATTAGTTATTAGCCCATTGGCATTACTGGTTTAGACCTTAAGTGAGCCCAATACCAATTTCGTTAAAGCTTAAGGGCACGTTTTGTCGAGCTCGAACAAGGTACATGAATTCTTGGGGCCGGCCCTGAGAGGGTGTTTTCGATTCTTCAACAACATTAGCGACCGTTGGTAGCCGAGCGTTGAAAATGTCGTTGTTTCTAGCTCTCCAATTACTCCATATAAGTGTGTAAACAATTGCTTGAACCACTTTCCTTCTATTTTCCGATCCACCCAAGGTTTCACGGATATGAAACAAGTCCGCCACATGGAATGCATAAAAAGCTTGCGCCTTCCACCATTGAATTACCACATTCCAGACTGCTTGAGAAAATTGACACCCGGTAAAAATATGTTCCGACGTTTCTTGGAAGTCACCGCAGAGATGACAAATTTCTGTTTTGTTTTGGTGGTTTTGTGTTTTACCGTTTGGTCGAGGACAGCGCTTTGTGGAGACGTAGGATTAAAGTTAAGGACATTTAGGAGGTTAACTGGTTTATTTTAGGTTCTTGCCTTAGGAGCTTAATTTTTAGTTCAGTGAGGTGTTATATAGCTTTTTATAGGTTTTTACTTATTTCTAGTGTGGTAGTTTTACTAAGAAATACCTATATGTTTATGTGTTTATTTTTATTATTACCTTTTTTAGTAGTTGTGTGTGTTTCTAGAAGGTTATGGGGACTTCACCATTAATTCCAGCAGCGTAAATCTCCTACGCAGCCATCAAACATCCCGAATCTCTGCCGCCCCATAACGATTGTTTGTATGTTGTTTGTTTGGAGTCGTGGGTCTAGTTGGAAGCAGTTTCTCTAGGTAAGGTTTGACTACGTCCCACCCTCCTTAGACCACCTCTACTAGCTTTCTATTTGTGGTATTTAATAGGTATGGTTGTTGTTGTTTGTAAATTTTTTTAAGAATACAAGTGAATTATTCCAAGGGGGTATATTAAAGGAGATCTCATGTTGGCTTTACTTTCCTAAAACCAATTATAGAAACAACAATATTAAAATTTCAAAAGTTCATTTTGAATGTTTTACAAGACATTTGTACAACAAAAACTTTCAACATCAACAAATGATCAAGATTTCACCACATATGATCAGTGTAACACCTCGTCTTTTCGTTAATAATTACTAGTATCTAAATCGTATAATCAAACATTTAAATACGTATACGTACGCAAAACCATACATTTTCGGTTTGTTACTTTCGCGTCCAAAACAGCGATTACCGACCGTATTTAACACACCTTTAATAATATTTATAACACATGCTATTACCCGATATTCTGTGAAGTCCGCGTATGAAACTGAGTCTAAAAAACATAGACGCGCCGCTCTAACACAAGAACCGGATTTGTGGGCTTAGGCCCAACCTACCAAACACAACCTAAACCTAACCCTAACCTATTATAAGCATAACCTCACACACACTCAGCTCACACACTCACCAGCCGCCCCCTTGTCTCTCCCTCTCGTGATTTTCCGGCCACCGGAGTAACTCCGGCGACCTTGTCGGTGCCGGCGGTTGGCCAAAGAAACACCCCTCTGTCTCCTCTGACGCGACACCCCCCCCCCTCTACTTCTGCTCCGGCACAGTTCGTCGGTAAGCACCCTACCACAACCCTCCATCTCTCGCTCTCCTCTCTCTCCAAAACTGGACGGCCGGCTACTGATCTGATAGCGGCGCACCAAGGAATCGAGGCAGCAGCGGCGGTGGTAGCCGCACAGGCGGCGTTGATGGGTGAACGACACAGATGGTTTGGATTGGGTTTCCGGTTTGGGTTTCCGGTTTGGGATTCAGGATGTTTTGGCAGGGGTCTACGACGGATAAACAAAACCGCCATGCGGCGGCGGCCGGCGGCGGCAATGGTGGTTGTTCTTGGGTTTCCCGTTTCGCTTCGGATCGGGCTTTCGGTTCAGGTTCGGTTCGAATCAGGTTATGTTCAGTCCCTAAGCAGGTTCCGGGTTCGAACGACTCGGTCAATGAAAGTCAATCAGTCAACACCGGGTCAAACCTGGTCAAAGCCAGAGTTGTTTTGGTTCATGTTCAGTCCAGATTTGGTTGGTTCAGTCTTCTTCGGTTCAGTCAAACGTGGTCAGCAGTAGTCAACTGGTCAAACCCGACCAACTAACGGGTCAACGGCTCATTCGAGACTTGGTACAATTTAAACATTGCTGGTTTTTTTTTCATTGTTATATGTGAGTATATTGCTTAAAACCTCGAACCTATACCATCAGTGATTATTTACATCTTTGTAGTTAACAAGAATTCTAAAATATATATTGTTCACGTTGTTTATATAATTGTTGCGTTTTGAAGTTATAATCGACAACTTGTTTGTCGGGATCATCCAAAAACAGAGGAAACTCTGCCGTTTTTCGTTAGAATCCTGAAAATAAAACGCGCTAAATAATAAAACGAGTCTATCGGGTCCGATGAACTTTTAATAATAATATATATAATATATATATTTAATATTATTACATATGTATTAGTATGTGTGTGTATATATATATATATATAAAGTATAATTATTCTAAAACACATTTCATTGCTTACGTGTACTCATGTATGATGACCCCGGCATCCGCCGTCAACTCTTCCACTCCTCGCGGATGTTCCAAGGGAAGCTTTGCTAAAAGGTGAGCATCTCGACCCTTTTTACACTTTAACGCATTTTGGGGTGCAACATGTATAAATTACAAAATTTATTTTTAACAAGATTAAATGTGCTCCCAATACCAAGGGTTATCAATTACGCTTATGTGAATTATATGTGTTAGATTAAACTCGTTTATACATGCTACTTGTTACGTTTGAGTTGTTTATGCTTATTAGTTTTAATTTGTATTCTCACGACATTGTTATGATTATGATACTATGCATGCTAGTTAAGGAATTCAATT
This sequence comes from Scalesia atractyloides, assembly GCA_947069175.1. Classification (NCBI taxonomy): domain Eukaryota; kingdom Viridiplantae; phylum Streptophyta; class Magnoliopsida; order Asterales; family Asteraceae; genus Scalesia; species Scalesia atractyloides. Next base: position 78,966,442 of record CAMTDV010000004.1, on the reverse strand, counting down.
ATATGCTATTATTATGTGAGAGTCGTCTACATATATATGCGATTCAGCTTTATTATACTCCCGTCATGATTGAAATAAACTCTTACACTTAGATTTTATTTTCAAACTTGTATGCTCGTCAATACTTTGTATTGATTCATGTTTTTAATACATGTTGCATGAAAGCTGATGATGCAAGAAATCTAGTAGGATTGCCTAGATACACACTTAAAACTTTAAATGTTTATTGTACTGTATCTTATTTCAAACATGTATTTCGTTTCAATATCTTGTATTAAATCGTTATCAATGAAATGAAATTATATTTGTTATGTGTCGTGATTTAAATTTTGTATTATTTGATTTAAACTATGTAAAAAAGGAAATTATTAAACACTTGACACAATTAGAGTTATGAAGCCTCTTGCAATCTCGTTTTCGTCTCATCCCGATGTTTCCGCCATCGGTTGGGTTGTGACAGATTGGTATCAGAGCCAAGGGAATTAGGTAGAATTGTCGTGTTCGACCTAGTCTATAGTTTAAGTACCATACCATTAACCATTTGTGATACTTGTCTAAAATGTTATTCTTTCTACCATGCTTCTCCCCCTTTTGAAACCTAAAACTTACAATATGTCTTTCCTAAGACATGAAACACAACACACGCTTTTGAGTATATTCTTGTTCCACAATCGAAATAACTCATCAATACAGGGGTGATTCCCGCCATTGGTGACGAGTTTCAATCCGCTTTACATGTTATTTCGCACGAAATTCACCATCAAGTCAGGAGTGATATCCATATCTTGATTGGAGTTTCATTTCATAATCTAGTGATCCTTATTGACGATTCGAGATTATATCTTGATACGTTAATAAACCACAATTTGGGGACGAAATTGTCATGCCAAGATTGACATCCACACCTTGATGACCCGTTCCGCTCCTCAATTTTCAATCTCGCCAAAGTTTCATATATTTCGATCAAATTAGGGACATGTATTAACTGGAAGGGTAATATACCGTTAATCGCTTGGCGACGAGAGTATTATACCTATTAGGTCAAATCATGTCTCCCTAATTCGAAAGGACTTACGAGTCACATTGGAATAGTCGAAGTTTCTAAAACCCGAAACACTCCAACATTTTATCAAGCCTCTCTTTTACGCTATCTTAAATTTTATGCAATATAAATCTTATTCTTTCATTTTATTTCAATGTCACATTATACTAGAATCAAATTTATACACAACACAATTCTCAATTATACTAAATCTATTACACAACGATTCTATAGGTGCATACTTAACATTTTATTAGATTTGGGATTACTGGAACATTTTATGTGATAAACTCGTTATAAAACCACACCTTAACATGTATAGCGCTTGCGTAGTGCTATAGGACTAGCGCCCGCCCGTATTCTTGAGGTCATGTTAAGTAAACTATTTCATACTAAGTAAACTATTTTACACTATGTTTCGACAATATTGACTAGTCAACATTGCGTACACGATGGTTTGACTTGTTTATTCACATGTTTATGTGGGACCAATTTGCCCCAGTTCCAATCCCCCCGTTTTAAATTTTTGGGGTTTTAAAAAATTTTAAAATTAAAATTCATTTTGTATTTTTTTTTATACGAAAATTTTTTTTGGGGGGAAAACGCAACCCCTTTCATTTTAAAAAAAACTCATCCCCTTTTTTAACCCAGGTTTAAAAATTCCCCTCTCAAAAAATACTTAAAAATAACCAAAATTAATTATTTTTTTCCCCAAAATATTTAAAAAGGATTCTTTTTTTTCCCAAAAACCGGCTATTCCGGTGGGGGTTAAAACCCCCTTTTTTAAATTTTACGCCAAAACCCCCCCAAAACCGGGGAAATTTTTGACAACCGGAAAAACTTTTAAACCCAGGGGGCATTTTTTTGGGGGGGGGGTTTTTTTTGGGGGGCAGGAAAGGGGAAGGGAAAAAAATAGGGTAAGGGGGGGGGAACACTGGTTTTGGAAATTTTACCCCGGGTTGGTTTAAACCCCTTCCGTTTTTTAAAATAAAAAAAAAGGGGTAATAAAAATATGCTAAAAGGTTTTTTTTCCCCCCCCCCTTTTTTTTTTTTTTTGAAACTTTTTTTTGGCCTTTTGGAAGAAATTTTTTTTTCGGGGTGTTTTAAAAATTTTTTTGGGCTTTATTTTTTTAAGCGGAACCCCCTTTGTTTTTAAAAAATTTTTTTCGGAAAAAACCTTTGAAAAATTTCCCCTTTCCCGGGGTTTAAAAAATTTTTTTCCACCCCACCAAAAAAATTTGAAAATTTCCCAAAATTTTAAAAAAATCTATAATTTTCCCTTTTCCCCCGGGGAATTTTTTTAAATTTCAGGGGGAAACCGAAAATTTTTCCTAAAAAAAAAAGAAAAGGGGGAAAGATTTTTTGGGTTAAAAAAAAACCTTTTTTCCCGCCTTTTTTTTTGCCCCTTTTTTTTCCGGTTTTAAATTTTTTATTTTAAAGGGTTTGGGGGGTTTTTTTTAAATGGTTTTTAATTTTAAAAAAAACTTTTTTAAAAAACCGGGTTAAAATCCCCGGTTTAACCCCCCCGGGGGGAAATAAAAAAAAAAACATTTTCAAAAATTTTGTTAAAAAAAAACTTTTTCGGGGGGTTTTTCCCCCAAAAACCCCAAAGCTTTTTTAAAAAAAAAAGACCCGAAAAAATTTTAACCCCCAAAACCCCTTTAAAAAATTTAATTAAATAAATAAAAAAAAAATTTGCTAATTTTTCCCCGTTTTTAAATTTATTTTTGGGAAGGGGTTTGGGGGGGGGCGTATGAAAACGAGGGGTTCTTAAAAAAAACTTTTAGAACGGGGCCCGGCTCTTTAAACCAAAAAAACCCCTTGGGGAATTTTTGGGGGTGGGGCCTTTGGGGGCCCAAAAAACCTTTTAACCAAAGGGGGCCCAAACCCTTAAACCCCCCCTTAAAAAAAAAACCCTTTTTTTTTAAAACCCCAAAAATTTATTAATTTTCCTTTTTAAACCTTTCAAAAAACCCACAAATTTCCCAAAAGGGCTTTTCCCAACAAAAACTCACCCACCCCGCCCACCCAACCCCCCTTTTGTTTTTCTCCCCTCTCGCCGATTTTTTAATTTTCCGGCCACCGGAAAGTAATTTTTCCCGGGATAACCCCTTTTGCGGGTTTGCCGGCCCCGGGTTTGGGCCAAAAGAACCCACCCCTTTCCCTTTTTTTTCCTCTTTTTAAACCCGGCAAAAAAATTTTTTTTTCCCCCCTTTTTTTTGGCCCTTTCCCTTCCCCCTTGGGGCCACAAAAGTGCGGCCCGGGTAGGGGGGCCCAACCCCAAACCCCAAACCAAGGGGGGGCCAATTCCATCTTTTCTTCCCGCTTTCCTCCCTTTTTTTTCCCCCCTCCGAAATGGAAGGGCCCGGCCCTTAATGGTTTTTCCTCCCTTTTTTAGCCCGGAAAAAAAAACAAAAAGGGAAATTCGAGGCCAAGAGGGGGGGCCCCGGGGGCGGCCGGTTTTGGGGCCCCCATTAAAGGGCCGGCCTTTTTTTTGAAATGGAGAAAATTTTTTTGGGGACAATGGGGGATGGGTTTTGGGGGTTTGGGTTTTAAAAAAACCGGGTTTGGGGCCCCAAAGGTTTGGGGGTTTTCCCAGGTTTGGTTTTTTGGAAAAAAACGGGTTTCCTTCCCCGGACAAAATTTTTAAGAAACGCCCATGGGGGGCCCCCCCCGGGGGGCGGGCGGAAAACGGCCGGGAAAAGTTTTTGGGTTTTTTGTTTCTTTTGGGTTTTTCCGTTTTTTTTCCGGGGGCTTTCGGTTTAAAAAAACCCCCGGGTTTTTTCCCCCGGGTTTTAAAAAAAAGGGTTTTGGGTTCCCCCCCAATTAAAAGGTTTTTATGTTTTCCAAAAAGGGTTTCCCCTTTAACAAAGGTTCCGGGTTTCCCCCAAAAACCCCCGGACTCGGTTAATAAACCCCTTTTCAGCCCTTTTCAACCATCAAAGCCAAAATTGGTTTTCGGGAAAAACCCCCTTAACCCAAAACCGGAAAAAATTAGGACGGGGCCATAAATTGGGGGTTAAAATAAACCAATGCTCGGGGGATTTTTTTTCTAAAGGGAATTTAAATTTATTAAACTCAAATTAAAAATTTAAATTTCCAAAAACCCCAAAATTTTTTACAAATTTTCCAAAAAAACCAAAGTTATTCCAAAAGGCCATTTTTTAACTTTTTAAATTTTCTTCTAAAAAATTCCTATGTTTTCTTTTTCCCTAAATTGTTACCTTGTTTTCTTTTTGTAAAAAAGAGGGGGATTTTTTTGGGGGTTAACCCAAAAGGGGGTGGCGGTAAAAATTACAAAACATTTTAAATTTTAATTCCCCCTTTTTTGTTTAAAAAAAAATTTGGGATAAAACCATTGAAAAGCCAAAAAAAGGGAAAAATTTATGGGGGGTTTAAAACAACCCACCCCCAAACCCCAACATTTAAATTTAAAATTTTTTGGAAATAAAAAAAAAATTGGAAAATTTGTGATTAAAAAAAAAAAAAGGGGGATTTTTTTGGGGAGGCCACCAAATTGGAATGCTAAACCGTTCCCAGGGGGCGGGGTTTGGGGCCCAAAAATTTTTAAATTGTGCCCCAAATTAAATTTAAAAAAAAAAAAAAAAAAAAAACCAAAAAACACATTTTTTTAAAATTTTTTTAATTTTTTTAAAACAATTTTTAAAAAAAAATTTTTTAAAAGGGTAGAAATAGTTAACCCCCCAAAAAAAATATTTAAAAAAGGGGAATTTTTTTTAAATTTTCCCACCCCCTTTTATTTTTTTTAAATTTTGGTTTGGGAGGCCCCAAATTGGCGAATTTAACCCCAACCAAGAAAGGATAAAACCTAAAATTTTTAATCCCCGGGGTTTAATTCGGTTTTAAATAAATTAAAAAAAAATTTATTTATGGAAAATTTTTTTTTTGTTTGGTTTTTTAGGGTTTTTTTTTTTAATAAAATTTCTTTTAATTGGCCCCTTTTTATTTTAATGTTTTTTAAAGGGGTTATTTTAACAAAACCCCTTTTTTTATTTAACCAAAAATTTTAAATTTTTAATTAAAATAAATTAAATAAAAAATTTTTTTTAAAAAATTTCTTTGTTCAGGTTTTTGAAAGGGTTTTTCACCTTGTTGTTTTTACTTTTGCCTTTGTTTGGATTTTTCGAAAACCTAAACTTTAAAAAATTTTGCTTGGCACGAAAAAGGCCCTCCCCTTTTAAAAAACGGGAACCCAAAGTGGAAAAAACCCGGAAAAGAATTTTTGGTTTTTTAAATTTTTACTTTTTTTAAAACCCCTTTTTGGTTTTTCCCAAAATTTAATTTAATTTAAAAAAAAAATTTTAAAGAAAATTTCCGGACCGGGTGTAACCCCAAAGGGACTCAACCCGGGGCCCAGGGTAAAGGGTTTCAAGCCACCAACGGGGTTGGGGGGGGTTTTAAACCCGACAATATTTGGGAAATTTTTAAAAATTATTTTGAAAATCCAAAACGGGTTTTAAAATTTTTTTAGGGTTAAATTTAAAAAGGAAGTTTAAATGTTCGGGTGGTTTGTATGTTAAAATTCAACCGGCCCCCCCTTGTTGTTTTTGGTTTTTTTGGGAAACCCGGGAAAAGGGGGGTTGGGGGGCCGCCTTTAAACCCTTTTTTTAAACTTGGGGTATTTTATTAAAAAAAAAAAATTTGCCAGGGGGCTTCTTCAATTTTTGAAAATTGAACCCAAAAGTTTTAAAACCCCACCCATTTTTAACCTCCTTTTAACCAAAACTTTAGAACTTAATTTTTTTTACATTTAAACCCAATTTAAGGGGAAACCCAAAAAGGGAAAAAACCAAGGGGCCCACGGATTAATGAGGGTGGGGGGGGATTTTGGGCCCCGGCAACCAAAAATTTTGGTTTGGCAAAAAAAAGTTTTTTTCCCCCCCCCCCCCCCCCCCCCCCCCCCCCCTGGTGATGTCTTCCCGGGGGGAAAAACGGGGAAAGGGTTAAAAGGGAAAAGGCGGAAAAAAGGCCCCGTAGTAAACATTTTTGGCCAAGGGGTTGAAACCAACCCCCCCCCCAAATTTAAAAAGGTAAATTTTGGGGGGCCCCTTTTAGAAATTGGAAAAATTTCTTTTTGGGATTTAAAATTTCCGAAAGGGACAGGGGTCAGGTTCCTAATTTTTAAAAAAACCCAAGGGAGTTGGTCGCAAGGGTTCAAAGGAAAGGGAAAGGGGGCCTATTGGGGGAAATTCGGGGGGAAGGGGGTTACAAGGTTTCTTTATTTTTTAAATTTTCCAAAACCCAAAAAGGGCGCCCTAGGGTGGAAAAATTTGTGGGGTTTTTTTCTTTGGGAGGGGGGAAACCCCCGGGGTTCGTTTTCCCGGTTCCCCCTTTAAATTCTTTAATTATTTATTTTAAATTTTTTAATTAAAAACATTCTTTTTAAATACCAATTTAATAAAAAATTCATTCAATTAAAATCTTTTTTTAAAAAAAAATTAAAAATTTTTTAAAACCCATTTTTTTAATTTAGGGTAAAAAAATAAAAAAAACCCCCGTAAAAATTACCCTTTCGTTGTTTTTAAAGGGGGGCCCCCCCCGAAACCCGATTTATTCCCCAAAATGAACCGTTCCCTCCCCTTTTAAAAATTTTCCCGGGAAATTTAATGGTTTGGGTGGGAAAAAGGTTGGGTTTAAATTTCTCGCGAAGGCCTTCCCCGTTCCCAAAAAACAAAAAGGGCCCCCCCTCTTTTTCCTCCCAATTTTACCCAAAAACTTTTAATCAACTACCGGCCTTAGGGGCTTTTAAAAAGGGAAACCCAAAGTTTTTAAAACCTTGGTTTTTCTTTTCCCCCAAGTGCAATGGGTTTTAAATCGGAAACCTTGAAAGGGTTTTTCTAAAAATAGGGGAAAATTTTCGGGAAAAAAAGAAACTTTTTCCCCAAGGTTTTTTTCGTCGGGGGAGGGTTTTTCTTTATTTTTCTTCTTTTTTAAGGAAAATTTTTATGTACAGGTTTTAACTTTCTTTTTTTTTTAAAAATCTTGAAATTTTTTTCCTAACATAGGGGTTTCCAAACCCCCAAAGGGTTGGGGTTGCCCTTTTCCAAAAAAACCACCCCTTTCCCAAAAAAAGGGGAATACTTTCAAAAGTCTTGAAAACGAAAATTTCCAAAAGGGGTTTTTTTGTTTGACACATAAATTTTGACGATTTATGTAAAAGAATTGTTTCGGAATTGGGGACCCCTTGGCCTTTTTTGTTTTTTGGGAAAATAAAAATTTACCCGGATTTGGTTCCCCATTTTTTGAAATTTCCCTTGGGGTTTTTGGACTTAAAAGACCTTTTAAAAAAAGTTTAAAAAAGGAAGCCATCCGTTTAACTTGAAGAGCATTTTTTGAAAAGAAAAGACAAAGGGGAAGGGACCCCAGTTTTTTTGGGGAAGTTTTAAAAAAACAAAATCCAAAGGATTCTAAGGGTTTTTTTTGCGTTAGATTTGCCCAAAATTCGGTTTTTTTTAATAAAAGGGGGACAAAACAATTTTCTTACCCCAAACCCGGTTTTTCGGCCTTGCCCAGGGTTGGGGGAATAAAAACGGGGTTATTTTTTTTCCAAATGTTTTTTTTTTTAAAAAAAGGTCCCCAAAACCCCGGGCTTCGGTTTTCCCACCAAAATTAAATAGGGGGTAAAATTTCTGGTTTCTTAAGGGTTCCTCTTTTTTGGTGGGATGTTAGAGGGTTTTTGAAAAAAAGATCAAATTAAAAATTACCCCCACTTCTTTTTAAACCCAAATGGTCCCCAAAAGGAAAAAACCGGAAATGTTTTTTCCATTTTTAGGGGTTTCCACTTCCAACAGGAAAATTTCGGGGGGGCCCCTTAGAACCCTTAAAGGTTCCCTTTAAAGGGTTAAACCTTTAAAAATTTTGGGAACTTTGTTGGCATTGGGGAAAACAAAAAACCCCTTTTCCCCCTTTTTTTTAAAAATATTTTTAAAGGCCACCTTTTTAAAAGTTTTTTCGTAAGGGCCTTGTTTTACACCTTAGGGCTCCCTGGGTTGTAAAAAGGAAAGTACCCCGGGTTTTTGGGCCTTTTAAAAGAGGGAAAAACGGGGGGGTTTTGGTTTTTCGGGAAATAAATATCTTTAAAAATTTTAGAAAGGGGTTTTTTTCTTTTTGGGTTTAAAAAGGCCAACCCCCCCCCCCCCCCCCTTTTAAGTCACGGGGTTGGGGGCATTTTTGGGTTCCCCAGAAAAATTTTTGGGGCTCCCAATTAGATCCCGGAAAAGGTTTAAAATAAATTTGGAAATAAGAGAGAATTATTGCATATTTTGGCCCTGAAGGAATTTTTTCAAAAAAAAAACTTTTCCTTCCCGGATGGTTAAGTTTTCGCGGGGTAAAAAAGGAGAATTTTTGGGGGGGAAACCCAAATTTTCGGTCTCATTTTTCAACTCTTTTTTAAATTTTGGGACTTTTGGTGGGGGAATTTATGAACATTTGAAAAAAAAGGGGTTTTTAAAAACCCCGGGTCCGTTTTGAAAAACCGAATTAAAGTTATAAAATTTTTGTCAAAATTTTTTATAAATTTTTTTGATTTAAACGTTACTTAATTAATAAAAAAACTAAACTAAAAAAAATTATTTTTTAAAAAAAAAAAGTTAAATAAAATAAATAAATAAATTATGTGCTGCCGGGACTCAAACCCCGGGTCAGCCAAGACACTTAGCGATTTAAACCCACACACCACAAGCCCACCCCGGGCCACATTGTGTTTTCTGCAAAACTTTTAGGAACACAAATGAAATTTATACACAAACTCATTTAAAAACCCGGTTTTGCGCCCTTGAAAACGGAAACCGGCCCAAACCAATCCCCATTCGTTGTTTTTTCACCCCATTAATTTTTAAAACCCGATGAAAGGGACGGTTTCAAAATAAAAATCGGAATTGTTTAAAATTTAAAAAACCTATAATTATCGTTTTTTTAAAACCCGAAAATCACCAAGTCCAAATTCTTCAATTTTAACCTTTTGCGATTTTGAGAAATCATCCAAATACTCCATTTCATTTTCTTTCGAAATTTTCGGGACCTTCAGAACGCCTGAATCAGCTCCCCGGGAAAATTTTCTGCAAAAGTCGCCAAAAACCGTATTCAATCAAACCGGAAAAAACCTTACTTTACTGTTTCAATCAATTGTTAGAACCTTAAAACCCATAAAACCCATCGCTCATAATAAACCCAAAGACGACGTTGTTGGACTTTCTTTTTCCCCGGGAAAAAAACTTTTTAAAATTGGGTCGGAAATCTTTTTGATTCCCGGTTTTGCTCATTCCAACGTGTGTTAATCAAAAATCATTAGTTAAATTTCACACCCTTAAACCCCTTAAACCTGTTAATTGTTTCTCCAAGCCGGGAAGGGTTTCCCAAAAAACAGGGGCCGGGAAGAGCTTCCCGGTTTCTCTGAAAAAAGACGATCTGTTCGGTATCTTTTTTTTCCCCCAAACTTTTGGTTAATTACATTAAAAATTGATCTTTATGTTCATTAAAAAAATTTTAATGCTATCATTTTTCCCCGATTGATGTCTGTGTTTGAAAAGAAGAAGATAAAAGTTCAGAGATGACATAAGTTTAAATTTAAAATGGGAAAATTTAAAGGGTTTTTAGAACCCCGCCCAGCGGGGGGGAAATGTTTTGCAAAATACAACGCCGTATTGAGTTGATTCCTGCTATCCCACCCCCTTTTATATAATAAAAAACCCCTTTTTGTTTAAAACCAAACCGGGAAAAACTCAGTTAGTTTTTAAAGTATAAAAAAAACCAAGATAAAAAAGGGGTTTAAGACACACTGTCCAGGGGTTTGGCTGTGTCCCAACCCACTAAGTCCTACGTCGCGCGTTCGAAACCCGTCACAAAGCAGGGTCCTTTGAATTAAAATTTTTTTGGCAATTAAAAAAAATTTTCGGTTTTTTTAAAATAAGTTATAAATATAATTAAAAAAAAGATTATTTCGGGTTTAGACACGTACCCTCGTTGGTAAGCTGGTGCACGCGTAGGGGGCCCGGGGGTTCAAACCCTCCCCCGGCCCGCAAATTAATTCGCTGCCCAAAACCGGGGCAACGGTCAATAAACAAATTTTTTTTTTTATTTTTTAATTTTTTAAAATTTAAATTTTAAAAAATAAATTTTAAAAAAATATTTAAAAATAACATTTTTAAGATAAAAAAATAGCCTTGAACTCAAAAAAATATACCCTTAAAAATTATTAAAATCCTTAATAAAACCCACTCGTTTAATATTTTTTCCGTTTTTATTTTAGGTTAGTATTTCTCGTTTTTCCGTTCATCAAATTTCTTTGGCATTCACCATCCCCAAATTTCCAACGCCCCCAAGGTGATTTGAATCTTTAAAAATTTCCCCCTTTTTTAATTTAACTTTGGGGGGGTTTAAATTTTCCATTTGTTTGATATATTAATTATATTTAAAACCATTGTGCATAACTCATATATAATTTTGTATTCAGTTTTTTTCCCTGTTGTGTTGTTATTGTTAGATGCAAGTTTATTATTTTCAGTAAATGAAAATTTATTGGCCGCCGCCTCCCCATTACATTATGAGCGTTGAGCTTTTTCCCCCATTTTATTTTTGGGTTTAAACCCTGGCTCCCCCAACATACGAGGGGGCCCCGTTTGATTGAGCCTTGATCGACAGACTTTTTTCCCTTTTTCGTACATGCAATACGATGGGCCCTTTTGATTGACCCTTTTGACCCGCACAAAAAGTTTCTTTTTTTGGTTATTTTAAACAGTATGATGTTGGTATGTTCATGTAGGGTGTCATGTTTTAATTGTATTTTATAGTTGTGCTGCTATTTGCCATTGTTGATTATTTACTTTGCTCATCTATGATTATCCCCAAAATTTTTTTCTTTGAAAAACTAAAAATTTAAATTTCATTAATTTAAAAATTTATTAAAAAGGTTTCCCCCCCTTTTTTTTAAAAAAAACCCCCAAAAAAAAGGGGGGGAAAAGGAAAACCCCCTAGGGAAAAAAAAAAAAAAAAGGGGGGTTTTTTTTGGTTTTTTTTTTTTTTTTTTTTTTTTTTTGGGGGAATTTTTTTTTTAAAAAAAAAATTTAAAAAATTTTTTTTAAAAACCCCAAAACCCCCCGGGGGGGGGGAAAATTTGGGGCCCCCCTTTTTGGGAAAAAATTTTTTCCCCTTCCAAAAAGGCCCGGTTCCCGGGGTTTTTTTTTTTCCCTTTTTTTTTTTTGGGGGTTAAATTTTTCCCCCCTTTTTAAAAAGGCCGTTTTAAAAGGTTTAAAAAAA